>JAWNPM010000242.1:0-1200946 GCA_035047505.1 Drosophila parthenogenetica
ATATCTCCGCGCGAGGTTATGTCGTCTTGGAACGACATATCTCCGCGCGAGGTTATGTCGTCTGGGAACGACATATCTCCGCGCGAGTTTATGTCGTTCTAGAACGACATATCTCCGCGCGAGTTTATGTCGTTCTAGAACGACATATCTCCGCGCGAGTTTATGTCGTTCTAGAACGACATATCTCCGCGCGAGGTTATGTCGTCTGGGAACGACATATCTCCGCGCGAGGTTATGTCGTCTGGGAACGACATATCTCCGCGCGAGTTTATGTCGTTCTAGAACGACATATCTCCGCGCGAGGTTTTGTCGTCTGGGAACGACATATCTCCGCGCGAGGTTATGTCGTCTGGGAACGACATATCTCCGCGCGAGGTTATGTCGTCTGGGAACGACATATCTCCGCGCGAGTTTATGTCGTTCTAGAACGACATATCTCCGCACGAGGTTATGTCGTCTGGGAACGACATATCTCCGCGCGAGGTTATGTCGTCTTGGAACGACATATCTCCGCGCGAGGTTATGTCGTCTGGGAACGACATATCTCCGCGCGAGGTTATGTCGTCTGGGAACGACATATCTCCGCGCGAGTTTATGTCGTTCTAGAACGACATATCTCCGCGCGAGTTTATGTCGTTCTAGAACGACATATCTCCGCGCGAGTTTATGTCGTTCTAGAACGACATATCTCCGCGCGAGGTTATGTCGTCTTGCAACGACATATCTCCGCGCGAGGTTATGTCGTCTGGGAACGACATATCTCCGTGCGAGGTTATGTCGTTCTAGAACGACATATCTCCGCGCGAGGTTATGTCGTCTTGGAACGACATATCTCCGCGCGAGGTTATGTCGTCTGGGAACGACATATCTCCGCGCGAGTTTATGTCGTTCTAGAACGACATATCTCCGCGCGAGGTTATGTCGTCTTGGAACGACATATCTCCGCGCGAGTTTATGTCGTTCTAGACGACATAACCTCGCGCGGAGATATGTCGTTCTAGAACGACATAAACTCGCGCGGAGATATGTCGACATAAACTCTCCGCGCGAGTTTATGTCGTTCTAGAACGACATATCTCCGCGCGAGGTTATGTCGTCTTGGAACGACATATCTCCGCGCGAGGTTATGTCGTCTGGGAACGACATATCTCCGCGCGAGTTTATGTCGTTCTAGAACGACATATCTCCGCGCGAGGTTATGTCGTCTTGGAACGACATATCTCCGCGCGAGTTTATGTCGTTCTAGAACGACATATCTCCGCGCGAGTTTATGTCGTTCTAGAACGACATATCTCCGCGCGAGGTTATGTCGTCTGGGAACGACATATCTCCGCGCGAGGTTATGTCGTCTGGGAACGACATATCTCCGCGCGAGTTTATGTCGTTCTAGAACGACATATCTCCGCGCGAGGTTATGTCGTCTGGGAACGACATATCTCCGCGCGAGGTTATGTCGTCTGGGAACGACATATCTCCGCGCGAGTTTATGTCGTTCTAGAACGACATATCTCCGCGCGAGTTTATGTCGTTCTAGAACGACATATCTCCGCGCGAGTTTATGTCGTTCTAGAACGACATATCTCCGCGCGAGGTTATGTCGTCTTGGAACGACATATCTCCGCGCGAGGTTATGTCGTCTGGGAACGACATATCTCCGCGCGAGTTTATGTCGTTCTAGAACGACATATCTCCGCGCGAGGTTATGTCGTCTTGGAACGACATATCTCCGCGCGAGTTTATGTCGTTCTAGAACGACATATCTCCGCGCGAGGTTATGTCGTCTTGGAACGACATATCTCCGCGCGAGGTTATGTCGTCTGGGAACGACATATCTCCGCGCGAGTTTATGTCGTTCTAGAACGACATATCTCCGCGCGAGGTTATGTCGTCTTGGAACGACATATCTCCGCGCGAGTTTATGTCGTTCTAGAACGACATATCTCCGCGCGAGGTTATGTCGTCTTGGAACGACATATCTCCGCGCGATGTTATGTCGTCTGGGAACGACATATCTCCGCGCGAGTTTATGTCGTTCTAGAACGACATATCTCCGCACGAGGTTATGTCGTCTGGGAACGACATATCTCCGCGCGAGGTTATGTCGTCTTGGAACGACATATCTCCGCGCGAGGTTATGTCGTCTGGGAACGACATATCTCCGCGCGAGTTTATGTCGTTCTAGAACGACATATCTCCGCGCGAGGTTATGTCGTCTTAGAACGACATATCTCCGCGCGAGGTTATGTCGTCTGGGAACGACATATCTCCGCGCGAGTTTATGTCGTTCTAGAACGACATATCTCCGCGCGAGGTTATGTCGTCTTGGAACGACATATCTCCGCGCGAGGTTATGTCGTCTGGGAACGACATATCTCCGCGCGAGGTTATGTCGTCTGGGAACGACATATCTCCGCGCGAGTTTATGTCGTTCTAGAACGACATATCTCCGCGCGAGTTTATGTCGTTCTAGAACGACATATCTCCGCGCGAGTTTATGTCGTTCTAGAACGACATATCTCCGCGCGAGGTTATGTCGTCTTGGAACGACATATCTCCGCGCGAGGTTATGTCGTCTGGGAACGACATATCTCCGCGCGAGTTTATGTCGTTCTAGAACGACATATCTCCGCGCGAGGTTATGTCGTCTTGGAACGACATATCTCCGCGCGAGTTTATGTCGTTCTAGAACGACATATCTCCGCGCGAGGTTATGTCGTCTTGGAACGACATATCTCCGCGCGAGGTTATGTCGTCTGGGAACGACATATCTCCGCGCGAGTTTATGTCGTTCTAGAACGACATATCTCCGCGCGAGGTTATGTCGTCTTGGAACGACATATCTCCGCGCGAGTTTATGTCGTTCTAGAACGACATATCTCCGCGCGAGGTTATGTCGTCTTGGAACGACATATCTCCGCGCGATGTTATGTCGTCTGGGAACGACATATCTCCGCGCGAGTTTATGTCGTTCTAGAACGACATATCTCCGCACGAGGTTATGTCGTCTGGGAACGACATATCTCCGCGCGAGGTTATGTCGTCTTGGAACGACATATCTCCGCGCGAGGTTATGTCGTCTGGGAACGACATATCTCCGCGCGAGTTTATGTCGTTCTAGAACGACATATCTCCGCGCGAGGTTATGTCGTCTTGGAACGACATATCTCCGCGCGAGGTTATGTCGTCTGGGAACGACATATCTCCGCGCGAGTTTATGTCGTTCTAGAACGACATATCTCCGCGCGAGGTTATGTCGTCTTGGAACGACATATCTCCGCGCGAGTTTATGTCGTTCTAGAACGACATATCTCCGCACGAGGTTATGTCGTCTGGGAACGACATTTCTCCGCGCGAGGTTCTGTCGTTTACCAACGACATATCTCCGCGCGAGGTTCTGTCGTCTTAAAAAGACATATCTCCGCGCGAGGTTCTGTCGTTTACCAGCGACATATCTCCGCGCGAGGTTCTAACGTTTACCAACGATATATCTCCGCGCGAGGTTCTGTCGTTTACCAACGATATATCTCCGCGCGAGGTTCTGTCGTTTACCAACGACATATCTCCGCGCGAGGTTCTGTCGTTTACCAACGACATATCTCCGCGCGAGGTTCTGTCGTCCTAAAACGACTTGCCTCCGCGCGAGGTTCTGTCGTTTACCAACGACATATCTCCGCGCGAGGTTCTGTCGTTTACCAACGATATATCTCCGCGCGAGGTTCTGTCGTTTACCAACGACATATCTCCGCGCGAGGTTCTGTCGTTTACCAGCGACATATCTCCGCGCGAGGTTCTGTCGTTTACCAACGACATATCTCCGCGCGAGGTTCTGTCGTTTACCTGCGACATATCTCCGCGCGAGGTTCTGTCGTTTACCAACGACATATATCCGCGCGAGGTTCTGTCGTCTTAAAAAGACATATCTCCGCGCGAGGTTCTGTCGTTTATCAACGACATATCTCCGCGCGAGGTTCTGTCGTTTACCAACGACATATATCCGCGCGAGGTTCTGTCGTCCTAAAACGACTTATCTCCGCGCGAGGTTCTGTCGTTTACCAACGACATATCTCCGCGCGAGGTTCTGTCGTTTACCAACGATATATCTCCGCGCGAGGTTCTGTCGTTTACCAGCGACATATCTCCGCGCGAGGTTCTGTCGTCTTAAAAAGACATATCTCCGCGCGAGGTTCTGACGTTTACCAACGACATATATCCGCGCGAGGTTCTGTCGTCCTAAAACGACTTATCTCCGCGCGAGGTTCTGTCGTTTACCAACGACATATCTCCGCGCGAGGTTCTGTCGTTTACCAACGACATATCTCCGCGCGAGGTTCTGTCGTCTTAAAAAGACATATCTCCGCGCGAGGTTCTGTCGTTTACCAGCGACATATCTCCGCGCGAGGTTCTAACGTTTACCAACGATATATCTCCGCGCGAGGTTCTGTCGTGTACCAGCGACATATCTCCGCGCGAGTTTCTGTCGTTTACCAGCGACATATCTCCGCGCGAGGTTCTGTTGTGTATCAACGACATATCTCCGCGCGAGGTTCTGTCGTTTACCAACGACATATCTCCGCGCGAGGTTCTGTCGTTTACCAGCGACATATCTCCGCGCTAGGTTCTGTCGTTTACCAACGACATATCTCCGCGCGAGGATCTGTCGTTTACCAGCGACATATCTCCGCGCGAGGTTCTGTCGTTTACCAACGACATATCTCCGCGCGACGATCTGTCGTTTACCAACGACATATCTCCGCGCGAGGGTCTGTCGTTTACCAGCGACATATCTCCGCGCGAGGTTCTGTCGTGTACCAACGACATATCTCCGCGCGAGGTTCTGTCGTTTACCAGCGACATATCTCCGCGCGAGGTTCTAACGTTTACCAACGATATATCTCCGCGCGAGGTTCTGTCGTTTACCAGCGACATATCTCCGCGCGAGGATCTGTCGTTTACCAGCGACATATCTCCGCGCGAGGTTCTGTCGTTTACCAACGACATATCTCCGCGCGAGGTTCTGTCGTTTACCAACGACATATCTCCGCGCGAGGTTCTGTCGTTTACCAACGACATATCTCCGCGCGAGTTTCTGTCGTTTACCAACGACATATCTCCGCGCGAGGATCTGTCGTTTACCAGCGACATATCTCCGCGCGAGGATCTGTCGTTTACCAGCGACATATCTCCGCGCGAGGTTCTGTTGTGTATCAACGACATATCTCCGCGCGAGGTTCTGTCGTTTACCAGCGACATATCTCCGCGCGAGGTTCTGTCGTTTACCAACGACATATCTCCGCGCGAGGTTCTGTCGTTTACCTGCGACATATCTCCGCGTGAGGTTCTGTCGTTTACCAACGACATATATCCGCGCGAGGTTCTGTCGTCTTAAAAAGACATATCTCCGCGCGAGGTTCTGTCGTTTATCAACGACATATCTCCGCGCGAGGTTCTGTCGTTTACCAACGACATATATCCGCGCGAGGTTCTGTCGTCCTAAAACGACTTATCTCCGCGCGAGGTTCTGTCGTTTACCAACGACATATCTCCGCGCGAGGTTCTGTCGTTTACCAACGATATATCTCCGCGCGAGGTTCTGTCGTTTACCAGCGACATATCTCCGCGCGAGTTTCTGTCGTGTACCAACGACATATCTCCGCGCGAGGATCTGTCGTTTACCAGCGACATATCTCCGCGCGAGGTTCTGTCGTTTACCAACGACATATCTCCGCGCGAGGATCTGTCGTTTACCAACGACATATCTCCGCGCGAGGGTCTGTCGTTTACCAGCGACATATCTCCGCGCGAGGTTCTGTCGTGTACCAACGACATATCTCCGCGCGAGGTTCTGTCGTTTACCAGCGACATATCTCCGCGCGAGGTTCTAACGTTTACCAACGATATATCTCCGCGCGAGGTTCTGTCGTTTACCAGCGACATATCTCCGCGCGAGGATCTGTCGTTAACCAGCGACATATCTCCGCGCGAGGTTCTGTCGTTTACCAGCGACATATCTCCGCGCGAGGATCTGTCGTTTACCAGCGACATATCTCCGCGCGAGGATCTGTCGTTTACCAGCGACATATCTCCGCGCGAGGTTCTAACGTTTACCAACGATATATCTCCGCGCGAGGTTCTGTCGTTTACCAGCGACATATCTCCGCGCGAGGATCTGTCGTTTACCAGCGACATATCTCCGCGCGAGGTTCTGTCGTTTACCAACGACATATCTCCGCGCGAGGTTCTGTCGTTTACCAACGACATATCTCCGCGCGAGGTTCTGTCGTTTACCAACGACATATCTCCGCGCGAGGTTCTGTCGTTTACCAACGACATATCTCCGCGCGAGGTTCTGTTGTGTATCAACGACATATCTCCGCGCGAGGTTCTGTCGTTTACCAACGACATATCTCCGCGCGAGGTTCTGTCGTTTACCAACGACATATCTCCGCGCGAGGTTCTGTTGTGTATCAACGACATATCTCCAAGCGAGGTTCTGTTGTGTATCAACGACATATCTCCGCGCGAGGTTCTGTCGTTTACCAACGACATATCTCCGCGCGAGTTTCTGTCGTGTACCAACGACATATCTCCGCGCGAGGATCTGTCGTTTACCAGCGACATATCTCCGCGCGAGGATCTGTCGTTTACCAGCGACATATCTCCGCGCGAGGTTCTGTTGTGTATCAACGACATATCTCCGCGCGAGGTTCTGTCGTTTACCAGCGACATATCTCCGCGCGAGGTTCTGTCGTTTACCAACGACATATCTCCGCGCGAGGTTCTGTCGTCTTAAAAAGACATATCTCCGCGCGAGGTTCTGTCGTTTATCAACGACATATCTCCGCGCGAGGTTCTGTCGTTTACCAACGACATATATCCGCGCGAGGTTCTGTCGTCCTAAAACGACTTATCTCCGCGCGAGGTTCTGTCGTTTACCAACGACATATCTCCGCGCGAGGTTCTGTCGTTTACCAACGACATATCTCCGCGCGAGGTTCTGTCGTCTTAAAAAGACATATCTCCGCGCGAGGTTCTGTCGTTTACCAGCGACATATCTCCGCGCGAGGTTCTAACGTTTACCAACGATATATCTCCGCGCGAGGTTCTGTCGTTTACCAGCGACATATCTCCGCGCGAGGATCTGTCGTTTACCAGCGACATATCTCCGCGCGAGGTTCTGTTGTGTATCAACGACATATCTCCGCGCGAGGTTCTGTCGTTTACCAACGACATATCTCCGCGCGAGGTTCTGTCGTTTACCAGCGACATATCTCCGCGCTAGGTTCTGTCGTTTACCAACGACATATCTCCGCGCGAGGATCTGTCGTTTACCAGCGACATATCTCCGCGCGAGGTTCTGTCGTTTACCAACGACATATCTCCGCGCGACGATCTGTCGTTTACCAACGACATATCTCCGCGCGAGGGTCTGTCGTTTACCAGCGACATATCTCCGCGCGAGGTTCTGTCGTGTACCAACGACATATCTCCGCGCGAGGTTCTGTCGTTTACCAGCGACATATCTCCGCGCGAGGTTCTAACGTTTACCAACGATATATCTCCGCGCGAGGTTCTGTCGTTTACCAGCGACATATCTCCGCGCGAGGATCTGTCGTTTACCAGCGACATATCTCCGCGCGAGGTTCTGTCGTTTACCAACGACATATCTCCGCGCGAGGTTCTGTCGTTTACCAACGACATATCTCCGCGCGAGGTTCTGTCGTTTACCAACGACATATCTCCGCGCGAGTTTCTGTCGTTTACCAACGACATATCTCCGCGCGAGGATCTGTCGTTTACCAGCGACATATCTCCGCGCGAGGATCTGTCGTTTACCAGCGACATATCTCCGCGCGAGGTTCTGTTGTGTATCAACGACATATCTCCGCGCGAGGTTCTGTCGTTTACCAGCGACATATCTCCGCGCGAGGTTCTGTCGTTTACCAACGACATATCTCCGCGCGAGGTTCTGTCGTTTACCTGCGACATATCTCCGCGCGAGGTTCTGTCGTTTACCAACGACATATATCCGCGCGAGGTTCTGTCGTCTTAAAAAGACATATCTCCGCGCGAGGTTCTGTCGTTTATCAACGACATATCTCCGCGCGAGGTTCTGTCGTTTACCAACGACATATATCCGCGCGAGGTTCTGTCGTCCTAAAACGACTTATCTCCGCGCGAGGTTCTGTCGTTTACCAACGACATATCTCCGCGCGAGGTTCTGTCGTTTACCAACGATATATCTCCGCGCGAGGTTCTGTCGTTTACCAGCGACATATCTCCGCGCGAGTTTCTGTCGTGTACCAACGACATATCTCCGCGCGAGGATCTGTCGTTTACCAGCGACATATCTCCGCGCGAGGTTCTGTCGTTTACCAACGACATATCTCCGCGCGAGGATCTGTCGTTTACCAACGACATATCTCCGCGCGAGGGTCTGTCGTTTACCAGCGACATATCTCCGCGCGAGGTTCTGTCGTGTACCAACGACATATCTCCGCGCGAGGTTCTGTCGTTTACCAGCGACATATCTCCGCGCGAGGTTCTAACGTTTACCAACGATATATCTCCGCGCGAGGTTCTGTCGTTTACCAGCGACATATCTCCGCGCGAGGATCTGTCGTTAACCAGCGACATATCTCCGCGCGAGGTTCTGTTGTGTATCAACGACATATCTCCGCGCGAGGTTCTGTCGTTTACCAACGACATATCTCCGCGCGAGGTTCTGTCGTTTACCAACGACATATCTCCGCGCGAGGTTCTGTTGTGTATCAACGACATATCTCCAAGCGAGGTTCTGTTGTGTATCAACGACATATCTCCGCGCGAGGTTCTGTCGTTTATCAACGACATATCTCCGCGCGAGTTTCTGTCGTGTACCAACGACATATCTCCGCGCGAGGATCTGTCGTTTACCAGCGACATATCTCCGCGCGAGGATCTGTCGTTTACCAGCGACATATCTCCGCGCGAGGTTCTGTTGTGTATCAACGACATATCTCCGCGCGAGGTTCTGTCGTTTACCAGCGACATATCTCCGCGCGAGGTTCTGTCGTTTACCAACGACATATCTCCGCGCGAGGTTCTGTCGTTTACCTGCGACATATCTCCGCGCGAGGTTCTGTCGTTTACCAACGACATATATCCGCGCGAGGTTCTGTCGTCTTAAAAAGACATATCTCCGCGCGAGGTTCTGTCGTTTATCAACGACATATCTCCGCGCGAGGTTCTGTCGTTTACCAACGACATATCTCCGCGCGAGGTTCTGTCGTCTTAAAAAGACATATCTCCGCGCGAGGTTCTGTCGTGTACCAACGACATATCTCCGCGCGAGGATCTGTCGTTTACCAGCGACATATCTCCGCGCGAGGTTCTAACGTTTACCAACGATATATCTCCGCGCGAGGTTCTGTCGTTTACCAGCGACATTTCTCCGCGCGAGGATCTGTCGTTTACCAGCGACATATCTCCGCGCGAGGTTCTGTCGTCTTAAAAAGACATATCTCCGCGCGAGGTTCTGTCGTTTACTAACGACATATATCCGCGCGAGGTTCTGTCGTTTACCAACGACATATCTCCGCGCGAGGTTCTGTCGTTTACCAACGACATATCTCCGCGCGAGGGTCTGTCGTTTACCAGCGACATATCTCCGCGCGAGGTTCTGTCGTTTACCAACGACATATGTCCGCGCGAGGATCTGTCGTTTACCAGCGACATATCTCCGCGCGAGGTTCTAACGTTTACCAACGATATATCTCCGCGCGAGGTTCTGTCGTTTACCAGCGACATATCTCCGCGCGAGGATCTGTCGTTTACCAGCGACATATCTCCGCGCGAGGTTCTGTCGTCTTAAAAAGACATATCTCCGCGCGAGGTTCTGTCGTTTACCAACGACATATCTCCGCGCGAGGTTCTGTTGTGTATCAACGACATATCTCCAAGCGAGGTTCTGTTGTGTATCAACGACATATCTCCGCGCGAGGTTCTGTCGTTTACCTGCGACATATCTCCGCGCGAGGTTCTGTCGTTTACCAACGACATATATCCGCGCGAGGTTCTGTCGTCCTAAAACGACTTATCTCCGCGCGAGGTTCTGTCGTTTACCAACGACATATGTCCGCGCGAGGTTCTGTCGTTTACCAACGACATATCTCCGCGCGAGGTTCTGTCGTCTTAAAAAGACATATCTCCGCGCGAGGTTCTGTCGTGTACCAACGACATATCTCCGCGCGAGGATCTGTCGTTTACCAGCGACATATCTCCGCGCGAGGTTCTAACGTTTACCAGCGACATATCTCCGCGCGAGGTTCTGTCGTTTACCAACGACATATCTCCGCGCGAGGATCTGTCGTTTACCAACGACATATCTCCGCGCGAGGGTCTGTCGTTTACCAGCGACATATCTCCGCGCGAGGTTCTGTCGTGTACCAACGACATATCTCCGGGCGAGGATCTGTCGTTTACCAACGACATATCTCCGCGCGAGGTTCTAACGTTTACCAACGATATATCTCCGCGCGAGGTTCTGTCGTTTACCAGCGACATATCTCCGCGCGAGGATCTGTCGTTTACCAGCGACATATCTCCGCGCGAGGGTCTGTCGTTTACCAGCGACATATCTCCGCGCGAGGTTCTAACGTTTACCAACGATATATCTCCGCGCGAGGTTCTGTCGTTTATCAACGACATATCTCCGCGCGAGGTTCTGTCGTTTACCAACGACATATCTCCGCGCGAGGGTCTGTCGTTTACCAGCGACATATCTCCGCGCGAGGTTCTGTCGTGTACCAACGACATATCTCCGAGCGAGGTTCTGTTGTGTATCAACGACATATCTCCGCGCGAGGATCTGTTGTTTACCAGCGACATATCTCCGCGCGAGGATCTGTCGTTTACCAACGACATATCTCCGCGCGAGGATCTGTCGTTTACCAACGACATATCTCCGCGCGAGGGTCTGTCGTTTACCAGCGACATATCTCCGCGCGAGGTTCTGTCGTGTACCAACGACATATCTCCGAGCGAGGTTCTGTTGTGTATCAACGACATATCTCCGCGCGAGGTTCTGTCGTTTACCAACGATATATCTCCGCGCGAGGTTCTGTCGTTTACCAGCGACATATCTCCGCGCGAGTTTCTGTCGTGTACCAACGACATATCTCCGCGCGAGGATCTGTCGTTTACCAGCGACATATCTCCGCGCGAGGTTCTGTCGTTTACCAACGACATATCTCCGCGCGAGGATCTGTCGTTTACCAACGACATATCTCCGCGCGAGGGTCTGTCGTTTACCAACGACATATCTCCGCGCGAGGATCTGTCGTTTACCAGCGACATATCTCCGCGCGAGGTTCTGTCGTTTACCAACGACATATCTCCGCGCGAGGATCTGTCGTTTACCAGCGACATATCTCCGCGCGAGGTTCTGTCGTTTACCAACGACATATCTCCGCGCGAGGATCTGTCGTTTACCAACGACATATCTCCGCGCGAGGGTCTGTCGTTTACCAGCGACATATCTCCGCGCGAGGTTCTGTCGTGTACCAACGACATATCTCCGCGCGAGGTTCTGTCGTTTACCAGCGACATATCTCCGCGCGAGGTTCTAACGTTTACCAACGATATATCTCCGCGCGAGGTTCTGTCGTTTACCAGCGACATATCTCCGCGCGAGGATCTGTCGTTTACCAGCGACATATCTCCGCGCGAGGTTCTGTTGTGTATCAACGACATATCTCCGCGCGAGGTTCTGTCGTTTACCAACGACATATCTCCGCGCGAGGTTCTGTCGTTTACCAACGACATATCTCCGCGCGAGGTTCTGTTGTGTATCAACGACATATCTCCAAGCGAGGTTCTGTTGTGTATCAACGACATATCTCCGCGCGAGGTTCTGTTGTGTATCAACGACATATCTCCAAGCGAGGTTCTGTTGTGTATCAACGACATATCTCCGCGCGAGGTTCTGTCGTTTACCAACGACATATCTCCGCGCGAGTTTCTGTCGTGTACCAACGACATATCTCCGCGCGAGGATCTGTCGTTTACCAGCGACATATCTCCGCGCGAGGTTCTGTTGTGTATCAACGACATATCTCCGCGCGAGGATCTGTCGTTTACCAACGACATATCTCCGCGCGAGGATCTGTCGTTTACCAACGACATATCTCCGCGCGAGGGTCTGTCGTTTACCAGCGACATATCTCCGCGCGAGGTTCTGTCGTGTACCAACGACATATCTCCGAGCGAGGTTCTGTTGTGTATCAACGACATATCTCCGCGCGAGGTTCTGTCGTTTACCAACGATATATCTCCGCGCGAGGTTCTGTCGTTTACCAGCGACATATCTCCGCGCGAGTTTCTGTCATGTACCAACGACATATCTCCGCGCGAGGATCTGTCGTTTACCAGCGACATATCTCCGCGCGAGGTTCTGTCGTTTACCAACGACATATCTCCGCGCGAGGATCTGTCGTTTACCAACGACATAGCTCCGCGCGAGGGTCTGTCGTTTACCAACGACATATCTCCGCGCGAGGATCTGTCGTTTACCAGCGACATATCTCCGCGCGAGGTTCTGTCGTTTACCAACGACATATCTCCGCGCGAGGATCTGTCGTTTACCAGCGACATATCTCCGCGCGAGGTTCTGTCGTTTACCAACGACATATCTCCGCGCGAGGATCTGTCGTTTACCAACGACATATCTCCGCGCGAGGGTCTGTCGTTTACCAGCGACATATCTCCGCGCGAGGTTCTGTCGTGTACCAACGACATATCTCCGCGCGAGGTTCTGTCGTTTACCAGCGACATATCTCCGCGCGAGGTTCTAACGTTTATCAACGATATATCTCCGCGCGAGGTTCTGTCGTTTACCAGCGACATATCTCCGCGCGAGGATCTGTCGTTTACCAGCGACATATCTCCGCGCGAGGTTCTGTTGTGTATCAACGACATATCTCCGCGGGAGGTTCTGTCGTTTACCAACGACATATCTCCGCGCGAGGTTCTGTCGTTTACCAACGACATATCTCCGCGCGAGGTTCTGTTGTGTATCAACGACATATCTCCAAGCGAGGTTCTGTTGTGTATCAACGACATATCTCCGCGCGAGGTTCTGTCGTTTACCAACGACATATCTCCGCGCGAGTTTCTGTCGTGTACCAACGACATATCTCCGCGCGAGGATCTGTCGTTTACCAGCGACATATCTCCCCGCGAGGTTCTGTTGTGTATCAACGACATATCTCCGCGCGAGGTTCTGTCGTTTACCAACGACATATCTCCGCGCGAGTTTCTGTCGTGTACCAACGACATATCTCCGCGCGAGGATCTGTCGTTTACCAGCGACATATCTCCGCGCGAGGTTCTGTTGTGTATCAACGACATATCTCCGCGCGAGGTTCTGTCGTTTACCAGCGACATATCTCCGCGCGAGGTTCTGTCGTTTACCAACGACATATCTCCGCGCGAGGTTCTGTCGTTTACCTGCGACATATCTCCGCGCGAGGTTCTGTCGTTTACCAACGACATATATCCGCGCGAGGTTCTGTCGTCTTAAAAAGACATATCTCCGCGCGAGGTTCTGTCGTTTATCAACGACATATCTCCGCGCGAGGTTCTGTCGTTTACCAACGACATATATCCGCGCGAGGTTCTGTCGTCCTAAAACGACTTATCTCCGCGCGAGGTTCTGTCGTTTACCAACGACATATCTCCGCGCGAGGTTCTGTCGTTTACCAACGACATATCTCCGCGCGAGGTTCTGTCGTCTTAAAAAGACATATCTCCGCGCGAGGTTCTGTCGTGTACCAACGACATATCTCCGCGCGAGGTTCTGTCGTTTACCAACGACATATCTCCGCGCGAGGATCTGTCGTTTACCAGCGACATATCTCCGCGCGAGGTTCTGTCGTTTACCAACGACATATCTCCGCGCGAGGATCTGTCGTTTACCAACGACATATCTCCGCGCGAGGGTCTGTCGTTTACCAGCGACATATCTCCGCGCGAGGTTCTGTCGTGTACCAACGACATATCTCCGCGCGCGGTTCTGTCGTTTACCAGCGACATATCTCCGCGCGAGGTTCTAACGTTTACCAACGATATATCTCCGCGCGAGGTTCTGTCGTTTACCAGCGACATATCTCCGCGCGAGGATCTGTCGTTTACCAGCGACATATCTCCGCGCGAGGTTCTGTTGTGTATCAACGACATATCTCCGCGCGAGGTTCTGTCGTTTACCAACGACATATCTCCGCGCGAGGTTCTGTCGTTTACCAACGACATATCTCCGCGCGAGGTTCTGTTGTGTATCAACGACATATCTCCAAGCGAGGTTCTGTTGTGTATCAACGACATATCTCCGCGCGAGGTTCTGTCGTTTACCAACGACATATCTCCGCGCGAGTTTCTGTCGTGTACCAACGACATATCTCCGCGCGAGGATCTGTCGTTTACCAGCGACATATCTCCGCGCGAGGTTCTGTCGTGTACCAACGACATATCTCCGAGCGAGGTTCTGTTGTGTATCAACGACATATCTCCGCGCGAGGATCTGTTGTTTACCAGCGACATATCTCCGCGCGAGGATCTGTCGTTTACCAACGACATATCTCCGCGCGAGGATCTGTCGTTTACCAACGACATATCTCCGCGCGAGGGTCTGTCGTTTACCAGCGACATATCTCCGCGCGAGGTTCTGTCGTGTACCAACGACATATCTCCGAGCGAGGTTCTGTTGTGTATCAACGACATATCTCCGCGCGAGGTTCTGTCGTTTACCAACGATATATCTCCGCGCGAGGTTCTGTCGTTTACCAGCGACATATCTCCGCGCGAGTTTCTGTCGTGTACCAACGACATATCTCCGCGCGAGGATCTGTCGTTTACCAGCGACATATCTCCGCGCGAGGTTCTGTCGTTTACCAACGACATATCTCCGCGCGAGGATCTGTCGTTTACCAACGACATATCTCCGCGCGAGGGTCTGTCGTTTACCAACGACATATCTCCGCGCGAGGATCTGTCGTTTACCAGCGACATATCTCCGCGCGAGGTTATGTCGTTTACCAACGACATATCTCCGCGCGAGGATCTGTCGTTTACCAGCGACATATCTCCGCGCGAGGTTCTGTCGTTTACCAACGACATATCTCCGCGCGAGGATCTGTCGTTTACCAACGACATATCTCCGCGCGAGGGTCTGTCGTTTACCAGCGACATATCTCCGCGCGAGGTTCTGTCGTGTACCAACGACATATCTCCGCGCGAGGTTCTGTCGTTTACCAGCGACATATCTCCGCGCGAGGTTCTAACGTTTACCAACGATATATCTCCGCGCGAGGTTCTGTCGTTTACCAGCGACATATCTCCGCGCGAGGATCTGTCGTTTACCAGCGACATATCTCCGCGCGAGGTTCTGTTGTGTATCAACGACATATCTCCGCGCGAGGTTCTGTCGTTTACCAACGACATATCTCCGCGCGAGGTTCTGTCGTTTACCATCGACATATCTCCGCGCGAGGTTCTGTTGTGTATCAACGACATATCTCCAAGCGAGGTTCTGTTGTGTATCAACGACATATCTCCGCGCGAGGTTCTGTCGTTTACCAACGACATATCTCCGCGCGAGTTTCTGTCGTGTACCAACGACATATCTCCGCGCGAGGATCTGTCGTTTACCAGCGACATATCTCCGCGCGAGGTTCTGTTGTGTATCAACGACATATCTCCGCGCGAGGTTCTGTCGTTTACCAACGACATATCTCCGCGCGAGTTTCTGTCGTGTACCAACGACATATCTCCGCGCGAGGATCTGTCGTTTACCAGCGACATATCTCCGCGCGAGGTTCTGTTGTGTATCAACGACATATCTCCGCGCGAGGTTCTGTCGTTTACCAGCGACATATCTCCGCGCGAGGTTCTGTCGTTTACCAACGACATATCTCCGCGCGAGGTTCTGTCGTTTACCTGCGACATATCTCCGCGCGAGGTTCTGTCGTTTACCAACGACATATATCCGCGCGAGGTTCTGTCGTCTTAAAAAGACATATCTCCGCGCGAGGTTCTGTCGTTTATCAACGACATATCTCCGCGCGAGGTTCTGTCGTTTACCAACGACATATATCCGCGCGAGGTTCTGTCGTCCTAAAACGACTTATCTCCGCGCGAGGTTCTGTCGTTTACCAACGACATATCTCCGCGCGAGGTTCTGTCGTTTACCAACGACATATCTCCGCGCGAGGTTCTGTCGTCTTAAAAAGACATATCTCCGCGCGAGGTTCTGTCGTGTACCAACGACATATCTCCGCGCGAGGATCTGTCGTTTACCAGCGACATATCTCCGCGCGAGGTTCTAACGTTTGCCAACGATATATCTCCGCGCGAGGTTCTGTCGTTTACCAGCGACATATCTCCGCGCGAGGATCTGTCGTTTACCAGCGACATATCTCCGAGCGAGGTTCTGTTGTGTATCAACGACATATCTCCGCGCGAGGTTCTGTCGTTTACCAACGATATATCTCCGCGCGAGGTTCTGTCGTTTACCAGCGACATATCTCCGCGCGAGTTTCTGTCGTGTACCAACGACATATCTCCGCGCGAGGATCTGTCGTTTACCAACGACATATCTCCGCGCGAGGGTCTGTCGTTTACCAGCGACATATCTCCGCGCGAGGTTCTGTCGTGTACCAACGACATATCTCCGGGCGAGGATCTGTCGTTTACCAACGACATATATCCGCGCGAGGTTCTGTCGTCCTAAAACGACTTATCTCCGCGCGAGGTTCTGTCGTTTACCAACGACATATCTCCGCGCGAGGTTCTGTCGTTTACCAACGACATATCTCCGCGCGAGGTTCTGTCGTCTTAAAAAGACATATCTCCGCGCGAGGTTCTGTCGTTTATCAACGACATATCTCCGCGCGAGGTTCTGTCGTTTACCAACGACATATATCCGCGCGAGGTTCTGTCGTCCTAAAACGACTTATCTCCGCGCGAGGTTCTAACGTTTACCAACGATATATCTCCGCGCGAGGTTCTGTCGTTTACCAGCGACATATCTCCGCGCGAGGATCTGTCGTTTACCAGCGACATATCTCCGCGCGACGTTCTGTTGTGTATCAACGACATATCTCCAAGCGAGGTTCTGTTGTGTATCAACGACATATCTCCGCGCGAGGTTCTGTCGTTTACCAACGACATATCTCCGCGCGAGTTTCTGTCGTGTACCAACGACATATCTCCGCGCGAGGATCTGTCGTTTACCAGCGACATATCTCCGCGCGAGGATCTGTCGTTTACCAGCGACATATCTCCGCGCGAGGTTCTGTTGTGTATCAACGACATATCTCCGCGCGAGGTTCTGTCGTTTACCAGCGACATATCTCCGCGCGAGGTTCTGTCGTTTACCAACGACATATCTCCGCGCGAGGTTCTGTCGTTTACCTGCGACATATCTCCGCG
This sequence comes from Drosophila parthenogenetica, assembly GCA_035047505.1. Classification (NCBI taxonomy): domain Eukaryota; kingdom Metazoa; phylum Arthropoda; class Insecta; order Diptera; family Drosophilidae; genus Drosophila; species Drosophila parthenogenetica. The sequence continues at coordinate 17,464 of JAWNPM010000242.1, forward strand.
CGAGGTTCTGTCGTTTACCAACGACATATATCCGCGCGAGGTTCTGTCGTCTTAAAAAGACATATCTCCGCGCGAGGTTCTGTCGTTTATCAACGACATATCTCCGCGCGAGGTTCTGTCGTTTACCAACGACATATATCCGCGCGAGGTTCTGTCGTCCTAAAACGACTTATCTCCGCGCGAGGTTCTGTCGTTTACCAACGACATATCTCCGCGCGAGGTTCTGTCGTTTACCAACGACATATCTCCGCGCGAGGTTCTGTCGTCTTAAAAAGACATATCTCCGCGCGAGGTTCTGTCGTTTACCAGCGACATATCTCCGCGCGAGGTTCTAACGTTTACCAACGATATATCTCCGCGCGAGGTTCTGTCGTTTACCAGCGACATATCTCCGCGCGAGGATCTGTCGTTTACCAGCGACATATCTCCGCGCGAGGTTCTGTTGTGTATCAACGACATATCTCCGCGCGAGGTTCTGTCGTTTACCAACGACATATCTCCGCGCGAGGTTCTGTCGTTTACCAGCGACATATCTCCGCGCGAGGTTCTGTCGTTTACCAACGACATATCTCCGCGCGAGGATCTGTCGTTTACCAGCGACATATCTCCGCGCGAGGTTCTGTCGTTTACCAACGACATATCTCCGCGCGAGGATCTGTCGTTTACCAACGACATATCTCCGCGCGAGTGTCTGTCGTTTACCAACGACATATCTCCGCGCGAGGATCTGTCGTTTACCAGCGACATATCTCCGCGCGAGGTTCTGTCGTTTACCAACGACATATATCCGCGCGAGGTTCTGTCGTCCTAAAACGACTTATCTCCGCGCGAGGTTCTGTCGTTTACCAACGACATATCTCCGCGCGAGGTTCTGTCGTCTTAAAAAGACATATCTCCGCGCGAGGTTCTGTCGTGTACCAACGACATATCTCCGCGCGAGGATCTGTCGTTTACCAGCGACATATCTCCGCGCGAGGTTCTAACGTTTACCAACGATATATCTCCGCGCGAGGTTCTGTCGTTTACCAGCGACATATCTCCGCGCGAGGATCTGTCGTTTACCAGCGACATATCTCCGAGCGAGGTTCTGTTGTGTATCAACGACATATCTCCGCGCGAGGTTCTGTCGTTTACCAACGATATATCTCCGCGCGAGGTTCTGTCGTTTACCAGCGACATATCTCCGCGCGAGTTTCTGTCGTGTACCAACGACATATCTCCGCGCGAGGATCTGTCGTTTACCAGCGACATATCTCCGCGCGAGGGTCTGTCGTTTACCAGCGACATATCTCCGCGCGAGGTTCTGTCGTGTACCAACGACATATCTCCGGGCGAGGATCTGTCGTTTACCAACGACATATCTCCGCGCGAGGTTCTAACGTTTACCAACGATATATCTCCGCGCGAGGTTCTGTCGTTTACCAGCGACATATCTCCGCGCGAGGTTCTGTCGTTTACCAGCGACATATCTCCGCGCGAGGATCTGTCGTTTACCAGCGACATATCTCCGCGCGAGGATCTGTCGTTTACCAGCGACATATCTCCGCGCGAGGTTCTGTCGTTTACCTGCGACATATCTCCGCGCGAGGTTCTGTCGTTTACCAACGACATATATCCGCGCGAGGTTCTGTCGTCTTAAAAAGACATATCTCCGCGCGAGGTTCTGTCGTTTATCAACGACATATCTCCGCGCGAGGTTCTGTCGTTTACCAACGACATATATCCGCGCGAGGTTCTGTCGTCCTAAAACGACTTATCTCCGCGCGAGGTTCTGTCGTTTACCAACGACATATCTCCGCGCGAGGTTCTGTCGTTTACCAACGACATATCTCCGCGCGAGGTTCTGTCGTCTTAAAAAGACATATCTCCGCGCGAGGTTCTGTCGTTTACCAACGACATATCTCCGCGCGAGGTTCTGTCGTTTACCAGCGACATAAATCCGCGCGAGGTTCTGTCGTCTTAAAAAGACATATCTCCGCGCGAGGTACTAACGTTTACCAACGACATATCTCCGCGCGAGGTTCTGTCGTTTACCAACGACATATCTCCGCGCGAGGTTCTGTCGTGTACCAACGACATATCTCCGCGCGAGGTTCTGTCGTTTACCAGCGACATATCTCCGCGCGAGGATCTGTCGTTTACCAGCGACATATCTCCGAGCGAGGTACTAACGTTTACCAGCGACATATCTCCGCGCGAGGTTCTGTCGTTTACCAACGACATATCTCCGCGCGAGGTTCTAACGTTTACCAACGATATATCTCCGCGCGAGGTTCTGTCGCTTACCAGCGACATATCTCCGCGCGAGGTTCTGTCGTTTACCAGCGACATATCTCCGCGCGAGGTTCTGTCGTTTACCAACGACATATCTCCGCGCGAGGTTCTGTCGTTTACCTGCGACATATCTCCGCGCGAGGTTCTGTCGTTTACCAGCGACATATCTCCGCGCGAGGTTCTGTCGTTTACCAACGACATATATCCGCGCGAGGTTCTGTCGTCTTAAAAAGACATATCTCCGCGCGAGGTTCTGTCGTTTATCAACGACATATCTCCGCGCGAGGTTCTGTCGTTTACCAACGACATATATCCGCGCGAGGTTCTGTCGTCCTAAAACGACTTATCTCCGCGCGAGGTTCTGTCGTTTACCAACGACATATCTCCGCGCGAGGTTCTGTCGTTTACCAACGACATATCTCAGCGCGAGGTTCTGTCGTCTTAAAAAGACATATCTCCGCGCGAGGTTCTGTCGTTTACCAACGACATATCTCCGCGCGAGGTTCTGTCGTTTACCAGCGACATAAATCCGCGCGAGGTTCTGTCGTCTTAAAAAGACATATCTCCGCGCGAGGTTCTGTCGTTTATCAACGACATATCTCCGCGCGAGGTTCTGTCGTGTTAAAACGACATAGATTTATTTAGTCAGCACACATATGTTAATGAGAGCACAAATACGTTGACTAGACAATGTCTATTAAAAGACTGTAAAAGTGCTGTTGACACGCTGTAACAAAGAAATGTTAATGAGAAGACAAGCTCTTACGACTTTACCTGTCTGTGGGAATATTTAAGAGTAGAATTTCATCAAATATGTATGCACTAATTATATATGTATACGTGTATCATGTTTGAGTTTTTTGCTTAAGGTCTTTGTGGGTTAACAGACTGTGAAGCTGAACAAGCAAAGCTGGCAAGGGACATTTTTTTAAGATATGTCACAGTCTAGCATACCCCATCGCTTGCTTATTTAATAGATTGTTATATTATGAATATATGTACATTTAATAGAAATGCGCTAATCATTTCGATTTTATTTATAGATTACTCAATTACGTCGTATTATCGCATCGAATCGATTATTAATTTTATGAGTTACGTGTTTTCCATCGTCGCCCTTTTTCATGTGCGGAAAATTTAAGGAAGATTTGGGGAAAGCAGGCGTGGGGACACGAGACCCAAGTGTCACAAGCCATAACCATAAAGTGTGCCATGGAATTGCCTTTTGGGCTTTATTCATTGCCAGCGCAATTTGAATGTATTCCACGCGACTGACACACACAGTGATGGACACAGATCCACAGATACAACACTCACACAGATACGTATGCACATATATTTACATGGATTCATTACAGTAATTTTTCTTGATTTTTATTTGCATTTCGTTTGTTTTCGCTCAGTGCGAATGCAAATAAATTCAACTTACGGATGCTTTGTGGGATTCTTTAGAAAAAATCGGTTGAGATTTAAATGTCGAGTGCGTGGAAAAACTATAAATAATGGACCAAGTTCAAGGAAAGCAAATGGAAATGCAAATGGTGATGTTAAATGGAAATGGAGATATCAACAGCCATGTCCTTAAACTAGTTTAGGTCGTGGATTGAAGGCTCTATATAAATCATATACCTTTTCAAAACGTTTTCTAAATGTCTATAACCTTTTATTTTATTAAATAAATATTTAAAATATTTTAAGCTATTAAAAATATATTTTCATACCAAAAGCTTTTTTATAAATAAGAAATTCTTTAATAATTTCATTTTAAATGAAATAGGAAATGGATATATTAAGAGCAATGCCATTAAAATAGCTTAAGTCGATTTATTAAGACCCTATATAATCGGAATAGCCCTTCAAACCGTGTTTTTTTTATACCTAGAACTTATTATTTTCCAAGTAAATATATTAAACATTTTTAAAAATATTTTTAGCTGTTAAATAATGTATTTTTATACAGTACTCCATTTTCCAAATATTAAATTCTTGAATATTTCAATTCCTTTAATTATTCAATCGCTAATACTGTGATTATTTAAATTATTTCCACGTATCGCGTAACAAAAGTCCCTCAATTTCATTTCTGACTGTAATGAAGGTTCACTAATTACCTACGACAAAGGCAGGCAAATTAAGTACTATAGTATATAAAATAGTTATTTATCATACATTGTAAAAAAACATTAAAGTCGATTTTAATTTATTACAACTTACGTAGAATAAAATTTAAAAAAAAGAGACTGACAACAAGATGAGCTAAGCGTTATTTGTAAAAATTAACTCAACTCTACTCTTAAGTCGCAATAGACTGACGTCATCAGAGAGGCCTCTTATCACAGCCTATTACTTGGGGAACAACAACTAAAAACTTAAGAGACTTTTGATAAGTACAAAAATCCTTAGTGTAGTTCGAAAACACGTTTTGGCAATTAGCATTAAGCGTGCAATGGCACCGGAAGCGAGGAAAAAAATAATAACAGTGCGCATACAAATAGTGCACACTGTAAACTACACTGTACACAAAATTGCAGTGTTTGTGGGCAGTGCCATAAATAATACACCCTATGGCGAAATTTACGTTCGATTTAATCGGCGCGTGTTGTGACGATCGGGAAACCTATGAATTGCAGAGAGGGAGGAGAATATGAGAGGCACTGATAGAGAGCCGTCTTGAGTCAATGCACTGCAAATTGGTCTTGCTTATGGTCAAGGTTTTGGCCAATCCAACTATATATACGACTATCTATATATAAGCTATATAGTATATATAGTATCGAAGTGCATACTTAGTTGCATTGGACACTACGTAGTGCACTCTGTATGTTTTACGTAACTCCCCCCAATGGGGCACTGATAGCAACCCAAGTGCCTCATTTCGCTTCATTATACAATTCAAAATCGATCTTTAATTTGCGTTGTATCTGAACTTAAGTAGCTACAAAATTTTATAGAAATTAAAATGATAAAAAATTGTTTTTCATTTGATTCACTTTGTTGCCAATAATTATTGCCTATCGTAATTAAATAGGGGCTATAAACAACTTTTATATCAGTATTAAGACTCCTGCCCTCTGATCGCTTCTAGAACGTAGAATATAATAACTTTTCATTCTAGTTTCATGTTTTTATTGTAGCGTAGGTCATTTTTTCTTCCATAATCGGTGTAACGTAACGTTCTTATCTAAATTTTCACATGACAATTCATATTTGTGTTTGGTCGTAGCGGAAATTGGCACTTAATGTTCAACGACAGCGCAATACAATTACAGCGCGGGACAAGTTTATAGCGCTTTACAGCTATAATGGGCTCTTCAGGTATTTGGCGGGTTGCAATTGCCATAAATTTTCCAGAAAAGTATATAAATCTTCTTAAGTTGTACGCTTACAGATTTAAAACTCTAAACAATTCTATTTACTTAACAGTTTTTACTTATAAACATAGTTAAAAATTATTTTTTAATTTTATCCAAGTATATGTTACAACATTTGTAGAAAATTTAACTTTTTAAGAGATTATTTTTTGTATTTTATACCTAAAATTGTAAATTTTATTATTTAGTTTCATCTAAGTTTAAATTCCGAAGTTTTTATTGAATTTTAATTATGAGAATATAAATTTCTGTTTATTTTAATTCTTATTTATTATAAAAACATATTTTATATTATTATTTCATTAAGGTAATTATATATTCCAATTTTTAACGAACTCATTTTTTCTCTTTTATATAAAAAATTAATTAAAATTCGTTATTTTATTTTTTTTTTCTGTATAATCATACATGTACTAAGATAAAATATGATAAATATATTTTTTATAAAACATTTTACTCATTTTTATTTTCTCATATATTTGATTAATTTTATTTATTATCTCTGTACCTAGGCAAACGACTCGGAGTGTAGCTACATGCATAAATATTTGCCTACATTGAAATTTGCAGACTTCCAGGTAGGTGCGACATGTCTGCGCTACTTGAGATTAAATACCAAAACAATGGAAGTATGTGAGTGTTTAAGCACATACTTATATATATGCATATGTATTGGTATTTTAGGGCACTTCGAATGTGCATGATATGTGAACACCCCGAGCTTGGAAAATAAAGAAGTCACACTGCCGGATGTACTAATTTATGGTCAATATTAAGCTATAAAAATAGTCAAAGGAAACATGCAAAGTACGGGTACTTGAAGCTTATCATTATCATTATACTTCTTATCAAGTAAATTTGTTCATGCCATTTGAAAAACTTTTGATGGTTTGAAAACTGTCATACCCTAATGATAAAGACGTTAATACGTATCGAAAGCGTTGCATGTGTCCAACGTAATTACCAATAAATTATCAAAAAATTATTTGCACTAGTGCACAAGGAACGTAATTGCAACAGACGCGATAAACAGCAAAGGATGACTTAAGTGGCCGGCAATGTGGGTGTGACAGTGTGTTTAAAAATACATAACTGTAAATACGAAAAGTAGCCGAAAATAAAACTGAAAATGAATGCAAGTTACTTGAGAAAACACACGCACACAAGTGCAGGCCACGCGCAACAGTAAAGTAAACAACAAAACTCAAACACCAACAACAACAACTACAACGCAGGTACACATGCATGCACACAGAGGCATTCAACCAACTATAAAAAGCCGTTTCACACATGCACACACACACATACAGTGAGATGGTGCATAAGTAGTTGTCATAGTGCCAGGGCAAGAAAAACGAAAGAGAGTAAGAGAGAGAGCTAGTGACATGTGCATGCGATAAAATGCAACGTGTAATGTTCGCCTTGGAGGTCGTGACAGTGTTTTCAACAATGACTACTAGCACATCACACACAGTCCAATGCAAGAGGTAGTGCAATGGTTTTCGACGCACGTGCCGACGGTCAATGAACCGCACAAGAAACAAGATGAACAGAGAGAACAGAAAGTCGTGAGGGAGGTACAGCGAATGCAACAACAACACCGGGTGAGTGCGAAGAATGGGAAGCTCAATAACGATAGAGAGTGAGCGACAGAGAAAGAGAGTTTTCTATATTTTCTGCCGTTGCCGCGTGTAATGCAGTTATTATTGACGCAGTCTGGCTGTCGACACTCCCTCTGCTTCTGATACTGCTGATGTTGTTGTTGTTCTTGTAATTGTTGTTTGAACTGCTGTTCTTACAGTGACTGTTGTTGCTGCTGCTGCTGCTACGGCTGCTATTGCTGCTGTTGGTGAAATCGCATTATTTTGTTAATTGATTTGTAGCCAACAACAACTTAAACTTACATTGTTACAAATGTGAATAGCAATATATAATATGCATCTAAATCAGAAACGTATGCAAATTATTAACTGCTGCAAATATTAGCTCAACGCTTTTCCAATTTAAACTGCCATTGTGCAACAAGCAATTGCCATTGCTAGCTAAAACTAGAAAAAAATAGAAAAGAACAAAAAACAGCTGCTCAAAAGCACAACAACTAGCTATAAAACTAAAATGCAAAGCTGTTTTGTAATCAGGCGATATTCGAGTGACTACACAGATGCACTAATACAAGTAAAGACGCAGTTACACGCACACGAAGAGAGCTGCGAGCTTTTAAGCTTCCGTTCGCTTGCACCAAGTAGTTGGCGTGGATTGCTAACTGCCAGCTGAAGAACCTTTCTGCTGAAAGAGAGAGAGAGTGAGATAGAGTGCTAGAGAGTTGCCAGATCACTGCTGCTGTCATGTTCAGTGCATAAATCCTTGAATTGTTGTTTGGTGGCAACGCTGTAGAACGATATACTGAGCTTAGAGCACTGAATAGATTGTAATGTTGTGAGAAAAAATGGAATAAATTACAAAATAGATAAATAAAATGTTTAAAAAATAGATTTGTTCAATTATATTTAGATAAGGCTGTATTCATTTTTATTTGTATCTAGTTTAATTCCTTAGTTCATTTTAAAAACTGAAAACCTCTGATATTCAACTGATTATAAGTTTACTATCAAATATTCAGCTGTAAATTTATTTAATTAAAATTTTCTGTTATTAAAAATAATTTTTCCACACTTCAAGTACAGTTTAGGTACATTTCTGTTTGCTGATAGTTTTGCGTTGGTAACAACCAGTTAAACCTGTAACTAAACTAGTTAGTTTAAGCTTAGCTAATAGATGTTTTTCAACAGCTTGTGCTTAATCTAGCATCGTTCTAATAAATACAAACACTTCACGGCCCTTCAGCCAAACACACGCACACACACACACACACACGCACACCCATTTGTGTAATTATTGTATTGACTCCCACGTGTAAAAGCCGTAACAACTATAACAATAGCAATAACAAATTACTGCGCCTGACACTGACATTGAATACTAAAGCAAATACCAGTGTATTGGTGTGCACACACACACACACACACACACACACTGTAGGGTAAATATGAAGCAAAACTAGCGCAAAACAAATATTTTCAATTTTTCATTTAGCTTTTTTCTCTCCCTCTCTCTCACTCTCAACGCCCCGTAAACAAACAAATTTAAATAACAAAATAGAAATTACATCAGTTTTGAAAATTCATAATAACATGCGCCAAATTCAGGCTACTCTTGAAACACAATTGCTGTAAATTAAATTATGCAAGGCACTGTCAAGCTGATAAGCTTATGACGGTGACATTTCCAGCCTCTCTAAGGTTGTACAACACGGCGTATACGTATTATCACGTAATAAATGGAAAATCTTAGAATTTCAAACATACGTTATTTAATTTTGTTATCTAAAATCAACAATTTTGTATGATTCTGACTAAGAGCAGTTATAGATTCGTTGCGAAATACAAGTAACCATTTGTTAGAGTCCAAAAAGGTCGTTAATTTCATAAGAAATAAATTTTAAACAAAAAATAAAATAATACCCATAGAAGTTTATCTAAGTTATAGTTATATACCCATATGTGTATATATACTATACTGTTAATTTATTTAAATATTTTACAGCTTTTTTTCTAGAAGTTTCTGCAACGACCCTTACCATACCCTACCAATCCACTTACACACATATCTCTCAACGTATCGTGTGACATAATGGCCAATAACTTGGGCGCCAGATAAGATAACACTCTGGTAACGTCGGAAAGGTCTTGGCCAAATTTCCACTCCACATTTGATCTCCTCAATCCTGACACCAATAACATATTTTATGACCTACAGTCTGTGGTAGCCATGCTTATTTACAGTGCTACCATTATCAATTAACAAAAAAAAAGGTGGTCAACTCACGCGCTCATTGGACCCATTATCTAAGGCAATACAAAAAGTCAGGAGAATCGCGTGTCGATAGTAATGTGACTCATAGAACTGCAGGCCTCCATTTAATTAGAGTGTTTACTCCCGATTCCTGGAACTGCTGCAATATCACAGCGTGCTTACCATAAACTCACTCACTGGGCCAAGGTGTCAAGGCCCTGGAATGCCGTCAGGAAATAACAGTACACCGCGAAATTGTTACTAGAGCAAAAACTTTAATTATTAATTTTTTTAGTAAATCCTAAGATTTACAAACTATGATTGTTTATTTATAAGATTATGATCGACTTTGACGCCTTTATGATCGATTTTCAAAAAAAAATTAATATTTTCTACATTAAAAAAAAAACAGTCGAGTTTTAGGATATTTTCAAAAGATTATTAATTTTTATTCAATTAACTAAATTTGTTTTAAAAAAAAAATCAGCGTTGCTTTATCTGGAAGATACATATTAATAAATTATACTCGAAATATCCTAAGTCAAATATCGTTTCAGATTTTATTATTGGTTTTCAATTAATTTATTTTTATTGAATTACAATGTAAGCTACCTTAGCCGGACAGATAGTTCTAGTATTTTTGTCCGCCAAAGGACGGACAACTCCTAAGGAAACAAATTTTGTATGAAAATTTGCAACTTGGAACTATAATATTCACCCGGCTAATAGAGCTGTCCGCTTTAGGGAGCTGTCCGCGAGTATAGCTTTCACTGTATTACAAATTTATTCAGATAACTATTGTATATCTAAAACTTATAATACTTATACAAACATAACGTATTAACATAATTATTTTTAACTTAAAGCATTACTTATTGTTAAGATAAAGTATAATTATATATTAATAATATTATAAAGTACTGTATAAAACAATTATTATATATTGATTTAATTTCCCTCCATAATCATTTTTTTTAACATTCTTCTAATAAGATTTTATATGTTTAAAAATTTTGTTATTATTTAGCGGGTATTTTGTAGTCGATCAAACAGTTTCTTAACATATTTACGAGCCTCTTAATGAAAATTAAAGCTTTTTCAAAAACGCTAACCTTACAGAAATCTTTAAAAATATTTATAAATCATCAAATTTTTTTTTTGCAATATTTTGTTTGCATTTTAGGAGCAGGCAGACATTAAGTTTCAAAATTTTGGATGAATGTCCGCCCACCTTGTCTAATGATTCAAGCTGCTGGCAGCTGCCCAGACATAGACGTAAGCGAGGGAACACAGCTGCCACAGCCACAGCTACTACCACTGCCACATGCAGCAAAGCAATTGGCAACAGCAGATACATAGATACATTCGTGCACATTTCGTATCTGCCGGATACAGCGAAACAGAGCGAGAAAGAGAGAGAGAGAGAGAGCGTGAAAAGAGCGAGGCAGACATGCAACAAACACTGCTCTGCATGTGCAGCATGTGTCGAAAACGAATGCACGTCCTCCGCTTTATGTTGTTGAAAACCGTTGCACGCCCGCCATGCGAGCAACTTTTGCTGCTGTCGCTGCCGCTGCCTCCGCTGCTGCTGCTGCGTTGTCGTTGCCCTTTGCAACGTTGCAGACATTTTTGGTGTGAGTCGAATTTTGTGCTTTTTTTTATTTTGTTCGTTTTCGTCGTTTCTTTTTGTGCTCGCTGCTGTTTCTGTTGGTGTTGGTCGTTGCCAAAAAGGGATGAAGCTCGAATTTATTGCACCGCCTAAAAGCGAAGACCCGTCCCCCGCGGCAGCGACGGTGACGGCGGCAGCGACTGCAGCGCTGGCAGCGGAAATGCTTGACGCCAGTGTCAGTGTCAGTGCAGCTGGACGCTGCGCTGCATCCGCCGCTGCTGCTTTCTTTCACTGCAAATATTGAAATTTCTCAATATTTTTGGGGGAATTTTGGAGAACTTTATGCGCAATAATATTTAATTTTTCTGTTACTGTTGCTGCTGCTGCTGCTGCAGACAAAATGAAAGAAATATCTCGGGTCAACAATCTCTTAATAACAGGCAAATAATGACTGCACTTTACAGCAGCAGAGGAGTCGACGCCAGGGAGGGCGAGGGACGCTGCATGCAACAGCAGTGTCCATAAACTTTTTGTTTTTGGGGCATTGACTTTCTGCAGCACCAAAAAACTGAAGATCGTTGTTAATTTTGCTTTGTTTACTTTGAATTTCTTATGTCGTCGGTGATTTCTGCTTAATCATTATGTATTTTTAATCTGAAGTTAACATTTTGAAATGAGGCAAAAATAAATGGAAATACAAAAAATTATATCAATAATTATTGCGTCTTGCACTTTGTATCATGTGATCCTTAGTCTTTGATTAACCCAAACATTTCACGCGACTTTAGCAGCAACAACGCAAATCATGCTAACAAATCACAAATAGAACTCGCAGCATGAAGCACACTGAGGCAAGTAATTAAGCGCACACCTAACTAAAATATTTCAATTTTAAGCCAGGCTTTTATTAAGTAATTTTTGTTTATACAGTAAATTAAATAAATTGATTAATTTTGTACACTTTGTTAAATTAATTACTCGACTCACTGTGCTCCATATGCACATACGTCACCAAAAAGCTGCTAATATACAAAAGAGGCAAAGCAACTGACAAAACACCAGAAGCAACAACAACAACAACAACAACAGCAACCACTGTGATAAGAACCAAAGCAAAAGCTAAACCTACAACAACAATGCAAAAAAGCAACTGGCAAAGCGACGCCAACGTCGCAGTCGACGTCGTCAACGAATTTCATTCGTGTGCGTAGATATCATAATAAAAATTTTATTGAGTAAGTTGAGCGCGTTTGACGTCGCTGCCACGGCCACTGCCATTGTCGCAGTAGCAGTCGCTGTTAACGTCGCCGTCGACGTCAACGCCAACGCAACAATGGCAATTGCCGAAAATAACAAAGCAACAACAAGAACGGCAGCAAAGACCAATTCATTGCGACCGCAAAAAAAAAAACGGCCTCAGTAGCAGCAGCTGCTGTCTCAAATGCCGGCTCACACACAAATACACACACACACACACACGCACAAGTAAGCACACGCACGTACACGCATTTACATACTCATACTTATACACTTTTTGCTTTCATTCTACAGTCGACGCTGACGTAGCTGTTGCTGTCGCTGCAAATGCTAACGCCAGCTGCGCAGTCAGAGCTCTGCTGCGCTGCGCTGTGCTGCGTCGCTGCTCTGCCACCGTGTTGTTCTCGGCAAATTTTGAACGCTGCCGTCCGCCATTTCGTATTTCTCAGCGAGCTGGCGACGCGTCAACACAGCACACACGGGCAGCGTTCAAACGTTCTTGAGCAGAGAACTTTCAATAGTATTAGAAGGCTTTTAACAAAAACAGTGCAAAAAGAAAACAACAACAAAAAGCTGCTTGTTAACAAATCATATAATAAATCAAACGACGAATATTATAACAATTTAGTTTCTCAATAAATATACTTTGCCTTAATACATGTACTAAGTGTGTAACTGAACTTAGCAAATAATTGACGTTTTTAAATAAATTTGTTTAAACAAAAAGTGCAATTCTTAAATCAATTTGTGTTTAATTTGTTTAACAAAAGACTGACAACTGAATGTGTATATACATATATTTTACAATAATAATGATTAATAAATAAAAAAAAGTGACTAAAGAGCAGCGCTAAAAATAAAGTAAAGCTAATAAATGAGAGAAATACTAGTGTGTATGTATGTATGTATATAGTATATAACCTAGGTCAATATTGTTTATAGTGGCGTGTGAATGTGCGCAACAACAAAAGCAGCTACAGTAATCATAGTGCTCACACACACACACACGAGCACACGAACACTCTCAAAGAAATAATCAAAAGCAGCAGAGATAATAAAACCACACACACACACATACTCACCCACACCACGTCAGTAATACGGAAATTCGCAGCAGCAACAACAGCAACAACAACAACACGAAAGAGAATAATTCACGCAGCTAGCTCAAATTAAACTTGAAATTATAAATTGTATAAAGCAGCGATATTAGACGTCAGCCGTAGCAGCGCTTCACACCCACACATCGGCAACGCATACGAGCAATTATAAAACGCAAATCGTTAATGCGCTCTCCCTACCGCTGCTCGCTCTCTCTACCGTTCTGTCGCTCTCTCATCGTCTGCGACTTGACTTTGTCGCTCACAAAACGATTAAAGAACACAGTGAACTGCGACGTTGACAGCGACGCCAGCGCCAACGTCAACGCCAAAAATTCTTATACAATTTCAATATCAGACCGCAACGATCGCTGCGTTCGTTCAGTCAACGCTACCGCCTCGCGTAACTTAGTTCTGCTATTCTAACGGTGCTGCGGCTACAGACATTTTTTTGTTAATTGCCCGAAAACGACAAGTGTAACGCACACACACTCAACTCACCGTTAACAAAGTGTGTGTAAGAGAGGCGTTCGGAGGTTTACGATTACCGATTTCGATTTCGATTGCGATTGCGATTGTCGTCGTCGTCGCTTCAAGTGCGCAACAGTGAAAAAGTTCTACTACAAACACTTGCCGCTCGCCGATTCGCGTGACAACAAGTGTTTTGCTAAAAAACAAAAGTATACAAAAAAAATAACAGTTAAATTGTAAAAAACAAACTTAATAATTACTAAAAAAAATAGCAGCTGGAATTTGCATTTTGGAATTAAACACAAGCAAAAAAAGGGATTACTAATAGCAATATTATAGTGGATTTTTCACAATTTTATGGTGAGTTCAAAAACTAAAAAAAAAAAATATTTTCAAATATTTATTATTTTTTTAGTTAATAATATAAAATTCATAAGATACAAATTAGATTATTGCTAATTATTTACTTTGTCAGAAATGATGAATGACAAAATTTAATAAAATGATGCAATTAACGTCTAAGTATTTTTTAAGAGGGCATAACATGCCTAAAAATACCCTATAGTTAAAATTTTATAACTTATTCAACAAATATATTGCTCAGTTTTATTTAATTTTTAATAATTTTAAGTTGCATTCGCTTTTTAAGGTCTTTAAAGTTCTGATCTGTTAATCATCGAAATTACGCACTAATATTATCTTTCTAAATCAGCATGATTATGCAGAATTTGTCTATGTTTTCCCACTATCAAAATAAATCGGTTCAGCGCATTTAGTCAGACTATTACAGGGTCTAATCATGCCATGACTAGACAGAAAGAAACTATGATGAATTTGTCTATTTCAGCGTTTGTCGCAAGTGCACTTGGACTATGGGTTTAATCAGCCAAATAATCCCAGACAGCCTACCCCCCATTAACCCAGACTGCCCCCCCACTACCCACCCAAACTGGGCTATCACCCAAATGTCATGACTCAACCCCAAGAACCGAGAAGGCGTCCCCCTGACTCATCGGCATATAATGGACACTATAAAGCCATTGAGTCTATCTATTCCAAAAAATAAATAAAGTCGATAATGATCGAATTGGTGGCATATCAAAGGGGTTTCCTAAGTGTTCATGACTCACGCATGAATCACCTGCCGAAATCACCTGTCTTTAAGTGCGACTTTATCAAAGGATCGTGCGACACTTACGTTAACCGTTAGAAGCGCGTGCATGATTTATTAACTGATAAGAGTGAGCAGCTTTCCAAATAAAATAAACATTATAATAATATCGATTAGAATGTGCGTGGTCAAGGCTTAAGGCAAAAAGTATCTTGAACTTTGAAATAATAATCATCAATCTCTGCACCGATATACCATATACAGACTATATAACATTTATTGATCTAACTTGGATTGCGCAATTTCATGGCGATAAAATAAAAGAGTCCCGTGTTTGCAATTTCTATGCAGAAGTATTTTCCGTGTGAAGTATTTATATAAATACATATAGATATTTTATCTATTTGCTAATTTTGTGCTTGAAGGTCAGTACCAGCGTCAAACGGGGCAAAAACAATAATAAAAAAAGCTAAAAAAGCTAAAAAACAACAAAAATCAGGCAAACAGCAACATTAACTGCTAAATTTGAAAGCATTGTTGGGTAATCTTGAAAACTGATAAATATTGTTCGGTATTTGCAGTGTGTACACTACAGGAAATTGTGTTGATGCCCCAAAAGTTATAAAGCAAAAGCACAGTGTGAAAGAGGGAGAGTGTTAGTTATCGCTATGGCTATGGCTATCGTTATCGAACACCTACCTACGTAGGTGTTGGCTTGAGCTTGGGGTAGCTGCCTTCATTCACGTTCCACCTGCCGTTATCAACACTTGGCGTTGCTTATCGATGCGCTATTTGAATGTATCTTTCGATTGTCTGTATTCGTTTTTATGAATGGGCCGTGCTTAAAACACTTTTTTTTATTGCTCGGCGATTGTAATCGGCCTGGGTTTGATACGAATTGATAGCGAAATCTGCAAGTCTTAACAGATTTATCAGTTTATACTTCCTCATTCTAAAATGACAAAGCGTTCAAACTTCAATATTTGGCCATTAAACGTTCGCCGTTCCAAACTTTGTACCCTTGCTAAAAGTCAGTTACTCTTACTATTTATGGCCAAAAAAAAAATACAGTTAATGGTTCTCAAGTGCCGTCAATAAACATGTTAACTTTTCACACAAACACAAACACACGCACACCCAGACACACAAGCGATCAGTTTGCATTGAAAGCGAACAAAAAAATAAATAAAAATTTATAAATACTTGGAATAAAAATTCCATTTCTTGCTTATCAACTCAACTCGGGGCGATTGTCCCTTTTAATATTTTCTTGTTCTCCCTCAACTTGGTTTATTTTGTGAGCTTACAGTTAATTCATAAAAGCACGCTTATCAATAATTCTGTCGTCGCTACCACACGTCGAAATTTGAGCCCCATGAAACGGAATCTTTTTCGCAATTCCCAATAAAATAAAGGAAAAATAAAGAAAACAGCGAAATATGGCAATTTGTTTGTTATGTCTACGCGACTCTTTGCCTACCTCATTAAATTTTGTATTGCAACACACTCAAACAGGCAGCGAAATCAGTTGAGTATCTGACAGATACATACGTACAAAAGATGGTTCTAACGCAAAAAAGCCGGTTCACAGACATGCGTAAAGCTTGCCTTACGTGTGCGTCTATGTGTGTGTGTTGCCGAAATTTTATATACACACAGATACATGTACATAGATACATACCCAACTCATCCCCAGCATGTATCTCAACGTAGCTGTTGCCTCGATCCGCCATATTTCTTTTTTGGAACGTTAGTCGTTAGATTGTTTGTTGTTGTTACTTGGCTGTGCTTTCTCGAAAAAATTCTGTTTATCGTGAAATATGTCTGTATATATAGATACATATATATCTTTATGTATTTGTAGCGCTCCCCTTAGAAGTCGTTTGTTTGTCTGTATAAAATAATATGCTGTATAAAAAGAAAATGTTGACCTTGGTTAACAATTTGTGCCTGTATAAGTTATATACACATACAGATACATATATGTATATGTATTTCTAGTGTATAAGTTGTTTATTTCTTTGTTCTAATTGCCAATTCTGACTAAATAACGTGAGCTGTCCCGCCATTCTATTGGTTTTCATTTTGATTCATGCTGTTTGCTGTTTCTGTTTCTGTGCCCTGTGGTCAGGTTTTGTTTTTTCGTCAAATGTTGTGAAATTGCTGATTATTCAGTGGACACAATTATTTTGTGTTGTTGTTGTTGTTGTTGTTTTTCTAAGAATTCTTAAAGTTCCCCTCTTGTGGCGAACTCGGGTAAATTCTTTATTTGGTTTACTTTTTCCCCATTTCTAATTCATGTTATTATTAATTCAAGTCTTTGGAAAAATCCTTGTTAGTGCATTTTTAAAAGTAACGTGTAATTAGTCTGGCGGCCATTTTGTTGCATTTATTGATACTCACACACAGGCCTATGGGGCAGCGCTGTTTGAAGCCATATGTGAGCAGGCGCATCGATGCACGCTCTGCTCGCAGTTGCTGCTAACGTCGACGCTGCTGCACATTAATAAAGCAAATGCTGAAAGCAGAGCTTTGTGTGCGTGTGTGTTAGTGTTTGTGTGTGTGCTGCTGTCCTTCGTTTGTACAAAGCAACAACAAAAAGAGCAAAACGAAAGAAATGTTTGCCAAGTTCAAGGACAGTTGCAGCAGCGTCGTCGCTTTTTGACGCTGCCGTTGGCTGTACGCTTGCATTGCTCTGCAAAGCTCTCACTGCCGTTTGTCGCTCTCTCATTTTTTTTGTTGCCTCACACTCTCTGTCGCTCTTTCAGCTTTTGTATGCGCATTTAATTTTCAATTTGTTCACTGTACCGAACTTTATTTGAAGGCCAAGCCACAGCGCAGCGCAGTCGTTGTCGCAGTCACCGTTGCTGTTTGCTGCTAAAATTCAAGTTCAAGGCGCAGCTGTAGCAGCGCATACACATACAGCTATCTCATTCTAATGCAATTAACATTCGCACACACAGTGAGCGAGAGCGATGTGTGCTGCTCTCTGCTCTCTTTATTGTCTCGCACTTATCAGTTTTGTTGATCTATCAGATAGTTGATAATGAATAAATAATGAGTTGTGCCTTAGGTTTGGTCAGTAATTTCAGACTGAAATGCTAAATCTTCTCTGCCCTTAACGACAACTCGTCTAACACAAAGAATTTCAAATCTACTGCGAGGGTTGGACGTCAAACAACCTGCAAAACAAGTTTTGCCAAAAAAGAAAGAAAAAAACCAAAAAATGGTCATCATATATAATTTTTGATTCTCTGGCCAAAACTGGTATTTGCTTATGTACAATAAATTCAAAATGTATCTAGAGGATAAATGTTTCTCTCCAGTAACAACTCAATTAGTGTACAATTTCTTTGTTTTTTAATGCATCGATTTGCATTAAGTTAATTATTTTGTGTTAATTCATTTTCCGGTAGTCGATGCCAATCCTTCAATTCACTTAATACGCCCCCCAAAAATATAATTAGAAGAATATTTCCATTACCGGAAACTAAAGCCCCCATCCCCTTTGCGCATTGCAATTCTTCGAAACACTCCTCCTTTTTTGGGTAATATTTTTAAAGTGCTCGTTAATATGCAATTGAATTTTAATTGATAAACAAAATGCAAATATAACATGTCGGCCCACTGTGCCCCCCACCCTCTGCCCACTGGGTTTGTCTCTCTCCAGCTCCAGTTAACCCTTTTTTCGGCAATGCAGCGAACAAAGAAGAAATGAAATTCGGCAAGTAAAAAAAAAACACTTGTGCCTCTTTTTTCGTTGTCTTCTTCTTGCGCTGCTTCGGTCGTGTACTCGAAATTATTTCTTGTATGTAAGCTCACGTGTATATGTGTGTGTGTGTGTGTGTGATTGCACGTCTGTATGTGTGCGCATTTATTTTGAGGTTTCCACAAATTTTTATATATTGACTGTGGTTGTTGTTGTTGCTGCTCGCTGCTCGGCTGCTGCTGTGGAACGATCCAGGCGACAAGCAAGAACAACAGCACGATCCTCCCCTCCCACAGCCAATGCCCCCCTCCACAAACCGTCAGCAGCTGAAATTTCGACTCTCGCTGGGGCTTCACATTTCTTCTGCACACACATGCTCACACTCACACATGCATATTTACTTTGTTTTCGGGTTTCTTTTCTTTACATTTTCGAAAATACAAAAAAGAAGAAGAGAGAAAAATATCGTCATAAGCTTTCTGTAGGTTGTTGACCCTTTAGTATGGCAAAAGCGAGGAATGAGGTTGCTTTGTCGCCGCTCAGACTTGCGCTGAACGTAGCGTTTTTTTTCGGGCAAACTGCAATTAAAAACCAAACCTGAAAAACGAATCAAAATTTACTAACTGTAATCTCAGCAAAAGTATAAATGTGCAAAATTCATTTTTTTAGATTACTTAACAAACGTTTTCGAAAAGTATGCAGTTGAAATTTTGCACACGCATACACATGCATAGAGATATACCCTAGCAAAACTGCACTGCGCTGTCAGCGTCAACGTCAGTGTCGACGTCAACGTCTGCTGCAAACAGCGTGCGACAGCAGAGGCAGCAACGCAAGCTCACACTTCTCGGTCGTCGTCGTTCTCTCATACTCTCTCACTTGCATATCGCTCGTTTGCTTTGCTCGTTTTTTATTGAACTTGAACTACACGTGGAGGGCGTGCAAATGTTTTCAACAACGCATTGCTCGTCGTTTGGCGTTTTACATTTGCTTCGCCTGTATGACTACGAGGAGGCCGTGCATGAGTTTTCAACAGAACAGCGGGCAACGAGAAACTGTCGCTGCCTTTGTATGCGTGCGTGTGCACACAATACGAGTGTACGAGTACATGAGTTTGTGTAAGATGTGTGCAGTGAGTAAGCAAGCTGCCTGTTCTTGTTGTTTTTGCAATTTTTGCTGGCGATTGCAGGCTGTGCTGGGTTGGGTTGGGTTGAATTGTGCTGTGGGCGAATTGAAGGAGGCTACCAAACGAAAGGGAAGCTTGCATGTGACGCCGGTGTCGCTGCTGCTACTGCTGCTGTCACTGTCGCTTCTGCGCCACGAAAGTGAAATTCTCCTTGATGCAGGGTTGTTTGTTATTTAGCCTTGAATTGCGCATTGATTTCCTTCTCGCACAATACCTTGACATGCAAATATTTAATTTCACAAACTAACGTAAGAATTGTCGAAGCAACAATGACAAATTACGCCATAGTACATTTGATAATTCTGCTGGCGACTATCTGTCGCAAACTGTTAACTCATCATGTTATTCAATATGACATTTAAGTCATTATTATTATTATTTTTTTTCATGTGCACGCGCGCCCGCCTTCTCCCACTCATCACACATTTTAGGCCTGTTAGAACATCGGCTACAGCTACAGCTACAATTATGTACTCGTGCTCGCTCGCTTGCACGCTCTGCTCTTGTGTTCTCGTCTCGACTGTCGTCTCGTCGCGCTGTCGCTTGTCGCTGCCGGCGCGACGTCGTTTTGACCTAGGCCAACCGCTGGCTATGTATAATTTGTTGTATTTTTGCCCTCTCTCCTTTGCACTGCTCTTTGCTTTATGTACGTATGTGTGTATGATGTACGCATTGTTCCTGTGTGTGTGTGTGTTTGACACGCACTCTTATTGTGTGCGTGTGTAGGTGTTCAATGCTGACTTTTCTGTTAATCTTTGCGTCTAGACCTTCGCAATTTTGTGTGGACATTAGGCTCAACATCCTTGCATTGAAAAAACGTGTACAGTGCCTTAAAATAGTACACACTTTAGTAATTTTCGTTGAATTTATTAACTGCTGTTCTCAGTAACTATTTCATTTTCTAGAGCATTTTAATTGACTACCAGCTTGTCTGGTTATTCCAAAATCATAATAAGTAAAGAATCCGGTACATTGTACTATTTTTTATTTCTTACTGAAAGCCACGCGTTTCTCTTATCAATATCTTATCGGTCATGAGAGTTTTTAGCTCGGCCCTGAAGAGCTTCCGCCGCAATATTTCATTGAGTAGTTTTCCCACATTTAAACTTTACCCCAACTAAGCACAAATACAACACATACTTACACAAATAAGAAAAAGACTTAATGAATTTAGTGGAATATGACAAGCAAATTCAATCTTATCGCTACCAAAAAGCTACAAATACATATGTAAGTAAATGAGAACATTGTGCCCAACCCTTGTTAAACTCGTTGTAATGGATACGCTAGACAAATAACCAAAATAAAGTGAAAAAAACCAAATACGTAAGCAAATCGCGGCAAGAGAAAAGCTTACAATTTGCTTCTATTTAAATGTTCATTGACCCCCGAAAAATAAGACCGAAGAGCAGCGTGAATATCGTCGAGTTGCGGCTGTTTATACAGATATTCGTATATATTTGTACTTTATGTAGGTGTGTTGAGGGTCTAGTGGACAGCACTAATTGCTTGATTGTGTTATTTATAGGTAACGTCTCCGAAAGCTGTTTCTTATTTTAAGTGAATAATGAGCCACGTCTATTGTTCACAAAATATGACATGTATCGCTGCTTTAAAAAAAAATTTGTTCTTTATTAAAAACTAGTTTTTATCACTTAAAAGATACTTAACTTTGTTTATATCTTTAACTTTATCTAATTAAAAAGTCTAAGAACCAACATAAATTGTAATAGTAGTTTCTTCCCTTTTCCACATGCACTTTATCACTCTAACGCTCTCTTTCACTCTCTGTTTCTCGCCGTCTTATCAACACCGTAGCTTCACTGATCTATCCAACAAACACACCACCAACTCGCCCCGTGCGATGCTTTTCAAAGACCAGTTTTAAGCTCGTTGCGCTCTATTTCTGAGCTATCCCAACAATATAACGGTATATACACAGCTCGGTTTCAAAAGAACTACACGAAAATTTCACAGCCACACGACGGCAACTTTGACGTCGACACGGTCAATATGAACATGATAAGGCAGAAGGAGACGGCGTGTGGTAGTAGAGGAGGAGCGCAGAGTGGAGCTTGTCTCAACGATCATTGACCGAGCTCATTGTGTGCCGCTGTTTCGTGCTTTTAACCTCATAATAGATAAATTTTTGGTGTTTCTTTACCTTCGTTGAGTTCGAAAGAGAGCAAGCGCAAGAGCACGAGAGAGCGGGCGTAAGAGAGCGCAGAGCATTGATCGCATATATGCGTATGCATGTGTGTTTGTGTTTGTGTTTGTATTTTATTTCACTTTAGCTCACACACACACAAACATACAAACACATACGCACACACACGAAAATAGTTTTTGTGTCGAATGTTAATGAACTTTTGCGCCAGTTTAACGAATTGTGTGAGGCGCGGAGTACAACAAATACACGCACACTTATGTTTGTATATGTGTGCATCTCGTAGTATAAGCAACAACAACAAACTTGAAAAAGTTTTTGAACTTGCGATCAACAAAAATAATTTACCATTGAATCTTTGTGATTTTCAAGTTGTCGAAGGTGGAAACAATAATGCCAATGGGAGCAAGAAAGAGAAAAGGCAAGAAAGAAAGAGAGACCGTATACCAGAAATCTATAACAATGTTAAACATTTAAAAATCTATAAATATTCGAGATTATGTTTTTGAAAAGCTAAAGAACTTGTAGAAATTATCATTTAGCGGATTGTATAACAAAACATTAACCATAAAGATTGATTTTCACATGAATAGTGTTGAGATGGACATAAAATAGTTAAAAAATCGATCTGTGGATAACAAATTATCATTATCTGATCTTTAATCTTTTACTTTTTTTTTAATATTATATTCCGACTAATAATAGTTAATTTATATACAGTGAAAGGTCCCGCGGTTCCAAATATTTTTGTCCGCCAAAGGGATTTGTCCGCCTATAGTAACGGATTTAGTATGAAAATCAGCTTTTGAGACTATAAAATTCGTCCGCCTAAGGGAGCTGTACTGTATTTACATTTCCCAGCGCCTTAGTCCCTTTGCACTTTTATCGCTAAAACTAGTCTAGTCAATAAATGGGTATTATGCTGATTAAATGGGTTCAAATTCAGCATGACTCAGTAAAAACTCAGTATACAAAATGTTGCACACTTGAAACAAATTAAATTATTTATGAAAATAAAATTAAGTAAAATCCTGATAAGATTTCGATTGTTTTGACCGTTAGATGAGTCATAGTATAAAGTACTTCAAAATCTCGCTCAAATTCCAGAAAGCACTCAAATATTTCCCCACTCAAATAAGTGCTCACTCAAATATTTTTGGGAAAAACTCGTGTCGCTTTTCCAATTGAATGCGCGTCGCGTAGTTGGGAAATTTCTCCATATGACAGATCAACGTAATGCTCATATGGTGGTGGTGGTGGTTTGGGTTTTGAGTTTTGGGTTCCCAGCGTATTTTTCGGCAACTCACCCACCAGTCTCCGGCGTACCACCAAACGTAGAACTTCGTGTAGCGGCAATGTGAAACGTTCTAATCACCTCCAACGACTACAGCTGTGTGTGTGAGTGTGCGTGTGTGTGTATGTTAGTGTGTTAGTGCGTGTGGTTGTCAAGTTTTTTGGTGGAGCTCTAAAATGACAGATTTTTCAATGAACGATATCTTGAGATCATTTAGAAAAATGCGCATGAATAAGTCATTGGGGCAAGGCAATCAACAGCAGCTAATTCCACAGCAGCGTCAAGTAGTCCGCTACCAACATTTGACAGTGCAACAGTCCCTGAAGGACCTGAAGAAAATCATCAAGATACTGAAAAAGAATGTCATCAAGGCAAAAATTACGCGAAAAATGAAAATTGTTGTCTAAAATAGAATCGAAAAAACTAAAAACTTGAAGAAATTCCAGTGAAATTATGTAAACTTGCTTAAAAATTTATATATGAACATTTAAGACTGCCACTAAATATAAAACTCGGGACTGATTTACAAAGATTCGTAAACGTACATAAAAAAAGTCTGAACTTTTTGACTTGAATTCTACCTCAACCTAACCTAACTACCTATATATGCTATAGTGGCACTACTCTAAAGATCTCTAAACGAAAGAAGACTACGAAAAAATAATGGACTGCATTGAAAAATTGGACTAGAAGGCGTTACATAGACTGCAAAAGAAATCAAACTCTATTAAAATAATTCCCTTTGGAAGAAACTTTATTGTAAGCACAATGACTGAGGCCCATAACGGTAAAAAGTCTTGGTCGGCCAAGCAAAATTGGATTAAGGATACGCTGACCAAATCGGATATATCCAAAGCCAAGGGAACTGCGAAAACTACGCAAAAGAAGGCAAATGGAAAAGGTAAATCCCGAAAGTTCAAGAAGTTTGCTATAACTCCCCCCCATAAGCACGTACGCCATTTTGTTTTGGTATACGCAGTTTTGCGCTCTCGAGGGGAAGTGGGAGCAACTGGGGCAGTTTACCAAAATAATAAATAACAGAGAGCGAAGGGAAGTTTTTTTTTATGCCGGCTTCAGAGCACACGCGAAAAAAAAACAAACAAATTTCCCAAATTTGGGAAATTTTGATTCGAGTTGTTTGCTGGACACAAAAGTTTCTGGATTCTATTGCGTAGTTGCGTGAAGAGAGCTCCACTCTCCTTCTCCCACTGGCCCTGTCTCTTTCTTGGAATTACCCTTACCCCTTGAGCTTATGCGTTTTCATTTTTCCATCGGAAAACTTTTGCGCCGGCAATAACAGAAAATTGCGTAGTTTGAGTGCGTAGGGTGGTTGTTTTTTTTTTTGTTTTCTCTGATTTCCTTGTTATCGGCTGTCCCCACCCTTAAGAGGGTTTTCCCAACCACCCAAGCTACCTTCTGTGCTTTTGCGTTGTTGCTCAATTCTTTTTACGCCGGGAGGAAAGCGTGAAAATCGAGGAAAACCAGGAAAACACGTAGTGCAGGTTGTCATGTTCTTGGATTATAATTTTTTTGTGGTTGAACTTCGACACCATTTGATTGCAAAATCAGTTGACTATATATAAACTTTGATAAATCAAGATAAGCGGAGTACAATTAACTATTTTTAGTTTTTGCTAGATAAGCAAATAGTTAATAATAAATATTTTTGAACACAGTAAGCTAATAATAATTAGTCAGTGATTTAGGGCAGTTGTGATATAGAAAGTTTATTTTGTCTATATAAAATCTGTACAATTTCAGTCAAAGCTTAAAGCAAGCAAGACATTTTATAGGTGCGTAAGCGTGACCGCATGATACCCTGTAGCGTAGCCCAACAAAATATTGTTTTATATACAGTGAAAGCTCCCATGGCCGGACCGCCACGGTCCCAGTATTTTTGTCCGCTAAAGGGAGATGTCCGCCTTACGGAACATATTTTGTATGGAAATAATGCAACTTGGGCTATAAGGGCGCTGTCCGCTTGATAAAGATGTCCGCGAGTGGAGCTTTCACTGTACAATATTAAATATATGTTTAACCTTTGAATGTTTTATGTAAAAGAAGCAAGTAAAGGAGCGAGTCATATTTTTAAACATATTTTAAATATAATTTAGTATAAACTAAATAAAATTTTTTATTTTATTTTATTTTTTATAAATGTTTGAGTTTATCTTGCATTTTTTAGTAATTTTTTTAATACTACATTAAAAATTTTATTACAATTTTTGTGAATATTAAAGTTTTTATTAATTATTTTCATTTTTACTATTTATTTCAATAAATTTAGAATTTTAACTTTAATAAATGTTTATGTTTCTTTTATTAATTTGATTCTTTTTTTAAATTTTTTTATAATTTGTTTTAATTTAAATAAATATTTAAGGTTTTTTTTTTAACATTTTTAAATATTAAAAATAAAATTAAATTATGAATTTAATTATAATTTTTGTTTAAAAAAGTTCTAAATTTTTTTTATATATTTTTTTAATTTCCCTTGCAGATTCATCCACAAGCAACATGGTCTACTATTCCGCTAATCAGCTGCTCATAAAGACGGAGCAACCCAGTCAGACCCAGTTCTGTCTACAGGCTCCGCTGACAGCGACCACAAATGGCGTTGGTATTGGTGCAGCGCCCCCAAGCGGCCAGCATGAGCACTATGAGCTGCTGCAGACGCCACAGCAGCGACAGTTGCAGATGCAGCAACAGCAGCAGCAGCAGCAACAACAACTGAGCAACTATCAATTGGCCTTGCAACAACAACAACAACAACATGAAAGTATTACAACAACAACAGCAGCAATAACAACACAGCAACGCATCAAATCCGAGCTGCCCATGGCCTTTGGTGCAACAACAACAACAGGAGCAGCTGCTGCCACAAAACCAACAACAACAACAACAACAGGGTCAGGTGCTACAACAACAACAAGAAAACCAAATGCCAACAAACCCCAGTTCAAGTGCGATCAATGCGGCATGACCTTTGGCAGCAAATCCGCCCACACTTCGCACACGAAATCGCACGCGAAGAACGCGGATTTGGCCATGGGGCTCAAGGGCAGCAGCGCTGTGGCTGGCGTTAATGCCACGCCCATTGAACTGAATGAATCGGGACTGCCCGTGGGCATTCCAAAGAGTCCGACCATCAAGCCGCTGGCGAATGTTGCCGCTGGAGCGGATCCGTATCAGTGCAATGTCTGCCAGAAGACATTCGCGGTGCCTGCGAGACTGGTGAGTAGGGAATTGAATAGGGAGGGGATCAGTTGACCTTTACTTATGTGTGCTCTTTCGTTCTTACAGATCCGTCACTACAGAACACACACGGGAGAGCGTCCGTTTGAGTGCGAGTTCTGCCACAAGCTGTTCAGCGTGAAGGAGAATCTGCAGGTGCATCGCCGCATTCACACCAAGGAGCGTCCCTACAAGTGTGAGGTGTGTGGACGTGCCTTCGAGCACTCCGGGAAACTGCATCGCCACATGCGGATACACACGGGCGAGCGTCCGCACAAGTGTTCCGTGTGCGAGAAGACCTTCATACAGTCCGGCCAGTTGGTCATACACATGCGCACGCATACGGGCGAGAAGCCGTACAAGTGCCCAGAGCCGGGCTGTGGCAAAGGATTCACCTGCTCCAAGCAGCTCAAGGTGCACTCCCGTACGCATACGGGCGAGAAGCCGTATCACTGCGACATTTGCTTCCGTGACTTTGGCTACAATCACGTGCTGAAGCTGCATCGGGTGCAGCACTACGGCGCCAAGTGCTACAAGTGCACCATTTGCGACGAGACGTTCAAGAACAAGAAGGAGATGGAGGCCCACATCAAGGGGCATGCGAATGAACTTCCCGACGACGAGGTTGAAGCGGCGGCAGCTGCCGCTGGTGTGGCCAGCGGATCGGCAACCTCCTCCATAGCCAGCAACTCGGAGAGCAGCAACAACTCACCGCCCAGCTCACCGCCAGCGGTTAAGAAGCCACGTCAAGCACGTGGCAGCAAAGCCGCCGCAGCAGCAGCGGCAGCTACAGTTGCTGCCCCCTCGCCGCTCTCGCCCAGCTCCTTCAGCTCCCACTATTCGCCCTCGAGCAGTCAAGCCTCACCGCAGCCAGTCAGCCACGAACCAGATGCATTAAGTCGGGACAGCGGTGTAGCCAGCACCCAACTGCTGCACCAAAGCTACCCCGAAGAGGAACTCCCCACGGATCTGAGCATGCAACAGCCACAACCACAGCAACAATCACAGCAATTGCTCTACTATCAGCAGCAACCACAACTGGCTCCCAGTTTAGCAGAGTTACCCGCACAGTCAGCAGCTGCTGCTGCTGCTGCTCTGACCATTAATCCTGCACTGCTCGAGGCAGCCAGCATTGCACGACGGGATCAGGACAACGTTGGTGAGCAGCAAACGCTTTTGGAACATGACAACGATGAGGATGTGCAGGCAGCTGCCTGGCAGATGATGCAGCTGCGACGTGGTCATGCAGCCACGCCCACACCCACAGCCCCTAGCACAACCACACCCACATACACGCCCACGCCCACTGCAGCTCAACCTGCGCTGCATGTGAGCGACTTGGCCGCCAACTATGATGACACCCATGAGGCAAATGTGCTCATTGAGCACTTCAAGCGCGGTGATCTCGCCAGACATGGACTCCACAAGGGCTATGCGCCAGTGCCCAAGTATGAGTAAGTATCTTGGAGTATATAACGATATATAACCGGTTGGGTTTGTAGAGCAAGTGACTAATTTTAAACTATTTTCTTTTTTTTGCAGATCTGCCCTGCCCAATCCGGATATAGTGCGTCGCGTGGAGGCGGCCATAGGACTGCGCTCGAGCACAGAGTCGCCGGAGCGCAGTTCATCGCCGGAAAGTGACTCGCTGATGATGGCCGATCGCAATGTGATGACTCTGCCGCTGCGCAAGCGCAAACATTACATGAACGAGGGTGAGGCGAGCAGTGGCGTAGGTGGACACGGTGTTGGTGCTGCAAATGGCGGTGATAATGGTGCACTAGCCACATCGACGACGTCATCGGATGCGACAAATGGCAACGCGAAGGTGATGCGCATGAGTTCGGTCATACAATTTGCGAAGGCTTCGTAGTGGAATTGCCTTTAGATGGGAAGCAGCTGCAATCAATCAGCTTAAAGACTGTTTAACAAATTCAAAAAAACTGAAATTAGTTTAACTTTAGGGGCTCGGACAGGCGCCAGCCTTGAATAGATTTTTATTTAGCAGCGAGAAAATGCCAAAAGTATTACTATTTAACAAGACGATAGAAATTTGGTTTTATTTGACACATTATTGTCCTATTATGTTTTAAAAATACTTTTAAATCGCGTTTGCTTGAAAGAAGTTTTGGAAAGAAAGTGAAAAAGAAAACGCATCACGATGCATTTTGGCATAAACAAACAAAAACAAACAATGAAGCCCTACCATTAAAAAATAAACCATAACAATAATAAGCTACGTACATAATTAAATAATATATTACACAAAAATATTTATGCTAATTAAGGCCATATTGGCAGCAGCAAGAAACATACAATTAATAAATACCTAAATACATAATTCTAAAGAAATATATTTATAAATTGCAATTAAATAACTATGTAATTAATGCGCGCCCATTAAAAATCCCCATACAGAAATAATAAGCATAAGTAATCATCTAAACAAAAACAATTCAATTTGATATGCATTTTATATTTTATATACAAAAAAAGAGCAAAAAAAACAATTCATAAAATCAACCAAACATTTAAATGTAAAACTAAACACACACTCTCACACACACACACACAGACACATAATTCAAGAACTATTTTATTATACTTACATATGGAGAATAATGAACTGATAAGCAAAGAGCAAGCAAGCGTAATTAAGTTTAAATTAATACCAATCAAGCGGCATACAAAACAATTACTTGTACTTTGTATTTGTACTACATCGCATATTCAGATGCGCCATAAATAATTTTTTGTAATCGTAAAGTAACATATACATATAGTTTTAAATTGTAGCATGAAATATTAAGCGCAAGCGAATTAATAAAATCAATTGCGAAACAATACACACAAAAGTGACAAATTTTATTTGAATTGAGCGCCAATTGGACAAACTCTGCGTTGCCACTGCATGGGAACGTGTGCACGTGTTTGGTGAGTGTCCACTTAAACGGTTAACAGTGCAGCGTCGTTTACATGCGCTGTTAGTTAGCAGCCAGCGGTTAACAGCGCGCGCAGAAGCTGCGCTGAAAACTATTTATATATAAAATTGACAGAAAAGGCTTAAAAATTAAAAAAAAAAAATAGTTTTGCTGGCAAATTAACTAAAAAATTATATTATCAAAATTTTTAAATTAAAGCCAGTTTGGTGTCATGTATATTCCATTTATTGCTATATATCCGCAGTTCATTCACCTGTTTTAATTAATTAATTAACTTTAAATAATTATGCATATATCAATTCGATTGCAGCTAATTCAAAATCATCTTTTTAACTAGCAATGCTAACGACTGTAACGACTCATTTGAGAGAGATGCTTAAAAGGGGGCGTTTCGTGGGCGGGGCAGGGGATGGGAAGAGGTTCATATGATACAATAACGGAAATTACAGTAAGCATGCGAGATAAGGCAACCGGCACAAGAAGAAATAAACAAACTATACACTTAAAATAATTATCAGGTCTAGTTAGGCATGGGGTTACATAGGTGATTGGAGTGGGGGATAGGGGAAAGGGGGCGTACCCTATTTAAAAACGAAACTAAACACTCTTGTTTTAGGTTTTATAAACTAATAATGCAAATTGATTTAGCTGGTCGACAGTCTTCAGATGCCAATGTACGAGCAAAACACAAACACGACGAATATCATGACGATCATAAAGACAATGGCAAGCCAAGCGGGAATCGTACCTAAAGTAGAGAATAGGGAGCTATTAGTATAGTCACATAGATTAAGTTAGTTAGGGGGTAACTTACGCCGCTGTGGCAGGCTGTGTATGCAAACTTTATTGTCCACGGAAATGGAGAGTACCGCTGCCTCGGTGTCGCTGGAAATGGGCGGTCCCTCCTCATTGGTAATGGGCAGAAACTGCAGGCCGGTCACGAACATGGAGTGAGCGTGGGGAACGTGCAGCACGCGCTGTAACCGAGACAAACAAATTTATAGACTTTGATTCAACCCATTCCATCTGAACACTACTCACCTGCAGACTAAACGCTATGTAGATCGATACACTGCCCGAGAACATGGTGCCCACAGCCACAAAGCGACCATCGTCGCGCACGGCCAGCGAGGACAGACTCTCGTCGATGGGCACCGCTGTACGCAGTTGGCCATTTGAGCAGTCCCATTGCTGTAGGAATCCCCGTTGCTTGCCCACTTTGCCCAGCGGATTGGCGATAGTAAACAGTCTGTAGTTGTCCTTGTGAGCCTCGACAGTGCCGTAGCGGCAACGCTTAAACAAATACTTGACGCCCTCGGGTGTCTGCCACTGCAGCTTGTGATGCATCTTGCCCGTACTGAGATCCCAAACAGCGCCCTGTGCATCCTTTGAAATGCTTACAATGTACTTGCAATCTGGACTGAAGTCAAGGTCATCGATTTCCTTGCTATGCGCCGGCAACGTTGAGCTGAGCTTCATCTGTGGAAAGGTCCAGACTCGCAGCTGGCCATCGGTGCCGCCAGTGGCCATCAAGCGTCCATTACCACTGATGCGCACCACACGCTGCAGTGGCTCCGCATTGCTTAGGAAATCCGTTTGCACCACATCCGCAGCTTGTATATCAAAATGCAGACGCTGGAATTGTTTAAGAATTTCCGCTGCAGTAGATGGATTGTTATTGCGACTGTGTCCATTGGGCAGATTCTCCACACCCGATGTGCCAGCTCCTCTTTGCCTCACACCGTTCTCATGCGGCCGCTCGACGGCCGCTGGCTTCTGCTCCTGGTTGCCATCGTTCTCGCTCTCGAGTCGTGGCTGCACAAAGTACATCTGACAGTGGGCCTCTTGGCCGGCACACAGATACGCTCTTCGCCCGCTGTTGCGCACGGCAAAATTCATGACGACATTGGCGCCAGTTTCATGACGCAGCACTTCCTCCGCACAAAAGTGGCTGCCATTGTGATAGAGTTCATAGATTTCCTACAGAGAAATGCAATGTTAGTAGTTGTTACAGGAGTTGTTACAGTCGGTGACAAGTCACTTACAAAGCCATTAGCAACGCCTGTTTTGCTGGAACCACCGCCGCCGGCAACTAAAATGTGGCGACTCGTTAACATGTCCACAGCGTAGAGTGGAAAATTGACACGGGCCAGCAGGCCATCGCTGGGCCTGCGTGTTGGTGCCATTATCAGCTAATAAATAATTAATAATTATCGAGCGTAGCTGAAACTTTTTTCCTTTCTGTTGTGGTCGCTTTTTATCAGCAGCACTGAGTCAGACGCATTTAGTTTAATTGCTGAGTCGTTTTATTTGTACAAAATATATGTGATTATGAATACTCTCGCACAGTTACTGCTCACTTCTGTTATATACTAATAGGTTTAATGCATTGTTTACTATTTACACTAATAATATTATTAATTTTCAATTTGTTTGCCGTGTCGGTGTCGTGAAAGTCGTCAAAAATCCACGTACACTTGACCCGATTTTGCCGTTCACTGGCCAGCGCAGCTGATTGGCACTCACAGCGACCCTGCTGGTGTTGCCAGACTGTTGTTAAAATGTAACAAGCAAATAAATAAACATTTTATTAACATTTATAGTGTGGCCAATAATAATTAACTTAAATTGAATAATTATTAATCGCATATATTTCATAAAAGCGATTTACATTTTTAAATTAGCAGCCTCTTCCACTATTACCCATTCACCAGCGTTTATTCTTGTTATGAACTTTGCAACATTTTAGCAAGTTGGCAGGTCCATTGCAACGAAAACGAAATTTTTGTTTACCTAGTGGATTGTTTATAGTTTGTAAATCAACAAATGACGAATGTGCTAATAACAAATACAAAAATAATTGAAAACTAATAGTGATATAGAAAAAGTGGCTAATATGTGCAGCATTAAAGCGGAAGAAGTGGACTATAGTGCTGCTATTACACATAAATTACCTGAGCAATTAAGTTGGCAATTAGCACAGTGCAGCGCAGTGGAAGGGGGAGGTATCAAGTTGGAACAGGATTCGGCGGCTTACAGTGTGTCAATGTCCAATTGGCAAGTGACAAGGGAACAACCGGATACATCCTACGAAGAAACAGAGGTATTTTCAGTCAAAAACTTATAAATAAAGTAATTAAATGTTTAAGGTAATAAAAACAACTCCACGCTGGTGACGAAAGTATTTTATATGATAAACACACCAAGCAATTACCGACAATTAAGAATTTATTGCACGTGAAATGTATCTATAAGATACTTAAAAAAAGATAATGACTTGATACTAGTAAATGTAGGTAATAAAATAGTTTTCGTCTATAAAAACCAAATTTTTATTACTATTAATTACCATTACGCTATTAAGAGTAATTTTGTGTTTAACGCTTACATTAAATTTTAGTATTAATAATTAATAAATTTTTCTCAAAAAACAGTATTCATCCGGTTGCGATGACAGTGCTGTGAGGAATCGAAATTTTATGCCCAATCAGCGAGCAAGTAAAAGATACAATACTTCAGATACTTTAGCAACTAGAAGAAAAAGACAAATCACAAGCGATACAAAATTACCAGATATATTTCGATTCTTTTGCAATATTGAGAAGGTAAGTTTATTAAATCTTAATATTAGAAATCACTCATTAAACTTAACGCTCTTTTACTACTTTGCTAGGTTCAGGATTGCAATGCCAAGCCGGGAGCAATCAGTGCCACCTGCAATTCCTGTCAGACCAGAATTAAAGGTTTCATCACAGTTACTTCGAATTTTATAAAGCATCTGCGTTTGAAACATTCTGAAATTCATGCCGCATTCATTAGCGCCAAACAAGCTGGAAATGCCGAAGTACCCGAAGTAACTACTGAAGCGGATTCATTTGACAGTCGAGTTATGTGCTATGTTATAGACACGGCAGTACCATTATCTACTGTTGAATCGATCAGTTTTCGTAATCTCTTCAAAGGCACGAATCTACGAGTACTCAGTCGTTCAAAGCTACAGCAGCGACTAGATGAGCGTTTTACCAAGATGTGTAGCAGTATTAAGACTATGATTCAGAATACAAAATATGTGTGTACAACAGCAGATGTGTGGACTACCAGACACTGCAGTCTTTTTGGCTACACATGTCACTGGCTGGACCATAAATATCAGAGAAAGTCGATGGCATTAGCCTGCCAACGATTTTCGGGTGAACAAAATGAGCTGCTGGAAATGATAAATCGCATCAACAGAGAGTTTGATTTAAACAATTTAAAGATTGTGGCTACTGTTACGCATAATGGCACAACTTTCTCCAAGGCCTTTAAAGACTTTGGCATAAAGAACATAAAAACTTCTCAACTACCTGACGAAGAGTATTCCGATGTGGAAGAGCAGAGTAATCTGTTGCCGAATCACATTAAAAGTGCCAGCTATACTTTAAATTGTATTGCTTCAACGGATTTTATACAACTGCTGGCTAAGAACAAGGCTCTAAAGGAAAGACACTTCAAGGTGAACATCTTAAAATTGCTAATTTATTTAAAATGCTAAAAACTTTAATATTTTTTTTTAGGTTTTTGAAAAGTGCAGCTCATTTTGGCGCAAGTGTAATTCTTCCAGGACTTCAGAGCCAACTGAAGCAGCAGTAAACGGAGACTTTATCACACCTGTTGAAACAAGATGGAATTCTGTTTATGATGCCATTTGTTGTATGCTATCCCAAAAAGATAGACTCCCCGAGCTCTGTAGTAGATTGGCTTTGCATAACTCGTGTTTCTCCGCTTGTGATATACATTATCTGGAAGAATATCGTGTTCTGATGACTCCCATAGCCTCGACTATTGAGTTTCTGCAATTGGAAAGCAATTTATTTTATGGCTGCCTTTTACCTGCACTCACATCGCTCTGTGTCAAACTGAAAAGAGTCGCCGATTCCGGTGAACTGATTGATTTGAAGCATTTGGCAATTGGTCTGCTAGAAAAGCTTAAAGAACGTTTTGCAAATTACGTTCGACTTTCGGAGGAGGCGAATGGTGCAGTCATCGCCTCAGTTTTATGTCCTAGCGTTAAAATAAGATGGTTTAATGCTCTGACCAAAGTATCTACTCATGGACGTAGTTCTGATGATATTCATAAAATAATCATCACTGAAGCCGTGCGACATGCAAAAGCTTCCGAAACAACCTATCAATACGCAATGGATCAGGTCTTTCCAAAGATAAAAGATGATTTCTATGAATTCGATGAAATTGGTAGGATGATTTGGTGAATTAAATTGGTTGTTACTAATCTACATCAATCTGTTTTAGATGATGCTGGTGAGACAAGTGATTTGGATACTTCCCAGCCCTCGCCTCTGGCGCCCACATCAAAGCTCACAGAGGATGTGGAAACTCAGTTTCACAACTATCTCCGTGATCCTGGCACGAACTTCGAAATGCTGGAGAAATATCCTCTGCTACATGATTTGGCAATTAAATATAATACGCCATTAACATCCTCAGCTTCAGTTGAAAAACTGTTGACACCTGTGAATATTGTCAGGTATCTAAGAAATTCCGATCTCTGCGAATACCCGTTCGAAAAAATGGTTCTACTTAAAGCTAATTTGAATGTGTAATTTTTAAATAAATGTGCAATAATTTAAACAATAAGTTTGTGAGTAAGATTTCAAGTGCAAAATATATGATATATGCAGACCTTCGAATGTAAATAAAAAACTTACAATTAGGGAGTCATACGTGAATAATAATTTTCAGTAGACTTTAAAAATGTCAACTTCGTATGTTGAATTAAAAAAAAATAGTAAACTTTTTAAAGCTTGATAATTTAAAACTTAAACATTTAGAGATTTTTTTATTTTTAAATATATGATCTTTTATTTACTTTTAATGATTACAATTAAAAATCAAACTTCGATAACGTTAAAACCGTTTCGTTATAAATCGATTTCTCAAAAGTTTGTCGATATTTTATAGGGCATCGATATTGGAATCGAGTTTAATTACAGCTCTAAGCAAAATTTGCATTGTTTCTACTTGTTGCAATCAGTCAAGTGTTCGCTTAGCTGCTGTTTAATTCAAGTCAATCAGATTTATTAGCTACGTAAGTTATTAATTACAATTTCAACAAATTATATTTATTGTTTTTTTTTAAAGTTCGTTTGTGTGTGTGTGTGTGTGTGCATATCCGTCAAAGACTGTCCCTTGGGATGCAGTTTTATGCCTTTTTATACTCTCTGCAAGAGTATATTGGGTTTGTGCAAATTTATGTAACAGGCAGAAAGAGGCGTGGCAGACCCCATAAAGTATAGATATTCTTGATCAGCGTCACAAGCCGAGTCAATATAGCCATGTCCGTTTGTCTGTCCGTATGAACACACAGATTTCAGAGATGATAACAGCTACAATGTCAAATTTGGTCTTAATCGACTCGATATTTAGTCAGTCAATACAAGAATCTATTGATGCCACGCCCCATTCGCCCGCAAGGGCAAAATACTAGACATACCTAAAAAAAAATCTATGTTTTCGCCGAATATCTCAGTAGCTATGGCACTTAGTAATACCAATTTTGGTACACTGGTTCCTAGAGACAGCATAAAAGCAATGACAACAAAAATTTTGTACTGCCACGCAGTGTTGCCGAAACTTTTTCAGCAAAAGTAGCTAAAGCGAGGTCTAAATGTAGCTAAAAGTAGCTAACTTTCTTCAAAAATAGCTGAAAAAAGTAGCTAAAATTAAGTAAGTTTTTTTTAATGAAAATTTAACTTTTTTAATTCAATGTTGTTATTATTACGTCGATGAACACCAACTCAGAATTTTCAACGCTATCGATTTTGTAATTAGCATTTCAAAGGTACTTTGCGGGATCCTCATAGTCTAAACAATTTTTTCCGTGGCGGCGTAATCCATATCTTTAGTTAAATATTTCACTTTTTGAGTGATTGTTATCGATAAAGTTATCGATGCAATTCACTTTGTCATATGGTGTTAGAAAATTTTTCTCATAAAAAGTATCGAAACTAGCAAATATGCAACCAATTCCGATATTTGGAGCACTTTTATTTCAGCTAATTCTAACTTTTGAAAATAGCTAGATTTGTAGCTAATAGCTGTTTTAAAAATTTGGTAGCGATCGGCCTTAAAATGTAGCCAGATCTAGCTACAAAGTAGCTGATTTGGCAACACTGCTGCCACGCCCTCTTTTTCCGTAAGAAATAAAAAACTTTTCAAACTTGCATGCCATTTTAAAGCCATTTGTTCTTGTCGTACAGTATTTGTTTGAAGACTAGTTATATCAAACTATCTTGAAATTACTATCCATTACAATACCGATTTTAACGTTTTAATCAGGAATAAATGCAGAGAGTACTATACGGTCGGGCGCGCTCGACTGTACTTTTCATTCTTGTTCTAGCTGCATTCGTCATCACCGATAAAAAAGCGTCAGCAATAAATAAGCAAGGTTTATTAAGAAATTATAATGTATAGTTCCAAGAACAACGAATGTTCGCTGTGTATAAATTCAGTCACTTCTTCATACTATATGTAAAATATTATAGATATAATATTTAAATGCTGTTTCCCATTTTGAGA
This sequence comes from Drosophila parthenogenetica, assembly GCA_035047505.1. Lineage (NCBI taxonomy): Eukaryota > Metazoa > Arthropoda > Insecta > Diptera > Drosophilidae > Drosophila > Drosophila parthenogenetica. The sequence continues at coordinate 54,622 of JAWNPM010000242.1, forward strand.
CTTGCCTCTGGAGTTATAATTTTCCAAGTGGTGAAATGAAAACAGCTGACACAGGCGAAATGCGCAAATTGTTTAAACTTTTCAGTTAGCGCTGTTATCGATAACTCCTGCAGTGCTGCCAACTCATGTTGGTAGCTTTTCGCGCTCAAAATAGTTGGCAGTTCTGCTTAATACTTTGTTTTGGTTAGAACAGCTGTTTTTTGTTTATTTTGAATGCAGTTCGCCCCAAGCAAACAAATATTTGAAAATAATTTTTCTTTTCTAGGTTTTACAGGAATTATGGATTTTGATGTTCATGCCAATAGCATTTTGGCCAATTTGAGAAGACCTCTCATAGGCATCCCCAAGCGGAGAGAAGAAATATCCTTCGGTTGGGCTGCAACACAACCAAAAGTTGTTAAATTTTCCTACACTTGGAATATTGAGAACTTTGCGGATACATGGGAAATAGTTGATACTTTAAAATCGCCTGTATTCCCAGCAGATGATGAGAACCTAGTCCAATGGCAGTTAGAGTTAACGAAAGACAAAGCAAAAGAATCCGAAAACGAATTCTTATCACTCGGCTTACACCTGTGCAAATGGGATGGTTGTTTGGACAGTGCCAACGTAAAATGCTCTATATTGAATCATGAGGAAACTCTGCAAAAGAATCGTTTTGAAATGTCCAAAAACACAAAAGTCTTCATCAAACCATTTGTATACCTTGACGCTTTGCTGGACAAGTCCAAAAATTTACTACCCAACAATGTGCTGACCATTTTTTGTGAGATTCGCATACTAACCGATACGGTTTGCACCTGTGGAACATCCGAACCTATCAGAGTCTCGGAGTCTAGAATGTCGGCAGATTTTGCAAAAATTTTTGAAACTAAAACTTTTTGCGATGTAGTAATTGAAACCGCTGGAGGACAAGAGATACCAGCTCATAAGTGTATACTTTCAGGTACGATGAAAAATATAGGATATATGTATGAAGAATTCCCTTAGTTCTAATTTTATTAATATTTCATTCACAGCTCGTTGCGACGTTTTTAAGGCCATGTTTGACAACGATTCGCTTGAGAACCAACAGAGCCGTGTTGCCATACACGACTTTAAGCCAGAAGTGATTAAAGAAATGCTGCGATTTATATACACAGATACCGCCCCCAAATTGGATAAAATATGCAGAGATCTATTGGCAGCAGCTAATATGTATTTATTAGAAAGGCTTAAAAATTTATGCGAGAGTTTTCTGGTCACGAAACTTACAGTCGATAATGCCGTCAGTATCTTTATGCTGGCCCATACCCACAATGCCAAGCAGCTCCAGGTCGAAACTTTTAAGTTTATTAACTATCAAGCCGATAGTGTTAGACAGACAGACGACTGGAAGAATCTGCTGCGAGATGATCCAAAATTTATGATTGAACATTTTGATCCAAAATTTTTTCCAGAGAACGAAATAAGTCGTAAACCAAATTTTAAACAGTTTTCATGTGAAAAATGTGGTTAAATTGGAAATTGTACTTAGCGATTGCTAGAATCCTTGTCACTAACAATGTATTTGTAATTATAACATATTATTTTATTTTTAACACTTGACAACATTTATTACCGGTTATTAAAGGCCAAAACAATAAATAAAAACGTTTTCTTGTATTCTAAAGCAGAAGCACTTGATTCTGCTGTATGTGAGGACTTTAAGGAAGAGTTCGTCTGAAGTTGATCAAGTTTCCATATAAGGCGCAGTTGAATGAATCTTTCAGAGCGCAACTTTGATTGTCAGTTATGCATTTTATTGCCCCCTATGAATGTGTCTTTTCGTTGTTATTGTTATTACTTTGTTGTTGTAATTTCTGCATTGTGAGTCAGTTGTGCGGTGGCTGCATCTTTGTTTTAAACGGCGCTTTGCTGTCTGCTTTTGTTTAGCCGCAAAAGGTAAAACGGGGGAACAAAGCCGTGATTAAACTTAACTTCTCTCTTTCCCTCCCACTCACACTCTCTCTGTCTTTGTTACCCACTCCTCGGCGTGACGCCGCAATTAATAAAAAAGTACGCAAATTCAAATCGAACGCATGATCGTTTTTTTACGACGACCAGGTGAAAATGAAATGGAAAACTGTCGCGCAAATTGCTAGGCGCCCCACTGATAAGTCTGTCTACGCACCTAAACTGGTTTTCAAACGATTTTCCAACTCCCTCTTAGCTCATCTGGTTTCACCTGGTCCCACCCAACTATTAGCCACAGTGCGTATGTAATTTCTTGGACAAGTTTTACTGCAATGTGATCAAATTTCACTTTTTTCAGATCTCAATTTGATTTGCCATAGATACATCTATGGTTGACTGTCATTACAAACTGTGATAACCCCCTCGTCTGCTACTATAATAAGATGAAAGATGAAAGGTAAATTAAATGTTGGCTCTGTGAGTGTAGGTGGAAAATTTCACTGCCACTTTGTTAAGGTGTTTTTTGTTAATTATATTTTTTAACTTTAGCGTGGGTCTCAGCTTATTAAGTAAAGTACATTAAAAAGTTCAATGCACTTGGCAGTAAGTATAATTTTGTATCATATAGAAGAAATTGTTATCTCTACCTATTGTAACTGTAAGTGCGTGCACTTTGTTTTTATTTTCTGATTCATAGGCTTTCAGTAATTGACATTTCTGCGTTAACAGATAACAGAAGAATTGTTGTTTTGAGTTCATCATAATAAAGTTCCCTACTATAATGTACTCATTTGTGTCTTTGCCTAATTTCGCAATAAATCTGAGTGATGATTTCATAACAATAACAATAGAAAGAGCAAAATAACCAAACAACAACAAACAAATAAATGCCCCAATTGCCTGACCTGCCAAAATTATGTTCATCACCTTCTGCTCTCACGACTTCTCTCTCATTCTTGCACTCTTTCAACCGGTTTGACAAACGTACGTTTCAATTCGAACTTGCCATTTAAATTTTAACCGTTTGAGCCGTAGAACAAAAGTACAGCAACTGTTGTCTCGTTCACACTCGCACACAGTAAATGCAATATGTCCCAAGCAGCTTCCCTTAGGAAAGCAACGACTGCAAAGCACAGCTGTCGAAGGCGCACAGTGGGCTTGTTTTTTCTTAGTTAAACGTTGATTGTTTAAATTTATAAATGTACACCAATAAATGCAATTTGTAATCTGTTAATACTTTGAGAGTTAATTGTTCAGTAGCAACATTTAAAACTTGCGAACACTGCATTTAATCAAGCGTAATATTTCTTTTAACACTTGATCTTGATATTGTTGTCACTGTGCCGCTTCTCCAGCGATCGACTACAAAGCAGCTACAACAGCACCGTTGTCGCTCAGTCGTTAAATTTGCACCGACACGATCACATCGCGCGCGCAACTTTATTTTATTTGGATATTTTGTGGATATTGCTGTTTGTATTTGGTAAGTGTTGTATTGAAGAGTGCATACATATAAGAACACATTCTGTATATGTGTGTGTGTGTTAGCAGTGGAAGATGAAAAGAGTTTTATCCGGTTTGATGCAGTCACTGCAGTCCCTTTTTTTTTTGCTTCTGCGCAAATGCAATAGCAACAACAGCTGCAAAACAACCAAAACGCCGACGCCAATAACTTTGCAGTTTTTTGTTTTTGCTGTTGTTGGTTTTACTGTTGTTGTTGTTGCACTGGCATCAGTTGTCGATTTTCCTTTTCCTTTGCCCACGCTTTGTTGCTTCCAATTTCCAGTACGCTGACATTCGTTTCGAATTGCTGTTGTTGTTCTTATTGTGTTTTTTTTTTTGCAGTAATGAGCAGCGGCTGCTTGTTATAGTTGTTCTTCCTGCTCTTCTTGTTGTTTTTGTTGTTGCTGCTGTACTTGTTTCGGCCTGTCACTCTTCTTATTGGCATTGCTCTTTGTTTGCCGATGTTTGACTTTTTTTTGCACTGCCTTCTCCTTCTCCTGCAAGGGAGTCTTTCTCGAGTGTTTTATGCATTTGCTTTGTGCTTGTGGGCAGCAAAGTAACGGAGCTGGAAATTTTTGGAGCATACAGTGAGGCAAAAGAATATTTTGCTATGCATATTCAAAGAAATTAAAAATGCATTTAATTGTATATGTGATTAAAAATAATTAAAAGGCTTTGCAATCTTAAATTCTTTAAACTTTTGCTTAACCATTATTTAAATTTGCTATCTAATTATTATAATATATAATTTTACTTTTACTTTTTCAGTGAAAACTTGAACCAAAATGGTGAACAATACTGTAGATACCGAAGGTAAGTTCTTCTTCATATTCTATTCTGCATAGAATTGCATTTCTGACTCTGTGTACAATTGTTTGGCTCCTTTTAGGGGCAAAATACGTTCGCAATTTGAGTTTATTTTTTAGCGTTTTATTTCGATGCTCTTTTATGTTGAGGGCGTTTTGTAACGCACACCAAACAAAAGATGCCACGCCTCGTTGCGTTGCAGATTGGAGTTGTGTTGTGTTTTAGTCTGTGAGCTATGCATTTGCATTTGCATATAGCAATCATAAAATGCAATGCAAATACATAAAATAAAATAAAATACAATGAAATGCAATGAAATGAAATTCATGCGCTATGCACATTTGGCGTTAAGCTGCACTGCATTGTGTGTGCGCTCAGTAAAAGTATCTTATGGATACTGGGATGACTTGCATGCAAATGCAAGTCGAGTGGCATAGATTACGCGCTATTGTTGCCTAAAAAACAGATACAACATGACTGCAAAGTACAACTATCTAAAGCAACAGAGAGAGAGGAGATGCAACTTTATGTTGCAGCTGCAACGCAAGCCATGTGGCGCCGTTGTGACAATTTTATTGGCACTGACGACATCAAGTGCTTGTCTAAGATACTGTATAAAAATGCATAGATTTTTTTAGACTTTGCACTTAAAGAAACGAAAGAACGTATACAGTTGCCACAGAAGGTATTGTTAATACTGAGCAGAACAAGACACCACCAACCTCATAAGATGTATTCATTCATACAAGAACTTTTAAAAAGCGCATATAAAGATAAAGTCACACATAAGGTTTGTGTTGTTATCAAAATCCTATGAATCTGATCACTCCCACTCTAAGTACAGGGTCCTTCTCAACCGATTTGCTAGCCTTCAGCTATTTCAACTACTTTTTCAAGCCTCTGGTATTGTAGCAGCCAAGGGAGTTTAACATAAAGATAGTTTTCACTCTGCGACACAGCATAATGCCACCTGCGGCTATAAGGTAATATAATCTCTAGAAAAATAAAGTATATAAACTCTTAGCTGTACGGGGATTAGTCGAAAGTATCTAGCGGATACTAATACCTGTCTATAAAGACGCTGCAACAGGTTACCTTTAAAAAGTTTAACTTTAAAGTTAACGACGCCCTTTGGGCAGGCGTAATGGATATTTACCGCTCATCCTCCCACCCCCACCCTCTTGCTGTGTGTGTCAGCTTTACAAATCATGACTTGACAAATTGTTTGGCAGTTATTGTAGCCAACGATTGTTGCAAACACACACAGACTCACCCACACTAAGCCAAGCTGCTGCTGTTAATGCACTTGGCTTGCTCGTTAGTTTGCTAGTTTGGCTAATGGCATGCAAATCTGGGCAAGAGTTCCGCTACCGGGTCAAAATACCTTTACCGTTGTGGGGGCTGAGTTGAAATCCAACAATCATTCCCACAACAACGAGTTTTGTCTGGCAGTCGCATTTAATTAAACTATTTCCATTGATTGTCAAGTTCGGCAAACTAAACTGCCGTAAAAATTGATTGCTTTTGGGAGCAGAGCAGAGCAGCGTAACTTTAGACAGGTTCAAGTTTCTCTCCAAAGCAAAAATAAATTTGTTTTGGAATTTATTGTCGTGTGTGTATGTGTGTTCTGTGCGGAGTTCAAAGTTTCTGCAGACGAAAAAATAAAGACGCTTAGCTCCATTGAGCAGTTGCATTCACTCAGCTTTGGTAAATTCTCTTTTGGCCAAGAGTCAATTTAGCACAGACTGCGCAATTCGACTTAAATTTGAGTTGAATTGATTTGGAAAATGTCATGTTTTTGTCTTTATTTTCAGCTGGTAACAGACTGTTAGGTAAGATAGTCCTCCAGGTCAGTGCACAATTACACGTTGCATACATTTAGGCGTGATAAAAATTTCAGTAGTGACAAGGCTTTAAAGCGGTGTTGTCATAATTTCAGTAAGTTTAAGTCATCCGAATTTTATTTCCATTTTCGATTTATTCAAGAAAACTTTAGCAGTCACAGTTGTGAGCCAACGCGAGCTGCTATTTCTATGAACCGCAGTCACTTTTCAAATATGCATGCATGAACGCGCCCGTAAATAGACAACGCTTTTAGCTAGCGTCACGTACGATGCTTGAATTTATTATTATCTACCTTCTATATGGTAATATAATTTGTGGGTGTGTGAGTGTGCACAGCACAGGCGTCTCCTTGCAGCTCGGGTGGAATAATGATTGCCGTCGACATCACACCTCCTGTGGGAAGATCTCTCGTTGACAAAGTTGTCCCATTTCGGAATACATTCGCGATAATCACGTGTAAATTACGCAGGGACACAACACAGTCGGAACACCATAGAAAAAGGGACACCGGCAACAGATTTTCACAATTCTTGCCGACCTTATTTACCTTTTCGTGTATTTGGCTTTTCAATTTTGCCAGTTTTCAAATTGGCCGCTTATTAAAAAGTCATCAAAAAGTTGCTCGCAAGTTTCTTGGATTCCATAATTTTATGTACAAATTCAGCCAAATGGGACACGCAGTCATGGTGAGTTTTGTGCCAGTTTTTTTGTTTCTTGTGCCAAAAACGTTGACAGTATGGTGCCAAGTATAAAAAGTGCTGGGTAACTGGGTTAAGTAAAGGTTAGAAAAGTATGGAAAAGGTATTGTATAGTAAAGAAAACTATAATTTTTATAGCTTTATAATCAGAACTATAACTTTTGAATACCTACAGATAGGTACCAAATTCTGTTCGTAAAACTGCTTTCAATAGTTTTACTGTCAGACTTTAACCAGTTGAGAATTATTGACCCACGAAATCGGGATAAAACTTTTTCTTTTTGATGCCTTTTCCTATCATTTTGTAAGCTCATAAAACGTACCCGTTTATGACACTTTGCCGTGGTCTACATGCCCAACTAGCGCTAGTAATCGGAAAGCTTTACACTTAATAAAATACAAACTTTGAGGTTTTCGTGTTGAACTATTTTGAAATATTTAAGCAGTGAAGTTTCACAGGATAAACTATTTTTGCGCTGCAAGCTGTTTAAATCCTGTTTTAAGGCTGCGAACCATGCAAATCGCATTAGAGTTAGTCTGATAACTGAAGAGGTAACGCCCCAAGCTTTTTCCCATTATGCTGAAGTAGCCAACAACTACTCAGTATAATGTTGTGTATTGTCGGTGTGTGTCTGTGTGGGTGTGTGTGTGTGTGTGTTTGGGTGTGTTTTTGTACCTACAACAAAAACATAAATTGAATTACTTTTGGGGTAGCACTTGTAAGAATACGAGTCTTGTTACAGAAAAGGGCGACAATAAGCACAAGTCTGGTAAATGTAACAGAAATGTGTAGAAATAAATGATGAACGAGTTGATACCCTGGTGGCTAAGACAGAGGATTCATTAGAGCTTGATTATAGTAAAGAAACTGAGATCACTCCCTATACCTTATATACAGGGTATGACAGGAACAAGGAGCATAACACAACTACGCAAAAGATCTAGGCGAGTACACGCTTATATACATACTTGTACAACTAAATATGTATGAATGTGTATGCACACACATACGCATACATAGTTGTATAAATAATTATCTATTCCGGTCATTTCAGACCGAAGAGAAAGGAGCTTGGGTTAAGAGAAAAAGGAAAGAGGGAGTAAAGAAGAGAGTGAAAGAACAACGCACAAAATGTCAACGTCTCAGTGTCGTCGTTGCAAACATGTTGCCGGGAGTGCGAGTGAAACAACAAGTGGCGATGATGTTGTTAGAGCAGGACAACAGGCGAAGGATGCACGAATAACTCATTTGCAATGCCTAACGCATCGCAAAGTCCGTATGTCTAGAGCGTGGAAACAGCAAAGCTGATGAACAGAGAAGGAAACTAAGAAGAGTGGAGAAGAAATAGTAGAGTATTAGAGTAATGTAGGAGAAGCTTTCGTAGGGGAAATGAGGGCAGCGATTGCAGCGTAAAACTCGAGGAAGTTTTGTTTTGTAGTTTTGCAATTTCTAATTATGTCTTCTCTATATCGCAAGTGACTTTTTGAGGTTAGGTCTTGTCAAGCGGAGCTTAAGACTCAAAAATACTTGTGTATTTCTGCTTTATTTGTTGCCTTTAAGGAAGTGTCCTCAAGGAATGTGAGCGCATAGTTTTGTTGCGTTTTTAATACTTTTATTTGCCAAGTTTGTTGGCCCTACATACACTCTCTCTCTGGCTCTTTCGCTCTCTCGCTGCATGACAGCAACTGGTTGCCGTCACTTTGATTTTATTCCGGACAAACTTTGATTACAGTCCCCAGACCCTGAAGTCGGAACCAATTCCAGACACACACACACACACACTCACATATATACAATCAACAGATTTCTTGCTTATTATGCGCTTCTTGAACAGGAAACCTCAGCCTTCGGTTTCACACTCACACATACCACACACACACACATATGGGTGTGTGCATAAAAAGTTCCATTAAAGCAAACTCCCAAGTGTTTTATGTATCTTTGGCATATAGTATGTAAGTATATCCAGGCATAAGTAGATATATGCGTATTTATCTGCCTGTATTTATTGTATATCTTAACAGTCAACACCCGCAGCTTACCGTTACTGTTATTTGTTGTCATTGCTTTTGTTGTTGCTGTTGTTGTCGCATTATGTGCGAAATTATAATGATGTTCATTATTAATAGAAGATAAACGCTACGTGAGTCGATTCCCCAAAAACCGATATTATCACCAACTTTTCCTTCACTGGGAATTCTTTCCATTGAATTTTAGGCCCAAATTGTCAATATATTGTGGATTTACATCCTTTGTGTGTCTGCTGATTTCCACTGTTAATGACAACTAGATTAAAAGCATATAAGTTGTAGTTTTGTTTTAATTCTTTCATGGTCCAGACTTAGCCTTGACCTAGTATTTTTGGCTGCCTTTTGCTTATGTTTTGCATAGCCCCCGACTAATGAACAATTAATGACATTAAAATGCCATAGGAAAAATAAAACTGTACTTAAATGTTCTAACCATAAACACGAACCGACGTTACAGTCACAAAATGGCAACAGTCCTGGCTTGGTCAGAAGCAATCAAACGGTCATAAATTGCTGACAAATGTCGTAATGCCCTTTCCGGCTCGACCTTTTTCTCCCTCGCTTCTCTCGTTTCTCCGAAAAGATTGTTACAGGTAATTACAAAACCATAACGCGCAAATGTCACCGCAAAATGTGCGGTGAATGTTGCTGGGCCACCCATCATCATCAGTCCCATCATAATCATCATCATCAGCATTCCCAGGCTCATTCCCATTCCCTTTGCCGCTCTCATTCCCGTTCTCATTTTCATTCTCTTGGGGCAAATGGCCTGTCGAACATTGAGCAAATCGTTTGTCGTCCGCATTTTGTGTTGCATAATTTTTGGCGCAATGCGTGTCAGGTCAAATTGTGCGAATTGTGAAAATCGCTTTGTTTTCTGCCTGTTTTTTTATACTTCACCATTGAACAATCACGTTCAACACTCAGGTGGCTACAAACTTGCAGCAAATGAGGCGGTTGTGATTTGTGCACTGAGAGAAATAAAGAGATTGACATTAGTTTTGGGAAATGATTTAGAGATTTGTAACTCAATGATTGCAGCGCATTTTATATTTAAATAATCAGCAAATCCTAACTGAACTTTTTATAGATTCAGATTGTTATCTGTTACGGGTTTGAAGTCTAATTGTAAACATATTTGTAAATCTTTGTTAACATACACCTGTTAAAAATCTACCAAAGGTTTTTTTAAATTTCATTTTCTATTTCAAATTAGACCTTTTATTAATATTAAACATTTGATAACAGGTGCTGAAAATGTTACGACACTTAACATCTTATTTTCTGTCATTTCCATTAAATGCAAACTTTTGGAATCTTTTAAAACCATTTGGCTATTAAACCCACTGTTTTACTGTCTATAGTGCTTTGCTGTGATATTTTCTCAATTTTCCGTATTTGTTTTGTGAAATCGCCCCATTGTGCCAACCAATTATGCACACTGGTTGGAGTTAGAAGAGTAGCTGGGGAGTGTTAAGTAAAATATCATCACACCCAAAAGTAAATCTTCTATTCTTCGCTTCTGTGGTTGAAAACAAATTGCCAGCAATTCAATTCAACCCTTTTTCAAGGGGGACAAATGCAACAATTGGTTTCCATTGGGCGCGCTATCAATTTGTGGAAGGACGCACCCTTTTGTGTTTGACCCCTTAAACACCCACACACTTTGGTTTGGACTAGCTCCAACTGTTTGCTCCAGCTACTCCTACTACCCATTTATTTCCACATCTTGCTGCTGTTGTTATCTGCCAAGAGCAAATGCCGTTTGTCGTCTATACTCTGCCACTCGAGGAAACAGATCGACCCACTCAGAGACTGTTCAATGGGTGTCTGGAATTCCAACCGTTTTTAATTGACAATCAAACTGAAGCAATGTGATGAGGAAGAAAAGAGAAGGACAAATGGAGCCAAAGAGAGACAGAGAAGGAGAGGGAGGGAGGGACGAAGGATGATGGTTTTTGGTTTTGTTGCTTTGGCACAAAATTTGATTAATTCGCTTGATGGCTGCATTTGCTGTCAGCTTATCCTTTGACTGCCTTTGGCCAACCGTACGGGCATCCTTCCTTTTGCTGTATCCTCTTGATTATACTTCGGACTAAGCTGACTAACTGGGTAGCTTTTACGGCAAAATCATTTAATAAATGAAGTGCCTTGTGGCTTTTTAATGTGCTCACTGTGCAGTTTATTTTGTGAATCATTAATTTAGCTACCCGAAAATCTTAAAGCTTTGCTTAACGGTTTAAATAAATAATAAGAAGTAGAAGTCGCTTCATTGAGCCACTGTTTTTTAATTAGCCATTAAGTCAAGTTTGGCTTAGTTTCAAATAAAGTATAAAGATATCATAAAATAAGCTGTTTTTAAGTTAACATCTTACAGGTTAATAAATCTGGATTTCCGTTCGCAAGTTAAGTAAAAATTCTTAATCTTTCCAGTCTATTGAACTCGCTTACTTGTTTTTGAGGGCAACACAATTGTGCTCTCTGATTTAAGCACTTATTCAATCGATATTTACTTTAAATTGAGTTGCAGACAAGGAACATTATTTGTTTGCTCTGGTCAGTTGAGTAACCCGCATTTGTTGGACATCTGAACATGCGTCTTAAGTGCATTCGAGCACAACTGATGTAAAATCGATAAAAACTTTTAGACTAATTTTAGCCGAAATGATGAACAAAGTAAAGCACTTAAATGTTTGAATACATACCATACATTTATAAAAATATATAGTATAATTATCGCAAATAGTAATAGTATTTAGTATTTAGCCCAAATATTTCTTAAATGATAATAAAATTCCAGTTTTATATTATAACAACTTACATTTTAAGTAATTGTAATTCTCCATTCTTCCATAGTATTTGTTCCGCTGTTAAGTATGCTACACTTGTGCCGCAATCAACAGGCAACCATTTTGTAGCGTAAGCATTATAAAATCCATTTGGAGAGTTAGAGAAAAGTGCTGCAATTGAAGTTTCCACACGACACAAATACGCAGAAAGTGCGCGGTTTGCACATGACATATCCTAGCCCTACTTCAGCCGCTAACCCGCGCTCTGATCTCCTTCGTACTTAATCCTAAAGGAGCCTAAAACGTTCAACTGCAGTTGGCTGCCCTCTCCTTCTCGCTCTCGTACACTAAAAATCGGTTAATAAACGTTATTTGCGGTTGCTGCTGCTGTTGGTGCTGTTACTGCTAAATGTATACGACAACACACACACGCACACACACTGACATAGCGCAACTGCAGTGAAGGAAAAATCGTTATCATAGTAAAGAGAGCTGGAGCGAGAAAGAGCAGAAAAGAACAAGGGATTGTTAGTGTGCGAGTGAGAAGGAAAATCGACTGCAAACTATGTGAACGAGAATACTTTTTCGCAAAGTTTATTGAACCGGAAGTTGGTCGGCGATTGCGCCTGTGAAATGCGGCAACAATGCACGAATTGACGTACCCACCCTCCCTATCTCTTTTCGCTCTTCCCCTCCCGCTTCAGCTGCCGTCTGCTTGAAGTCTGCTTTAAGCTACTACGCCCTGTTGCCAATCATATTTGCCGGCAAAGTCCAAGTACTTGTGCTCATTTCTTCATGTTTTTATTTTTCTTTTTTGAAAACTCTGAAAAGTATCCTAAAAAACAGCCTCAAGGCGCATTTTTGATTTCTGCCCGCCTTCTCCACCATTCTCCTCCTGTTTTTGTGCATTCTGCCACTGATGCAATGATTTTTCTTTGCTTTCTTTCTTCCAAATTGTATTACTTATTCATATGGCCGCGTCTGGAATTGGGGATTGGGATTGGGTGTGGGATGAGTTGGTTTGAGCTCAGTCGACTGTCACTTTAATGCCTCGTTTATTGTTTCTCTGTGTTTCTCTGTGTTTCTCACTGTTTCACAGTGTTTCTCGGTCTTTGTCGCTGTCTGCCTCCCTTTCAGAATCCCTCGAGGGCATGTAATTGTTGTTTAAGTGATGCAAATGAGCGTTTCTACAATAAACAGCAGCGAGAGGAGTAGACAAGTCTAATGAAATTGTATAATCCAGACTTTGTTATACTCTAACTAATTTGAGCATAAGTCTCTTGAGTAGTGAAAGTAATTTGAATTGCTTACCTTTCACTAAATTAATATCTTTATTGAATGATCTTAAAAATCAACACAGAAGTGTTTATAAAGATTTAATTTAATTTTTTTTTACAAATAAATTAGTTTCGTTAGCCCCAAAAATGAATCAATTAGAGTTTTTATTTCAAAACGATCAACAAATGTATTTCTTTATGAAAAAGTTTAAAAAAAATCATAACAAAGTTTCATATAACCATTTTTTTCATTTGAACGGCATAAGTCACATTTTCCTTTTTATAGGGTATAAAAACAGCAGCAAAAAGTAAAATAAAAATATGCCCGAGGCTTTGTAAATGGCAAACTCCACTTGCTCCTGCTTCGCTTCTCGTTTGAAGTGAGCAAAAATGTGTTTCAAAAAATGTTTTGGGCTGCTCTTGTCAGTTCTTTTTTAGTGGGGGGTATTTCCCTATATTTTTTTTTTTTATTTTTCCATTTTGGGGTTGTGAGTTTTGCTGTTGATAGGGAACAAAACACCCTTCGCTATGTTATTGTTGTTGTTGTCATTGCTAATGGGGTCAAAAAATGCCATGTTACTTTGGTGATTTATTACAGTTACACTTCAAAATTGTTTAAAAACAATGTTAAAGTTTATTAAAATTGATTATCTGACTGTCTGCTCTGTTTTGGTCTGGAGTAAATTAAATATTTTTAAGCACTTTGGTCGAATGCAATTTGTTTTATGACACTTAAATTTAAATTGCAGTAAGTCCCGGCTGTGAGCAGATAAAGTTATCAATGAAATTCATTTATTCACGCTCTGCTGCACAAGAGGGTTATGAAGGAAGGGATTATCAAGGAATTACGGCTGCGAAAGTCATAAAGTTATCATTGCAGCTTGACAAATTAATTCACAAAATTCTGTTGGAAATTTAAAAACTATCAAGATCTTTATTTGAAATACTTAAAAGGAGTTTTTGAACAGAAAATAAAATATAACAAATAAAAAAGGTTTGAAAAGTGTGCTGTTTAAAGAAATTATATTATTATATAATAAATAAATCTTCTTTCTTAACAAAACTTAGTTAAGTGAAAAGTAATTGATCTTTAAACCTCTTTACAAACGTTTAAATTATATTTTTTATATACATATTTTCCCACTTATATTTCCTACTATAAATTCCCTTCGAATTTTTGCAACACTTCAAATATGTTTGCAATTTCTACTCCATAAAGTTATGACAGTGAAATCTGTACAAAAAGCTAGGTTCAAGCGTAGTTTGTAGTGCGAAATGCAATGCATATAACCCCGTGGGGGTCAAAGACAAAAACACATGTTCTAGCAAACAAAAACCAAGGCCCCGACAACAACATTTATAATAATAAAAGCGAGCAGTGGAAAGGAGAGGAATGAAAGGAAGTATGAAGGGCAGAGAAAAAAGAGCGAATTTTACGCTGCATTGACGACAGCAAACATATGTCGATGTCGCCGTCCATTGGACCCTGTAAAGTTGCATGCCCAGCGGGGTCGTTTGCACGCAACCAAGTTGCGGGTTTAGTACAGAGTATCGACCATAGAGTAGGCAGTCATTCCCGCTCCTTCCACTTAACTTCCCTACTCCCTGCTCAAAGGGGGAAGCGAGTGGCAGTCGAGTATGAAATATGCGTGCCTGACAGCCGAGTACATGCAATATTGCACATATCTGTTTAATAGGGAGCAAGCGCATATATGGTTCTATATATATTGATAAATTGCTCGATGCTCCCACATACACACGTAGACGCACTCGAAAAGCCGCAACAACAACGTCATTAGTGGCTGGGCCTGTAATAAAAATCAATTCTTTTAAATTGTCACCCCAATGTTGTACAGTTTTTACCCCTTACCTTGCACTTGTTCTTTCTGTGCACTTTTCTGCACACAAAACATATGCTTGGGCTCTTTCTCTAGGTCCCCGTTGCATGCCCCTCATAATTATGGGTATTTTGCATACATATGTGTGTGTGTTTGTACTTTTGCCAGTTGAACTTCCAGTGAAGAACAAGTTATGCCCTGCAGTTTTCGGAAAATGCACGCCTTTTTCCAACGACGACCCCCATGGGAAATAATTTGTTGTGGCTATTTGTAAGCTCCATAAAAGTGTCATTTATTGTTTGTATGTGCCATTAGTTTTATAACATTTGCATGGCACTTTGTAACTCTTAGAACGTAAGTACATATTAAATATCGATTTCAAGAACTGCCACTAATTGCACTTGGTCTAAAAGTACCAGACACTGTCTAATGATGGGTAATTTTTGGGAAGCAATTTACATTAAAAATGTATAATGAAATATAAGTTATACTTATATGTATATATTATTCAATTAATTACAGAGATTATGCTTCAATTTAATTTTAATATTCGAAGAGTTTTTTGTCTATTCCCTGAAGTATTTATGTCAGAATTGGAAAATAAATTGACTTTTTCTTTAGATATCTTGAAAAAATTTTCTAAAAACATTTCAAACTAAATTTTATTATTATTTTAAAACACAAATACATGACTTTCTGCTACTTAAAATGTATTTAAATTGTTGTTTAAACTTTTATTTACCAGACAAGCAGTTAGTTGTAGAAATCAAGAAAACTTTTTGCATTTTTCTACAGCTGTACCTTATAGAGCTTCATACTTTTTATTACTAAAAGTAATAAAAATCAAAGTGTGTAAAATGTAAAGAGCACGACAATGTCTAATTAGCACATTTTAAAAAGAAACTTGGCTATAATAGTTTGTTCCAAACGTTGCCGTTACTAATTGTTCCGCCTTTCTTTTCCTGTCCAGTAAAACGAAACCTGTTCGCTGTCATGTCCTGTGTGTATAAGAGTTAGTGTAAGAGAATATGTGCTTTTGGCCGTGTTTAATGCAGCCATAAAAATGCGTATAAAATCAAACTGCTAGCCCCGAATGAGGCTGAGGATGAGGATGGGCATACGATGTCGGCTTGTTGGCTACACCTTTATATACATTTTTATTACCCGGACGCAGACAACGTCTAGACGGGAGAGCATACAGCATCCTCTGTGTTGCTAACAATTTTGTCAAGACGAAACCGAAATGTGACTTGCTGTAATCTTATGCGCATGTTTCACAGTTGCGCTGCTCCAATGACATTTTACGAGCCTTTTCCCTAAAACCCTTTATGTAAATTAAAACAAAATGCGCATTCAATTTGTATGCCAGAAAACTACAAGAAACACAAAAAGATGAAGAAGAAAACTTGATCCCAATGTCTTAGGTGGAAAGCTCTAAGCCTAAAACAGACTTTGAGCTTGGGAAGAGAAAAGAAAAACAAATAAATAAAATTAAATAAAAGTAGTGAGTAGTAAGCAGCCCCAAAAGGGCATCCAAAATCGTGCTTCTTATGTGGCTCGCCGGCAGGATTACCTACTTCAAGTTCAAGAGTTCAAAGTGCCAAAGCTACAAGTGGCATGAGGGAATAGGAATAGGAAAACTCACCGCCTTTTTTCCACCACTGCTTAGCCTGCTTTTCCCCCTTATCACCTTGGGGCTGTATTTTGGAGCCGTTTTCCGGGTTACGTGTGCAAATGCATTAATAATGATGTGTGTGCACAACGCACGTTACACCACGCACTGCACGTAATGCGTCACGTGTGTCAGTAGGGGCGGGGCAGCGGTAGAGGGAAGGGGCAGTGGTGTGGGGCAAGTCAAAGGAAAAGAGGTGGAAAACTCGACCCCACGTCATGTAAAAGCTGCACTCATAAATAAATTATGACATTTTATTTTCGCATTTCGGGGCGGATTTTTATGGTCAGTCGTCAGTCGTAGAAAAGCAGGTAGATAAACCAAGTAAACAGGAAAACAGGTTAAAGGAAAGCCAACAAATATAATAATATAGTCTTGAAGTTAACTTTTACTTAACTTTAATCTGACAACATTTGCAGTTTCCTCTCGTCTGTCTAGACACACAAAAGTCGACGACGTAGGAAAACTTTAGCAGGTGTGCCCACAGAGTTACAGTTTTTCCTGCCCCACCTTGTTTTTCCGGCGCTGCTGCTTATTGGGCTTCTGTGCGGTGTTTACATAGCTTTTTTTCTGTGTCCCTACCACCGCAAGCTTCCATAAACGCACCAAAATACGCAATAAATTCAATTAATTGTCTAAAGCTTCTTATTTCAGCAAATTTGTTACGTAGCTTGAGGGTAGTTTTATACCCTCTGCATTTCCTCTCTCCTCTTAGACAGTCTGTCTGTCTGTCCGTCAGTCAATGGCATTCCTTGTGGAATAGAATAAACAGCCAAGGTGTTTGTGGCTGAGCATTTTAGCTAGCTTTTTACGTGTACAATTTCATTTAATGTTTTGAGCATGTTATACATAAAATAATTCAATAAAAAAAACCTACAACAAATGCTATTCGAATTGCTAAGTTTTAAAACATTCTAGGGGAGCGCTCTGAGCAGGCTAATAGAAAGTTAGAGGGCTAAAAGGAAGCTTGTTTTATAAGATTTTTTGCGAATAGGATTTTAAAGTAAATAGATTTTAAAGAGCTTGAAGTTACTTTAAAATAGTTAACTGATTTATAGAAAAATATATATTTTAATAATGAGATATTAATATCATAAATGAACTCTGCTTTTAGTGGTAAAAGTACTCCATTAAAATTTTAAAAGGAAATTATGTTCCTTTACTTATTTTTCAAACACTTTTCAGGCTTTTACCTTCATAGTTTTGTTAACAAATTCAATTAATCTTCTATGCATCAACGTGTAATTTTGTACAACACATTTTGTTGTAAACAATATGATAAATCACCTGTAAGCTTGACTTTAATGCGTGCACTACTTTTTAAAACAAAAACTTTTGCCGCTGCAACTAACTAAATGGAAACTCTCGAAGTTCTCTATTTTCACCCATTTTCCCGCATTTGAGTTCTCTGTAGGTTGCAGCTCAGAGCTGCGCTGACGTTGATGGGAAGCACGTAAATTTCCCCAGTGACATGAACGGACATTTTGCCAACAGCAGCCATAACACACACATTCTTACATCCCACACAAACACACACACACTGTGGAGTGTTGTGCGCGTTAAAATATTTTTTTCTTTTTTTTTTATGCTACCTTTTACACATGCGAATGACTTTAAACAATTTCCACAACAATTTTGAACGTTGGAATTCGCTTCGCTTTTCCTTTTTTGCTGTGCGCTCTTTTTTTACGGCCTCTACGGGAAATAGGCACTAAAAATCTAAGGGAAATGGCGTCAACAAAATGCAACGTCAAGCGGCATAAAAATGTTTGACGCATTACAGTGCCTGCAAATTGATTTAGGCAACGTGAAATGCAAAGTGTCTGTTGCGCCTTAAAGTAGGCAACGGTTTTTAAAACTTATATATTTCTGCAAAGCTTAAAGCTGAATAAATAAAGCATAAAGCAATCAAAAGAGTTTTGAGCGTTGTCTGCCGACTGTGCACTGTTCTCTGACCTCTGACCCTTTTCCTTAAAAAGCGAACTCCCTTAATGCGCATTAAAAGACGAAAAAGATAAAGATGTTTGAAGCAAAGAAAACGTTTGAATTTCAACTGCTTTCGTGTCTTTGGCAGTCATAAAACGTTTTAGGGATATTAAAAAAAGGAAACATGTGGAAATCTTCACCCCAAGAAGCTCCACGTTACAGACTAAAGGGCAAAATTTGATGAATTGACGCAATTTGAACCACAATAAGTCAACGTAACAATCGGATTGTGTTCCAAAAAACTGTGTGCAATGTAATTTCGCCAACCAAATGTGATTTGGTATGAAAACAACTACGGAAAATTTAGTTATCTTGTAGGCACTTTAACAGAAACTTGACTTTCTGACTTTATAGCGATATCGTTCTTTGGAACACAATCAGACAATTGTTGCCCTTTTCGCCTTGAGCATGAAAATAAATTTTTACAAAAATAAATCGTTGTGCGTAAGTGTGTGTGTGTGTGTGTGTTATGCTAAGAAGAAAATCGCAAAATCACAACTGGAAATTTTTATTTTCATTCATAATGGTGGGCGTGGCTGCATTTGCAGTTGTCATTGTCTAAATTGATAAATGCGAGTGAGTGGAAAAATTGAAGTCAACTTTTAAATTTTTCTGCTTTTCTCTTTTGCTAGTTTGCTTTTTCCAAACTTATTCTTTGGCTTACAGCCAGCAATTGAGAGATTTTGAATTGGACAAATAAGCGCATAAATTGAAAAGAAGCCAAATTTGACCTACATAGTAAACTATTTACTTGACCCTAAAAAAATCAGGCAACACTTGAGAGCAAAATCGACTAACTTTTGACCTCAACAAATCTCTTTAAGTCCACAAAATTGCACATTTTTAGCCAAAGCAAAATATTAATAATCTCTGAGCCACAAAGTTAAACACCAGAGACTTTACAAAAAGTTATCTCATCAATATCGATTCAACAGGGGAGTGGACCTGGTGGCATTGGGGGGATATGTAGGGAGAGTCTAGGGTGGACGATGTAGAAACGTGTCTAAATGAAAAAAAATGAAGCGTTTCAAGTTTCTGCAACGACAAGTAAAAGAAAAAACAAGAAAATTCTAAAAGAAAATACCAGATAAATATTAGAAGCTGTCGGTGTTGACTGATCCAGGGATGGTGGAGTGTTCTAGCTTATTAAGTATAATTTTTAAAGTATTAAAGTATTTGTAAGATAGGTAGACTCCAAAAAAAACATAGCTTAAAATACATTCATGCAATTTTCAGGCACTTGAACAATTCTCCCTTCTTCAAGCACTTAACTCTATCAAAATGAAGTCTGCAACCCTCGTCTGACATTCACATAGGCTGTTCAGCCTTTGAAGGGTATTCCCCTGCCTCTAATATCGTCTTGAGTTCATCATTTCCATGCGATGTCGTCAACTCAAGCAGTTTACTTTGCCCAGACATTCTTTTGGCTGGTTTGGTCTTTGGGTTTTGAGCCTTTTCACATTAGCAAAAGGATTGTTGAATATCGACATGATATTGATACCCAGTACAAAGTGAAATAGGGTAGCTTAAAGCCGCAGTGTTTTATAGTAAGAAACGGAATAAACTTTGTGTGCAAGTAAAATTTTTACAGTATTTAAATTACTTTCTTTGAAAAACAAATATGTTTAGGGTGTCTTTAAGCTGCTAGTTCTGTTTAAAACACAAGAAAATGTCTGCCTACAAAGTGTGAAATGAAAACATGGCTCATTGTTGAGCCTTAAAGTACACTTGTGCTGCCCGTTTCAGCGGAGTACCGCAGAAAATCAATAGATGTTGAATGCAAGCACAGGTTGCACACACAAACCCACACACACACACATGTAATACACGTACACTCATTCAGCTACAGCCACACCCAATATTGAATTACTCTATTACCAATATAGCAAGCTGGCCAACTCACTGTAATACCCCATGTAAAGTCGATGTCTTGTGCAACTTTCGCGTTGCATTCTAGTTTGCCGAGCTTACTGCTCACAAGACATTTTATCCTTTTGATCCTTTTTATTGTTGCCACCGCAGCTGGTGTTGTCTTACAGCGCGACTCCGTACTTAGTTCTCAAGAACAGAAAAAAAAGTAGAAGAGAAAACTGTAAACTGAAAACAGAAAACCGCAGCCAACTCCACACCAAATTCACGTCCTGTTCCAAAAGTCTTATGTGCCAAGAAACGTGACGTGGCTGACGTCCAAAACCGGCAATTGGTTTTCAGTTACAGTCAGCCAGGGGCGGTATTTACAGGCTACTCTCTTACTCTCTTGCCCTCTGTCTCTTACACACCTACTCACTCACTCACTTAACTTGTCTCCCGCAACTAGCAACTACCAACTGCCAACTGTAAAGTGCTTGTTTCTTACGCTCGTGCAATTGGCCAACTCGTTAAGGGCTCCTTGGAGCGTTGCTAAGGACAACTGCAATGATTATTGCATATTGTATAGTTCTGGCACTTACGGTGAATTCTGCTCAGTTTTGGATTTGTAAATGTGGAGTTTTACGATTAAATGTTTAATAATTAATAGTTTAGACTAATAATAAAAAATTTCTGATCTTAAGCTTCATATAAAAAAATTTCCAATTAATTTTCTTTTTTACCCAAAGTAAGCGAAATCCTTCTTGTATACTTTTAATACTGCGCCCAAAAGCATGCTATACTTTTTAAATTTGTTCCATGCAGTTGAATTATTAGTGAAATTCAAAACGTTTTTTTTTGCAAGGAATAACAGTGTAATGCAAATACTTCTCTTCACAAGGAAGTCACCAAAGTATTGAATAATATTATGAATTCGAGAGGCCTTTGTGTCTCAACAGCTGCTAAAATTAAAAATATTTCCGAAGGTTCATTAAACTGTAAGTTCACATTGACTGCGGCATGCCAAAGTCGAAGGACAATAAGATTGTAGGAGAAAAGGACGCGGGTAGGCATGAGGAAAAGGTCGATGACGAGGACGTGAACGTGGAAGTTGATGTGGAATAGGCGCATTGCCAATAAACTGCGGCAGTGGCAGATATGGCAGACAATGCCGATCATAATCTACATATAGACGACTTTCCAGTCAACATCAAGAGTGTGTGTACGTATGTGTGTGTTAGTGTGAGTATGTACTGTGTATGGTACGTGCTGTAACGCGTTCGAAGGACGATTCTAAATGCTTTCAGCCCCTACCCCTTGCAGTTTAGCGTTTGCCACAGATGGTTGCAAATGCGATTTGTGGTGCACCTTCTGCTCAAGGACAGATTGAACTAATTACCACAAGTAGTGAAGTTTGCACAGCAAATGAAAGACAAAGATGGGGTATGGGGGCAAAGAGTAAGCTATATGCTGACCATTAGACCGAGTATGTTCCTTTTAAAAGCCTCTGCCGTGCACTCTGTGCTGTGCCACACGTTGCAAGTTCGCTTAGCCAACAAATTAGCAGGAAAAAGTTCTTCTTCTTGTTCAACTTTTGCCAACAACGAGAGAAACATTTCCTTTTGGCGACAGCATCAAAAATTCAAACCAGACGATGTTGTTGTTGTTGTTAGTACTGTTGCCGTTGGTGCAAAAATCCATTAAGTGCCATCCAAATCACAAAAAAAAAAAAAGGAAAAACTAGTAGTAGATTTGAATGAAACAAACCGACGGTTAAATACACTAATATTAGAGTAGGAAAAGATAGAAACATTTCAATTTATTAGTTAAACTAAAATAGTTTTGTGTACTGATTTAAAATGAGATTTTTCATGTTTTTAAAATGTATTTTAATTTTTGTACATTTTAAATTAAAGTAAGAAGTATTAACTGATACCGTTATTAAAATAAGTAACTAAATAAATTCTTACATTTATTAATGAAAGTAAAGAGTTAGTTAGATTGTTAGTAAGTAAACCTTACAATATTCTGAATTTCAAAGAACTTATTTTGCACCAACTTCTTTAAACATGTCATGTACCCTTTACTTAAAAGTTAGAGTATTAAAAACTTGACAACTTTAAATCGATGGCAAATGAAATGGCGGAAAAGCAAGCAAAGACTGCTAGAAAAGCACAAGCACTGAAAATAAAATGGCAAAAATTCAATTTTGAAATAAACAAAAGGCACGTAGAGCAGCGAGAAGAAGAGTGGGTATGAGAGTAGTAGCTAAAGGTGAAGGGGAGGCTAAAGGAGAAGCGGAAAGGTGATGGCGGTGATGACGACAAGGAGAAATGAATTTCTGACTAAGAAAATTGGCACGCAACGCGGAGAGCAAACAAACGTGCGATTGCGATTGTGATGCAAAGAGAAGGTGAGAGAATAAACCCAGAGTTGGAAATTCAATAAACAAATAGAAAATAAAAAGAATGAAACAACAAATGTTAGTTTATTTGTTGTTGCTGTATTTGTTGTGGTTGTGTTGGTAGCGATGAAAAAGGCAGCAACGGCAGCAAATGTCGTGTTTGTTACCTTCAAATGTGTCCTAAACATGCGATCGAACTACTCTTCAAACTTCTCTCTGGCTCAGCTGTTAATTTTGCATGGAGCCTGGCAACCAAAAAAACTAAATAAATAAAAACAACAACTAAATACTTAAAACAACAACCAACAAGTTTTTGGGTGAGTTCTCAATGGGGGTTGCCTCTTTTTGTGCTTTTTTGCTTTTATTTTTGTAGCTTTTTACTTTTGCGAATAAAAGCAACAATGGCGACGACAGCGTCAGTTGTTATTGCCAATATTTGTGTGAGCGGGACAGAGAAAAGGATAGTGAGTAAGTGGTAGAGACAGGGAGAGCGCGCTATGTTGAAGTGTGTGACTCATGCCCAAAGTGATGACGAAATCAGACGAAAGCAGACAGAGAAAACTACAAGTACATGTTTACTTATGTGAATAAATAATGCGAGGGGGGTTCGAAATGTTTACAAGGCATGTCTTGAGGTATAAAATATATTATAGCTGTCGTCAGTAGGCATTTTAAACTAAAACTAGTAACTAGTATAATTAAATAACTGGCATTTATACATACAAATTTAAATCTTTCTACATAACTTTGTTAACAATTAACAAATTTCTTTAAAAATCGTTCTTTATAGTCTATACCTTCAATTTTAAGTAACTTGTTGAACAGCCCACTTATATTTTGAGTACATAAGTATAAGTACAATAAGGATCAATGTACATATTTAGTTTTCCGTCATGCGAAAATTTATGCATAAGCTTTGCCGGTCGACAGGCGACACGTGGTGCCAATCAACACACGCAAAGCGCAACAAAGGAGGGATAGAGAAGAGGAAACAGGGAGCGAGATAGAGTGGTGTAGAGCAGCGGGCTTATGGAAAAGTGTGACCAAAGTGAGCAAACAAACAGCGGCAAACATTGCGTGTCTCTCTTATGACATGTTGGGGGCAAAGAAAATATTATGATTTTCTTTTTAGCTAAGCAGCTAATTTCGTCTGGGGAGGGTGGGTGAAAAATGAAAATGGAAAATGGTAAAACGCAACTTTCTGCATGTGCATAATTATGCAGAGCAAGTGGAGGGCGTAAAGAAACGTGAAACTGGGCGAAAAGGTCTAAGAGGTCTGCACGTGATTTGCGGTTTGTTTTCATCAGATTCGTTTAGTCATCGTTATAGTCGAGTGCTTGGAATGTTTAGCTGCTTAATTAAATGCACTATACGTCGAGAAAAGCAATAAAGAATACAATAGAAATGTATTTCAATTAACCACTTGTAAACAAAAAGAAAGAAGCAGAATAACAGGGAGAGCGAGCGCACTGAGACTGGGTCTTCAGCTGGATAGCTGTAATTAAGTGAACTATTCAAGTGAGTTGAACTACAGCTTTTGCAAATTGGTATTTAAGTGTAGCATCTAGCTAGGTATCGTTGCAGTTTAGCTAATGATAGAAGAAGGAGGAATACAACGGCAGATAGCAGCGCAAAACACTAAATGAAAACTCGAAAGGAAACTTGATAATTGTTTGAAAATCAGTTGATGTAATTGCATTGACTGCAGAAGACAGTTTATAGCTTTAAATAGCGAATAATTAAAATGAAAGCCTTTTAGGTAGTCTTAAAATTACGTTATTTTGTAGAGTTGAAACGAAATTACGCCTGACCCTAAAAGTATGCTTTGAATATTTGAAGGAAATGTAGGAATACTTTAGTAGTTCCTCTTGTAAAGCAAAAATAAATTTGTTAATTAACCGGTTTTATAAAGTTAAGCTTTAAATATTGGTTAACTAACGTGTTGGATTCAAATGCATGCCATCATTGTTTTTTTAGTTGCTTTTAAAATACTTATTTTCTTATTACTTTACCTAATTTAAATATTTGTGACAGTTATTTATTCTTTTTAATGTTTTTTAGTGTAAATTATATTCTTTATAAATAACTTTGTTTATTTTTTATACCTTATTTAATATATTTTCTTATTTTTATGTACTTTTCAGGTGAGTCGCTTGTGAATTCTACTTAAAGATGTTGAATTGATGATACCATGACCCACCGCAATGTAAGTTGTATAACTATGCAAATCTACGGTTTCAGTTACCTTTTGACTTTTTCGCTTTAACACACCGCGGGGGAGACAGTAAAGCGCAGGACAGGTGATGGGGAAAAGCATTAAAATACTTCTGCTCACTTAACACACAATTGTCTGTTAAACCTGATGGCCGTTTAACACACAAATGTTCACACTTTGATGCCATTATATAATATGAATATGTGCATGCGTATGCGTATGAGTACATATATGTGTGTGTGTATAATAGTCTGCATTTATGGCATGACACATACACATCAATGCTCACCGGACGGATGGAGGCACTCACGTTGTTTGCCGGCAAATGATTTCCAAAGCAATTCAAATGCAAAGCGAAGCGTAACCTGAAAACCCTCCAACTTCAAGCTGAACTCTAGCCCCGAATACCGACCCCCTTGACACCCGACCCACGACCGTCGAACCCAACCCCAAAGCACAATCAACAACTAATATTGTTGAACCATTGTGCTTCAATGCCTTCGACAATCTGCTGTCATGATATACCCGACCGACGCCAACTGCATACCCTTCCAAAAACTCATACGAATTCGACCAGACAACGCCAGTGACAGCGACGCTGACAGCGACAGCGGCAGAGACAGCGACATCGACATCGACATCTACAACGATATTGTGCGTTCTTATGTAGGCGAGTGTAAGAGGCAAATGTCGCCAACAGGCCTCTTTTATGCTGCGCTCTGCAGTCCATGCTGCTTCCTCCAGCTCTGCTGCCGGCTTTGACTCTCACTCCGACTCTCACTTAGAGTTTGACTCTTGTCTTTCGTTTGTCGCTGGTCGTTTGTATATTGTGATTCATCGACGCCTCTGCTGGCATCGTCCATGCGGTTAGTTTCACTGGCGCCGTTCTGCTATTTAAATTGCCGCTCTACATCCATGTCCGCCTTTTAGGGCCGTCGCGTCGCCAGCTTCACACCATTCAACGCCAAGGAAAACTTGCAAACGCGTTCGTTCGCTCTCTCTCTCTTACTCTCTCTCGTTCTGCGCTTTCCTCGTTTTTGAGTCACCGACGTTTTATTTATTGTTCTTTGCTAGTTGTTTTCGCTTCGGCTCCGTTTAGTTTAATTGCAGTTAATATTATTTTCGATGTTCGAAAAAAGTTCTTTTCGGCTTTTCGCACGCAACCTGCAGTGGCAGCGTTAGAAAGCAACAAAGAGTGAGAGAGAAAGGAAGAGAGACCTGAACGCATTTATTGTTAGGGAGAGTAGCAATTTGCTCTCTCGTATGCCATGTGATGGCGTTGCCAGCTGCGAGTTTTTGCCCTTCCAAAATGTTAAACTTTTGGCACCTACGCCACCTATATAGAACGATTTAAAAAAATATATTTATGTTAAAATAAATATAAACAACTTTGAATGAATGCCAATTTTTAAAGAACAATACAGAAATGTATAATTATTTTATTGTTTAATTTTTATTGAATTTTAAAAATATTCTTATTATTTTTAATAAATTTATTTTATTTACATTTAGTTTGTATTATATTAATTTAATTTAATTGCTTAATACTAAGTAGAATTATATTTTTTTAAATAGTAAAAATTTACTAAAATTGTTTTATGTTTTTTAGATTTATCTCTTTAATTTACAAATTTATGAAGTTCGAACTTCAACAGAAATTAAATACGCTGCTGTGGGTGTCTGAGTGGGCGCCCACACCAACCTTCCCTCGCTCTACATCTAAATTCTCTTGCATTGTTCTACACTTTGCTCACAGCGCATGTGTTTAAGCATTTTCGAGTTCGAATTCGTAAATAAGGGTTACGCAAAAAGGTCGACAATACAAAACATGAGAAATTATATAATCATTAGTAAAACTACGTAAGCATTAAAACAATTTTTTATAACTAGTTTAAAAATTTCGTGAATATTTAAAATTGTGTAATTTGCAAGCCTAACTAAAGCTCAGCTCAACCCTCGTGCTCTTGTTCGAAAACACGCGCTCTCTCAATCCTCCACCATATGCAGTTACGTTTACTCACTCTCTTTTTGTGCCTTGCTTTGTGTTGCGTTGCTTTGCACTGTGCTCTGCTGCTACCGCTACTGCTCTCACTCTTTTTCTCTCTCGCTGGCCGCAGTCGCTGTGACTTGAGGGGGAGCTATTGTGAACGCCGTTAGCTCTGTTGCTCCCCAAAGTGGTTTGTCCTTTTGTATATGCATTGTCCTTGCCATCGCCATCGCCAACGCCAAACGGCACAGCGTTAGCGACGTCGACGTTGGCGTCAGCAGCATTTACGTCGTCAGTCGTTTGCCTGCTGTTGAAAAATTAACATCGACATAATTTAGTTTGTCTTCGTCGTTCGTTGCGCTCGTTACGTTTCGTCGTCAGCTGTGCCGTCGTCAGCTTTTTTAGTAGTTGTTGTCTTTGTCGTTCCCCGCAGAACCAAAAGCAACACACCAATAATACAACAACAAAACAAAACAGAAAGAAATTACGCAAAATAATACAAACGCCGCCATATTTTAGTCGCTTTGTTGTCGGTTTGTAAACAAATACAAAAAACCGTTGCATACTTTTAAGCAGTGACATTGAATGTAATCACAAGTTTTACCAGCAAACACAAATAATCTAGACGAAATTGAATTAAATCAAATAACTTAGTAAAATAATTAAATAATTGTGTATTGTGTTGAAAGTGCAACTGGAATCGAGTGCATTGATACGCCCTCACAGCAACACACACAAAGAAAGGACGATTGAAACAAACACACACATATCCCCACACAGTGTATAAATAGCTATCAGCTAACGGTATTAATCTATACTAAGTAGTACTAACTATAAACTTGGGAGCTCAACATGCTGATTGGATTAGTACGCGATTCGGTGATGCAGTGTTTCTGCCACACTTGCCGTGCACCGGGCATTTTGCCAGCGGGTAAGCAATAAAAAAAGTAGTAGATTTGATAATAGTAAAAATAGTAGTAAATTTACTACTCCAACAAAAAGTTGACAAAGTTGGTAACAGTTTGACTTAGCGGCTTTTATCTAGTGACGTTTGTCATGTTATATTTTTAGTGGGTTTTTCCTACAACCAAGGTCATAGATGTTACAATTGGCTATAAAAAAACCGTTTGAATCCAAAGTTATTTGAACTGTTTGTATGTTCTGTGTTGACCATTACTTGAATTGACCTTACCGGTTTCCTTGTTCAAGTTGCCAATTAGGTTCAATTTGTTGCACTAAACTTTTTGATTGTTGGCAAAATGTTGAGAACGAAAAGAAATTGAACTCAATAAACTTTGCTGAATAGATTTAACGATCTGAAAGTGAATTTTACACTTTGACAATTCCCGAAGCGGTTGTTTGTAACCTTCGACCTCGCACAGTCCACTGGGCACAGTCCACTGGAACCCTTTTCTTTCTTACGTTCAATCAAAAAGATGGATATGAAATGCGTTTGAGTATTTCTTGGGAAAAATGTCTTAAATCTGGTAAAAAAATCAAAACTCAAGGAGTCATCAATCAAAGTTTCAGAGCACGCCTCAACAATTTCCCAATAATAGTCAAGGCCACAGTTTGAGGCCTATTAAGTCATCAACAGGCCCCAAGACAATTATGTAATACTACAGTAATAACAAACTACAGCAAACACATTGTGTGGAGACTCCACAAAACATGCACACATGTATCTTAATTTATGATGAAAAATCAAGTTAATACCAAATGGTAGGGAAAATCAATTTTAGCATTTACTAAAGCCAAAGAGAGATAGATAGATAACGTGGGAGAGTGGAAAAGAGAAGGAGAGCGGGACCACCTATAAAAAGCAAAAAGACAAACAATATGACGTTGATTTTTGCTACAGTAGAAAACTAAACGCCACGAAGTAGGCAATAACAATTTAGTGGATGACTGTTTGTTGCCATTGTTGTTGTTGTTACCATTTTTGTTGTTGTTGCCACTTTTTTTATGACCCCGGCGGCCTGACATAGCATGGCGCCAGTCAGCCGGCAACGATGAGTCATCCACATGCTAACCGAATCCGATTCGGAATCGGAATCGGGCATGGAATTTAATTTTAGCCCAGACCTTAAAGGGAACGTGTGGATATTGGCCATGTTCTGAAGCATATGAATGTCTATATTATATGTATGGTTAGTAATGCTGCTTTTAGCCACGTTTGGAGTTTCCACCAAGCTCAGTCTTGCCGATGAATTTATTTATATTGCGTTTGTATTGGGCTATTAAAACGCAATAATCGACACAAACAATCGTTTATACGAATATATCGGAATGATTGCGCAATATGCACACGGACCAGCGAGCACGAGCAAAACACACATACACACACTCACACACCAACAAACAATGACGATGACAGAGGAAAGCGTTTATTGATTTATTGGCGGCGGAACTTACAAAAAAAAAAAAGAAAATATAAGAAGGAAAAGCAGGTGCTGGCAAGCCAAAGATCTGATATTCTTTTAGATATTTTTATTCAGTTTTAGAATTAAATAAAATTCGATCTTTTGTTTTTAAAATTTTTTTATAGAATTCTTCTTCTGTAGATAAATTTAGTTTAGAAATAATAATAAAAATTGAATTTTTATATGTCATTAATATGGAATTATTTCCACAAAAATTAAATATATATTTGTTAAATTCATTGATCACACAGTGATCACTTTGGGGCTATAATGGAAAAGAGTATGACATTTCCTATGATATTTCTATATAATGTACATAAATTTCAAGTTTACTTTATAGATAAATATGTTTCTCTCAGAATTCAGAATTCAATATTCCTTTTCACAAAAAATGACTCCTCCTTTATACACTTGACAAACTCTGATTGCAGGTACTACAAAAAGAAGAAAACAAATTAAGAAAACATTTATCATGCATACGTCTGATACTCTTTGGTAACAGAGTACATAACCTCCATGAAGGGTATACTTGAAGTAAAGAAAACACAGCACAAAAAAGAAATAAAAACAAATTGGAAAAGAACATGACTTTACTTGTTAGAAAAGACGCAGACACGTGTTCCTACTTGCGAATGGGCAATTTTTCAATTGACGAAGGTATTTTTCACAGTTCTCCTTTGCAATTTAGCAGGTGAAGACTATAAATCTTGTCACTTACCTGTACCTAATTACCACCACACCAGCAGCAGCAGAGAATGAAACAACTTAATTAGAACTTGACATATGCGAAGGGAATTACAGAGAAATGTCTTTCTTTTGGTTATATTTATTTTATTTTTTAATTTTATTTCTGTTTTAAAGAAATTTAAAAGTAATTTTAAAAGTAATTTAAAAATGCCCTGATTATTTTGTTGAGTGTATTTTCAATTTGAGCTCAATTATCATTTGACACATGTCTAATTTATGGCACAGACTGCGACTCGGTGTCTGTGGAAACATCTTAATTTTACAAATGGACTGGGATCAAGGGAAGCTTGAAAGCTAGATGTGGTAGGAGTGGAGACAAGCTAGAGAGGGGATGGCTAGCATAGCATGGGAATATGGTGTCCTTCCTAGCTGTCATTTGCCATTCAAGGTTACATTCAGAACATGCTGGTTTTTAATTTGGCGCTTCTAATTGTCAGTGCCGGTGTGCTCCAAGGCATACATGTCTCCCTCTCTCTATCTTTCCCTCTCTGCATACATCTTTCTCGGTCTCTTTGTAATAGCATTGGGTGCGTTTTAGGGGGGTGCACTGTGCTTTTTGGCTTGGCAAATTAGATTTCCTTGCTGCGAAATTGCAATTCAAAATGCTGTTGCAACAGAGGAAATTGCCCTGATAAAAGCGAAGAGGAAGAACAAACATAGAGAGGAGCAGAGAACTAATTTGGAATGGTGTAAAAGTGCGGTAACTAAAAATAGAATTTTTATAATTGCGCAAAATGAATACTTGAACGAACTGTAGGTGTAAAGTTCTACATTAAATTTCTACCCTTTGTTTAAATGCGGAATCAAAAGATTACACGATTCATTAGTTGCTAATCCAAGAAGCAATTAGATAAATTACAAACTTAACTAAACATGGCTTTGTATCTTGGTTAATATTTGCTTGGAGGCGTAAATCAATTAGGATCTAATTGTGCAACATTCGAAACAAGCAAATGAACTCAATTTGTTGTCACTGTGAATTTGAATATGATGCATCTTTTAGATACGTCACATCCGGCAAATGTATCTGACAGCTTGCGGCTAAGAGAGACGGAGACAGACACAGACAGACAGCGGAGACAGTGGGGAATGTAGGAGAATATTATGATGGATTATTGGAGCAGCATGGACTGGACCGCCCACATGGCTAAAACATGTGTTGTTAATGTCTATACAAAATGATTGTTGGCCAAATGTGTGAGAGAATCGGTCAAATTAACTTTGTGCGTGTGCTTCATTACCAAAATGTCCTTGTGGCAGCTGTTTAAATAAAAATACAAATAATATTTTTTTTTGACTATTACATACCCTACATTATAATGCAATTAAAAGTCACTTTGGTGTATTAATCAAATGAAAGGAAGTTTAATTTTTACACCGCTCTAAAATAAACACCGCACCTAATGAAAACATTTGAGATGTGCAAATACTTTTGCGTATCACTGTATACACAATTTTCATCTTGCGTGACTTTTACTTCAGTAAAAATAAAAATGAAAATGAACATAAAGCAAATTATAAGTCAACCATTAAGTCAGCCATTAGAGTTCTGCGTGTTGTCCTTGAAATAATACGCTGTGGGTACAACCAAAGTAGCGAATCTGGAGTGCGTTTTCTACCCAGTAGTCAAAGGCAGCTCATTAGTAACATGTCGAGCTAAGTAAAGCGGAAATCCTTCCAACAGTATCGACATTTGTGCAGCAGGAAATGAAGTGTCTACCAGTGATGAGAACTTTGCTTAAATTACACGCATCAGAGCTGAGTTTTATTAATGGGAGTGATTATTCTATGGAGAAAAGAGGAGTATAAATTTTGTTATATAAACTGTGATGAATTTTGGTTAAAAAGGAAGATTTTTTACGGTAAAGTTAACTACTGGGTATCTTTTACAACATTTTACTCTATTTGCCTATTTTTACACGTTTGATTCGTGATTTATTTAATGACACTTTAAGCCGAAAAGCATCAAATATATTTAAATAACAATTGTCAAGGGATCAGTGACTGAATCCTTCCATTCCTTTTTCTGCCCTCTTCTTCGTCCTCCTTTCCATTAAAACTGAATAGTAATGATATGCGATTTTAAAACGTTCGCAATCCGTACATTTTCATTTAGCGACGGCTTTTCCTTGAAACACGTTAAGCGGAAATGGGCGGCTCCAAAGAAGGCGTTTTGGGACACAATAAATAAAACTGACAGTTCCTGGTACAGTAAACACTTCCATTGTTGTTTTTGTATGGCTTTTGACGCTCTGTCAAGTTTGACAAAGTCCATGCTTTTTGGATGAACTGCATTTGATGTCCGTACAGTTGTTGTTGTTTTTATTGTGAGTGTTTTGTCTGGTTTTTCGCCCACTCGGATTTTCATTTGCTAACGGCAACACATTTTTCCCACCGGTTTTTCTTTTCGTTTTTTGTGTGCACCAAACTGTCAAAGTCATAAATAATGTTTGAGTGTGTAAAACGGGAGGAAAGACAGCAGAGGTGAAGAGGGAGAGGAAGAGATGGAGGAAGAAAGAGAGCGGGAGTTCCCTGGTGTGTAATTTAGTCGTTTAAGCTCACACATGAAAAGTCCTGCTAACAGTAATAAATACCTGTAAAAACTAACAAAAAGACAACTCGACTATGTGGTACCCTGTAAGCTTCCTTTTCAATTTAATTAAAATTAATTTAATTTTTAAAAAGACTTTGAAATTATTTATTTTTATAAAATTATTAGAAGTCAACAATATTTTTTATAGAACTCCATCTAATTTTATTTGAAGCTTTAGTTAAATAATTCAGAATTATTTACAGCTGTGCATATTGTTTATAACTTTTTGTTGTACTAACTAATTTATTTAGCATATATTTCATGATTTACTCTTTGCCACATGAAATCCAATTTGTTTCACATATTTTTTACCAGCTTAGTTCGTGCGTAAAGCGCTCACACCACATGCATATAGATACATATATAATATATATTATTTCACATAACTCAGACGCAGTGCAAGCTAATCAAATTTGTTCAGTTTCTGCGTGAAACTTTTTAAGTTGATTTGCCAGAAGACAGGCAGAAAGAAGCTGAACATTTGGCTGTTGGCACAGCTGGTGCCAAGTTAAGAGAGCTAGAAGCCAAGTGGAACTATTTGGGCCAAGCTGTCACGTAGCGGGCACATTTTTCCATATTATCCACTGTAGATTCTTCTGGCATTGTTCTTCACGCTCTTGCGAATGTCACTCACGTAACAGACGCATACATAACATTACTTCATTTTAATTTTTTTTTCGCCTCACTCTTTGTTTCTTCGTTTGTTTTTTTGTTTTTGGTGGCCAACAAATTAATGAAGTTGCATATTTTGGCGACTGCTTGGGCATGTTAACAACAACACAAAAATGAGTGGAAAAAATGTAAGGAAATTGAGGAAAAATACCATTGTCTTTACACGTTATTACAGCTTCCTATAAATATTTTTGTGCATGGAAATTCAGCTGACAATACAGGGTCATTTATTGTCATCATCACTCAATGGCTGATTCGTTCGTTCTTCTGCGTGGGTTTTTACTGTATGTTGTTATAACGTGTAATGTGCGAAAAGCTGTAAGCTGCATAAAATCCTTTGAGCTGCTTTGAGCTTTAAATTTAAAGAGTGATTTATTTTCAAGAATTAAATCTGGCTTTTCATTTAATTAATTTATTAGGGGCTTTCCGCATAACGCTTAGAATTCTGTCACCTCTATTGGAAATCATTAATCAATTAGTGAATGCAATTCAAACTGCTTGAAATTGCAAAGATTCTTAGCCTGAAAATTCTAAAAAACTTAAACTTTCATTCAATGTCAGTGTCATGGCAAAGTTTGATATGATAGCAGAGTGTCACTAAAAGCGGTGGGATTGCAACAAAATAGAAATGAATGAATGCATGAATAATTTAGCACTGAGTGGGAGCAGCAAGTCAGTCGTCAGTCGGTGGGACTTGAGTGGCATAAGCAAGTGCCAGTTTCAAGGTTCAAAGTCAGTAGCAGTCAAATGAAAAGTTTCAGCTAACAGGAAGTCTAACACATACCATATAAAATATTAATAATAAAAAGCGTTGCACCAAGCGCATCTATACGCCGTTTCTTTAAAACTACAGGGTATAACAAGTGCAAATTCAGTTGCAGGCCACAAAAAGCTAAAGCATAAAATGCAAATAAAAACTTGACAAATTGAGAAATGTGGGAGAAGAGGGAAAGTGACGAATGGGATGAGAGAAAGACAAATAGAAGGAAAAGATGAGTTTCTGAAAATTGCATTAGGCACCGCAGACAACGAAATAGAAGCACGTAGTTTGGCTCTTTGACGAGATAGATAAGAATGTATCTGACTTTGGCATATGCCTTGCATATCTATCATCCAACTCTCTCTATCTTTCTTCCATTCCTCCTTTTTGTTCGCCTATGCTTTTATCTCACACCTCAAAAATTTGCTTTGTCTGTTTTTTTTTGTGCTTATCATCCAATTTGGTTCTAGTCAGTTCTCTATTAAGACTTGTTAAACTTGAAGAGAACTTTATTTGGTTGTTCAGCAATTACATTCGGATTGTATAACATGCCTGCACAATTGTGGTTTTTTTCATAAGAACCACTTTTTCATTTAGCTACGGCTACAACGCCTAAAAGACAGCTTTAAATATTTGCATATTTATGAAGCGTTTGGGGGGGCGTAACGGCCGCGCCTCCAAACTTTTTCTGCCCACTCAAAACAACAGCGAATGTCAACAGCTGTGACTACGACGTGAACGTTGTTGTGATACCCGTTAATTGTAGTTGTAGGGTATACTGTAAGTGTTGTTATTTATGTCACATAGAGTAAAAGAAATCTACGATGACAAAAAGTATTTATTAGCTAGAGTTTGACTAAGTTAGTACTCATTGGAATTGTATCAAGTATTCAGTGTTCGATCTTTACCAAGAAACAGCTAAAAGTATGCAACACTTTTTGCAAAGCCAGCTAAAGGGTATTCCTTAGCTGAGCACTCAATAAAGCAGCCTTGACTGTTGTCTATATTTGACGTTGTTATTGTTGTTTTCGTGCTTCTTCTTACCTTCAGCAAACAATGTCAAAACCCTTTTTTGGCCAATATTTATTTTTGTCACACTTTCGTGCTGTCCAACAACAAGCGGCAACGAAAAGCAACTCAACCAACGAACAACAATTGGCTGGCAACTCACAAGTGTTTTGCCAATAACATTGAATTTTTATCGCCACACGTTTAGTGTTTGAAGCATAAGCGACAAATGAAATGTAGAAAGAGAAAGAAACGTGAAAAAGAAAACAAAAATGTGAAATGTTTTATGCAAATATTTTGCAAATGCAATCAACTTTTATGGAAGCACAAGAACCTAACGATGGTTTGGGTGTGTGGGCAAAAGTTTCACGTCATTTTGCGGTAATTACTCTTGGTAAAAGTACATTTCTTGAGAAAAACTCCTTACCAGTTTGCACGAAGAGTCTGCAAAGAGTTTTGTGCTACTGTCATTATTTTGATATCCAATGACAGTTGTATATGGGAGTTCAAGTTTCGCCCACCAAACGTTTAAGGCAACGGCGGCAGTGTCTAAACGTTAATTAGAAATTAACATTAATATTTATGAAGGAGCCAGAAGGGAGTGGGTAAAAGGAAAACTTTTTAGGCCAAGTTTGCTGACCACAGAGCAGCAAAAGCCATCGAAGATGGGGAAAAATGTCAACAAGAAAATAGGAAAGGGCAAACCGAAGGCGAAAATATATATTTTCATATCTGTGGTCGCCTTGGCTGCAGCCCATTAAGACGCTTAGAGGAAAAGGGGGCGTTGGGGTAGCAAAAACAACGTCTGATAAACGAAATTACGTTGATTAAAGCAAACTAAAAGGCGACCAACTGAATTATCGTCTGTGACCTTAAAGGATGAGGAGGTTTTTTATGCTAGATTAAGCATAATTTTATAATTAGTGCCCAGATGGGCGTGTCGCAGCAGTAAATATATTTTGATGATGTAAATAAAGTTAGTAAATTAAATGTTTCATCTTGTAGTAAAGACCCAAAAATCATTAATTTAATGTATATGGGCCGTAACTTTAATGCCTCAGCAAATTTGATGAATTTTATGTTTATGGGGTAGTTCTTAAACCAGTTTTAAAGTTCCTTGGGCCAATATTTACGTCAAGTTGTTACCAATGTTTTGTCAACAAGTTTTATAACATTTTCTAAATGCTAACCTTTTGAACTTTCTCTTAACTATATATTTAACATGCTTACCAACACTGGTTTACGATTTAAAGTAGTATCGAGAAGATCTGCGCCAATTAAGAAAAATAATAAAATACGCTCAAAGCAGCCACGACTTAACAAGAAAGTGAAATTTATAAGTAAGTAAAATTAATATTATACCAAAGTAATTAATTACAATTATTTATTTAAATACTTGTGCTTAAATTAGATTAAGAACTAAATTTAGACATTGTTATTTCCGTAACTAATTCGTATTGAATTAACTTCGATGGCTTAAATGGCAAATTGAAGTTATTTGATGGACAGTAAGTGTACGTGAAAGTGTGCGGTAATAGCCTGAGATGAGAGACAATTATTGGTTGGGAAAACTACCATCGAACAATTTTCCAACACGAAAAGCATAGTTGGAAACAGAAACAAGGAAAATGAAGAAAGAAAAACAACAAAAAACAAAAACGCACACAACACGGTGTCCAAAAAATCCCTGAGGGAACAAAGTTGTCCCAACAAACTAAGCCGGTCAGGTAGACGCCGTTAGCCAAGTGAGTCATTGCCTTCCCGCCTCAGCCCCCCACGCGGTCCTTGGAGCTCCTCCTGCCGTCCAAGCCAGAGCTCTCAGGGTGACTCTTTTGCTTACAATTTCGTTGTTGGCTTTTGTGAGGTAATAAAACGTCAAAATCGTCTGGACGGCGCCATGGTAAATGAAGTAGACTTTGTCCCTTCCCCTCTGTCACTCCCCCTTTTTACCGTCCCCCTTTGCCACGCCCAGGTTAGCCACCTTTTGCAAACTTACCCATGGGAGCTTAGCTGACGGCGGTGGCGACGAGGCGTATACGTGTTATTTTCTCTTGTACACGCTGCGTATTAATATAATTTGTTATTGTTGCAACATTTTAAATACTTTGTTGGCGGTTTTGGCGCAGATTTTTTATGTTTATTTGTGTGAGAGATTTGGACACAGTTAATTGTCTGACCACGGTGACAATGTGGCACTGCTACTTTTGTTAAATACCCTGTACGGTGGAAAAATGTGAAAAGACGGTGAAAAATATGATTAGTAAAGTTAATTACGTATTTTCAGGATAACAAAGCTAAGTA
Organism: Drosophila parthenogenetica; assembly: GCA_035047505.1. Taxonomy (NCBI): domain Eukaryota; kingdom Metazoa; phylum Arthropoda; class Insecta; order Diptera; family Drosophilidae; genus Drosophila; species Drosophila parthenogenetica. The sequence goes on from JAWNPM010000242.1 coordinate 91,961, forward strand.
ATTTGGATAAACAGACTTTACAGCAAATACACCAGTCAAGCACTTTCTTTAATTAAGTTTTTCTGTAAGCTTTCATTTCTAGGAAGCTTTTACCATTGCTTTTTAATCAAATTAACAGGGGATTATTTATACAGATTAAAATTTCTGCTATGCGGATAGCTGTAATTAAGGCTGCAGGTGAAATATATACTTTAATATGTGGTCTGCTGATGGAATAAACTTGTATAGTTGATAAATATTTAAATATCGTATTAAATGACTAAACGATTCAATAAATAGAGAACTGCTTCATGTAAAAAATTAAAATAAAATTCATTAAGAGCTTAATTTTATACAATGAATTTAAATTTCATTTGTTCTTTACTTTTTATTATATCAGAAGTTATAACTCACGTTGGCACTCTGCCAATTATTGCGCTTTTCTATCAATTTTTCCATTAGCATTTTATTTTTTCTACAACGCAGAGTTCATTCATTTTCTTTGTAGTCATTGGCCATAAGCAAATTTGGATAATGCCAATTTTTCGCACGCTCAAGAAAATAAAGAAAAACCGAAAGCGAAAAAGTCATTAAAGTATGCGAAAAAGCGTCGAAAAAGTTAGCAGATGAATGCAGAGGCATTAAGTCTGTTTAGGGAAAAGGAAAAGGAAATTGTTTTTGACTGTTAAAATAAAAAGAAAAATTAAATTTATCTTGAGTAGTTTTGTTGGCCCAGTTTGTTGAAATTTGCACAAAGTTTTCGTCGTTAACTACTAGAAATTAGGCAAAAGTGACCAAATGTTCAATCTTAATTAAGTGCGAATGAAAAGTATAATTAAAAGTTAACTGCAAGGTTTTCAAGAAAGTAAAAGACTATAAATTGAAATATTTCTATAAATATCGATTTGAGTTAATTATTTATTAATTTTCGTGTCAATTTTTATTTAATTTTAGCCAATCAAAAAGTGGCTTCATAAATTTCCGTAAATAACCCAACAATTATCCACAATAAGCATCATCAAATTCATTTTGTATATAATATAGCGATATTTTCATCAAACTGTCGACTGATTGGAGAAAATAAATTGAAATTTATGATTGCATTAAATATTAAATGAAATGCTGGCTACTAATTAACAGCAGGAGTTTTACTCAATTCCAAATAAAGCTCGACGTTTCCCACCATTTCCACACTGAAACATTGCAAAACAAATAATTTTTGTGTATTTACATAAAAATAAAACATTTACGGGTTTGTCGTTGCTGTTCAAACACAAAATAAAGCGACAAAAAATTGCACTGCATATTTACACAAAATACGCACTAATTAAATGATAATTAAGTTAGCGTCGCTATAATAATTAAGCCAAAAAATTAGCCAGCAAATTAATTGAAACACGAACTGTGCTGTGCTGTGTTGTGGGTAAAAACTGCAAATAAAATAAATGTGTAAAATGGCAAACATCAATAAACAACACTCAAATTGCAATTAAAATTTAATAATAACGCTCAACCAATTGCGAAATATTTTTCCATGTTTATATCAACTGAAAATAAAATCAAATAATTGTGGAAATGGGAAAATTGCAAAATTGAAACTTGACTTCAGTGGAAAATTCAATTATGCGTATGCGCTTTTTTAATTAACACTTTAATTAGCTGAAATTGGTATTCTTTTGAAGTGAAATCTAATAGAGTAAATACTCCCAAAAAAATACACTTTGGTTTGATTTATAACATAAAAATATGGTAACTGTTAGTCGACTATTTGTAGTAAAACTATTTCTGTAGTTCCTTTTGAAGAGCTGGCATAAACTTTTGCCAAGCAGAAAGCAGAAATAAGCAATTAAAAATAGGAAGCAAGTCAATTTAATGAACTGAGTTGTGCTCAGGTCAAAGGCAAAAGTGTTAGAGCGAACAAACAAAATGGCCGCCACTTCAAGAACTGTCGCCATTAAAAGTTTTTATGCCCATTGCAAAATGGCGAACATTGCAAATGAAAGAAAATGACATAAGGGCCAAATGAACAAGTATTGTGAACTATAGTTTATGGTGATAAATTATGTTAGAGTGTGGCAAAGAAAAGCAATGGAATTTTGCACTCAGAAAACTGGAAAAATACATTAATCTTTAGCAAAAAACCCAACAATTCAAGACACAAAAATTAGAGCTTAGTTTATATTTATTACGTAGAATATTTCAATCAAGAGCAATTGCCTAAATTAAAATGGCTTTTGAATTTCGCAGACTTTAGTGGCAGACACAAAACTTAAATTATGCATTTAAGTTGGGAAAATGGAAAATGCCTTTGGGATTTTAAGCCAGAAGCGAGTAGAAAAGATGGCGAATTTGGATTGTTTTTGGCTAAAATGCTTGCCATGTTCACACATTTGCTTGGCCAATGGGGCTGAGGTGAACGTTTCCGTGTTTCTGGAAAAACATGTTCCATAGTTGAACAACCAGAGAGCCAAACAGAACCCTATTGCCACACCCCCTCCTCCTTCTCTTGCCCACCATTAAATAGAAAATGCTTTGGCTGTCATCATTTGCATAGCAAATATGTTTTTGGGCGCTGACCAACAAAACAGAATACAAATATTTTGGCAATTGTTTGCTACCTCTGCCAATGTTTACTATATATGTATACATAGGTGTCTATATGTATGCCTGATTATGTGAAAATTTGCAAATGTTAAATCACATTTGATGCAGCAATACAGTAATGATAATAATAATAATGATAATATTGCGCATTATTTATGCTAATGGCAAAAGCAGCAGACTAATTCAGTCAGAAATTCAATTGACCCCATGAGGGAACCTATAATTTAGTTGCAGTGACATTGATTTCAATCAATTTACATGAATTTGCCATGATTTGATCACAGACTGATTGAAAGCTTGGCTTTGTTAATATAAACGTTTGTTGTGTAAAGAAATGAGTTAAACATGACGAAAGTCGCTACTTATTTCATTGATTACAAATGACCTTTACAAAGATAAATTTTACTCACTGGTTTATTGAACAATCAGGAGACAAACAGGAAAATTAAGCAGAAATATATGTGGTTGATATGTCAGAACAACCATAATAAAAATTGATGTGTAATAAAATGAAATTACTTGACTGACTAACTAAAATCACAAGTTTATTAAATCAATGGAAATTCATGCATTGCGGTGGAAGAAGAGAAAGAAAAGCTGTCGAACTGATTATATGGAAATATCAGGAAAAACCAGCATGCAACCAAAGAGTACGCACAACGGAATTTTAAACCAACAAATAAAAATAATAATTATTATAGCCGGAAGAATGGGAAGAATCCGGTTGAACTATGCGGTCAGCTGTGAACTGGTTATCTGACTTGTGCAAGAGACGAGAGAGAGTGAGAGAGAAAAGGAAGGACGGCAGTAGAGAGAGAAAGCGAGTGATTGCGGTAACTCCCAATTGTATGCAACATTTTATTTATAAATAGTAGGGGAAGTGAGAGAGATAGAGAGAGAGGAAACGAGAGGACTAACAATTTTATTATTACCATGCATAATACGCACACATGTCCTGTGTCCTGCTGATTGCGCATTCGAGTGAGTTCCTAAACCCCAAAAAACTGTGCTGCCTGTGGATGAAAAGTGGGGAACAAGCTCCCCTCGCTTTTTCCTCTTTTTCCTGCATTTGTATAGTATCAGTGTAAACCACAAAATTGCATTGTGGTCATAGACGGGTGTCTAAGCTCAGGGCATGTTTAGCATACTGCTGCTAGGATTAAAAAGGCTTACAGAGTGCGACAGCAGCTGGTAGAAAGTAGAGCCTATCCACTCCTACCTCTCCTCCTTCTTCTTCTCCTCCTGTACCAGCTGCAGGAGAGCATTAAGGGACGAGTTGCCTCTGTGCTCTGGCAAAATATTTTCATTGAACGCATAATTTTCACACTTGACGCTTTTTGAAGTGAGTATGTGTACGGGTGTGTGTGTGTGTGAGTGTGTCTTTTACATTGCTGCCTGTTTCCTGCATAAATATCCTCATTTTACCCCCTTTACCCCTTCATCAGCCGCTCATCTGACAGGCTTTTATATCCGGTTGCCTGCCATGTTCTTTATTTATGCCCGACATTTGCCTTTGCCTGTGTATTTGGTTCACATTACTTTGATAAAATTGTATAAAATATTTATGCATATTTCTGTGGCATATTCCTGCCAAAAATATAATGCTTTCAGTTGCTGAAAGGCTAAAGCCTTAACAGGCTTTAAAGATTGTCGGAGCTTTAATTCATTTTGATACACTGCATTGTCAATCGACACATAATCAAGTGTCCCAAACTTGACACTCGTTTCAATCAGGGTTGGGATCGCTCTCTGGCTAATTGGTTCTTGTCAGCAGCTCGTTAGTTGGAGAATGTGTTCAAACACGTTTAGTTTTTGTCTCTTTTCTTTGATTTTTTCGGCAGAGTAAATAGCCCTCGAACTCAAAGGGCCAGAAGTGTCCCTCAAAATCTTTTTGGAACTTGACATGAGGCGCCAAATTGACGAAATGAGTGTGTGCATGGTGCGTGGGTGTGTGCGACGTGGTAATACCCGTAAATGGGCGAGTGTGAGTATATGCGTTATATGTGTAAAAAGAAAGGAAAAGTTATTTGGGGCACAGCTTAAGGGAATAGTTTATTTCCATTCCATTCAGTCAATTTACAGTTGATTAAGCTACATTAACGGGTATATTGTAGTTTAGTTCTAGTAACTTAACTCTATTCTACTGGTTTTAATTAACAACAAGCCAACACGCCCACACATAGTGGTCCTAACTGCTGTTGGCCCCTCGGGGTGAGCTACAACTACCTGCATGTTGGCGGCTAATAAACTAAACAGCCTTTGGCCATAAAACAATCTTGGCTCGATGTGGACACAAAGCACGAAGGGTCTGTCGTTCTCTCGGTCGAGCAACAATGGAAACTCACTAATTTGAACGCTCATAAAACTGGACGCTTTGCGCTAAATGAATGTCCGAAAAGGGGTGGATGCGTTACCAAGTTAAACTTGCCATAGTTGTGTGCCAAGCACAACACAAACAGCAAAGCAATACAATCGGAGAGGTATACATATAAGTAAATATATATATATATATATATACCTTTGTGGTAAAGGTATTGTGAGGCAGGGATTGATAGACTGTGCTTGTAACTAAACTAGCGGAAAAATCGATAGTTGGTTTTGGTATTTCGTATTAATTACAAATGCATTTAACAAGTTACGCTCTTGCTACAAAACATTTCCAATAGAGAACAAAAGTTTTCTGCAAATGCGGCATTAAATGTAATTAAATACTGTGTAAAATAAAGAAAAAAGAGCAGTAAAATAATTGGAGTTTTTATAAAGCAGTACACGCAAGTTTAACATCGATACTATGTTGATATATTTTCAAGAGTTTCTGTGTTAAAAAAGCTATTTTACTTTTTATAGATTAAATTAAATTAAATTAAATTAAATTTTAAATTTAAATGGTCGAAACTTAAAGTTTAAATGTATCGCTTAGGTTACTTTATATATTGAACAAAATAATTTCAGACTGCTTAATAAAAGCAAAAAGTTATTAAATACACTTTACTCCAAACTAAATTGTATAATTAAAGTTGTTTAATAGACTACAATAGACAAACAAATCTATTTTTTCTAATATTTTAAACTGCCAACATTAAAGAAAAATAGTTTTCGTTTTAAAAATTAAATTTAGTAAAGACAAACTTTTGAAGCAACCCTCGTTCTAACGTGTAACGTAATTGACGCTTGCCGAGAGCTATGAAATGCACATTTTGGTCACAGTTTTGTTGCCTTTCATTGTGGCAACAAAAATGAACTTTATGCAGCAGATACAAATACAGCCACAGACACAGATGCAGATACAAATTCATGAATACATACGTTGAAGTATGTGTATTAGTATGCACTATAAATACATTTGTCTAGCTCGGTGAGGACATCAGCTTTTCAGCCAAGGACATGTTGTCATAATAATGCCAGGGAAACTGACAAACTGGCAGCTTGCAACAGCAAATGGCAAATGACAACCGACGACGATGGAGCAACAAAATTTCATTGTTGGGAACATTTTGGATGACGCCGTTGTCGTTGTAAAGCGGATGCGAATACGGATGCGGATGCATTAATGCTAGCTCAACTGAATGCAATGCAGATGAAGGGAGAGAGGGGCGATATTTTGTTAGATATTCTGTGGGTGCTTTCTGTTTATCGCAGCCCTGACAAAAGCAGCAACTTAAATTTAATGTGGCAACTGCAACTTTCAGCAACGAGACAAAAAAACAGTGTCAGTGACATTTCAACAGCATGGCCAACATCGCAGAATGTTAGCCATGTTAACCATGTGTTTGCCATGCTCCTACAACACTTTATATTTATATATACTGCACCCTCTGAGTCGCGTCTAACGCTTCATAAGAGATAATTTTAAACTAGAAAACCAAGTAGTTTACTTGGTCCAAGTCACAGCTTTCATTGTAGGCGTTCGTCACTGTCTCTACAAGTCTGTTGTTGTGCATCTGATTAACTGTGCGTAGAAACAGTGAAACTGACTTGGAAAGTAAATTTGATGTACTAAGGTTTGCAGAGTAAATGTAAATTCAAAGAAAATAAGTTGGATCTTTCATCTCTAAGAGTATATAAATATTATCTGCGTTTTAGTTTGTTTTGCTTGTTAACGTTGATTTGTGAAACAAGTTTCATTTACTTTCAGAAGAAAATATAATTCAAGCTAAGTAGCTTTATTTAAAATAGCATAGCTCCTTTCTCCTTTCCATAAAAAAGAAAAGCATTTTACTGTAGTTATTTGCACACACCGTTTCTTTTTATTCTATTTCACTAATGCGGCATAAATCTTTAAAATAAAATTGATTGACTTTATCAATTCCAAACGACATAAATTGTCATCCAATCGACCTGCTTCTTTGACCACTTAAAATCATTTTTATGGCAGTAACTTGCACTTAATCGAACCAACGATCGTTAGCACTTGACGCTGTACTTAATACGATACTTAAATAAAGAGCATTCCTTGGTTGTAAACAGCAAAATAAATCAGGAAAGCGTTTTCCAAGCCAATGCACTCGCTGCTCAAATGAGCTGTGAAGTAAAAGGAGGTGAAGACACTCCTTTCATAGTAAAGGAAACTTTAAATTTGTTGATTTTAAGGGATTGTAAATAGACGTCTGTTTGAAACAAACTGCAGCTAATTAACTATGCAACCGTCAGCCAAAAAGTTGTGAAAACAAGGTAACAACAACTACAACAACGAAACCTTCGACAACAACAAAGGCAACTACTTATGGGGCAAGACAAATAAACAAACAAACAGGCTAAAAGGTAGGGCAAAAAGGTCCTAAAAGCACATGGAGAAAACAACAATAACAGTAACAACAATGAAAAGAACGGCGTCAAGTGCAAAAAGGAAGTATATTATTATTTGCTACAGTTAACAGAGACCGCATTCAAGGCTAACGGAAGGAGACAGAGAAAGAGAGGGAAGTGGAGAGAGAGAGAAAGGAAAAAAGGGGACGAAAACAATCTGTACCCTCTTTTCATCCGCATTGTTGTTTCTGGCCCGCATCTTAATTTTCAAAACAGAAGTTCATCAAGCATTAATAGTATACCCTGTAATTTAGTAAACAAAAAGGGTGTTTTGTTTTTTTATAAAATAAAACTTCAAGCATGTTGTAAGACTATATACCCCATAGATGAACTTATGTATACCATAAGAAATCGTTTTAAGCTACACTTACAGGGTATATGTATGCTCATGCATCTCAATCTAATCTCAACTTTCTTTAATTTAAATGCAGTGCACAAATTGTGGGCGTGTATGTTGCCTTAAAATAGCTGCTGACTCTGCACATGTGTTGAAACAAAAAAAAAAATAACATAATGAAAGCAAAGCAAAGCAAACAAAAAACAAAGCGTAGAAAAAAACTAAAGCATACTTACTGGCGCTTAATGAAGGAAACGGCACAAAAGTGGCTCTACAGTGCTCACTGTACACGGTTCACTCTAGTGGAAGTACAACCTCAGACTATGAGATTGAAGGCACTTTTGAGCGACGCGTTAAGAATAGAAACGTAATTTGGCTTTACGTTTGACTAAACATAACAAAAACGTTGCTAATTTGGGGTAAAGTATGTTTTTTTTTTGGGTAGGAAAAGCAATAGAAACGAGATGAGTACAATAACAAAGACTTTATTTCTGAAAATGAAGTTGTAGACATTTAAAAATGTCATAAATAAAAGCATTTAGAAGATGTTGAAGTTTGTGAATTTAACAGATTTTTATTGTTTGAAAAATAAATCATTCTAGCAAAAATAAATACTTGATTTTAAGCTGCAATAAAATCTAAAAGAGCTTGTGTAGTTCAATTAAAAATAACCATAGAGTAAAACTTGAAAAATAGTTCAAATATTTCTCTACTCGCTGTGTAACTTTAGATTGATTTTCCATGTTTTCATATCTTCAATTATTCGGTAATCATCAGTTGTTATATTCTCTGTATTTTCCTCGAGTTACTCCTTCGCATTGTTTACACCTTTTGCCCCAAAAGTTTATTGACTTATGTTAATCTGCAATGGCCTTTTAAATTGCCAACAGCATTGAGAAAAAACGCTGCAAAAAACAAAAATCAATAGTGCAGTAGCCTCTGCCACATAAAAAGTTCGATATACTATGAACGACTTAAGGAAAAACCGCATTCCGGAGGTGATAAACTGCAGTGGGTAAAGAAAACCCGAAACAGGCTAAGTTTCGCTCCCTTCCAACGACCTGGCCTTAAACGGCCTTTAAAGTTAAAACGAGTTAAGTTGACTTTTTCACGCCATTTTTTGCTGTAGCGCAATGGTAAAGAACTAAGCACGTCACGTGACTGCGTCATTTGCAGTTGTTGCTATGCAATACCTGCGCGGCTGCTAAGCACACTATATATACTATATACCATATACTATATTTATTATACTTACTTGCAGCAATTTACTTGGAATGGTTAGCCTCTTCTTACTGTCTGGGCCAAGGCGCCAGGCTTCATTTGGCGACGTTGCGCACAGTTGGACAGAAGCACAAGTGAAAATGGGTGGAAAGGGGAAGTAAAGAAGTGCTGATGAATGGAAGGGGTAAAGGAAGTGGTTACCTGCACGTGCAAGCGGCATTTGCTTATGTAATCGCCTAGAAAATAGCCAAAGATGGAAGAAAAGCAGAAGAAGAATTCATTTTGATTAATGTTGGGATAGCTTAACTTTTATAAATGATGTTGTAGCGCAAAGTAAAGCTTTGATTTTACAAAAAAGAAATACAAAAATAATTTGGGATACTTAAAAAAAAAGTAGTGATTAAAAACTATACAACAGAGCAGTCTTTTAGTATTTGACTGGCACCTTTAATTCTTTTTAATTAAGATTCTATTTAAGTTGCTGTTTTTGGATACATATTAGACACAGTGTTTGGAAACGACCTCATCAGCTCGTATTAACTAGAAATCTGTTCACATATCTTCCCATGTTTCTATGTGCTATAAAGCTCTTTACTGTTTACAGGATTTTTAAGTAGCAGCAAAATGGCTTTGAGCTGTTTTTTGCCAGTTTGCATGTTGCGAAATGCGTTACAAGTTTCCAACAATTCTCCATCTACTACAACACACAACATCTTGAGCAACTTTTGGGCCAAGTAACTAAATATAAGTGTAAGATTTTTGGCGTTTTGGTGCATTTTGTTGCCTTCTTTTCTTGGAGTTGTCGTGTCCTCTTATCTAACCGTTGCATTCTTTGCCGCGTTACTTTCAATGCATAAGTTTTTCCCTACAGAATTTCAAGCTACTCCACAACTGAACAGACTCACTTATGCAAAGTACTCACTGGCTAGTCAGCGAAATGTAAAAAAAAAGTTTTCCCAATGCCAGCTGCTAGTTTCGTGTTGCTGTTGGCTACAAATTATATAAGTCTAACTTACGGAGAGGCAATTAAAGCACACTTCAAGCTTAATTAATAACTTATGGAAATAATAATCAGCAGACTTTCAGTTTTCTATATTTAAATATTTTCAATTCCTTGTCAGCACAATTTTGATCCCCAGTTTACAATTTAACTGACAGAAAAGTTCATCAGAAAAATTTTAAAATATATTGTATATTAAAGTTCATAATATTTATTTTACTAATTGCCTTTCATTGTTTTTCTCTCTCTTTTCAGGTAAGTTAATCCGCTCAGCATGGTAATTTGTCTGCAAAAACAGTGTAAAATGCACTCAAAAGCTTCGCGAAAGCCGCTTCAGTGAATCATCGTCATGTGTACACGTATGTCTCGAAGCGACTCCAAAAACAAAAAAAAGGCCGCTCGACGGCTGCAAAAATACAAGAGAGAAGCAACAAAAACAGTTGACGTTTTGTGTGTATGAAAAGCCTTTTTCTCTCATTTTTTATAATGCTCTGCAATTTTTGTAGCGACTCAGCTAGAGTGACTTATCTGTACTAGTGTGAATGTATGTTTATGTGCGTGTGTGTGTATTTTCATAGTTTTTTGCGTCAGACCTTAGGCGACATTTGGCCAAAAACTCTCGAGCCAATCAATGCCAAATGTGGCGGTTGCTGGGCACAAGTCTCACGTAGAACAACATAAGCTATGGGGAATATATGCATATATACATGGGTTTATATATTGAATCTTTACATATATACTATGTATTTAATACATGTAGTAGTTTGAGCAACATTTTGAATCGTCGGGACGTGTTTAAATTTAAATTCCGTTTAGCTGTACAGATTTTTTATGGCCAAAAATAATTGAAACTTTATTGGAAGCTTAAATAATGGAGAAGTGTACATTAATTTAATAGGAAGCTGAGAGTATTTTAAGGCTAGAACTTGTACTTAAGTCAACTGCAGGAATTTCTTTATAATTGTTATTCTATTTTTAATTTTTAGCTATATTTTAGCAAATTTTTTCCACTCTTTCGTTTTTATTCAACTCTTTTATTCCAATACTCACTCAAACAAGCGGTTGACTCATCAGCTGTTTCCGTTGTTGGCCCAAAGCAATTAGGCGGCCCATAAAGAGCTGCAGACGAATGTCGCCGGCGACTTTTTTTCTAACAGCAACAAGAGCAAGAACAAGTTGCTGGCCATTTTGCAGCGAACGCCAAAAAGTATGCTACACGACATAGGCAAAGCTACGCGAACATGCAGGCCAGGCCCAAATCAGACCAGACCAGAGCCAGACTACACTAGACCAAGCCCTGTCTACGTTGGCTACAAATGTGTAGTTGAGTGTCCTGTCTAAAACGACTTGTTGTTGTTGTTTTTTCCGTCTATTTTGTCGCTGGCTTTGGGTCGCAATCAGTTGTTCACTCAGTCAGTCATTCACTCAGTTCAGTTGGTTAGCGAATTTCTCTGCGTCAACAGCGTTGTGACTTGCCAAAAAAAAGGCAGATAGAAAAAAAATAGCAGAAATTGTTCTTGAACATTTCTAAAACAATTTACTAAAGTTATTTGCGTGATTTACATTGATTTTTCTCTGGGAAATGGTGGCCATCAATTCAAATTGTAAGTAAAATGAGATGAAAACTGCTCAATTTTGCAGACGATGGAAGGTGGAAAATAAATCTTCACTGAGCTCTATTTAACGCCTTTTTGCCTGGCTCTGAAAATTACACCCTGGAGAGAAAAGTTTACCCTTTTTCCGGTTGCAAATTTCTTTTTTTTTATGGGGGAGTGGAAATGGTTTGTAATTTAATTTTTGGCGACAGTGAAAATGTGTCGCAAATTGTTTGATAATTGACATCATGCATGGCCGAGAGAGTGCGCAAAAGGGTTAAGGTTGAATGAATGTATCTCCAGCCACGCCCACTGTCTGCATTCACTCCTATCACCATTCCATGAAACTGTAGAACAAAATAATTTAATTAAATGCAAATTAAAATGCTTTTATGAATATTAAGCAGACACTTATGGATGTTTCGTTGCCTTTGCAACACACACATACAGCTCTTAGCCAACTCTGACATTGGTTTACTTCTTTTGCTGCCTCAGCTGAGAAAATAATAATTGAAAATGCTTTTAAAACATTTCGTAACAAAAGTTTTTACTGAGTGTAAAAATACTTTTTGGCAAAGTGTACATACCGAGAAACTCATCAGCAAAAGTACTTAAAGCAATGCGTTGAAAGTAATATTTACACTTAATTCTAGTTGAACTCACATTTTAATGTCTCAAGTTAAATGGATTTTCCCTTTTGTAATTTTATAAAATGAGTTCATGGAACGGGATGCTGCACTGCTCATAGTTTCTGTTGAGCTTTACACTTTAATTTAATGAAATTGGGTAGTTCTTGGGTACACTGCAGATAATTTGTGACTGGATAATTTAATTGAACTGGGAATTTTTCGGACGCAGTAAATATTTCTTGGAATTGTAGTGTCTATTAGGTTTATTAGAAACAAAATGTGCGTAACAGGCAGAACGAAGCATTTCCGACCCTATAAAGTATATATATTCTTGATCAGCATCAACAGCTGAGTCGATACAGCTATAGTCCATTAGTTTGTCTGTATAACTGTCCTTAGTAAGTGTAGTGCAGATCAGACAGCTATATTCCATAGCTCACATAGGACATATCAGTGTAAAATTACTTATTTTTAAGGAAGATGGGCACCAGAATGTGCCTTTAGTTATAGTACTTTAATTATGCTTATAACTTCTTATATTCCACATCGTTTAAAAATTGCTACACTGTATTTAACTTTTATTCATTTATTTTTTTGGCTGTCGGATATTTAATATGTAACCCGTATGCTAACAAAGCCATTTAAGTAATTTAGCTGGTATCTTTGTTCAACTCCTACCCTTTTGTTCGCATTGCATTTGACTATCTCTGGCTCTGAACATGGCTTAATTTGTGTATTTGTGTTGGCCTTTTGGCAAACACACACACACTCAGACAACCAAATCTCCGCCTTCCTTTCAGCGACCTGTTAACCCTCTTTTTGGAGTCTGACAAATCACTTCGGCTGTCATAAGCACATTTTTGGGAGCATCGCTTTGGGCCACATACAAGAGGTCTTTGTGGCTCAATGTGTGTTGGTGTGTGTGTGTGTCTGTGAGTGTGTGTTTTGTAATTAATGTAAATCATGTCATCAACACTTTGTCAGATGATTTCAATTAAAATCATTTTGAAATTTATAGCAATTTTCTAAGCTGCATTTAGCACAAATTGTTTGGGCTTGTCTACTGTTCCAGAAGGCTTTCTCACTCTCTCTCCTATTCTCTTCTCGCTCTCTTATGTGCCTTTTAATTAAAAGCGTGAAATGTCAACGGCTCTTTTTTACACTCATACGAGTTTATGGCATAAAATGCAAGTTGGCAAAACTCTCGAAAAAATGGCAAAAATTATTTTAATTGAGGTCAACCTTGTGGGTGCGTGTGTGCTGGTGCATGTGTGTGTGTGGGTGCGTGTGTGTGTTCTGTGTAGCTGCATTATACGCTGCTTTAAATTTCTATAATGATGCTTATTATGTTAATGAGAGTTTTTGGTTTACTTTTTGCCACGTGTACTCGTCGTAGCAGCACCCAACTACCTCCCCCTCGTAGGGGTAAGAGGAGGAGTGGGAGGATTAACATTTGTGAAGGGTCAGTGTTGACTGTGCCAGGAGGATCGCATTAGCCGTTGGCTCAAGTGTTAACAAGCCCCGTAACCATATATTTAGGGCAAATTTTGACTTTTTAATAAAGTTAAAAGCGATTAATGAATTAAAATTTAAACTTAGTGAATAGCGTTTTTAAATACCAGCTTTTGAAATTAGATATGACCTAATTCGACACTTTTAACTGAAAGTAATTGAGACAATTAAAGCTTAAACGCTTTCAAACCGAGTGTATTTGTTTTTGCTTAAAATATAGACTAAATTTAATCAACTAAGTAAGCTTGTTGCTTTATGGTTAAATGAGAAACAAAATCTACAGGATTTTCAGTTAGAAAATCTCAAAGATAAAAGTTGTGTTGCCCTGTAAGCACTGAAAATTGTTATATAAATTGTTTTAAAGCATTTAAAAATAGAACGAGTAGATTCGATAAAATTCAACTCGTTATAATTTAAAGAAGTTCTTACAACTCGTTGTGTTATTTGCGTTGACGAGTTCGATATTAAAACGAGTTGGCAGCGCCCAAAGAGGGCTGCCGTGCAGAAAGAATTTCAGCTGCACATTGCTCTTTTTAAAGCCGTTTGAAAAGCTGTGAAAAGCAATTTATTTGTTGAAATAGAAGAAAGTTTAATTGAATAACATTAGTAAGTAAAACCAATTGAGCTTAAATCAATAATTCTATCACAAATTGCTCGACTTTTCTGCGACTGAAGCCGAAGCTGAGACTTAAAATATTTTTGCTGATTCTCTTTGTTTGCCTCAGTTGCATAAACAAAAGTTTCATTGTGTAAATAAAGGTCTGCAATTTGTGATAGTTTATTGGCCAAATATTTGTGTCTCACTGACTTCGACCATTTGACAGCCAAGTTAAGATGGTTCCGTACACTCAACCGCCGGAACGTCACTTTGGCTTTCAGTGCATCCAGTGTCGTGCGACAAGTTTCTTGGGACGTCGCTATGCCTGTTGGATGTGCATTGATTATCAGATCTGTGGCATGTGCTATGACTCGGGCGCGTTACCTTCAGCCCCCGATCACAAACACTTTCATCCCTTGGAGGTGCACTACGCTCGTGCCGAGTATGAGCTGTACTTCTACGGTGAGGCCTATTCGGAGTCTAATGTGCCGCAGAGCTACAAGTGTGCCTTCTGCACTAGTTGTGGGTTTACCAGTCTGCAGCTGTACCAACACGTCTTGGAGTCACATCGTGGTCACAAGGATTTCGATGAGTACCATAGCATTCTGCATACCCGCTATACGGCGGAATCCTCGCCAGGTACTGCCGAGTCGGCATCAACCGCTGCTGCAGCTGCGGCTCCAGGTACGGCTCCCGTGGCAGCATCGGCACCTCCAGTTGCTTCACGCCGGGGGGCGCCGTCTCCGTTCCAAGCTCTGATCGATCGCAATGGGAATAGAACACGCAGTGTCAGGCAATCGGAGATGCATTTCCGTGAAGCCGTTCGTCTATCGCAACAACGTCGTAACGCTCTACTGGAACAACAGGCTAACAACGTGATTGAGGAGCTACGTGCGAGTCAATTAAACGCCATCAATGCCAGTCAGAGTGTATTGCTATTGGGTCCCAGGGATCAGCGACAATCGCGTATCATCGATAGCAATTTACTCTATGTGCGTCCAATGCGCAGCTCCAAATCGAGTCGTGTTTGCTTTGTCTCGCAAGGTCCAAGGCTGGGCGGTGGTATGCCCAATCAGCCAGCTCATGTGTGCCAACGCTCTAAAGAGGATAACAGAAATCCCTACTGGGCATCAACTAATGTTGAGGACGTACAACGCAATCGTTCGGATCGACAGCAAACAGCTAGTTACGCGGATGTCGCACGTCAATCGTTGGAGAATCTTCTCTGCAAGGAAGCGACCAAGGAACCGGAAACTTCAGAGTTTCTGTGTGCTCGTTTTCTGCCCAAGGAGAAGGAGAAGAAAAAGATGTCACCGCATGCTGATGTTCGTGCGCGTTTCACAGAGGCACTGATCTGTTCCATGCTATCTGAGGAGCATCTAACTCCAAAGCCACTAAAGACAGTTGTTTTCGGAGAGAATAGGAAACCAGAGGATAAATTGGACGAGGTTTCGGCAGCTGAGACAGCAATGCTGAACAAACCCTCTGATGACGCTATGGATCGCTTCTATCGGGGTCTTGACAACTATAGCAAGTGGTTGGCCGACTTTACAAAGGCCAAGAACTCAAAAGATGACGATATTTCACCTCTTCCAAATATGATAGCTCGGGAAGTACAGGATGCAATCCTTACCATTGACTCTGATGTAGATAACGACACCGATGATAATGGCGAAGGAAGTGATGGAAATGAGCTACCGGCGGATGAATCGATAGAAATAGAATCTCTTGATATTGGAGATGATGATGATGACGATGATGAGGATGAACACGAGGACGAGGACGGCGACGAAGGCGGGGAGAATAAGGATGAAGAGGGCTCGGAAGAAGGCTCTGAAGAGGGTTCCGATGATGGTTCGGGTTCAGAAACTTCAGATTCAACCATTGCCATGATGGTCAATCAAATTGATCAGGTTTATGGCTCATCTTAAAGATTGACTGACGTGGGGGAAATAATGATATAAATATGGGGAACAATCGAAATATTTTTATACATTAATTGCATTTAAATTATATTAATAAAATATTATTACATAAAGAAAAATATATATGTATTTAATAATGTATTTTTTGGAAAATTTACGCTTACACATGTAATGGTTTCTTCTAGAATTGGATCTATATAAATCATAAATTATTGTTCCTAATGTACATATAAAATCATTGATTTAATGACCATTTAGAGCTATAAATGCTTTCACCTGTCTACGTAATAGTAAAACTCTGCTCAAACTTTGTCTTCCTTTTTATAAACCAGAGTTGCCGATAATTGCTTCATTGTATGTTAATCGTAGGTATTTTATAAGCTTCTTTGTCTTTAGTACCTATTTCTACATCGCCGCATTTTGAACTAATGCTTACTACGTTTTCCAACACTACTGTCTTTACTGTCAAAAGGTGCTTTGTTACTTCAATCAAGTTGACAGCTCTCAAATAAATCGTGTCGTTCTAATTGTTCACTATTCATCATCCGCTCGCTGCATAGAGAACGTTAAAGGAAAAATTAAAAAAATTAAATAATAAAAGGAACTCTAAAGTTGCAACTTGCAATTCAGTTTTTTGTTTATCCTGAATTTCTTTTATTGGTCCATGATGACGTCGTCGGCACGTATGCATAGTCAATGCCTGTCGTGTCCTGCCAATGGAGATCTGGGCAGACGTTACGAGTGTGTAGTGTGTGGCCAGGAGGTGACTTATTGTGGTGACTGTTTTGATCTGGGCAAGAATAAACCCACTGATGTGCACAAGTACTTTCATCCCATGAAGGCCATTTACAATAAAGTCTACTTCGAGTTGTATTTCCTGGGAGAGGAATTGGTAAATGGCGATGCTCCGCAGAGCTACAAGTGCGCTTTCTGCGAAGAATTGGGTTTCACATCCGAGGAACTGCAGTTGCATGTGCTGGAAAAGCATATGGGTCATCCAGATGCTAACGACTTGTTGGATATATTGGATCAAATGAATCAGGGCACGGATGCGTACAAGAAATGTGAGTACGTTGGGTCGCTTAGGCTGATTGCAGGCTGTGACTCTTCTAATGGAAACTCTAACCGCCAACCTCAATTGCCACTTTAGTAAATTGCTTGCTCTACACACACAGATACCACTACACACTATTTTTCTCCTTTTTCCTTGTTTCTATTTGTGTGTGTTTGTGTGCAAATGGTCAGGCTGAAAAAAGGGTTCAACATCTGCAAGTCAAATGCAAATCGGATGAGCACCTTCAGTTTAGCACTTAAGCTCAAGCTATTCACTTGCCGCTCTGCGTGAGTCAGTGTTGGCAAAGTGGGCGGAATAAAAGCTAAACATTGTTTTAAAACGTATTTATTTATATTGAACTTATTCAATAGATTGATTTCAAATTGTTTTTGCAAAAGAAGGGCATTATTTTTATTTATGCTCTATGATTTTAAACTTCTGAAATAATTTAGAAGTATTTTTGTTGCATTGCATAACAAAGAAAAACTATTTTCATAGCATATTATAGCTGTGTTTTTAAGTACAGCAAGAGATCTGCTTTTGAACGAACTAAATTCATTTAAATAAATTCAGGAAAAATGTATAGAAAAGCTGTAAACAAATGTAGCTTTCCTTGCAATTTTATTGAACTTTCTTGTTTTTTTACGCATAGCCATAAATTCGCTAAGAAAACAGCACTGTCTTCCCTTCACCTAAAAATTGTTGTTGTCGTTGTTGTGGCATTAGATATCTGTCAAGCTAAACCCTCGCACACTTGACCATCTCTGAGTACGTCAGACAGATAGACAGACAGACTGCCCGTCTTTGACATCATTACTCAAAGCCGCAGCATCAAAAAATGAGAGTTTGAGTAAATGAAACCTGGTGTGATTGACACTCTCCTAATAATGGCAAATTATGTGTCAACAGCATTAGCTGAGTGCCGTTAGAGGCAGACAGGCAGTCAGTCCGGACATATGGACAGACAACTCGACACCTCAACAGTATCCGATTGCCTTCTTTATCTCCCTCCAATTCGTGGAAAACGTGTTTCTGTTTTGACAACAAATTTTCCACTTCATTTGATCATCACCTACAATGTTGTTGTTGTTCTCGTTGTTTGTTTGTTGTTCCTTCTATCTAATATTTTGGGGTCTCTGCGTTTGAATTTGTATCTGTATCGGTTATGCTGTGTTTGCCAGCTGTATAGTTTGCGAATTGGGTTTTTTCCTCTGTTTTCAGGGTTGATTTTTGCTTGCATATTGTGTGTAGTTATTTTATGCTTACATTTGCAATTCCTATTTTTGTTGATTCGGAGAGGTATGTGAGACTAAGGGAGCACTTCCTTTTGTCATTCATTGAGATGTTTGTATGTGATTTCTAAGATTATTCGAATTGCTTTGCTGCAAATAATGGGGGAGTAAAAGCTGACCACTTGATTTCTTAGTTCAGTAAGATATCTGATAAACTTTGCAGGTCTTTGGGCTCATCAAGTGGGATTCATTGGCAGTAAGCAGTGAAAACGTAAAGTGTTTGTTGTGGAAAAGTTTTTTAATTAATAATTAAAAATTGGTATGTATTTTCTTAATACATTAAGTTAAAATGTAGTTGAATATAATATAGATGCTTAAATAGTTAAAATATTATTAATTTAACAAAGATTTTTGTGGTCTGCTTCTGGTACTAACGTTGATTTCAGTTTTTAGCAATTAAAAATACTTTTAATTGTTAAAATAACAATGAATATACTAATAGTAAGATTTTAAAGCTGGTTAAAAGACTTTTTTAATTATCTCTCGTAAGAAAATGTGTATTTTCCACATAAGTTTTTCTATATTTATGCATTTAACTTAATGAATTATGCACCCTCTTATGCATGCTAAATAAAACTTTCCAAGAACTCATAAGGCATTTGAAATGTTTACGAACAACATTTATATTTTCCCATGAAATGCTGATATTTTAATAATACTACGTGCTTTGAATGCTGAATAGAGAGTATCTGTTCTGTAATCAGAGACGAAAGGAGTGTGCCAACTGTTTTTAAACATTATGTGCAGAATTTGAAGAACAGTTATGGAATTTCATGTTATGCACAGCTGTGAAATGCATTTTCCGCTGCATTTAATATAATTGTGCCTGAAAATATTTTTGTTTCTTTCTTTTTATTTTGTGTTCTGGTTTTTTTTGCTGTTGTGTCTGGTATTTCAGATGGTTTTCTGCTGTTTTTGTGGCACTATACCAAGCGTCATTGTCAGATTTCTCCTAGTGTGTATGGTTCTGTGTGTACTCCGCGTATACTTTATGCCCGGGTGTAAGTATGATGTATGGCACAAGTGGAAAAGTGTGAAAATTACAGGAGAGTGCCGCGTTGCCATTAATCAAAGTTGCACAACAAAAAGCCACAGAAACCAGCAGATGCAACTGTGGCAAAAAAAAAAAAAAAAACCAAGCAAATATGGCAACAAAGGTTAATGTATTGAAAATATGCACAGGGCCGGAAATAATTTTAAGAGCTCAGTTAACTTTTGTTGCAACTGCAGTTGGTAATTTAAGCGCCGCAAAATTCCGGCTTAAACATAAAGTGGGCAGTGGGTGGAGTGTTTGTGCTAAAAATGACGTCACGCTGTCATGCAGCTTAAGGGTGGCTGACTTTTTCAGCCAAAACTTACCCTGAACTACTAAATTTCTATATATTTGCAACATGTCACCACCCTTCGGGCACAAATATTGAATTACTAACCAAAAAGGGACTCATTTTTCACTTCTTCTACTTGTTCTTTTATTGCAGCCACTGAGATTCGTTGCCAGGAGAAGTCACGTGGTGGTCTTAGCTATGAGGTCATCCTGGCCGAACCGGCACCCAATGTCGCTGTACCCAAGCGACCCGTCACCCCGGGCAAAAATGTCAGCGTCGAGGAGATTGAGCAGAAGCTCAAGGCAGCCGAGGAGCGTCGCATTGTAAGTAGAAAACAAAGAAAGAAAATAATCCCCAACACGCTTAGAACCAAATACACTTGCTAAGAACTTGATATGCACATCGAGCGATCGGTATTATGACAGCTTTGAGATACAGTTTGCTTTGACAGTGTGTGTTTCAAGAAACAAAATAGTTTAATTATAATTATAATGTAGGAATATTTATTGTATAAAGGATTGTCATTATCGCCTTCATAGACAGGAAAAACTTCTTCCATACCCTGCAAAAGTATTGAACTGAAAGTCTTCAAGTGTTTTTAACCATAA
This sequence comes from Drosophila parthenogenetica, assembly GCA_035047505.1. NCBI lineage: Eukaryota > Metazoa > Arthropoda > Insecta > Diptera > Drosophilidae > Drosophila > Drosophila parthenogenetica. The sequence goes on from JAWNPM010000242.1 coordinate 112,446, forward strand.
TTTATGTCTTTATTACAACAGTCCTTGGAAGCCAGGAAGATGGCCGAGATCTCGATTAAGCTGGCCAAGGTTGAGGAGGCAACACGCAAGAAGGATGAAATAACCAATGAGTTTATCACTCAGACCAAGGAGCAACTGGTGACCAAAATGGAACATCATGTAGAGAAGCGTGATGCCATCATCAGCGACATGAAGGAAAAGCTAAAGGTAAGCAAATGCAATGAACTTACAAAGTAATGTTTATTGATGGTACAACTCTTTGACAGATTCATGCCCAGGAGATTGAGAAGACGCGCGAGACTTTGGAGCAACAAAAGGCCAATGAGCAGAAGGCCATTGAGGAGAAATTGAAGACCGCTCAGGCTTTGCGCGATGAGAACATTAAGAAAATGTTGGATCGTCTCAAGGAGCATGTGAGTTAACCCATATAAAACTGTTGATCAATATTAGCTTAGCTTGTTTTATACCTTGTTTGATTTTCTAACTTCATTTACATTTAAACTTAGCATAAGCATGTAATTGTATTGTATACTATATGTATGATTTTGTTTGATCATCCTATATAATTTGTTGGTTTTCATTTTTCTTTTGATCTCTCATTTAGAACACAATCAAAATTGCTGAAATCAAATCGCAGAACAATCAATTGGAAAATCAAAAGCTTGAGGAGAAAGCGCGCATTATTGAAAACAAATTGTACACCGCCGAGCAGAATCGTGAAAAGGAATTGCTCAAAAAAATTGAGAAAGTTCAAAAACTTGTACGTCTCCTTCGTAGAGAAAAACAAACAGAAAATCGAATGAGATTAATGATTTCATTTCAATAATTATATCATTTGCCTGCTGTTCATTTGTAGCTACGCTTTTTGTTTATAACAAATTCAAGTGCTTCAATTAATTGTGTATTTTTCGACCTTTTTCAGGAACGTCGCGCTGAAGTTGTGCGTCAGAACAAGGCTCAGACTCAGGACATTGATGGTCAGCAGAGTCCCATTGCCTCGTCGGGTTAGATATATTGATGAATGGAATTGGCCGTTGACGTAGAGCGTCTTCAGCTTACATACGACAACAAAAATAAAAACAACAACAACAAGTAACAACTACAACACATATTTAAGCGACAACCTTTAAGCAACAACAACAGATTTGCTTCAAAAATTTCAAGTATTATAAAAACAAAACAAAACAAAAAAAACGATGAAAAATAAGATTTTGCTGAGCAAAGACAGCGCTATTAAACCACAGGCAACAACAACATAAACCACAACAACAAAATCATCTAAAAAATAGATTACAGCAAAACGCAAAACATTTAAACTCAAATCTTACACTCTACACTACACTACAATACAAATGCGAAAACATGATAAAAATGCATACTGCAAATTAATACGAAATACATTTAGTAATGCAAATTTAAATATATATATATATACAATTAAAATCGATATAAAAAAAAACAATCCAAGAAAAACAAAAAGAAAAGCATTATGATAAGGTCTACTATCGAATTAAATAATTCATTTACTGATTAAACAATAATTGATATTGAAGTTTTTAAATTGTTCAGCAGTTTTTGCGTTAAATTTATGTAAGTTTCAATTTGTTTTACCAATAATGCTTATAAATAATATTAGGTGTATTTTAAATTGATTTGCAGAGCATTTGTAAACAACTAAATGCCATAAAAAATGGTTTGCCTGTCGTTTTGTGTATGCTTTGCTTAAAAAAAAAAAGAAACAAACAAAAACATATTTATATCAAACTTATTATTTAATTAAATACGTTTATTGTCTGTATAATTTAACATTTAACTATAATTTATTAACATATATCGAAGATGCCAGTTTGACACTTCATTAATAATTAATAAAAACATTTCTGTATAAGTTCGCATTTTCTATCTATATAATAAATGTCAAACAGGAAAAATACATAAGAAATGCTTCAAACAAAACAAAACAAAAAAATCTCAATAAAAACGAAAAAAAAAAACTACAAAAATACAAAGTAAAACAAAACACAACAATTTTCGTTTCATTTACACAATTTAATTAAATAAAAACACTTTAGGCATTAATTATCGACAAAGCATAAGTACATACATATATATACAATACATACATATATATAAATATATATATATATATATATATAAATCTATATATATTATATATTATAGAAATCGAAATAAAAAATGCATATTTTGTCTAACGTCAAGTTATATTTAGAGAAAGGTGAGATGATGATGATGATAACTAGGATGGCGCAGATTTTTGGCCGCTAAAAAAAACTAATGGATTAAACAAAATTTATTGGGGAGACGGGAGATGATTTATTAGGCAAATTTTTGCATCAGCTGCGAAACTCTTTTCAGAATTATTTGCTAAGTGCAGAGAGCACTGAAACTTAGCTTAAATTTAAATTCACATAACGTTATAAATGTGTATTTCTGTAACTTAAAGATAACTACTATAAAACTACATAAATATACAGCTACAATGAAACAACAACCACAACACAAACAACAACAACAACCACAATCGCAGACACGTGCAAACTTTAAATCTATTCAAATCAATACAATTGATAAAAACGCTTCGATATGTACTCAATTTATGATATATACTAATATATAAATGTATAATCAACACCAATAACCAACGAAATAATAAAACAAAACAAAACGACTTTTTGTATGAGGAATGCGAAAAACGGTTACAGTTTTTCATGAAAATAAATGTTCTCTTTAAAGCAGCCTACGCAAATGTTTTTTTTAGGTTCCACGCATAACGTAATGAACTAAGTTTACATAAATGAATGACGATAACTAAATTCGTATAATAAATGTATAATAAAATGCGTAATTAAAAATAAAAGAAATATTTATAATTGGTAACTTGTAAATCGACTTTTATTCAAATTTGGCGCCGCCAATGACACACTTAACAGACTTCGCCACTTAACATAAAATTTCACACACCGATTAACAGAAAGATGTTAGCACTGATACAGTGTGGGCCAAAATAAAGGGCAGGGTGTTCTTTAACAAATTAAATCAGTGCTTAAATATCAATTAAAATAAGTATTCTTAAGGGAAATCAGTAGTCAACTTAGGATTTATATCTGTCGCCACACCAGAGCAATAATACAGAGTTCTCGTAGTCAATTACATGCTTTTGCTCCAACTCCTCTTCCTGACCGGGAATGTCAACTGTTGTTGTGTTGATTGTGTGCTCGTGATTGTCGCCTGAGACGAAGTGATACTGGCCGGAGCTGCTAGCCAAGATCGGCAATGTTGGGTGGAAACTAATGCCATTGCAGCAATCATCATGAATTGGCACCTTCATTGCTTCCTTGTCACTCTCAGACTTTAGATTCCAGATGTTTAAGCTTCCAGCTGTATCGCCACTGACTAGCCAAGATAAATCTGCGTTGAGATCAAATTGTATGCGTTGATTGGTGTCCACCTGTCGCTGGAATTCATGTAGCGGCTTCTTGTAGTTTCTCATGTCCCACTGTAACAGTTTGGGACACTTGCGAGCTCCGCTAAACAATTGCCAGCCGCCAGCGGCATCGTCGGCATAACGCAGCTGAGTAATTCCCGCCGAGTGGCCACCGAGAGTGAAGAGAGGCCCCTGTTTGGGTGGAGAGCGCAGATCAAAGTGCTGTATGTAGCCCCTCCAGTTGCCACAGGTCACAGTGTGCGGATGCTCCGAGGTCTGGGCCATACAGGAGATGGCGAATTTCACAGGATACTCATCGTAGGTGCGACCGGGTCTGCTAATATCGAAGATTTTAAGGCAACGCTTGTAGCCCGCATAGATCTTTTGGCCATCCTGTGAAAAGGACAATGAGATGGCTGCCACTACCTCGTCCACTTCGTCGTAGCCGCTGTAGCTGCAGCGCAGGCGACCATCGAAGGCATCCCACATGTGTATGGGTTCGTGTTGTCTTGTGGCCAGCCAGCTGCAGTAGGAAGAGGGAAAAGTATTAGCTGTGGATTGGCAGGAATCTTTAGTTACTTACAAACAAGTGTCGGGATCTTGACTGTTCATTAGCGGGTACCAGACGCAGTCGTAGACGGTGCCTCCCTCGGGTACATGCACCGCTGACTGCAGTGGGGACAATCCACGCCCCTCTGTAACGCTCTGTGCGCCATACAAGTCTAGTGGAAGTTCCATCACATGCATGCCGTCCTGATGGACGGGAACCAGCAGACAAGTGCCATCTGGCGACCAGTAGCAACCCTTTGTGTAGTGTTGACTCTGTGCTGTGGATAACCACCATCGTCGTCCCAATTCCACCAGTTCGTCTTGAAAATATGTGGGCAATGGAGTGGACTCGACTGGTTGGATATCTGTTATTGGCTCGCATTGCGATTTTTCCGGGGTTTCCATGCGTGACACTGCAACGGGCACATCATTGATAGTGTCTTCAATGTTGATGATTCTCTCGCTGTCCTCCAATGAGCTGCTTTCATCCAAATCAATGCTGGTCTCCATGCAGCTATGGCTGTTGTTGTTGTTCTCCATGGTCACGGACATATCTTTAAGTGTATTGCGTTGGCTGCGATTATTACTTAAGTTACGAGGCGTTTTCTGCATCACTTGAATGCGTTCGGTTTCGCTGAGAAAGAAGCTAATATTTGTCAAGCCACCGGCATCGTCAAGTGGCGGAATTGTTGCCATTGTGTTCTCCATGCTGCTGTTAAAGCTAACATTCTGATTAAGCAGCGAAGAGGCTTGTTCTGGGACTGTGTCTTCCGTGCCCATTGTAACGTCCAAGTTAACAGCTGTGGTACATGAGAAATTCGTTAATAAAAAGTACGACTATATGTCTTTGCTTTACTTACAGTCCTCCATGGCGGCAATTTCATTTGTTTTGTTTTAACACACGGGCGTGCTGAAGATATCGGTATTCGTATGCGATGACCGCATGCTATCGATACATCGGTTGTTGTTTCACGGCAGACAATTCACCACGATAGATAATAGTTATTAGTATTAAATTTCATTGGTAGTTTTATTAAGTGCTATAAATAATATGAAATTTATAAACTGTTCAATATTATGTACTCATACTTCGTTTATTACTAACGAATCCGCATGGCTACCACTGAAAAGTGTGACCAAGCAAAAGATTTAGGGTGGCCATTAAATTTACCATACAATCAGCTGTGCGCCAATCAGTTGCGCGCGCAATTTGAATTTGTAATTAAAAGAGTTAAAACTATAGTTTTGTTAACTAAGAAAAAGGATTCTGCTAGAATTATATAATTAGTTTATTAAGTTACTATTATAAATGCGTTTTTATTAAAAGCTATAAAAATATGAATATAGTGCAAATACACCATTTAAATGTTATTTGCTAGCTATTGTCGCACCTTTAACTACTTGTCTGCGGAATGTTTGCGGTGCTGTTTATGCGACACATCTGCGTTGACAGAGTTTTTGTCTCGTCATTTGCGTTTATTGAATTGTTAAGCCAAAACTTTTGCCTACTTTGGCACTAGACTCTTCCTATTCACTTTTCTTTTCGTCACTTGCAGGTGTGTGAAACAATTTGTTGCTGGTTCGCTCTAAGTTTTAAGTGTGTGTGTAAATACTTTTGTTGAGTATAAAATATTTGCTACATTTTGAATGAGTTTGGTGTCATTCTGTTTGTTAATTAGCCATGTTCGACTGCTGTTTCTATTTATCACTTTAGTTTGCATATTAAATAATAATTTGTGCAAAAGCGCGGCAAAAACAAGAGTTAATTAACAGTAAATTAAACAAAGAATTAAAATTTATATACATTTGTAGCGAATGTATTTTAAATTAACACTTCAGTTTTAGATTTTTTGTTGGTTTAAAAATAGTTGATCAATTCTGGTATTTAAAAATTAAACTTAAAGCTTATTAATCCAATTTAAGATTAGTTTTAAAAACCGGCTTAGTAATTTACATATTTATTCAGAGCAAATCAATCATTCAGTGACAGCAATTCAAGTGTTAATTTGCTGCAATTTGATTTATAAACGGATCGCTTTAAGGCTCAAATGCCAAAGTGGCTCAAATGCTGCTCACGTATTAACCCGAGTTGGTCGAAGACAAAGAGTATCCTAATTTAAATTGAACTCAATGCATTGGCATTTTGGCAAATATGCTGACAGTTGACAAAAGATGTCCCAAACGGAGTCAATTCACCCAACCACTCCTCCCCCTTGGGAGTACGTGCAGTTGATTGTCAAAATGAAATTTAGTTCGAATTACTTGTACATTTTTTGAATCAATTACGACCAAGACACTACGTAGTAGGCGTGTCTCATTAAATGTATATAGAAGCCACTCTTTTGGGCGTGGTCTTAACAGCTTGCCGTACTCCACACCATTTCTAGCTCCAACTCCGACTCCAAATGCCACTCGCGCCCCCAAATTGGCCTTAGAGTTCGTTTTTCAATTTGGTCACTAGCGTGACTGTACTTGCGGTTGTTGCTTCCGGTTGTGTGGGTGGGAGTGCATAACTTGGCCTTAAGCTCTAATGCCACTTTATGTGGCGTTGGGTTAGACTCACATATATTTAGTAGTCGACCCTTCCTGTCCAACCCTGGTCTGGCCAAACACTGGGCTTGGCCCTGCCAAGTGACTCCCTGAAAACTTTGTAAGCCCGGCGATATTGCGTATTTCGTAATATTCTAATGGAGTTTTATGACATGTCATAAATTGAAGACGAAGTCTTTGTTAAAGGTGCAGCCTTCAGTCTAATTATACCCCAACTTGTCCAACTTAAGTGCATATTTCGCGAAACTTACGATATGAGTTTTATATCCCTTTTACAAAAGGCCGTAAAAAAACATTTCGTGTCTTTGTTTTGTTCGCCTTTCGCTTTTCTGTCGATTTCGCATATTTTCGCGGCTCTTTTCTTTGTCCCTCAACGCATTGTCAACGGGATTTCTGGTATATTTAAAAGAGCCAGGAAATATCTGAAGGCGGTAGACCGAAAAGTATTCATATGGGACTCATTAGGTTTTGGGATTCTTATTTGATTCTTCTTCTTGCAAATTTTTTTGCACAGCTCGGCAGAATTTGCCTGTTTGCTGTGTATCCTTTTTGCCTTCGTTTCACAATGAACACAACATTTGCCTACAAGAGCGTTTACTGTACTGTCAAGGATAAGAAAAATGAATATTCATGTTTGGGGAATGACTTAAAGTCGCCCCCTTACCACAGCACCTTAAGCAGTTGCTACTCCTGAGGCTTTGGGTGTATAAATTAACACAGAATTGTATTTGATAGTCCTTGGAGCAGAGGTAATTGTTGTGCAGGTGCTCAAATATTTACTCAATACCTTTAAGAGCAGCCAAAATATTTTGTTTTGCCAGCTTTGTTGAAATGAAGCTTAAACTTAAATCTGCGGTAACTAAATTCAGTCAAGGAAATTTTATTGAATTTTTGTAAGGCCTAAGATCCTTTTTAAAATTATTGACAAGCGGGCTGAAGGCAACTGTTTGATATGATTATACATTTACTAATACTAATTTTAACTTAACAAATTTTTTTTTAAATTTTTACAAGCCTTTTACAGATTTAAAGCTTTGAAACTTATTCAAAATTTGTGGGATTCCCAAAATCAATTTGTTAATGGTTTGAACTGTAATCTACACTACACTCAACATTTAAATTTCATATGTTTTAATATTTAATTTTTGCATACAAACCCTTAAACTGTTTTTCAAAAACTTTGAAATATCGAAACTTTGTCAAAACTTGACTGATTTTTTATTATTGGTTTAGTAATTTGTTTGGTAATTAGTTTATATATTTTTAAAATTTATTTCAAACATATCCCTAGCTATTTTTTCAATAACTTCTAGTTTGAGTCTTAAATTTAGCCAGCATTTAGTTTTGTATTAATTTAATACACAAAAATTTCAAATTTTCCTTACTCACCTCTTGTTAAGATTTCGTAACGCTTTAAAGCAAATTTTAAAGCAACAACAAATTTAATTGTACTGTATTTGCATTTTCGGAAACAACATTTAAATTCACATTAGCTAAAGTCCTGTCTAAATGCCAAGTGGCATAATATTGTTGTTTTTACTGATATTGATGATGATGTTGTTATTGTTATGGCTGTTTTGTTGTTGTTGTTGTTGCTGTTGATGATGAGTTTTATAGCCACCATAAGCAGCTTAACACGACAAAAAGTTGCAGTCATAAATAACTTGCTAAAGCGTAGAATGGGAGTGGAGGAGTTGGGAAGTGAGAGGGAGTTATCAAAAATAAATTCTGAAGTTCAGAGATACAAGCAGAAGAATCAGAAAAATAACAACAAATTGTCATATAAACGTAACAAACGTTTAACGTTGCAATTTCTTTTGACGATTTTGACGATTCTGATGAGTCTGACGATTCTGATGATTCTTATGTATCAATATTAAAGATTGATGAGCTCGAATGCTTCTGAAGGTTGTTCCACTTTTTTGTCTTTGCATTTCTTTTGTTGGCTTTTTGTGTTTGCCCGCAAAGATGTTGGGCAAATAAACGAAATCTGGTATAAACAACAGATAAGTTAGCACTTGGCCGTGATTCTTTGCGAATCTGCTATAAAATCTGCAGTTTGGTAATGCAAGGAGCACAGTCATCAATTGGATTGCAAAATGTATCGACTCCTCACTTATCTCAGCTGCTGCTTTCTGCTTGCAGCAGGCATCACTGTACCACTTCCCGACCAACACGATACCGATCACTCCGTGGAGGAGACAACCACCGAGTTCTTTGATTTTCCCGAACATGTGACTTTGCATGAGCTGGACGCACCCACCTCGCAGGAGGAGGATGTCATGGAAGCCCATAAGATGAACTGGTTGCCCTTTGATGATTCGATGAGAACAGCTCGGAATGTGCAGCATGAGGATGAGGATAGTGAGGAGGAGCACGAGCATGTTTCAGAATCTCCCGGAAAGCATAACGATGAGGAGCATCATGTGGAGGAGGATGATGATGATGAGGAAGAAAATCGTCATGATCTAGAGGATGATCCAGAGGAGGAACCGGAACATGATCAAGCGGAACTCAAAGCGGATCCGCTTGATGGGGAGGATCAACATGTGAGCATGGGAGATCGCGATGAAAACGCCTGTCCAACGAACTCAGATCGTGGTCTGACTCGCCTAATACTCAATGCCCGCTCCTTTTTGCCCGTCGAACGTCTGAGTAACATTCTGATCCATGCCCAGCAGGATGCCGAAGTGAAGGAACTTCTCAGAATGATGCGTAGCCGGCAGTTCAAGGATAGCATCTCACGTCTTCGGGCTACCAAAGCAGGCGGTGTCCTTAGGGATTACATGTGCCAGGGACTGAGGCTCAATCACGCCTACTTTATTGGTTTTGTGCGCACATTCCTCAATGTACAGATCAAAGAGATGGCCACCAGTCCCTCGTTCAATCGTCGCAAGGGCGTGCGCGGACTTCTGCAAGATCTGCGTGATGCACTGCCTCGTGCTCAGCTCAGGGATCTGTACAGACGTCAATTGTCTGTGGACAAGGAACTTAACTTGGCCGTAAGACGCATCCAAAGCTCCGAGTTCCGTCGTCTCTTGAGTAATGTCCGCTCCTTGCCCGAGTACGTGGCAGTACGTTCTGATCTGGAGAATGCTGGTGTTCCGCTACAGCAGATACTCAATTTGGTGTCCAACGCCTTGGGCTGGGGTAATCTTGATTTGGGCAGTGAGACACTGATTGCAACTGTTTGAGTAAAAGAAAAGTTTAAACAGATTTTAAATCTTTTTTGATACTACTATTTTGACCACTAAAAAGTCCCGAATTTTAGGCTCCTACTCTATCTGTAATTGACTCTTAAAATCCTTAATAAAGTTATCAATTCTAACTTTAAAAGCCTTTCTTAATCAGAGATAAAGTTCGTAAATTAACTAAAGTATTTTACTACTAATTTTAAAACAGTTTTGGGTATTTTTTTGTGTACTTAAACTTGAAAAATGTTCTAATTTCACGTCCAAAATTTAATTAATTAATTATAAAGACAAGTTCTATAGAAATTAAGCTTTAATCCTGCTTTTGTCACTAGCATAGACACGCTTCGTGCTTAGTTTTCCTGTAAAACTTAACTCATCTAGTCACGAGTCAATCTGTGGCTTCTCCCCAAAGTTATTTACAGTCAATTATTGATTTTAGGCACTAGTAAATAAATAATTATCTGCTAGTGCCACGGAAGTTCGATTGTTAACTTTAATTTGATTAGTATTGGACTTCTGGTCGACTTCTGTAAGTTCCACTGTAGTTTGCCGAGCAATGCCCACACGGCTGTCACCCAATTTCGCTTTAGTTTTGGTTCAACTCATCTTCCCCTGTCCCAACTGCTGTGGTGATGGCCCTGCGGTGGGACAGCGGGGCAACTAAATTTGTAACTCATTCGCTGCAATTACAAACAGAAATAGTTGAGGCTGTTCTTGGACTGACATGTTTATATTGTGGACCCGAAACCACTTCAGATTCGTTCAGGGTCAAAATCATTAGAGTAGACAGTTTTAGGATTGTTGTTGTTCCATTTGTTGTTGTTGTTGTTGTTGTTGTTGTATGCACCGCATGCTGTCTGTCTTGCCACGCGGCATAAACAAAACTAAAAAAATAAATAATACAAAAAAAAAAAAAGAAGTATTGCTGCCACACATGTTGCTCATCGTCTTGGCTGTTGTCGCTGCTTCAAAAGAGTTCATCAACTGTGAAGCTGTCAACGCCAACATCTAATCGAAACGAAGAGAAGCGAAGGAAAAAAACAGTTGCCATAAACAAATTACAAAACAGATCAAAATCGTTCTCGTTGTATCTGTGACAAGTACCTAAAAATATATAGAAACCTACACATACAGGGAGTCTGAAAAAGGGCCAACATCAGTTTACGGAAATATACAAAAAATTATTTATTGAAGTCGCCAACAAGCGAACCAGTAGCAACAACAACAACAACAACAACAACTACAACAACAGCACTGAACGTGTCAAAATAAACAAAACATTGCGCAAAAGACAACAAACAAATCGTTGGACTTAGATAAATGTTAATAATGTCGAGACACTCGTGCGTTGCCACGATTATTCATTCGATAACAGTTGACAGACCTTTAAAATAGCTTTGCATTACTATATATATACCAGACAGAGATATGAAAATGATATATGCGTTTCAGAACATGCAGAATATTGCACTGTGCTCGAGTTATACAACTCTGGATATGTCACCACAATTTCTTGGCAATTGCAAAAATATTTATTACGGAATGAAAGTGGGTAAGAAATATTATTTTTTAATTAAAATACGTAAAGTGTATGTCGAAAATTCCATTATTTTATTAAGAGTTTTAGTTGAGATAAATGTTTTAAAATCTATGGAGGGTCTAAGAATTTTAAAACAGTGGTAAACAATACACCAGTGACCTAAACAATCACTAAATTCAAACTCTGTGTAGACCCTGTACTCTAAACAAGTGTATTAGAGGACCCAATAAAGTATATAGCTTCTTAATCAGCTTCAACAGCCGAATCAATATAGCATCTGCCCGTCTGTCCCCACAAATTGTCATTAATCATTTTCATAACACCATCATTTGGAAATGAATAGAGCTATCGGGTTCAAATTATCAAAATATAACAATGCTTGGTCCGGATCAAACAACTATAGCCTGTACATAGGATAAATCAGTCTAAAATAGGTGATTTCTATGGAAGCACGCGGCTTATAATAAGAACGGGGTCTTTCTAACGTGTTTTTTATTTAATTCCTGAAATTAAAGTTGCATTTTCCAAGTGTAAAATTTGTAAGAATCTTTTGCTAAGGTTTTGATTTCAAAATTTTTATTATATTAAAGATTAACTTCAATAGAAATATATAAAAGCGTCTTTAAAATTTAGAATACTTTCATCTAAGACAGACTATCTTTGAATTTTCAACTACATATTAGAGTTTTATATAGAAACTTTGGTTTCATGACAAATTATATATGCAATTCCTATATAGTTGTTCGTCGTAATAGCATGGGCTTAAAATGTCCAACTGGCAAGCTTAACAGTTGCGTTCCTTGGCTGTCTTGACATGCTTTATTGACCCGCTGCAATTGTTGGCTTAAATCAGTGTTGCAGTTGCCATTGCCTCTTTTTGCTGTTATTGTTATCGTTCCGGCATTCAAACACAATTAAGCAAATGTCAGTCGTTCACCTTTAGTGCAGGGTAATACAATAGTGTCCCCTCCCTCCTCCTAGAATCGTTTCCACCCGCATACGTAGTTGGAGTTCGAGTTGAAGTTATTCCCAGTTGCACTCCAGACATTGGCAGCTGGCAGATCTCCTTGACTTGAAATGGGGAGTATTTTTCTCTTCCCCGTTTTACACGTTGGCGTTGGCAAATTTCCCTTGGCTCTTAGACAAGACTCTGTAACTGCAAGTGGTGCTGGTGCTGGTGCTCGAGCTGGAGCTGGAGAGGGAACTGCAATTGAGATTGCAATAGTTGTTATTGTTGGAAGACCTGCTATTAACTTGGCCACGCTTGGCCAGTTTGGTAAACATTTCTGGCCGCTTGTTTGTTGCAATTGTTCGTTACCCACGCTGTCTGCTGAGAGTTGGCTGTCAAATGTCGCTGTTTGTTGCCAAGGCCATTGAACTGGGCACTTACTCCAAATAATCTACACAATCCACGCAATCCGCCCAACACACAGAGCACACACACACACACACACTGAGAACATTCACACTAAGCTCGCTTTGAGGCCAAGAACACGCCGCATTTTGGCCATGAATAAAACGGGCTTTTGACGTCATCAAAGTGATTAGAAAAACATACCAGAAGCTGCCACGCCAACGGAAGCCACTCCATGAGCGCAGGGAGGAGGGAGCAGAGCGGCGGGGGCGTGGCAGCTGGGAGCTAAAAGCTTAAAGAATGGAGTTGTATGTTGTATTGTAGGCTTTGAGTCTGGCATTCCAAGCAATTAATAATAATTTCCGTTGCTCAAACAAAAAAGAGCCAAGTCAAAGCTTCTGCTGCTGCCTTGTTTTCCCTCTACTTCTTCTACTTTATTGTTGTAGATACTCCAGTTTTTGTTGTTGTTGTATTACCGTTGTAACAAAACCGAACTCATAACTCTATTTGCGGATGTTAAACGGGATAATACAAAAAAAATAAAGTTGAATATTTTTACATGTTCTTTCCTTGGAACTTAAGCTGTAGTTGGGGTTGGAGTGGACGGAGTAGAGATACAAAAACAGCTACAGCTACAGATACAGTAACAAATTCTATGCAGATACACATGTGTATATAAATACTTGGAATTACGCACGTGTCTCAAAAGAATTATTCACTCTGTTCCACTGCAAAATATGTAAATTTTTATTTTTGAGATCAAACCTATATTTAAATTTCATAAATTTATTTTTATCCACATCAACAGTTGACTAAATTTATAGGCTTTTGCTTTAAAATAAAGCAAGTACTTTGAATTTATTTGCTACACAATTTTTCCAGCTACAGTTCTGGGAAATTACATCATACAGTTTCTGGCTGGAAACCGCTTATTAACTACTTAAGAATGGGGCGTTACGCACCACAATTCACGCCCAATGAAACGCACCACAAATGCTCATTGAACTAAAGCAGCCTAAACTACAAAACTTCAAACCAAAGCAAACGAAATGAAACCACAAATCGAATTAAAATTCCAAATATGTTATGAGATAATATTCCAAATCCATATAGAAATTAATCTTTATGTTGGTGCTGTAGACGCCTTCTGAGAACCGCTACAAGAACTGCAATGTGCCGATAGTTGATCATACACTTAGAACAACAATAGCAATAACAGAGAGAAGAAGAAGAGGCAAAACAACAACAGAAAGCCACTGAAATGCAGTCAACTCTTTCGCCGTCTACTGGCCATGCATGACTTGCCGTTTGCTGGAGCGCTTAACCCAAATAAAACCAAAACAATGAGGAATAAATATTACAAACTCATAGAGTTGTTAATACTCTTTCATTGGCTTTAGTTTAGTTATGAATTATAATGTTAAATTAAATTATCTTTAAGGAATAACACCCGATCCGTATTTGCATTTGCTATTGTTTTTAAAAATATGTTTGAAGACTAATTATATCAAACTATCCTAAAAGTTTCATAAGAATCCGATCATAAACAAAAAAGAAAACAAGCAACAAAGTTTATATTTGAGCACAATTCCAACGCATGAGTGCAAGCGAGACAAAAACATACAAGTCCGCGGACGCAGTCCGTGCTGTGTTGTAGTCATTTAAAAACTTGTTGATTAATAAACTCCTTACTCCTTTTAAATGAGCAAATAAATTATATATTAAAACTTATCAGTTCGTAGTTTTCTAATCCCTTTCCCTACTTCAACACATAGTCAGCACACCCTTGCGTTGGCTTAGGGTATGCGTCGGTGCGCTTAAGCTACAAGTTCGATGACAACAATAACAGAAATTACAAGAGGCCGAAGCGCATAAGAGTCCAAAGTGAAGCCACAGACTCGCTTTAATCAGCGTTTTTCAACTGACAAAACAATTGCCGGCCGGCACTGTAAAGTGTACAGTGGTGTACACTATGGTGGCCCCCATGCAGCTCTCTCCCCTCTCCAGCATGCACCCCTCTCCACACACACTCCATATGTACACAGATCCCCCTACCTTCAGAAAATTTTCGAAAACTTGCTGAGTTTTCAATTGAGCACAAAGTGAAGTCAGAAGAGGCAGAGACGGCACCTCAATCGAGGGGAGTTCAATTTGTATGGTCAGCGCTAGTGTGAGCAGTAGCAGAGGGGTAAGGGTACGGTAGAGGTATTCAGTGGGTTAAGTGAGTTTTATGGTTTGTTGATTCAAAAAGCCAAGGCGTGTTCCCCACTGAGCCTCGAACTGAGAGCAAAAGCAGAAAGCAAAATCAAATTTTTAGCTCCTCGGGGAGCGCGTTCTTTGGAGCATTATTACAAAACTTTAGCGAGCTCGATTGGTGACAATTTTTCGGCCTTGTTCAATCCGTTTCGCCAAGTCAGTCACTCATTCACTCAGGCAGTCATTTCATAATGATTTATAGCTTCGTCTGGCACTTTGAATTCATAGTTCAAATCCACTAAAAACTAGAGCAAACCAAATTGCGTTTTTAGCAAATGATGGGATGAAAGTTAGACAAGTTCAGTCATAAATTTGAATATTTAATTTTAAAACCTTATGATAATCGATTCTTAAGTTATGGGAATTTCCATGGGATGGGTTCTTTTAAGCTGTCTATTAAATTCTAGAAATCTTTTTAGAAAAATACCCGGCACTTAACCGTTCTTAACGATTTCCGGAGTGAACTTGTTCTCTTTTCAAATGTTAATTCCTAGCCATAAACACCTTTAGGCCATGTTTTACACAATATCAACTACATGCCTCAAAAATCACCATTCACAAGCGGTTTTTTATCAATGAAAAACTAAAATCTCTAGACGGCGTTTAGTGCATGAATGGAGTTTTGATTTAGTGTAGGTTTTGGGGCCAAGCCCACGCGACAAATGCAGTAAAACTAGCAACATTAAAGCCACAATCAATATGCAGCTCAAAACATAAAAAGTTGTTTTACTTTTTTTGGTAGAAAATTCGTACAAAGAAAAAACTTGACACGCGCCAACCTGTCCGGCTTCACATTAATTAGCTGCCAAAACTAAGAATCGAAAGCCATCTATATAGAGTATATAGTATCATATTAGCATCAGCTGTCGCACCGCATTTGTTGCGTAAAAAAAAACTAAGAAAAAAAGCCTAAAAAACAGCAGCTTATGTCATCATCAACGTCGTCAAAAGAAACATGTGCGGGCGTCTTTTGTTTCCGAGCCCATAAAAAACAAAAGATGTTTTATTATCCATCATATTTTTTTTTTCTTTTTCAAGCTGATGACGTTGAGGCTGGAAATGAGACAACGACCTACATCAATGCTATATGTAATCGTTACAAAGTCCCGATTGCGTGTAGTTAAAGTTGTGGGCGACTAAAGTTAGACACGGACTAAACACGCACTAAACCTCTTCGGATGTCAACTTAAATGCAAGTTTTCCTTACAGCTGCAATGGGGCATAAGTCAGCGGAGCAAGAATTGAGCGCTTGTCTTAGTGTGACAAAGAAATCAGTGAGAGACTCAGAGATACCCTATAATCTGTACTGACAAACAGCTGTTATTCAAACTAAGCACATTAAACACCTACAACAACAATACCTACACCAATATACCCACACAAATACACCTATACACCTACTCTACTACACCTACAGCTACACCAACGAAAAGACCTTGCTACCTCCGTCTGCTAGATGGCGCCAGTTCCGATTTTACTGAAACGAGACTGTGAAAAATTAATTGTCTTTGCATAACTTTTGTGCTAAAAGTATAAATGTTTAGAAGGTTCTAATACATATTAACAGGGGTTTAAGTTGTTATTATTTCATTAAGAATCTATAATTAATATAAACTTTAACTGTTTTGCTTAAATATATAGAAAATTTCAGAGGAAAATTTTGGCCAAAGGAGATTTGGGCAGATATTCCAACAGAACCATGAGTTACACAAAATCAACACAAAGTTTTATACTTTCAAAAAACAGCACAGATTAAGTTCACTATATATTCAATACAGAATACTTAATCAAATATTTTCACAATTTTCGTCAACTAAAAGGCACTAAATTAAAGAAATTTTGTAACACTTAAAATGGCATTAAAGAAATTAACATTTTTTGTGACTAACTATATATTTAATTATAAAAAAAGTAGCTTGAAATTAGCTAAAATAACAAAACTGTTGTCCACATAAACTAAAAAATTTCGGTTCGAAAATATGGCTTTCATAAAACTGAGAATTGGCTTGATTTCTTTTGACAGACAATCGCTGGAGTATCTCAATTTGTGGAGTGATCTCTCACAGTGACAATTGTGTCAACATTGCACTTATTTTTCTCACATTACCAGCACATGCAACTGGAAATGGCACTGCAACTGCAACTGGGAGTGCAACTGAATAGGACAAAGGGGCAACTTGTTGGATTGCTTTCTATTGCCAGGCAATTTCCATGCTTTCCACCAAATGGAGTGTGAGTTTTAAACAGACACATATTTGATATATGTTTGTTTTTTCGTTATGCTTGATAGTTTTTTTCTCTACTTGTTTTTTGTCGTTGTTTTGCTGGCGATTTATGTGTCATTGTTTCGGGGTTTGAAATTACACGAAGACTCGGCCAAAGCCATGAATAGTTGATTGTTGATTTGTTGATTTGTGGACTGTAATGAGTTGTTGATAACTTTCGCTGGGCACTGTAAACGGAAGTTGATCTACAGTTGATATGCTGTTGATTATGTAACATTTGTGGGTGCTTTTCCGTCAATAGAAAGTTGGCAATCATAATCATAATTATCATTAGCATCTTGCTTAAAGATAGTATTGCCCGCATTTTGTGCTGAAATTTGTGCTAAATTGAAATTTAAAAACCCGTAAACAAAGCAATTTTTGAAATCATTTAAGCCATTCAAGCTGTTCAAGCCTTCTTTGGCCATATCCAATAGCCACGTCAAGATTACATGCCATTTAGCCATTGATTACAGGCCGCAGTTGTACGGCTTTTGACCATTTGTGGAGTAAACTGGTAGCCAATTTTACTATCAGCACAGACACCACGCAAATTTCATTTAGTTTTTGCCTAATTCCCCACCATTTTTATCAATTAACCAGAGACACCTACCCAAATAGCCGAAGACACCCACTCACACACTGGGTACAAGTGAATAAATACAGAGTATCACAGAGTATCTTTGGTCAAGTTTCGCCCACCTACCGACCCTGTGCTCCGCTCCCACACGTGTGGTCGTCTTGGCGCGTGCGCAGGCGCAAAACTTCATCTGCATAATTTCAAATTGAATTTAAATCTAGTTTAACTTTTAGTTTCAGTTTTATACACATTTTTTTTGTCTTTCTTGTTGCTGTGTGGGAGTCTTTTGATGTTTATTGTTCATTTGGTTTGGACTTTATGTGCCTCTGGTGCGGATGTTGACAATTTTAGACAATATTCACACTCTCATTCTCGATTTCGAATTTGAACACGAATTCGTGCAACTGCAGTTTCACTTTTCATGTGCAGCTTCAGTTGTTTCTCTTTTGGTGATAGTCTCTGCCATAGACAATGCCAAATTGTCTCTTTTGGGGGGATTCCCACATAGATTTATTGTGTGAATTTTTGCACTACGTCTTAATAATTAATGAGCTCTTCCCTAATGAGATTTATAATTTCATTCCATTTGGCAATTAAATTGCACACATGTTGAGCACTTGCGTGTGCAGTTGAGAGATCGGTCTATAACTTTTAGTCATGTGTCTCATGGTGGAGAAATCTTTATAGTCATCAAAGGCATTTACATAAAAGTAGTAAGTGAATTAATGTAGCTGATGGGTGGTAAAATTGTATTGCCTTTTGTATTTAAATTCAATTTTTATGTACTTTAATTTTGGAAATTTTTCAAATACAATTTAAAGTCACATGCAGTTTATTAACAGACTTTTAAATGATTAAAAAATAAATTAAAAGATTTGATTGTCATGAAAATATTAAATTATTTATAAAATTTATTTTTCATGAAACCATTTCCTCATTTACCTAATATTAAATGTTAATTTTAAGCTTTAAATCAGCTGACTAAAGGTAAAGTCTTTGCTTTAAAATGTATACTAACCGTTAGAACTTTGCTTTAGGTTAATTTCCATGATTAAGTACCCAATTAACATTGACAAATTTTAATTAAGGCTGAACAACCACTTCCACTACTACTAATACTGCTACTACTAACACCGCTACTACTAATACCGCTACTGATACTACTACAACTGCCATTACCCCATAATTAATACATTGACTAGCTTAATTAATTTTGGTCAGTTTGGAAACAGTTCCATCACTGAAGCTTGTTCCATTTTGGTCATTGATTGACTGTGACAAGCCCCCCTCTCTCCTCTCGCCTTTCCCCTCTCCGCTCATCCCACTCCCCAATTACGATGATATGTCTAATCTCGATTATTAAATGGACATGCTGCCATTATTAACACACCGACTGAAAGACCAGAAGCCAATTAAAATAACATTATCCACACACAGTGCTTCTGTGTGTGGATACTAAGTCTATTGCTGTCTATTGCCTTTGGATTTGTTTAATAAACAATTTCCGCTTTGATTTTACCCACATGCCCCCAAAACTTGTATCAGGGCTCGGATGCTGTTGCTGCCCTTATTCCACCTCTGGCCCTTCCACTGCCCTGCCCCCTGTATTCCCTTTGCAGCTAATTAGCTGTTAGTCGACTGTGTTTGGTATTGGTGTTTGTGTGTGTCTCCATCAGTGGCAACTTCCACTTAATTATGCCAAGCAAAGTGTGAAAACAGAGGCTGCACCCGCAGTCTATCTGAGCCCTTTGTTTTGACCAGGCCCTGAAGGGCTCGAAAGATTGGCCTGGAATGCTGATTGATGCCTCATTGGGGCTCAAACTCAGGTGCTGCCTGACTGGACAGCACTTGTGCACTGCGAGAAAGAATTGCAACTATAATTTTACTAAAAATACCCCTAGTATTTCAATAGACAGGAACTTTGGTTTATTAGATTACTTTAAATTGTAATATAAGTAAATAATAGCATAGAAAATACTAATTTAAATTAATTTCAATAAATATTTAAGGAATTTGAGAGGCGAGATTCCTATAAAATAGCAGC
This sequence comes from Drosophila parthenogenetica, assembly GCA_035047505.1. Lineage (NCBI taxonomy): Eukaryota > Metazoa > Arthropoda > Insecta > Diptera > Drosophilidae > Drosophila > Drosophila parthenogenetica. The sequence continues at coordinate 132,222 of JAWNPM010000242.1, forward strand.
TCGATTGTTAAATGCCCAGCTATATATGTTATTTATAGTTATTTTGTCCAACTTTGGCTCTACCCAACTTATATGAACAGCCAAAATGGTTCAAACAATTTTTAGTCCCCAGTTTCTCTTAGCATCTACTTCACACTGTTTTTTCGCAGTGTGGAAAGTGCAGCTTCCTTTTGTCGGTCGTGTTCTTCTCGGTTCGATGCTTTCGCATTTTTTCATACGCGTTTATTGCGCAAAATTAGCTAGCAATTTTTCTGCATTTGGCTTCTGAAGTTTTCCACTGCGCCTTTGATGATTGATTGTTGGAGTTGTTGGGTTCGTTTATTCGATCGATTCCGATGCATTTGCGAGTTCACATTGGTATTTCCCTTTAAACAAAAGCCGACAAAGCGGCAAGAAAGCGATGTCGCTTTAAGCCAATTGGCATGCAGCTAAATGCCCTGGCCAAGTACGTTTGGCACGCACGTAAGTAAGTCTGCAGCTGTGTACTGTGTACCAGTATGCAGGTAATAGCGACAGGTAACAGCTCTGGCGTTATAGCTCTGGGCTAGCCCTGTAATCAATCAATGCACAACACTCTTTTCTCTCTATTTCCCTCTGCTTTTGCTTCCACCGGAAAATATTTGCTTCCGTTCTGTGTTGTTTTTAGTTTTTTCTACCATATTAATATATTGTTTTATTTCTTCTCTTCTGTTCTGTGGCAAATAAATTACAATTAAATGCAGCAAACATGCAACAATTATGCACTCAGCGGATGTTTATTATCAACAGCACGTCGGGCCAAGCCAAGCGACAACATCATTAGCCAGCCCCATTTCAAGCTCAGCTCCCTAGTCCCAGTCCCAAATGTGAACCATTGTATCTAATTCTGAAACTATAGTTATAGCTATAACTGAAGCTGAAGCTGAAGCTGTGGCCCTTATTCAGTTGCAGCGAATAACTTCGGAGTGTGTAGAAAATAACTTACAAAGAATGTTAGATACTCTTTGCTGTTAAATTATAAGTATTTTTATTTAGAACATTGTTTTTTTACTCATAAGTGAACATAAGTGACTTTTTAAATAGATAATTGTTTGCTGACAGTCTGAACTCTTTGTGGTTTAAAACCTATGAACAAGTCTACCCTCTGGGTCTGAGTTTTGGTCAGGTCTTAGCTTAGATATGTTTACTTCAGCAGCTTAAATATTTATTAATGTTTCACTTATAATTATGTTGGTATTATTTGTGGTTTTCAGATTAAGATATAAGATACAAACAAAAAATAAATCTATACCAACAAAAAAATATAAATTGACCGGTTCAAATTTAAGTTTCAATTTGTTTAATACTTTTTTTTTAATCTCTATCAGACATTTCCTACCTCACCTTTTTCACTCTCTCTATCTTTCCCTTTTACTTTTTTGCGACTCTTACTCCTTCTTCTTCTTCTTTCATTTCGCAAATCAGCATTAGCCGATCTCTGCCTTATTCTATTTTTAATTTTCTCAACTTTATTTGGTTGTCTTTCTTAAAGATAAGCAAGTCAGAATCGCTCTCATTTATTACTGCTATTTAATGACTCCTACTCTCTTTTTCTTTATCTTAATATTTCGCTCTTTAAACTTCTTTCTCTGTCGCTCCTTTTCTATAACTTTTGTAAATTATATTTACTATATAAAATATATTTTGTGCTGCTTGTACAAAATATTTTTTACAGTCTACATGAAAACTTTACGCTCTGCTACTGCCTCTCTATACTTTTCCACTGTTTTGATCTGCCTCTTACTCCCTTTCCATGTGCGTTGTGTAACATATGCGTTGACAAAGTTACTGTACTCCAACTGGGCAGTACAAAAACCCAATACCCCACCCACCCGAACAAAAAACTGAACAAACTGAAAAAAACTTAAACAATACTAACATAGTGACAGTAAAAGTTGTTGTCCGTTGTCCGTAGTCCGTTTTCCATCCGTCCCTGCAGTGCATGTTAATCCGGAAGTGGGTCATTTTCCAAACGCAAATGAAAGCGTGTGCCCGCACTGCGAACCGTTGAAAATCATAATAACACATGCGATCTGATCTGATGGCATGTGAGCCGAGAGAGATGGGAGCCAAGAGATGGTGAGATGCGAGATGGTAGTTGGAAGATGAAAGATTCAAAGATGTGGGATACGCTTGATGATGTATGTGAAAATGATACGATGAAGTCAGTGAAAGAGCTCAGTTCAGAGAATTGCCGAATGCACCATAATAATAATATTATAATCAAAATGAGACATTGTCTTTTGTGTGGGAACGAGTGAACAGTTTCGTATGTTTGCGCTTATGTAAAAAACCATAGCCGATTGACGTTTAAAATTTGGTAGCAGAACTAAAGAGGTTTAACATACTGTTGGCCAAGTCTTAAAATAGTTGTTAAACAGATATTTTTAGTTTTCATACTTTATAATTTTCTTAAATAAATACAAATATATTTCTTGTTATCATTAGTCCCTGTCATTAGTTCTTAGATTTGAACCCTTTTACTACACTGTAAATCATAATAAACCGGTAATACGCAATCCTTTTGAACTGGGCGCCTCGTTGATGCAATCGGCGACCTTTCCTTCTACCTGCTGGCTACCTGTCTGCTCTGCACTAATTTGTTGTCCGCGTCGATGTTAACTGGAAATCGTTTAGGCCAAAAGTGTCGCATTTCATGCCCCAGACCCAAAGTGGACACTGCGTGTCGCGACACAGCGCGGCGCGGCGCTGCTTGAAAGCGTTTCATTTGACAGATTTATGCATACTTTCGGTTTTCAGTTTTAGGTTTTTGGTTTTCAGTTTTCAGAGCTGAACTGTTTAATTTATGATATGCATACTGTTTGCTCGACATTCTTTTCTAGTTTTCTATTTCCCCGAGTCATTTTTATTAGTTTTAAAACCCGACACAGAAGATGCTCGAAATAGGGCTCTGGAATGTTGTTGTCTCATGGAAAATTATACATATTTAGCGTCAGCTATTCTATTTCATTCTGATCTTGAATTTGAGTGCATTGAGTGCCAAGAATGTGGAAACATCAGGAGAAATAATTATGATGTAAGGCACATAATTAGCAGCAGACTAATTGTTTTTACAGTACAAGTATTTCAAAATGTAATCATATCTTCCTACAGCCAAGGGACTAAGTACTTAAGCCTTTATTCCACCCACATGATCTCATCACAGAGGAAGACATGTGAAAAGAACACTTTGGCATTATCTTTGTGAGCTGCTTTTGGCAAATTTGTCACGTAATCAAATATGAAATTATACAAAAAATAAATTTGACAAGAAATATGTAAATAAATGTGTATAAAATTTTTATTTACGGCACACGACAATTCATTACGAGTCGCAAACCAACAGCAACCTAAATAAAAGTAATAAAAAAAAAGTTAATGAAATAAAATAACAACAAGTGATGACATATCTTTGGCATATCATCAGACTTAGCCACATTCACATCGGTATACATCTTAGCCAGCATTATCAGCATTTCTCTTTATGACTTGGCCAGCAGCCCCTCTCTTTCTGCCTCGCTGTCACGCCCCCGCAAACTTCCGCCACACTTTGTCATGTCCATGACAACTATCACCAAAAAAGCACGAGTTTACATGTTAATACTCTTACAAAAGGGCAGTTTAAAGTTTAAAGTTGTTTATAAAATTGGCAGTGTAATTTTATTTTAAGGTAACTATTTTATGTTTGAGATAAAACTTTGATTCTTAGCATTTTTAAGTTACAACAGCACAAATAAATACCTAAAACTGAAAAGTTAAAAACATTAGCTTATTATTCAATTTAAGGGATGAAATGAATTATTTTTAGAGCTGAAAACTTATCTAAATTTTAAAGTTATGTCAAAAAAATACTACATAAGTTTGGATATTTCTTTTATCTAGGAAAAATGTTTTCTAAAAATATATATTTTTATAAAAGAAATGGAAATTCTGAAAGCCAATTAAGATGACAATTTCTTATAAGATTATAAATGCCCTAAAAAGAGCAGTAATTTCCGAAATACATTTAGTTTGATACACAAAACTGACACAAACATAAACATAATTTTACTTAAATAAAAATTTATAGAGTATGCACATATCGTTTTCAAGTCGGGAACATTTTCGTGATGTTACCGACAAAAATGGAAAGTATATCAAAGAGTTGCCGTTGACATTATACATATACATTTATTTGTTATTATACGATTTTATTGTGAGCTTTTGATGTGGATAATTCACACTTGCCATTTGTTTCTGTAGGCTCTTCTAAGGGTCCAAGCAGCTGCGTATGTGTGTTTTGTTGTTTGCTTTAAGGGCACCCCTTTTCACAGGAAGTTTGTGTCGTTATCGCTAACAGATACAACAAACGAGGTAGAAGATACAAGATACAAGAGAAAACCTTTTGCAAAATGACGGTCATTGTTGAGAATTGAGTTCAGATTTATGCTTAGTTTATTTATAATGGCTTTACTACTCTCATATGTGTAATTCAATCTTGATAATTGTCATGGACAACAACAAAAGCAGCCAGCAAAACTGAATCTTATCTTAAGTATACAAACGAACGAATCGAATTTCCGCAACGCAGTTAAACTAATAAATTGTGCTTATTTCTTTGCTTGACAAATATTTAAATAGAGTTTATAGAAATCGAAAACAATCTGCATTCATTGTGTCGTTAAATTTGAGCTTAAGTTTAGGCTTGTCTGTGTGCTTTAATTTGTCTATGCTGATGAGTTTTGTTGTCTGTGAAAAGTCAAGAAAAGTTTAAGCTGTGATTGGAAAAGCGTCTCACTTTTGGTATGAAAACTCAACTCGTTTTAATTTACCTGTCGTCGCATTCATTCTAAAAGACTTTTGTCTAACGACTTTTGATATTTCTTTATTCCTTATTTATTTCTAAATTATTTTTCTTTGCTTTATGAACACATAAATTCTAATGACAACAACTTGTTGAAAGTGCCAGCAGCTCATGAGCTATTTTTGGTATTTTATTTTGTGTTTTTCTCTCCGACAATTAATCTTGATAACTGATATTTGCATTTAAATGCCAAAAAAAAAGAAAAGTTGAGGAAGATGCTTCGACATTGTTTGTACTACACTGTGCACATAAATAGAAACCTAAAATGAGTTCAGAGGAAAGTATATTCTCCTACCACTAGGGATGGCTAATATTTGTTGGCTTTGCTTGTTTGGGGCAATTGAAATTAACTCGACAAAGCTGAAGACAAACATTCGACCTAGACCTCGACCCTTAGCCGTTGGGTAACTTTTTCGTAGGCAACACAATAATAAAATAAAATAATAATAATAACAAGACTAACATGAAAGCAAACAATCTACGTTATATACAAGTACGTGTATCTTTCTATCTTTCTGTTTGACTTTGTCACTTGCGCTGAGAGTTATCAACTGAGATGCTCGGCTCAGCAGCAGCTGTCACAAACAACTAGGGACTAAAAGACAGAGAGGGAAGTGTGAGAGAACTTCAGTTCTCAGCTTGAGCTGAAATATTTTTAAATATACGTATAAATGGAAATGAATCCTCCTCCATCAATGCATGAGGCGGGTGCGGCAACATTCCATTCTTAGTGTCCAGTGTGAGCAATTTGCCAAAAGCAAGAATAGAAAAACCATTCATGAAACTCACTTCAGGCCGTACAAAGCCACCGCATGATACCACTTTTTATACTCTCTGCAAGAGTATATTGGGTTTGTGCAAATGTATGTAACAGGCAGAAGGAGGCGTGGCAGACCCCATAAAGTATATATATTCTTGATCAGCGTCACAAGCCGAGTCGATATAACCATGTCCGTCTGTCCGTCTGTCCGTCTGTCTGTCCGTCTGTCCGTCTGTCCGTCTGTCTGTCTGTCTGTCCGTATGAACAAACAGATTTCAGAGATGGTAAGAGCTACAAGTTTGAATTTGGTCTCTATCGACTCGATATTTAGTCAGTCAATACAAGAATCTTTTTTTTTTTCGATGCCACGCCCCATTCGCCCACAATGAGCAAAAAACTAGACATACCTCGGAAAAAATAGATGTTTTCGGTTAATATCTCAGTAACTATGGCACTTAGGAATACCAATTTTGGTACACGTGTTCCTAAAGGACGCATAAATCCAATGACATCAAAAGTTTTGGGCTGCCACGCCCCCTTTTTCCGCAAGAAATAAAAGTAAATTTCAAACTTGCATGCCGTTTTTAAAGCATTTATTCTTATCGTACAGTGTTGTTATTTATGATTCGTTTGAAGACGTATCATGTCAAACTCTCCAGAAAGTTTAATAAGAATCCGACCATAAACAAGAAAGCAATGCAGCAACAAAGATTTTATTCTAAAGCAATGAGCGCGAGAGAGACAGCGCTAGTCGTGCCGACCAATAGTATTCATACACACATATGTATGTGCATACATTTAACGTCAAACGAATTTGTATGTACATACAGACAAACACATGTATGCTTGATTATGCTTATCTTTTTTTTGTTTTAACGTATTCTAATACAAGAACTATCTATTGTAATGTCTGAATACCGATTTAAGTATTATAATTGGGAATAAACGCAGAGAGTATTATACGGTCGGGCGTGTTCGACTGTACTTTTCTTTCTTGTTTTGTATTCTTTTAAAAAGGACCTCGACGCATTTTATTTGACTTTTTTTTTTCTCTCACCCGCTTTTCTTCTTGTTACTCGTTTCCGTTTCCTGTCCTGCGGCGCAACGAATGCGATTTAATTTCTTTTGTCATCTGAATCGATTCAAAAAGTCATTGGTGCCGAGTGTTGGCTAAGTAGTTGGCACTCAGCATTCGAGTGTTGGCCAAAAGTGCCGACCAACAACGGCCAGGTGTGTGTCTATAGTTTTCCTCGCAGTTACCTGTACACAGTGCTGTACTTAATATCTTATGAAATATCCTTGAGTTAATTAATTGTCTTGCATTTACACACGTGCAGTTTTAATTCCCCTTTCTGGGGTCCTTTTGGTTGCGGTATTTGAGCCAAGAGTGTGATATTCGAAATTCAATTGATTTGCAATTAATTTGTTGGTCGTTTCAATTTCTAATCAATAGAATGTAATTGCTTGTTGACCACACACATACACACACACACACACACACTCGCGCACTTTCAGATATTTACCGCCATTTGGGGAATTAACTTGGCACAAAGCTAAAGCTTTATTTAATTCCCCATTCTTAGCTCATTTTCAATCAATTAATTTGTCATTTGAAGATGTTTATCATTCAGAGATTTCCGCTCACGCCAACCGAATTTGGCTCTTTTTAATCAGCCGCCTCAATGAACAAATCAATTCTGATTTGGTTAATGTCGCTTATTTAGCGGATATATATTATTGATTTACTTTTGCCAAAAATATTTATACAAATATACACCTTTAATTGGCTCCACACGGTGAACGAATGAACGCATTGGAATAAATTGCCATCAATTGAATATAAATATGACTTTCATTTGGGTTTTTTATTTGTATTTTTATTTATATTTTTCATTTCATCTCTGCTCATTTTGTTGGCATATTTTGCATATTTAATGCAAATGAAAATCTGTCGCCTGCAGATTTAAGGTTTATTGAATTGCATTACAATTTACGGCCAAAGTTTATTAAACAGCACTCAATTTGATTTAAGCTGATTATGGTCATATTTTTATTTCATAAATTATGTTTGTTGAACTCTTCTTAAAGCATTTTATTTTAAATTAGCCAATGGGTTTCTCTCTGTGTTGGAATTCCAGGAAAAAGGCTAATAAAATGCACTAAGAATGAAGTTGATGAAGCATTTGACAGAAAGATATGATAGCTATATTTATAGTTGATATACTTACCCGCATAGTTTCTTTAATTATTCGAATTCTTCCCTGTTAATCTACCTAGTTCATTCACCTTTAACAATGCCCTAATTTGACTAGAAATTCGTTGATTGGCGACTAGTCAGTGGAGTTTTCAGACAATTAATTTAATTTACAGCTAGTTTGGCCAAAAAAAAAATTAAATTGGATTACCACACAGGGCACAAGAGCTAATCAGTTAATGGACTTGTATTTGTTGTTGTAGCTGTTGACTTTAAGCCGCTTGTCACGTAACGGAATCTGCTCGATATCCGCACTTCTCTGACTTCTCTGGATTCATCGCGTGTGCGTGAGTTTTCCCCTCTGTTTTGGAAACTTGTCAACTTTAATTGTTTAAACTTTTGTAGCTCGCCAATTGGCAAATGTCGTGCACAAATCAGAAGAGCGTGAAATGCTGATAAGTGTGTTTCTTTGGACCACTTGCTATCTTTGGGAATACCTGGTAGAGCTCTCTGCTTGATGGGACTGCTCTTTCCAATCACCATCAACTGTCACATCTTGAGAGGAATCGAAAGCATCTTCCCAAATCCCCATCGATCCCAAATGCTCCCACGCCTGTCCATTTGCGGTCTCATTGATTGGGTTTGCCGCTCTTCACGTTTTTCTAATTTCACTCCATTAATTTTGTAATTTCAAATTGTTGTTTTGTAATTGTTGTTTGCCATTTTTGCGGTTTCCACTCAACACACACACACACACACGCACACTCAATCGCCTATTTGTTTTCAATCAATTGAATTGAAAGTGAAAACATGAAAGTGTGAGTGGAAATTGATTTGCAGGCAAAACCACATTTGATTAGACCATTCAACATGATTAGCTCTAATGAGCCATGCTGCAAATGTGTCTCGAAAAGCTTCAGTTGACTCACTCAGCTGGGGTGCTTAGACTGCCCGCACAGTTTGACCAAATTTGTTTTCAAATTTCTAATTCACAGTTAGTTTACAGAACTCTAAATGGGTTTTCAGTTGTACTTGAAAGCACTACAAATGACTCCTTACAGTGACTGCAAAGAGTACACTAAATTTGGTGAAATTTCGCTATGAATTATTAACTACGTTGTTAAGATTTTTGACTATTAGCTTACTATATTTAAAATAATTTTAAGATTTTTACTTTAATTATTTTCAGCCAGAATCGACTTATTTTCCCTTGAAATTTCTTATAATTTCTAAACTTCTACTTCCCTTATCCAATTTTATTCACTTGAATAATTTTTCACGCAATTAGTTCTCATTATTTATTTAAACAACAACACTCCCAAATATCTTTTGTGTATAAAAAATTGTGTTGACTATAAAAATGAATAATTTTTTATGGGTCTCATGTGCGGAGACGTCGACTTCTGGGCGCCAAAGCACAAGTGGCACTTGTTATGATTAACCCTTTGATGAAGGCAGAAATAATTATAAATTATTGCACAGCAGCTGCTTTATTTTTTGTTGTATATGTACATACATATATATATAAATATATTATTTTGTTTTTGGAGCATCGACCATTTTTGTCTGTCTTTTTTGTCATTTTTCTCCATTGTCCATTAACATTGATTGACCGTCATTAAATGTATCACATTGTTTTTATTTTTCGGCAGCAAAACATTATTAATAATTTTTAAGGTAATATAATTAAGTGGACTTTGTATTTGTTTTAATTATGCCGCGTTTGATGTTGTTTTTGGTTGTTGTTGCTGTTGTTTGTGACCATCGACCACAAATAACGATGGCAAACGATTTATAATTTATTTCAATTTAATTGTATTAATTGTTTTTTGCTCTCTTTATCAATTATAATATAATATTTATATATTTGCGGTTTTCATTATGTAATTAGTTGAACTGCAAATTGTTTTGCAGTGCTAATTGGTAATCCCACAAATTGAGGTTTGTGGAGCAAAGAAGCGACTTGGATGAAAATTTATTGAGTTCCAATCAATTGGGGGTCTGACAATTGATCGATGAAATTTGAGAAGCGAATGAGTTCAAAAATATTTTATATGTAATTCGAAGAAGTTTCTAAAAATTGCTACTCAGGAAAACAAAAGTTCAATTCTTAAATATAATCTCTTAGTGTGAGTTTTTCATGGGCTTAAAATTGTATTTTTTTATACTCTCTGCAGGAGTATATTGGGTTTGTGCAAATTTATGTAACAGGCAGAAGGAAGCGTGGCAGACACCATAAAGTATATTCTTGTTCAGCATCACAAGCCGAGTCGAAATAGCCATGTCCGTCTGTCCGTCTGTCCGTCTGTCTGTCTGTCTGTCTGTCCGTATGAACACACAGATTTCAGATATGGGAAGAGCTACAAATTCAAGTTTGGTCTCTATCGACTCGATATTTAGTCAGTCAATACAAGAATCTTTTTTTTTTCTGATGCCACGCCCATTCGCCCACAATGAGCAACAAACTAGACATACCTCGGAAAAAATAGACGTTTAAAGCGAATATCTCAGTAACTACGGCACTTAGGAATAGCAATTTTTGGTACGCATGTTCCTAAAGACAGCATAAATACATTACCTTTTAAAGTTTTTGGTTGCCACGCCCCCTTCTTCCGTAGGAAAAAAAAACTTTTTAAACTTGCATGCCATTTTAAAGTCATTTGTTCTTATCGTACAGTATTGTTATTTCGTGACATAACCTCTCGCGGAGATATGTCGCTTTAAAACGACATAAACTCGCACGGAGATATGTCGCTATGAAAGGTCATAACCTCGCGCGGAGATATGACGCTTTAAAACGACATAACATCGCGCGGAGATATGACGCGGAGTATGACGTTTTAAAACGACATAACGCGGAGATATGACGTTTCAAAACATAACCTCAAATTCAAACGAATTTGTATGTGCATACAGACAAACATATGTATGTTCGATTATAAATAGTCCTTTTTGTTGTAACGTGTTCTAATACAAGAACTATCTATTGTAATATCCGGATAATGATTTTAACATTATAATTGGGAATAAAAGCAGAGAGTATTATACGGTCGGGCTCGTTCGACTGTACTTTTCTTACTTGTTTTGAACTGTTTTTAGTATTTTAAAGTTAGTCAAATGTTTTGTTTGTTCCAACACCTATAATAAACTGTAACTAATTTCAGAACCGATACAATTGACTCCCCAGACAAATTTAACTTCTTGACATTTATTCCAAGATGAGAACTGCTGCAAGTGCAAGTGAATATATTTTATTCAAGTCTCTGCAAAACGTATTTAATATAAAATGTTCATATTTATTTCAGTTATATATACCATCGCCTTTTACCTGGGCTTTGTTCAAGCAGGTACTAAGTTTAACCCCTTTCCGCTGCCCTTCATAGGTCCTACAGTTTAATACCATTGTAATCCAATGAAATGTTTAAATAATGGTCTTTGTGCATTGAATACTTATGAATTTTTTATTCTTTGGTGGGTTGGGAGTTTGCAATTCTCTTTATAGTGAGCCAAAAGTAGAACTAAAGAAACTTTTTAATTTTTTTTTAATTTATTGACGATCTACACCTTTTAGAAAGGAAACAAATAAATTTGCTACTGTTCTTATACAGAATTATTCTTAATAAAACTAGAATTCGGTTTCCCATAGAGCTTATTGGATTAATCGTTGGCATAGGCAACTTTTGTTTGGACGTCTCAATGACTCTTCATATTTAAATTGAGTCATTACGCTTTGCCAATTTGTCAGTCATTCAGATACTCACGATGTGTTAACATGCAAATTGATATCTCAAAAACAACATAAATGTATCTTATTGTAAAGATCGGCCGTTGATCGATGAAGACAAAAACTAAAGCGTCTTTTGTACGCTGAACATGCTTAATTCAACTCTGTAAATGATGCCTGCGAACGGATGAGCTGACATACAGATAAAAAGTCAAGACACAGACGTAGATACAGATACAGCCACAGCTACAGCTACAGAGGCAGCAAAGGCGCAGTCGAATGATCAATGAAGTTTGTGCTGTGGTTTTATGTGGTCTAAGTCGCTCCCATCATCAGCATTGTCTTGTGGTTGTGTTGTTTTCAGTTTTATATGTATTTTTTTGTCATCGTCAACTTTACACTCCTAACTTCATTGATAAAACTTGTTGTAGCTGTCGCTTCCTCTTTGTAAGTGATTTTTTGTTGTCTTTCAGTCGCTCAGTCGCTCGGTCTCACTGACTTGTTTTACATTTTTTATTTTACTTATAAAAAATCAAATCCGGTCGGTCTCTTGGTCTTTTGGTCGTATCATGTGACTCCCATGCCCCAGTGAACAGTTTGGGGAAGTAGCTAGATACTGATCGAGTTTTGGGAACCTTTCATTACCTCTTGGTAATTGCCGAACAGCTTTTGAACAACTATGCAGTTTGACCACTAGTATTTTGGAAATGATTTTTTAAAAGCAATTTATTATTTGCCCATGCTCAATACTGAACAAACTTGTATATAGATACAAATAGTATATACTTTTGTTGTGAATCTGTAATGTGAATTATCCTTGTGGATCTAGTGGCATATCATTGGCTGGATAAAGTGTTGAAGATGGAGAAGGGCCATCAACAGCAACAGGATCTGCGACTGCAACGGGGGCTGGCTCTGGCTCTGGCTCTGGCTCAGGCTCTGGGTTGGCTGACAAAAACAACGGCTTAGTTACATCTCCAGTGACTGGGTTGCCAAAGGCATTGTGCAGCAGGGCAAGTGTAGCCACTATAAAAATGATTGAGACTATTTTTAGTTAATTTCACGTTGTCTTGAGTAACTTTTCTACATTACCACAAGCAAATAGAATTGCTGAAAGAAGTTTCATGTTCCTTTTGACTGATTCAGTTGACCATTTGCTGGCTGCTTTTATACCACTTGACTCCAACGATGTGGCAAGAATCAATTTGGTTTTTATGCCTGCCTCAATTATGATAAGGTAAAGAATAATGTGCACAATAAAGTACCTTAGGTATTGCAAATCAATTATTGATGAAACTCTGCAGCACTCAAAAAGTTTTGAAATTTAAAAAAAATTATGAAATTTTTCTAGGAAACTTTTAGGGCAGACAAAAAAAGAATATAATAGACTGTTTTGAGATGAAAAAGATTTCAAATTCAGTAGGAATTTTGCAGAGAAATTTGAGTAATAATAAATTAATAATATTAAATTAATAAATTAACTGAATTAAATTAATAAATTAAATGAAAAGTCGTGCAGTTTCATTATCATAATATTCAATGTATTAACTCTTAAAATTTAAAAATTTGTTGTATAAAAAATAAAAGAAAAAAATATGGTTTTAATGAATATTTTTATAAATTTCAAATTCAAAAATTTAATTATAGAATATTTATTTAGAGCTATAAATTCCATTGTTATTTAATTAAAAAATGTATATTTGTTTTTATTTTTAAACATTATGAAGAACATTTATTAAGTAATACATTTTTAGATGTCTCCAGAAATCTTATACGCCGGTATATGCGTCGTCTCGTGTGCCCAGGGAGCATTTGTCTGATTTACGGGTGTGGCCAAAGCATTTGTTGCATCGCCAAATAATTTACTCAGTAAGGCAGCTAAAAGTTGTAAATTAATGTTACTATAGTAAATCATCATTTTAGTCTATGAAAGTTCTAACTTACTGAAGCAAGCAAGCAGCAGCGATCTGAACTTCATATTTCAATCGTATAAATATGTCAAATGCTGTTCTCTTGTTTTCTGAACACTTTATATAACATTTTGATGGCATTTTTATGGAAAATTTAATGCTATAAAATCAATTGAAGCATTTCTCGTTATTGTGATAAACTTTTATTACTCAACTTTTATTAGGTTCGTAATTTTAAGGGCCCTAGAGTTGCCATCGTTGCAAAAGGCAAAGTTGATTGCTTGTACTTGAAATCGATTAGCTTTGTTTTAGAAATATTGTACGCTTCCCCAATAAATATAAATTATTTTACATGCATACAATAGATTTGATCTATTATGGAAATTTCTTGTTATTTATTTCTGATTAAAGTCATGAACAGATAAATAGTTTCACAGCTTTATGGTTTTATTGACAAATTTATTTATATTAGATATATTATATAAAGTACACTTGACCTACTCGTTAGCTCATGCAATTGTTTTTCTAGTTTGTGTCATTAATTTCACTGTCATCATTAGAATTACTATTTCCCGATCTGTACAGATCAGGCGTACGTTAAAGGTATCAATGTATCAGTGTTGTATAGAGGGCTTGGAGCAACCACTGCAAATTTAATAGAATTGGTCGATTATTGTTGTGGCCTACACCTTGATAGATAGCTTAACTTACCCGGCGAATTAATAATGGGGATATTTGGTAGTGCATACACGGGTGGTGGTATAACCGGTTCAGGCACTACAGGAACATCTACCCCAGGCTGAATTTCTATAATGTCGGGAGAGTCATCACCCTGTATTTGATTCTGGCAATCTATACAAATATTTGCTGCGTTCGGGCCACCAATATGCACTGATATATTTTTGGCACCATTTCCATAGTGAGCTCGATTATAAACCTGACTATCGCCGTGGGTTTCGGCAAACAGGCTACAAACGACTAGTATTTGTAGGATTTTGTATTAAGAAAGGCTCTGTGAATTTCTTTTAAATTTTACTTACAGCACAGAACGACTAGAAAATCCCTAATTCTTGTCATGCTGCCCAAGTTGCCGCGATGAACTAAAAAGAGTGCAGACTAAAAGTTTCTTTTTGTGGTAGTTTTCAAAGAAATCGAGTAATTGTGTTCGCTACGGATTATTTTATTATCATGTATTATTAGTTATGGTAGAAAGTTCATGTTATATAACTTAAAAAATTAAATATAGTATTTAAATTTGATTTATTTGGCTATTTGTCAAGCTAGAAAAAATTGCTGGGTGGGAATTTATTCCATAACCCTAGAATTTATTCAGACAATGATAATATATAAAATACAGAAACAAATTTATTTATATGGAAATATATTTTACTCAAATTCAAATGATTCCTACAGCATTGCATTTAAATAAATTTTTAAAAACATTTCATACAGAAAAAAATTGTTATTTAAGGATATTCAATTAAAAATTTTCAACCGCTTTTCATCTCTCACTCTCCCATTCACTTTATGTTATTTCCAGCAAAATATTTAGGGGCAATTATTAATGCAGCCTAGGGACAATCTGCAATGCAGCCTATTAAATTGGGTTTTTTAGTTGTCAATACGTAAGGAATGAACTCAATTGTGGTTGGTTCCTCTGTTGTAGTTGTTGGTATTTCAGTTGTAGTTGGTTCTTCAATTAATTCTGGAGATGCATCGGTTGGTTCGGGATCCGTACTCTCAATATCGATTGGGATTATTGGTATTGGTATTGGTATTGGTACTGGCATTGGTGTTGGTGGATTCACATAGAAGAACGATTGCAGATGCGAATTTTGAGCCAAATAATGATCCCAGTTTATTGGACTCGGCAGGGATAGTACGTCCTGGTCTTCTCCCTCAATTTGTATTTGATTTTGGCAATCAATACAAATATTTCCAGCATTGGAGCCATTTATATGCACTGAGATGTTTCTCTGTCCACTTCCATAGCCTTCTCGATTATACACTTGCTCGTTGGCGTAACTTCCATCAATCAGCATCCAAACAACTGTTTAGAGGAATATAGAGGAAATGTTTGATAGGATTAGAGTTTACAGAAGTTATACTCACAGCAAAAAACTTTAAGGAAGTTCCTCAATCGAACCATTTTGGCCTATTTCCCGTACAAACTAAAGATAATGAAAGCTGTGCAAAGCTTTTTGTGGCTCGTTCTGAACAGAGCAATAAATTGAATTCGTTACGAATTATTGGATAACCGTTTATGCAGCTTAAGATTCCCTGTTAAGTGTTTGTCTTATATAACAGAGCCGATAATTATATACGTTTGACCTCAAAGTGTTAAATTTATTTTTTTGCGGTTGGTTGAATAATTTTTAAAGTCTAAATTATACTTGAGAGAAGTTAAAATAACTAAAAAAGGCTACAGTCAAGCGAGCCGACTTTAAAAGGCCGAACTCCTTTTAGTGGTTATTTTTTTGATTCCTATTATGGGAGCTATAAGCTATAGCTGTTCGATCCCAACCAAAGATGCTGAGGATAGTTATAACAATGATATACACAAAATGTGTGAGTTTGTTTACGAAAGCTCACGTAACAGTACATGTCTGCATACAAATTTCCCTTTCGGACCAATTTGTCCTATATGAGCTATAGGATTTCATTACAATTTTCGTAGTCTCTGAGATCCAAGGGTTCATACGGACGGATGGACATTCGGACAGATGGACAACGCTTTATCGACTCGGCTGCTAATGCTGATCAATAATATATATACTTTATTGGGTCGGAATCGTTTCCTTCTGCCTATTACGCACATTTCGCTTCTAACGAACCTAATAGACCCCTCTACTCTTTTTTGGAGTACGGGGCCTAAAAACTAATTGTTTATTTATTTTTCTTACTTTTCGTAAGTGACCAAAATTTTGATGATTTATATTAAATATTTTCTCATATCTAAATCAAAATATAATTATTCTAAAGACTTATATAATCTTTGTGTTTAATTTTGGTTAATTTCTACTTTATTTCAATTGCTAAAAATTAAATTAATTTTTCTAAACTCTTAACATAACATAGATCACATTTAAGTGCATTTAATGCCTGCGTATATGTATTTTAATCTGCTGTCGACACCTAATGCATATAAAACCTGTGTTACTGCCAGTTATATTAAGGATAATATTGCTTGATGTTTCACCGTCATCCAGTCGTAAAATCTGCACATTGCTATAAGTTGAGTTCAACAGTAAACAAAGACCTAAATAATAAATTATTGCTTAGCAAAAGTGTTAATTATTCTTTATTTGGTAAACTTACAACAGAGTAAAAACAGAAAATTCTTGGCTAGAACCATTTTGCTGTTGGTTTGTTCGAGAACTGATTCTATGGATTACATAGTTTGGTTTTGGGCTAATGCGTTGAAATTCTTTTTAGTTACACTCACTTAATAAATGATATTTGCTATAATTGATTTTATAAGGTTTATGTATTTATAATACATAACATTTTAGAAATTATATTCTGATATATATCGAGTGTGGGTTTCATCAATAAAGTAAAATTCATTGCAGTTTACTGAAAATTTCAATACAGGATATTTTTAATAATATACAATTATATATATATTTATATGTTTTTTACAATTTATTGTATAAAATATTTCTGTTTACATATTTGTCTAGTAGTTACTAGGGACAATCGTCAGCGCAACCCTCCAGATCTGGAGCTATGGTTGAAGCTTCCTGTATATACCAAGGATCTGATTTATCTGCGTAAGTGGTGTATGTTGTTGCCTCCGTTGTTGTTGTTGTTTTTGTAGTAAATTCACCTCTTGCTGTCGTAGCTGTTGTTTCGGTATTATCGGAGTTATGATAGATTGGTATCCTAAAGTTCCACTCAAAATCCAAATTTGACTTATCATTTAAGTCTTTTCCGTTTTGGCACTGATGATTTGTAAGCCAACAAGCGATTTGGGGTATCTCGTACTCTCCCGCTGGATAGACCGTATTTAATTTTGGCCAGTCGGGATTATCCTGATTTTCATCGATCCAGCTAACTAAATTTTTAGCCTTGATCAACAAGTCATCCAAACTCTGCTCAGAATCTATGGGCCATTTTGACTTATCAGCAAGTTCGTTAATTTTATTTGTTATTTTCTGGCCCCATATTGGCATGTCTTCAATTTGCGTGAGCTTTTTGTTAATTTGCGGATTATCTGTAATAACATTACTGAACAGATCGTGAAATGATGGAAATTCATAGACGTGACCGTTTCGTCTTTCAGAATATTCTTCAGCTCTGTTTAAAATATTCGAAATTATCTGGGTAAAATTTTGATTATCTTGGTTTTCACCTGGCTTAAAAAGGCCTTTTGAATTTTCTCCAAAAATTATATCCAACAGTTCGACTAACGACAGCTTATTATCGTTCTCAATTACTGGATTTTTAGATTTGTGGGCAGATTCGTTCAGAATTGTGGTTAATAAATCTGTTAGACTTGGATTCTCATATTGTTGCTTCTGCCATTTCTGATTATCGTTCTGAATACCTTTAAATATTACATCCAGCAGATCGAAAAATGACTGTTCTTTAGTGTCCCGACTCCCTGGATGTTTGGTTCGTCCGTGCAATCCATTTAGATCTTCTATAGCATCAAAAATCCAGCCTAGATTTTGTTCCATCGTATTTTTCCATGTGTTTTGTGGAATCTCCGGAATATTTATCACATCGTATACAGACGGAAAGACTGCAGAATTTTGTAGGATCTCACACGGACTAAGCGATTCTATGCTGACAAAATTACTTAGTATGCAGTCGCTTTTTGGTGGATGTGACTTCTTGTGTCCATGCGTAATCCTGGACGGGGATTTATCACCTTTTTTTAGTTCAGCAGTATTATATTGATTGCCCATTACAAAGTTGTAGACATCGCTATAGACGAATCTGGGACAGGTCACAAGCCAAATGCCTAAGACAAGAAATTTTTGACGATATAGTTTTCCTTATTGAGTTTTCTATACTCACAGCACACGAAAAATAGAGTTTTGTCCATTATAATCATTTTAAAGATCTTTGAAAGACTAATCTAGTTCTTAACTGATATTTATAGTTGAATTGCTCGAATACATAACCGTCAGTCAATTGAATTAGTTGTAGAAATTAGATTCAGTTAATTGCATTTTTAAGCTGTTAATTTAATTATAAATGATTTGCTTTGGCATATCAAATAGTTGGTAAATTAAAATTTCTCGCATTTTAGTTTTAGAATATTTCCAAATCAGAAATTTAATAATAATATTTTTAAATAATATATTTATAATATATACTAATATTTTTTTCAAAAATTCTTGATAAATTTTACATTAAATAAAAATAAACTTTAAATTTATTTACCAATACAATCTTTAATTAAATAAATTTTAAACATTTACTTATATTTATTCATTACTTGAGAATCTGAGCTCAAATCAAACTGATCGCTCTCCTGAGCTTGAATCTGACAATCTATACAGATAGAACCTGCATTCGGTCCATTAATATCGACAAGAATATGATTTTGACCAGGTTTTTCAAAGAAAAATCTGTCAGATGCATCGGCCACAACAGACAACTGACCATTGGCCACATGCAGGACTAGCCAAATACCTAAATTAAAGAGTAGAGATTAAAAAAGTATTTAATAATTTATTTGTAAGCCTTACAGATCAGAGAGACTAGCGAGTTGCGCATCATGACCGTATTGTTTGCAATATTAAGAGGAACTAAAGTTGGGTAAATTAATTTCAGGGGTTTTCTCTGTGCTTTACATAAGAAGCAGTCAATCGAATTGGTTACAGATGTTTTAAAAAAATAATAAAATAAAAATAATTAAATATTAAATCTGATGTAAGCGTTTAGATTGATTATTTTAGCTTAAGTTTTGCACACAAGAGATAACTAAGCACAGAATTTTCATAAATTTTCATAATTTCCAGTACAGTTTTGTCTTCAAAAAATAAATTCCCCCATAAAAATTTGTACAAAATATAAAGAACTTTTGTTCATAAAGTTTTCCACAAAGAGGAAATATTTTTAAAGTCTAAATATTCTTAAGTATCTTTGCTTCCTCCTGCACTGCCCCTTCGAAAGTTACTTTCCGTAGTGATTTCAACGGTTATTGTCAGATTTTATGTTTTCCCAAGCATAATTTAGAAATTTCCCTGACGTTTATGGTTCTTTGATTTGTGTGCTTTATGCATTTGGAATACAAATACGAAGATACTTAATATGTGAAACTACCTGTAAGCATGTTTGAGGTGTAAACGATTTGTAAATGATATTGTTTTCTGGTCTCCCTGTGAACAGCAGGTGGTGGAGTTCAGTTACTTTTAAGTAACTCAGCTACCCGCTGACACATATATCGAATAATCAAAGATATATATACATATATTTACTCTTACATGTTGTAATCAAATTACATGCAAACAATTTCACAATTTGTGTTTAAATGGACATTAGCATAAATCGCATTCGAATCATTTTCCAATTGCATTCGTTTTCTATTTAAATCGAAATTAAATGAAAAGTGAGGCGATTGCGACTGCAGACGTTTGCCAACACTGCAGCAATGCAACACAAGTCAATCTGTGTGGCTGTGAGTGTTTTTATACTCTCTGCAAGAGTATATTGGGTTTGTGCAAATGTATGTAACAGGCAGAAGGAGGCGTGGCAGACCCCATAAAGTATATATATTCTTGATCAGCGTCACAAGCCGAGTCGATATAACCATGTCCGTCTGTCCGTCTGTCTGTCCGTCTGTCCGTCTGTCCGTCTGTCTGTCTGTCTGTCCGTATGAACAAACAGATTTCAGAGATGGTAAGAGCTACAAGTTTGAATTTGGTCTCTATCGACTCGATATTTAGTCAGTCAATACAAGAATCTTTTTTTTTTTCGATGCCACGCCCCATTCGCCCACAATGAGCAAAAAACTAGACATACCTCGGAAAAAATAGATGTTTTCGGTTAATATCTCAGTAACTATGGCACTTAGGAATACCAATTTTGGTACACGTGTTCCTAAAGGACGCATAAATCCAATGACATCAAAAGTTTTGGGCTGCCACGCCCCCTTTTTCCGCAAGAAATAAAAGTAAATTTCAAACTTGCATGCCGTTTTTAAAGCATTTATTCTTATCGTACAGTGTTGTTATTTATGATTCGTTTGAAGACGTATCATGTCAAACTCTCCAGAAAGTTTCATAAGAATCCGACCATAAACAAGAAAGCAATGCAGCAACAAAGATTTTATTCTAAAGCAATGAGCGCGAGAGAGACAGCGCTAGTCGTGCCGACCAATAGTATTCATACACACATATGTATGTGCATACATTTAACGTCAAACGAATTTGTATGTACATACAGACAAACACATGTATGCTTGATTATGCTTATCTTTTTTTTGTTTTAACGTATTCTAATACAAGAACTATCTATTGTAATGTCTGAATACCGATTTAAGTATTATAATTGGGAATAAACGCAGAGAGTATTATACGGTCGGGCGTGTTCGACTGTACTTTTCTTTCTTGTTTTCTGAAGTGTTGCAAGCGCGTAAAGTGACTTACGAGGGGCGTTTAGTGAGTTGTAAGACAATTTTAGTGAACAATTTTCAATTTATATTTGCATTAAGTTTTCTATATAAATTATTAATTTTTTCTAAAGTCTGATTTTATGAGTTGGAAGCTCCAAAACCTTTCGTACCTCCCTAAAATGTATTGCTGCAAAAACTGCCTTAAAGACATGTTCTCTGCCATTTTTTTACACTTCTGTTGGGCTTTAACTGCTGTGGTAAAAAGGGTTTTCCACTGCTGTTTTCCTCCAAAAAAAGAAGGAACTGTAAGAAAAGTTGCTTAAAAAAGAAAAGTGTTTTCTATGTGTCGCACAAATTGCGTTTGTCGTTGTCACAAATTTCGTGGCAATTTTTTACGCTGACTGCAGTGCTCCACGCCCCACACGCCACCACTCCCGTACTCTCCGTCGACTTAAATTGGCATTTAATGTTGATTTATTGTATGCAATCCGTAAGATATAATATCTCACAGGCGTTGCGAATGTGTCGCGAGTGATTCAAATGTAATTGAAAATTGAAAGTTAATGCGCTGTGTAGTGGGATGTAGTTTTTCTTTCAACACAGAAACAATCAGAAAGTGAAAATTGACCAATGCTCTCTGGGGCACAAAGAGCTGAGGCCGCCGCAAAACTGATTAAAAACGTTCTTGGCCCGAACTCGTAATAATCAAACTGGCCAAAACAGCAATAATGTTTCGCACAATAAATCACTTGGCTTTAATATATCATCTTAATTATGGCAGCGAAGACACAACGAGACAGAATGAGGCAGCCGAGTGTGCCAGACTATGAAGCACTTTGCAAGCTAATTGAATAAATAATTTAGACAGTGTTTAAAGATACTCGTTAATGTTTTTATAGTAGATAAACAGTAAATATATTTTACTCTTCGAATAAAGTATTCATTTTAAAACACTGCCTGTTCCACTTAATTAAAACACCCTCTTCATAGACAACCCATAAATTGCCTTTCAACGGAAAATCAAGTTTAAATATTTTATAATACACAAGTTTAGCTCAGGTCACATTCTCTTGGGGTTAAAGCTGTTAAATTCGTTGAAGGAAAGGACAAAACACAAGTAAGTTCCATTCTGTTTTTTTGTTACCAAAACTCAAGGGCGATTTTGTGTTCCATGAAGTTTGGGAAATCATAAAACTTGGCGAGTTATGAGTTATGCATAAATACCCATCACGGCATGCAAATTAAAGCTAAAAGCTAATCTGGCTAATTCTATTGTGTGGCTTTTTGGCCAAAAGAGAAACCCAACCAGACAAATGGTCTACAAATATTATGTGTATTAAACATGTGAAGGCCAAGTTGGCTGATCCAGGTCGAAGTCTGGTTTTGGGGCCCAATGCAGACGCCTTTCCGCTTGGCCTGGCTAACGACGACAGCGGATATGGCCAAGACAGTGTCAGTTGGGGCAACTACACCAAGTCTTGTTGTTGTTGTTATTGCTGGTAAGCAGATGACACCTGTTTCATGCATTGCCAGCACAAGCTGCTCAAGTTCAGCTGCTCAAGTTTAGTATTTTTTTTTGTTGATCTTTTTTTTTTGGGTTATGTGGCTTTAATGGCCTTTGAGCCGCTCGTGGCACTTGCCACTTGGCCGCAATCGGAAGTTCATGTTTATGATACGCTGTCTATCAACATCCTGGGCGTTTGGAATCAACAACTTCATCATCATCAACAGCAACTGATATCAGCTGCCAATGCTTGCAGGTTCCACCAGAAGTTGATTTGTTGTTCTTGTCCCCACTTGTTGCTCTTCTTCTTCTTCTGTAAGTATCGTTAACTCATCAACTGCTTGGCAAAGCCATTTGGCTTACATAATTGACAATGGCTATAAACGTAGCGTAATAAAACTAAGCTATAAAAGCCGTTTTATCTATCTATCGTTTGGTAGTTTCCCATACGAAATTAGTTGACTTAATAAATATATAAAAATTAATAGAAATATAAAATAAGTACTCTGCTTTTTAATTTATAAAAAAATGTGGGTTTTGTTGTATTAATTAGAAACGAAACTAATACCGGCTATGTGCTTAGAAAGTACTCAAGACTTTCACAAAAATTTAAAGAATTTTTCCTTAAACTTGAGTTAGAAATGAAAATAAATTAACCCTAAGAAAACTCTCAGTAAGAATTAAATTTAAATAGTAAAAATAACTCACAAAATACACTCCATCTTTAAGACATTCCAAAGGAAGTATCTCTTTAAGCCAAGTATGCCTAAGTGCTTGCCTGTTTGTATCTTCGATTGAGGTGTTTGAGTCTAATGCACAATGATCATAAATTAAACTCAATTCATTTGGCTATTCATTGTTAATGGTTGTGGCTATAAGTACATAAGTATCTCTAACAAGCCGCCACTTAAACAGGCAGCAAATCAACTCAATTATGTAAGTTGCTTCGAGATACAATTGTATCTCAAAGAACTTGATTGATATGCACGGTGTTCTCGCTCTTGTTTTTGTATCTCTCTGTTGTTCTTTATTTTTTTATTTTTTATTTGATTTACAGCTACTGCAAGTATGAGTATTTATAGGAAATGTGCGAAGCACGCGAAAAAACGCGAGGGGAAGTTGCATCCGCTGCTGCTGCTGCTTCTGCTGCAACCCGGCAGATGCAACTTTAGCTGAAGTAATGCTAACAAGTGCAGTGCGGCATCTGCAACCAAAATCCACATTGACGTCGACATCAAAATCGACTTCGACTTCGACATTGGCAACGGCAACGGCAACGGCTTCTGGCTTTTGTTTACATTTGAAGCACGTCTGTTTGGGCTGCTGCAGCTGCTGACCGTTGGCTATAAACTTGCAGCCGGCTCAAGTCTCCCCACAGCCAGCGAAAGAGAGAGCGGGGGAGAGGGGAAGAGAGAGGGACTGAGAGCAGGAGCCCAGCTTCTTCGTCTACGATTACACAACTAAAAATTGAAGTTGTAATTGGAGCATGCATAGGTTTTTACACTGCCTTCCAATTCTTAGCATAACTTAACGCCTACACTGTTAAAAATTAGCTATAACTCTTAGGTTATGCTCTGAAAATGGAATAAGGATAGAAAATTCACCTGGATTATGGAGAGCTGCCTTTAAAAATGAATTACTGAAGAAAATATTTATATATTTTTAAAATAAAAGTTTAAAAATGATTAAATTAAGTTTTATTTTTTATATTTTGGAACTTATACTGACATTTTTTTTTAACAACAATTTTGAAACAAAGTTGAATATCTTTTATTAAAAAGTTAATAAAATTGGTTTTTTAAAAATCAAAAATAATTTTAAAATAATTTCCTTACAATTTAAAATGGTTTTAAGAAAAGTCAGTTAGTTTGGAGATTTAGTAGACAAAATAATCAAGTTTAAATTGCTTTACATATAAAATTATGAATTCTTTGTTATCATTTACGTCCTAAAACCTTCGAAATTTAGGGTCACAATTCCTAAACTCTTCAGTTTAAAAATAACTAACTTTTTTTCAGTGTAGCTGATTACACCTATGCACACAGCTCGTAAGAATGCTTCGCATGTGCTACCCAAGATTTTCCTCAGCTCTCCATGCTGTGTGCTTTTCACACGCTTATGTGAAAAGCGTGCTATGATACAACTATAATTCCATTCTCAGCAAATATTTAACTGTTTGCCTTGAGTACAATGTTCAGCTGAACCTCCATTCCATAATTATACCCAAAACATGCCAAGTAAACCCAGAAAGTTGACTTGTAATTAGATCAGCATTTGTAGACCAAAGTATTTGGATGTGTTAAGTTAAGATGAATGGAAAATACTGAACGACCTTTTGGACTGCCAAAGTCAAGACATTTGTTTTCTGACTTCTGCCACAATTATGATAATTCAATTAACTGCGAAGAGCAAAAAATAAAACCGCAAATTGACTTCGTGTTTTTGGCTCAAGTTTTGTCATCGAAACAATTTATCATGAAAAATCAGTTTGATTTAATTTGCAAGCACAAGCGAAAATCAGTTAAACAGAGATTAGTGGAATACGTTATAAAATCTCTCTCTGCTCTGCTAAATTTTCACTTTCATTAATAATATTTTTAGACTTTTTGACCTCTGTTGTAATTAATTTTTTTTTTAATTTTTTGGCTCGCTTTGTTATGTTTTTGTTAAATAAATCATGACTGAACCATCATAACTTGACACAAAAATTATGTTTGCCATTTGACTTTCTTTTCGGTCTCTTTTGTTGTCGTTGTTGTTGTTGTTGTTGTTGTTGTTGGTGCTGTGTAGCACCAAAGTTCAAAACTTTTAATGCTTTATGGCCATAACTTTAATAGCAAGTCCAAGTCTTAACTTGGTTTATTGTATTTGCCGTAAGAGTCTTTAACCCATAAATGGCTAGAAACGTGCACATAATACCTGAAGTTCTAAGTAAAACTCTTTGTACTCTGGGCCCATGTTGCTGGCCATGTTAGCAACAAATGTTAGTTCTTTTCTGTAGAAACTTTAGACATTTCCAGTTTACTTCAACTTATGATGGGCTATTCTTTGCTTACTAGTTTGAGCAACATGTTGCCTACAAAATGTTGCTAGCAGTTCCCCTTGCACACACACACATACGGGAAACTATACAGATTCAAGCCCATCCGGCGCTCAGTGTCTTTGGTCACGCACTGCGTCCCTGTGCTCGTTCTCTCGCAATTACTTGTACCCACCCATCCGAAAGTCAACCTTTTCGAAAACCCACATGCCGGACGAACCCTCAATTCTAATTGGAAACCCGTTTTCCCAGCGTGCCGCTCGCTACCTACTCGAAAAAGTGAATAGCCAGCAAGTGGAACTAGTTCGCCCAAGCAACATCGCCTACAGTTCAGCAACACGCTTCACAGCGACCCACACACACGCATACACACACATGCAGACACACATCAGCGCTGGTCAAAGAGCGCACGTCGACATCTGCTTGCACCCACGCTAGCTTAGAGCGGAGAGAGAGGCAGCAAGCAAGCATATGCAGTGAGAATTAACAGTGAGTAGAAAATGCAGTTGGATCAGTGAGTGATTTAGCAGAAATTAACAAGCAGATTGCTGTTAAGAAATATAAATATTACTGTCCAACAAATTTTATTATAAACTCAAAAGTAATGTAAATTTATGTTAATTTCATAGGGAATAAAATATTTGTGCTTACTGACATTTTTCTCAGTGTAGCAACACAATATGTTGACAAGTCTGTTACGCTTTGTTTTTGTTGCGTCGTCCGTTGTGCTAGTCCGATCTGTGCTCTGCACCGAGAGAGAACGTAAATATGAGAGAGCGCTAATTGGCTGTTGTCTGGCTAGCAGACTCTGGAGAGCATAACCGAAAGAGAGAGCTCAACTTGACTAGTTAGCCCTCGATGCAGGCTGTCTGGCAGAGCTGTCGCTGCGAGAGCGTAAACATGACAGAGCGCAATCTGACTAGCTAGCCCTCGCTGCTGCCAGAGCTGTTGCTGCAGTTTCGTCTGTAGACTTCAGTTGTGCTCTAAGCATTGTTGAGTGCGGTTGACAGTCGATTGTGCTGTGCGCTGTAGCGTCGCTCTTGTTAACAGTTCAAAGCTTATCAACGTACACACAAAAATTTCAATACGAAACTGAAAGTGCATTGCGAATTTTGACAACTATAATAAATAATAATAATATTACGACAAATTGTGGTGTGTGTGCATTAAAATAGAATTATACTGAGAATCCCCGTGAAATCAAATCAAAAATCGGTGCTGCACCTGTTTCCTGCCAACCGCAACAGATGCGACCCAGTCGCAATCGGAATCGGAATCCGCATAGCATTATGCGGCACGTACACGCCTTTGGCTACGCATAAAAATGCGCTGCGTAAAGTGCATGATAAAATAACGCTAACTAAGGGCTAAAAAAGAATTTATATAATAAAAAACTACAACAATAAACGGCCTTGTGAATTTCTCAGTGTATTTTATAAGTGTACATCGCTCAAACTTGGGATTACATACATTTGGATACCTAAACTAACTGAACTATATAAAGGTAAGCGCCAAAGCATTCTGCTTTCTTCTAGGTTCTTGAGTTGTTAGCCCAAATCGAGTTTTGGCTTAAAACCGAAATTGATTTATAGCGATAATTCAGTTGGCTTCCGCTAGAAAGTCTCAGCCTAAATCTGGAGTTTGGGAAGACGATATCTAGAGACTTGTTTGCAAGTAGTTGGAGTTGGTCTGGTTTTCTTTTTCGTTTGGCGAAAGTTTAGAATTTTCACTAGTCAAATGGAATTCGACATTATTTTAATGAAGACACCTAAAACAACCAAAATAGAAAATTTCTTAGCTTTTCTTAAGACTTCTTTCTTGAAGCACCTGTTGTGTTTATCAGTCAAAGTTGATTGAACTTGGGAGTACAACGGTTCTACAACTGCTCTCCCTGTCTTCAAGGTAGGCAACTCATTTCCGTTTCCCCTCAACTCTATGAATCACTAGAAGTAGAAGAAGAGAGGCAGCTACTGCTGCTGAATCGGAGATTATCTCTAGGCGATTATAATGCAAAAATTTGCACGCTCTTAAAAAAGTTTGTTGATGTCATTGTCGGTTCTTTGAATGAAATGAATTTTTCACATTCTTATGCAAATTAACACTCACATTCCACAGCTTCCCCCGTAGTGCCCCGAGTGCCACACACATAGATTGATTTAGACCTTCCCAAACTAATGTAGAAATATAGTAAAATGTATAAACATTTTTATGCAAATTAGTTTCAGCTTGTAACTCCAATCAAATGCTCACTTAATTAGTCAGACTTCGTTAAATGTTGATGAAAGACATAAAACCTGATTCGATAATGACGACAGAGTTTACATAAATGATTTTGATCAAACTGTAAACTGTAAATATCATTCAGGATTGAAGACGTTACAAATTATGGCTAACATTGATATTAATTTATTTAATTCATAGATACTTCTCACATTTCAAATGCAGATCAATTAACAGATCATTAGTTAATTCAAATGACAAATTTTGAATGGTTTCCATTAGTAATACAACTCTTATCGGTTTATCAGCCAGTTTTGGCCATAAATCAGTGCCAACTTTTGCTTTCAATCTGTACGAAAAGTAGAAAAAGAGTTCCCATAAACAGACATGTTCATTATTCATCTGAGTTGGCTAATTAACGCTAAAACTTCCATGGAAAACCAACAATAAATTAGACAAAAGAATCTTTTAACTAATTTGTTATAACTAAATGAATTTTCGATACGCCAAAAAGCTGAGAAACTGCTTTAATATGTAGCTTGAATACAGCTAAATTTTCTCAATGATTACGTAGTTAATAATTGCTATGATGATGATGATGTTGCTTACCTCGAATATTTCTTGGCTTTATTATGAAATTTTCGCGAAAGCACTTGTCAAGTTAATAGTCTCATGGACATGGAGATGGAGCTGGAGATGATGTTGTTGATGGTCGCTAAAAGTGGTTTTCACTTTACTTTCAAGCCATTTGCTTGACTGTCTTGACTGTCTTTTCACAGTGGGTTCGTCGCCCCAAACAGACAATTGCCGCTGCCACTGCCACTGCCATTGATATTGAATTAATTTCCTGTCTCCTGTAGTGTTTTCACTTGAAAATCACTTGCTTTTTTTCGGGGGGGATTATCGAATGCAGCTCACGTTGTAGGGTAGTTAAAGGTAGCTTCGATTTTTGGACAATGCCATTGTATACAAACTTCTATTGGCTAATTAAAAATCAGGAAATGCACGCGAACAAAAGACTACATGGGATCAACGATCCTAGCGAGGTCCTTTTGCTACGTGAGAGCGGATCGCATCGACTGTTACCTGCCCTTGAGCCAAAACTACTGTCAAGTGCGGTTTGCTACGGTTTAGCGCCCTTTACAGGTAGTAGCTTAAGGGCTATTAGGAACGGTCTGGAGAGTTGGCAATACGTGAGCAGTGGACAGTTTTCCCCTAGAGGAAATGCGCCTCAATTGATTTGGTGTTTTGGCAATGGAAAGCACGTAACAGTTTTAGAAAGAAGTATAATTCCAGTGTAATATAGACATTGATTTTTGGTGGTCTAGCTGTGTCTAGATCATGTTATCCTTAGCCAAAGATCTGTATAGATTTTTCAATTAAATATTGGATTTCTCCAATCACTTTTGACTACTCCACTCTATAAGCCCCGGAAGTTGTTGGCTTTGCCATAAACGGCTATAAACAATACATTTAATGTCTTTTGTCTTTCTACTGTCTAACAACAAATTGGAGACACACCCGCACATTGTAAGACAATAGACATTTGCATATATCCACGGGAATTTTGTCATTTCAAACTGGGGATTGACAAAGTTTTAGCAACATATGTTGCTAAGCGAGTGCCCTCCCCCTTCAGCACACCCACTGTACAGCCGCACAGTGGTCGAAAGTCACGCGTGTCTTGAGTGATTTGCAAGTCAAAATGATCAGCATTGAGTTTTTTACAGCTAAATATTCAAAGTATTCAATTGTATCGAATACAGGCCAAAAATGGGTATTTTTTTTAAACATTTTTGTTGTCGTATTTATTGTATTCATTTGTGTGTTTACGAATATATTTACGTATTTCTCGCTAACTCGGCTGAATTACAGCTAAAAGTGTGCTTAGTCAGCACCTAAAATGGCAAATTATACGACTCCGCACAAATCACAAAAACAATACGAAAATCATTACGTAGATTGAGATATGAATAGTCGTATCTTATGGCAAATTATCAAGGAAACGTCAGCAAAAATATTCAACTTGATTTTATTTGGCGCTGACTTCGGTCTGGCTTTTTGTTGAATCTGCTCAAATTTATTGTTGTAGTTTTTTATTAACTTTTCTTTTTTTTTTATTTGTTGACACGCCGTTTTGTTAACAATTAATTAACGAGCTGCAAATAGCTGTAAACTGTCTATTTGCCAACTCGACTGAGAAGTCATACGCTAAATGGCGTGCTATAAAATAATTATGGCGCTTTATGGCAGCGCTATCTCAGCGCAAAGAGTTGTGAATTTAGTTGGAAATAATTTGTAGGAATTTTTATTAAAAATATTACAAAATGAAATTGTTATTTCAATTGTATTTCTTTTGAATTTTTAATCAGAAATTTAAAAAGATTTTTAAACAGATTTACTAAGAAATTAAGTAGATAAGCAAATCTATATTAATCTCTTGCAATCTTATAATAAAATACCTAAGCAAGTCTTGAACTATCTCTTAATAACTAAACTATACCATTAACCAAAATTAAATCTGATTAGCAAACTTCTAGCCATAATTCTAGCACGTTTCTAGCTAGCCATAACTTTTAATTCAGACTGATTATATAATCTGTTGGGTTGAAAGTACTGAATTGACTTAATTTTATTATCTTACGTGATATTTCATAGATTCCAGCTAATGTGGGAAACTGAGAACTGCATTAAAAGATACTTTCTCACTCTTTCGCTGTTGTAACAGTTGGAAAATACTTTTCAGTTGACTTTCTAGAGCTGCTCATCTTTTATGGCTAATCAACTGCAACTTGAACTTTCTTCTGTCAAACTACTTGCCTTTTTTCTTAGTTTTCTCATTCTTTAGTGGCTATAGCTGATCCCCATTAGGGTCAAAGTAAGATCTGGATAAAACCTTCACTTTGTAGGCTCGTAAAACTTTCGTTTAGACCTTCAACTGCAGTCTGCGAATGTTTCTCGCTATAATTTAGCTTATCTGGCTAGGAAAATCAGTCATTACTTTCTACGCTTTTTATGGTGCAACACGTGCCACACAGATCATTCCACGCCCGCACTTAACACTCCTCTCTTCTCTCACCAAAAGGGGAGCATGCAATTCTCACGCCCAGTGTAAAATGGTAACAACAGTGGCTGCAAACAAATGCTGTACTGTTGAGCTCTTGGCTGGTTGTAAATGTAAACCGCAAAATGTGACCACTGTGGTGCGGTGTTGGAGTTTTACAGTGGTAGATCTGGCACAGTGGTGATTCGGTTCCCAGCTCCCATCCTGGAATGCGGTGTTTGTTGCCTTGACTTTAATGCACTGTGGGAATGCCTCGCTCACAACTTGATTGACTTGCACTTTTTCTGTCTCACTCTTAGGCATCCATTTGCTGCAACTGCACTCGCTCTTACTCTTTCTCTCCGTTCCTCTATCTCCCTTCAACTCTTCTCTGCCTGTCGTAATCGATATGCGTGTGCAGTTGGCGAAACCTTAACACCCGTTGGCCAAAAGGGTTAAGGCCGGAAGCGCCCCAGTTTAAAGGCTCTCGGTAAATGCTCGACAAATCAAAACAAAAAAAAAACAGTAAACGAATAAAAAAGAAAAACAGAAAAATCAAAAAAGTAAAAACAGTAAAAGAAAAAAAAAACGAGCAGCAAAAAATACTTTTGGCCACTTGGCGCTCTATTTGAGCGTGATTAATTTTCGTACATCAGTCTCTGCCAGGCGACTAAATGCACAAACACTTGGCACAGACGTCAAGCTCATAAAAAACAAAAACTACAACTAAAAAAAAAACAACTACAACAACATAAACAAGAGCAGTAGAGCTTTTGCTCAATTGCATTTTTTGTAAGCCAAGGGATTTGCACTGCTTTTACAGGGTATTACGGTTTTGTCTTCAGCTTGAAACAGCTGCGAGTAGCTTAAACAATTTATTTATTAGCAAAGTATTTGAAACTTGTTAGTTATTTTTATAATTTATATCACTGAAAAAGCGAGTTTTTTTTATGATTAATTCACTTTCTTTTTCTGTACCTCCTTTTTTTCAAACACTCGCATTGTTACTCCCACTGCCTTTTTAGTCGCAGATTTATTTTGAGTGTAATAAAAGCAGCTTTTTTAGAAAAAAAAAAACTTGTTTTGTTCCCAAGCGACTCACTCAATTAATAACCTACCTCTGTTTATCTATTTTATATATTCTATATCTCTTTTTATTTGCCTTTCTTGACTTGTTTTATATTTTTCTTCACGCCTTGTTGCATACAAAATTCTTAAAAATCAGAAAAAATTACCTTTATATTTATTTCAAAAGATCTTTTAATTCTAAAGATCTCTCTATCATTCTCCACCTCTTTCCAAAGTTAAACTTCAGTCAAATATTTTTGCTATAATGCCTAAAGATAGCAAACCTAACACTCAAATTTTAAGTGTATTTTTAAATTCGTTGTGTCCTTA
The DNA here is from genome assembly GCA_035047505.1 of Drosophila parthenogenetica. Lineage (NCBI taxonomy): Eukaryota > Metazoa > Arthropoda > Insecta > Diptera > Drosophilidae > Drosophila > Drosophila parthenogenetica. The sequence continues at coordinate 164,446 of JAWNPM010000242.1, forward strand.
ACCTTAAAAAACTGTTACATCTTCTTGCCTCACTTCATTTATTTCTCTCTTTCTCTGGCTCTCACTCTTTGACAAATTAACCAACTTAAAAGCTGATATTGCTGCTGACTGAGCTGCGACCAAGTTGATGTCTTGCTTGGCACAGCTAAGTGAAGAGGAGAGAGAAGGTAAAAGGGAGCGTAAAAGCAGGAAACGTTTAGCTGGCCAGGCTCCAACAACCTTTGGCCACATCAAGGAAACTCCCAGGCGATTTAATTGTGCGTACTTGATCAATTTGTATGGGAATCTCTTTGCTTTACTTTGTGTTTTAAGTTTCTTTTCGTCAGATACTTTTTTTTTGGCATAGATACTTTTGGGGCTTTCAGCATGTAGCGAACTTTGCACAGAAGCCAAGGCTGTTAGCATTGCTTGCTGTGTTATCTGAGTTGCAAATGCAAAAATATAAAGCCACTTGGACTTGCTGATTGGCATATATATGTACATAAAGTAAGTCTGTACAGTGCTATGAATACAATATCAATGAATTTCTGGATGCCTTGCAATACTCGACAAAGTCAGTCATCTCATTGCTGCCCCATAAATGATTCAGCTTGCCACATGCAATGTTTTTTTCTTTTCTTATTTTATATATTTTTTTATCGCACAGAAATAGTTTATGTGTGTTTCTAGCAGTTTAAAAATAAAAACAACTTAATCGACACATAAGAAAAATTAATTGTGGGTGCTTAAGTGGAAAACAGAGACTGTATCTCAGTCTGCTGTATCTGTTGTCTGCTGTGTTGAAAAAACTATAGATACATTATTTATATGCTGAAGAGTTGCCCTTCTGGCTGTATCTTTTAGAGAGTATCTGCTGCTTTAGTTCCAATTTGTTCCCCCTTTTGCTCATATCTTCATTAAGAAGTGTTTTTGCTTTTCAGTTTCTTCTTGGAATTCCCTTTGTTTTTTAAGCACTTATGTAGGCAGACAAACACACACACATGTGTGTGTGTGTGAGTGTGTATGTTGTGGCAGTTGCAAGCTATAAATGATTTTGAATGCTTTTAGAGGCTGAGCGAAATGGAATCGTTTGTTTTGTCTTTCCGTTGATTTATCTAAGCAAATGTGCAATTTGTTTAAAGTTTTTCTATTTTTTTTATGTTTGGAGGAACAATCGATGACCTTGCAAAGTCATAGTTTAAAAATTAAGTGCTTAACTATGGGAAAGCGTTTTTCTATTGAATTTTCCAAAGCACTGCAATTTGAAGCAACCAAAAATAGACACAAGTACCCGATTTGTGTATTGTTTTCTGCTTTAAAGCGTTTTGTAATCATTTATTAACAAGTCCATCCACACAAAATGTAAAACAATACTCTTGGCTTTTCCGTGGAAATCGACAGCGAAATGAAAATGTTCTATGGCTTTTGTAATTGTCCGCTGTGCACACCGATAAGTTGCTCTGAATTTATAATTTCCGCTGAAAAAAAGTAGAACTAAAAGCTTTTTCCTGATGTCTTCTTTTATTTATTTATAAACTTTGGTGTTTTATTTTTACATTTTTACATTTCTTTTATATTTACGAGGCGGCAAAAGCTAGCCATAAAATATGACAGGCTTTCGATTAATTTATGACTCGGTTTTTGATGCAGTGCCAAAGAAAATACAACATAAAAACATAAAAAAAATAAAAACACTGAACGTTTAACCGCAACAACTCTTTAAATTGATGAAGTGCAGTGCAAATGTTGTGCATAATTTAAGAAAAAAACATTTAATTAATTTTAACAATGCGTTGCCGAGTCGAGAACTTTGCCAGAGCAAAGCAGAATAGCAGAATAATAAATACACTACAATAGATACTTTTTAGCTCAATAGATACATTTGTATCTTTTACTGGTGTACCTCTGAATTTATAGAGTATTGTTAAAAAAAAATTCATGTGTGTAAATACACACCACACACGCCCACGTACACCCACACACACCCCCACATTTTTTCATTGCGGTGTAAAAATCTGTAAAAACAACAATAAAATTATTATATGCTTTCGAATTAAATAAAACTTATGATGAAAAATGTTAAAATGAAAATGAAATTATTTATTATTAGTAATAATTGATAAATTAATTGACAGCAATTGAGCTTAATTGAGTGTCACAAGTGTGCGTGACTGTGTGTGTGTTTGTGTGTGCTTTTGTGGTACTTCAGATTTCGGTTTTAATTACTTTTTCCTCACAATTTTCAATGCAGGAAAAGCCACGTTAAGCGCATTAACAGTTAACACATTAACATTTTGCACTAAATACCAGTTGCAAGTTGTTGCTGTTGTTGTTGTTGTCTTTTTGCGAGTCAACAGGAATCGCAAAGACGTCAACAAGTTGAAGGCGATTTGCCAACGTAATGGCAACAAAATTACAGCGGCCACTCACCTTAGCAACATCAACCCAGCGAGTCAGCAACAATTAGCTACGGTCAGAGTAACAACAACAATAACAACAACAACTTAAGGTGACTGCATAGAAACTATGTTGACAAATGCGGAAAAGCGCAGTAAAGTCAAAGACCGACAGCAGCAACAACAAACAAACAACAACAAGTGCAGCATGCATAAATGAATGACTAACTGGCAACGCAGAAGGCGACAGCAACAGCAACAGCAACGGCGACTGCGACGCGTGCTGCATTCACAGCGCAGCGTCAGCGACGCAGCTACGTCAAAGCGTGACAAATAGCTAAATGTTGTCGTTTTTGTTGTTGCTGTACTTGCTGCTGTCGCTGCTTTATCACCCGCTTACGCTGCTTCCTCCACTTCTTCTTCGCTCTCTGCTGCTGCCTGCGTCTCACTCAGCAGCGCTGCAAACCTTCGCTAGTGTTGAGCAACATTCTTGGGCTGCTGCTGCTGCCGTCGCGACGTTGACTAAAACTTGTTGCTGGACAAATATTTAATGACGTATTTGCTTATGTAACTGTTAAGCCGCAGATAAGCAGCAGATGCAAAACTCAAACAATTGTCCAAAGCCAAAGCTACCAAAAATAGCTAGAAGAACGAAGAACCAACAACTAAAGAAGTAGAAAAAAAAAAAAGACAAAGTATAATTATATTTACAGAGCCGCAAAGTTTGTGTTGCAGAGACTACGAGCCAAAGTCGAAAGAACTTGGCCATTAGCAAAAGCCGCAGTCAAAACTTGGCAACAACGACAACAACAACAGCAACAGCAACAGCAGCAGAAACGACAACATTTTAGGGGCATTGTGTAATTTCATTTGTACTTCATTTCGGTTAGCCTGCCAAAAAGAAACAAGAAAACCAAAACAAAGTACAACAGCAAAAAAAAAAAAAAATGGAAATAAGAATTTGTGTTTCTTTTTTTCAACTGTTAGACCATTTGGAAAACTGAAAACTAGTTTAGTTTAATTCGCAGTTGCCCAGCAGATCAAGTAATTCCCAAGAAATTAGCAACAATAGAGAAGAAGAACAAAAATAACAAGATACATTAAAATGTGGCTTAGATACTGCTCCCTGGGAGCAACAACATCTTCTAATTTATGACCATATTAATAAAAATAGACGTGGAACAAAAACATCATCAAAGTATCAACTTCCTGTCATATATAAAAATATATATACTCGTGTACAATCAAAATTATTGCTCATTCATGCCCACAAATTTGAGTTGACTTGACAAATTATCACAGCTCTCATTTGATTTTGAAAGATCTCATAAATTTAATGCCCCAAAAGAAAAGTTTGACACATTTTCTTTATGCAGAATTGGGCAAAGAACAATTCTGTAGAAAAATTTCGTTGATACAGGAAGTGTGCACCTGAGTCCATCGAACTGCGTATTGGGTTTGGTTAGTTGATTGCGTGTTGGCTAATTGATGACACTGAGAACGAAGCAGAGCGTACAGAAAAGCAGAGAAAGGAAAAAGGAGAGCACAAGAAAATGCGAAAATGATTGGCATAAAAGCAAAGACAAGATTCCAAGGATTACGAGTTGTGTCATGGGCAATGACATTAAGGAAATTCCACAATTCCAGGGCTCACTACATAAAAGGCGCATGAATAGTTCGAGTATCTTTCGATATAATGGTATTAATGCTAACTGCGTATAAATGATGTTAAAACGAAACGAAGAGAAGCGTCAACAATTGTTAAGAACGGGTCAAAGAATAGGAATTGCGTAGAAGTAAAAGACATTTGAGCAAAGGAAATCAATTTCTTATAAAGGAAATCGGTAAAGAAATAATTTGAGAAGCCCCATGGAGCTACATTTAAATGAAAGGCTATTGGGAAGATAGTTCTGGCCTTTACGAAGAGGATTAGTTTCGCATTTTGAAGAAATAAGTTTCAAAACTTTTGATTGTATCGAATAGATTTAAACTTTATTTTGAACACAATCCAGAACTGTGTATCAAAATTTTAGAATCGTATCTTTTTTCCTTAGCTCCCACAGCACAAAGCATTTGACAACTGAGACTTTTGATAGCCTTCACTCTCTTGAACTACAATTTCAATAAATACATTACGGAATTTCCAAACTTCATAAACATTTAAGTCAGGTATCTTTTAATCCACAACACCTTCGCTGAACTAGTTTAATTATAAGTCATAAGTTAAATGCAAAGTCGTTGCAAAGACATGACTTGTACTTGTTTTCTTTAACTTTTGGCTTAAAACACTTTCTGGGCATTAACAGCATAAACCCAAAAGTCTTTTCAAACTCTTCCCGCGTCATGTGCATTTCTGGAACACTCTTCAAAAGTCTTGCGTAACTTTAGCTGAAAAGCTTTTTAGCTGCAGCTCAACTTGTCACTTTGTTGAAAGACAATTTTCCATTCCCATTTCCATTTTGTAGCCCACGTGTAGCTCTTATCGTGTGCATGCATCAATCTTGAGCTTAAACAATATGATGACAACAAGAGCCCATACCTGGAAAGATAAAGACAAAGAAAAAAAAGTGAAGACGATACAGAAAGAAAGAAAAACCTTTAACACTTTTCACACCTACACACATGGAGAGTGCGTTGAAGGTTTTCCCTCAGTTCTTTCTTTCCTAATTGTGGGCGTTAGTCTGGAACGAAAGGTTGAACAACTGATTTAAGAGTGCATCTCGTTAATGTGGCGTGTTGCATGTTGCATATTGCCAGCTGACCTCTGAACTCGAAACAAAATGCCGCTGCTCCAACATCCGCCCCATAATCAAAATACATTTTTGAGAAGGAAAAACCGGAAACCAATGAAAATAGCAGCAGGCAAATGTGGAAAATGCATTTTCAGGAAACTGCTCCACATTTGTTTTGGCATTGACTTTGATTTCTCATCCAGAGCGTCTGCGTCTCTTGGCTGCTTTTTGATTTCCCATTTCCATTTCCATTTTCATTTCTATGCACATTTCCACATGTTGTGCACGCACATTTTCTACCTGCTACCTCATAGATCGCAGCATGTGAAGCAGCCACAGCAACAACAACGAGAACAACAACAACAGCAGCTGCTGGCTTCCAGTACGACTCGGATTTCTCATAGCTATAGATTCCCACAGTCGCTATCTATGGATATAGCCAAGGATGCAAGTCAGCTGCTGTGTATCAAGTGCAACGCAGTGTATCTCAGAGTATCTCAGTGTATCTCACAGCAGCATCATCATCATCACTCGTAGCTGAGAAGAGCGCTACTCAACAGAAGCATGTGTGTTCCCTGCCTTCATCTGGCATTCTTTTTGTTCCTTTTGCTTTTGGCACATTTTCCCATATGGTTTTTCATATTTTCTGCGCTTATGTTAACGCACAGCTGTCGCGTGGTCGCCTCTCGCGGTGCCTGGGAAACTCGAAGCAGTTGCACTTGCAGTGCGTGTGGGTGTAAAGCAATTGAGAACTATGCAAACAAAGAGTTTATCATACTTGAAACACTGTCTCGCTAACACTGTTGTTTTTGTGCAAAGGATAGTCAAAAATACCAGAAAAATACTGTAAAAATACTAGGCAAGAGTAAGAAAAAATACTTAAGTGCTAGACTGACTTTTAAAAATTTAAATAAATCACGTGATCAACAAAAAAAATACTGAAAATACTAAATAAAATACCAAATGTATACTTAACGTCAAGTAAAATTAATTTTTTTTTTTTTTTTCATTTTATTATTTTATATTAAAAGTGGTTGAAATGCCACTTTGCTTATTTTTAAATATCACTCCACTTTAATACCAAAATCATAACGTTAAACTGTTATGGTCAAAAAATACCAGCTTGTTATTTAAATATAATTTTTTCCTAAAATATTCTTAATTGTTCTACTACTGTTCACTTAACACTTTTGCTCTTCTTGTGAATAATTAGCTAATAAATTATTTCTTGCGCAATTGCTGGAAATTCTTCTGGTTAAATTGTTGTTAGTTCATCCAACAATTAGTCAACTACAACCATCTCACTCTGTTTGTTCTGTCTCTGTCTTTTCAGGTAAGCCCTGGCATCATCGAGTATCTCATCAACGTCGGCATCCGCAAGTCGTCAGCGACTTTAACTACCCGACAAAACTATTTATAAGGTAATTCGAGCTTGCTTAGCAACAGGCTGAGGCTAAGGCTAAGACTGAGGCTGAGTTTTGCTTTGCTTTGCTTTGGAATTCTTTAAATGACAAGACAAATAAAAATTAATAGCTGACTGGCGAGACACGAACTCAAACGCGAACTCAGACTTGGACCTCGAACAGCCACTGTCCCTGTCCCTGTCTCAGTTCCAGTTCCTGGGTTCCCTTTCCCCTACCCAACTGTGTCCCTCCCTGATTGTTCTACTATTTCTCCTCCAGTTCGTGTCCCTTTGGCGGCTTTTGTTTACCTTTCGGCTGAGGTTTGTCTTTGTAGGGCCTTTGTTGATTTTGTGCGCACGCCGTCGTTGTGACTATATATACACATATATATACACTGTGCAAAAAGATTAGTTAAGTAAACTAAATACACTCAAATACACTAGCTAAAACATGCATATTTAAAAGCTATTTAAATGCTTTACTTTCTTTTCACTTCACTTCTTTCTTCTTTTTTTAAGTTAGTTTCTATTATACTTTAGTACAATCCCCTGCTTTTCTCTCAGTGCACTGTATTTTTAAAAATATTTTGCGTAATGCTCAAAACTGTTGTCCTTTTGCTGCTGCTTCTTCCACTCGCTTTTTTAATAGTCTTAAATTCCCGAACAAATAATTTGACAGCAAATAGAACGTTAAAAGCAAACTTCGCGTGGGCCCAAAAGAACACCGCTAAATTAAATTTAGCCTACTTTTGAAACTTGTAGCGTACAGCAGCTATTGTTGATAATTTTAATTTTTTGTATGGCCTACAAGTATTGAAAATTTTACTTCCCGTTTAACGGTAGTTAATTGAATTTCCCTTTTTCCACAAAATAAGGTTTACATTTCCTGTACACACCCAAGAAACGAGTGTGTTCTACCTTCTTTTATTTCCCAAACTCAATTGTAATTGAGCTGCCCCATCAGTTTTCTTTCAAGGTGTGGCCAACTCTAACGAGGAGTCGAGTAAAATGGAGTTGGAAAACCTTTTAAAATATATTTCTTTGGGGGCCACAACTGAACCCAAGCGAAAAACGAATTTTTTTTGGGGTTGGCATAAAAGTTTGAGCATGGGGCATGTTTCCTCTTTCCATAAAAAAAGAAAACCCAACCCCTTTTTGCTTGATTAGGGCGTGTCAAGGAGTTGGGCACCCTACGCTAATGTGGCTGATTTGACTGATTGTGGAGCATTACGAGCTGAGGTACGTGAGTTCTGGCATCCTCTCAGGGATTGATGAAGTGTGACATACTTCAATGAAAAACCGCTGATTGTGACGAAATTTCTGACGACACAATTTTCCACAGCAAATCACGCCCTGGCCCGAAACAGACAAACGTTTATTTTTAATAGCAGCAGTTACACTGTAAACAAATTGTGGTAAAAATATTTAGGAACACAAAAAATATTTTGGAGTTAAATTTAAATTTTTCTCACTTTAAATGGCAATTAAATATTAGCGTTCAATACATACTGTTGTCTTTAATGGTATCTACATATTTTCTGACAGTGTAGTTAGATCAATAGATAATTTAAATGCTTAAACACTTGCAACACGCCAGCGTAGCGTTATATTAGTTTTCCAACAGTTTTTCCGCATGCTACCGGATGCCAAATGCATTTCGAACCAGTTTGTGACACAAACTGTTCGCTCTGTTCGCTGCTAAAAGAAGAAGAGGAAGAAGAAGAAAAACTCGCAGTCGAGTACAAGGTATAAATCATATCGAAAGAATTTATGCAGCAGGCAGGCATATTCCTGAGCTCATGTGGCATGGGGCAAACATGTTTTTGAGTCTACATCGCAACAAGTTGCCAACGGAAGTCAATGGAAATTGTCGACACACACTTCAAGTATCTTAGAAGTCAATACAATGCCTCTCCCTCTCTCGCTCTCCCTCTTCTTCTCTCTTGGTTTATGTCTTTGGCTGGGTTAATGAGTTTCGCATAGGAAGTGATTTCTTCCAATTTGACTTCCTGTCCCGCCAAAGGATGCACTTAATTTCGATGTCTCTGTCTACACAGATAGGCTTTGGGGCACGGCTAGACTCTAATTGATGATTGTCACGCTGCCTCGCGGTGTTGGCATAAAGTATCTTAAAGATACTTTAAAGTGCGTTTTGATTTCCGGCGTACATCATAAATCATATGCAATTATTATCCGGGCTTTAAATTCAATACGATATAAGTATATATTTTCTGCAGAGTTAGAGTCACTACGTGCCACGCCTGCCACATGCTGTACTAACATGTGTTGCACGCTTTGACTTAACAAATTTACGAGCACTCCGCCGAAAACTTTGCGCCCTAAAGTATGCAACGCCAAATTGGAGTACGCCTAGCAGCGACTAGCTGTGTGTGTGTGTGTGTTTAGGTGTGTGTAGGAGTGTGCCTGGTGTGCTTTTCTCTGCTGCATTCGATTCAATTTCATAGTTGGCTCTCGCACCTACGCAAAATTTACGGCACTTTTAAAATATGCAATTTATGGATGCTGCCAACCATAAGTGGGCGTTTTTACCTTCACAAAAAAGAGGCGTGGTCATGTTTGCTTTTCCCACACCGCATTGAAATGATGAAAATTGTGTTGAAAATTGTGCGGATTTATACCATGATATTTTCCCATTATTTGCCACACGCAGAAGAAAAGCGCAATAAGAAAATTAACGAATTGCGAACAAAAAGAAAAAAAATATGTTGATTCTGTATCAACATTTCATTATGCACATTAAACTCGAAAGTTTTTTTTTTAAAAAGGAGAATTTTGTGTAGAACAAGAGCTTGCATTACAATTATGTTCAAAATAAAAAGGAGTAAAGCTTAAGTTGGCTGAAATAGTTTGTGTAGCACAGAAAAGTATTAAGAAATTCAAAATAAGTTTAAGAATATATACAAAACTTTAGTTTAAATATATTTCTATATTTTCTTTAATTATTTTACTATTTTCATAGAAGAAAACTTTTACTGCACATTGTTTAAATATGGTATATTTATTTGCTCTATATTTTCTATCCTCTTCATTGTAACACACACTTGCTTAAACACAGTCTAAATACAGTTTAGTTATTTGCTAGTTTATGTAAATTGCAGCTATTATTCTCAAAATAATACCATATTTATTTTACAATTTAGTGTCTGTTGTTTTAGGGGTGGCATTTTGAAATATATTTTAGTTATTGTAAATTATTTTACATGCAACTAACTACAAGCGCACCTAAATTCCGCAAAATATGTAAATGATTAGGTGACAAAACGCATAAACACGCATACGTAACTCACACGCACACGGACACACACACGGTAGGTACACACACATGTACACACACACACACCTTCGAAGCGAGATAAACAACAACCGAAAGCCATTGCCATTTGCTGACCACAAAATTTGAAAGTGACATTTGCCCTAGAGAGTTGCAGTTTGTTGTACGAGTAGAGCGGAGAAAAGCCTGCAGGGGGTGAAACATAGAGAGCGTGAGACAGAGAGGTGTGAGCTGACAAATGCCTAAAAGCATGCTCTAAATAATTGCAATTTATTTGTGCTGCCAGCATATGACATGTGCCTGCCCCGCTGCGTTCCCACACCCACTCTCCTCCCCTACTCTCTGTTTACTCCCCTTTTGCCCACACAATTCCCACTTAAAATTCTCATGTTATTAACGGCCACAAAAACGCAAAATGTAACTGCAACTGCACTTTGGGGCAGCGGTCTTGTAACCTGATTGACAGCATGCATCCCGCTCTTTTACGCTCTCTCTCCCTCTGCCACTCCTTCTTTCATTTTCGCTTTACCTGCTGCGCATTCTCATGTGGTTTTGTTTTTGATATCTGACGCACGAGGCGCCACTTATGCAATTTTGACGCCTACAACAGCATCAACAACTGACATTCTGACAACACCTGTCGCCCCTTTTTGGCTTTTCCCTGCTTTTCCATGCTTTACCCGGTGTTTTTCCTTGCAGCCTTATCTCAGCCCCTCTGCTTTCGTGTGGCGCCTGCATATTATCTCGCATTTTACGTTCATCGCGACACACGCTGCGTATACGTGATGAGTATTTGCACGCCAAAAGCCTTTCAGACTGACGTGTTTAGCTCAAGCTACTGACTTTACAATACCCGTACCCCTTATCTCTATTTGCTTGGAAAACATTCATCATTCAAGCAATCAATCAAAGACTCCGTTTGCTGTCATTCCCAATTTTCACTCCACTTTTAATCAAGCCCAATCAACCCCATGAGTAGGAAAGTGCGAGTGTATAAAGTAATTTTCATTTTTCTGGCATACCACATAAAGTGGGAGGAAATGCGGTAAGTTTAATGTTAATCTGAGCTGTTGTTTTACATAATGACTCGCAGAGTTGAAAGTTATGGAAAACGATTCAACTCCTGCCACTTTTCTGATGGAAAATTGCCCATGCGAGGGGATTATTTTTTATAAAATTCTAGTTAATTTCGATTTAAACGATGGCAGTAGCCTTTAAAAATGCAAGCAGACTTTTCTATTTGCCTCCACTTTTCATTCTTTTTTTTTTGTTGATTTTTCTTTTGTCAGTTGAAAAAATTTCAATGATTTTTTTCATTTTTCATTTTTGCGGCATTTTCTTGACTTGCTTTGTCAGATTTTTGTGTGGGTCTTAACGCTTGCCTAACCGCCTGTTTGCTCAAGTTGTGCTCGGTACTCTATTTATACCCTGTAATTTAGAGAAATGGCCAAGCAGCGAGTCAAAAACAGTCCAATCTACGCTATAAAGCATAGGGTATTTCAAGGTTTATCTTACACCCTAGTGCCTTTGAAGTCTTGCAGTTTTGGCCTAGTTAAGGACGCTGAATTGTCTCCGACATGGGCTATTTTATCTTTATCCATTTTGGCCTTGTTGTTCCCACTATACAAAATGCGTCTTAAACAAGGCCTAATGCAATGGGTTTGTTAATGCCTTTTAATTTTTCTGCCCTAAACAAAGCTCTGGGCTTAAAAATAAACACGACAACCTTAAGTTGCTCTCTCGACCAGACACTTTTTGGCGCTGCAATTAAAAACAGTTAATTGGAAGGGGCTTGGATTGGTGGTGGGAAATGGAAAAGCACTTTAGGCTCTGGGGTCAGCTGATAGCGGAAACTTCAACCGCATTTGAATGCGCAGAAAAATAAATTTTTAAATTTTCGAAGCGCTTGGTTTGCTGCTTAAAGGGCACGGTGGAAGTTTTCTGTGTTTAAAATGACAAAGGGTCGATTGAACTTTAAGTTAAAGTCGAAGTATTATAAATCTGACAAAATTATGTAAAATTTTTAAAGAATCATAATAAAAATTTGTTGCTCATAATATTTTGATTTGTTTAAGCCAAAGTACAGGGCTCTTTTCAGTCAGCTATGCTTTACTGTAGCTTCAACAACTAGTTCTCTTAATTTTGGTTGTTCTTAATGCTTTTGGGCCTCGCCCCCTCAACACAACCCTGCGGTTGTGCGCCCTTTACTATGCAACAATTTTTTAATTGCGTATCCAATTGGCTAAGCGGCTTACAAAAAGGTCATTGCAATAAACTTGTCTATTTGCCTGAAAAAACAGCCAAAACAACAGCAACAAATTGTAGAAAAGTTCACAAGCAAAAAAGTGCCATGGATAAATAAATAAATATCCCGCTTAAGCATTGCATTATACAACTGAATGTTAGTTAGTCACTTTTTTCAGCTCTTTTTTATGGTCGTTTGGCATTTTTCTCTTTTTTTACACTTTGGCAAAAGTTAGTCAGTTGTTAGCAAAATGTTTTCTTTTTACATTTTATTTCAATTTAAGTTTTTTGTGTATAAAACTTAGTGATATATTTTATTTATATTATTTAAAGAATATTTTCGCTTCGTTTTTTGCTGTTTAGCCATTTTTATGCCTACCAAAAAAATGTATCTGATATTTAAAGTGGATTGCATTTCAAGCACTGCAAACTGCATTTATAATGATTATTTTTGTAATGGAATTTTTAAATGTGTTTGTTCATTAGCCCATGCTTAAACTATTTAACCAGCGTGTGTCTTTTATTATAAATTTATTAAAATGTAATATAGTTAAATGCAGTCGGACAATCTGTTGCCATTTTCACAGCAGGAAGTGTTTATTGTTGACTGATTTAATATTGTTTAATTGAGAACTTGAAGTGAGCAGCTGCAGAGCTTTATTGACTTGTTATTAAGCAAAATAAACATTTTCATAACGGTTATTAAATTTTTCGTTGTATTATTGGAGGCCTTCTTGCTGTTTATTTATTTACTCTTTCATTACAATATTGTTGTTGTTGTTGTTGTTTTTATTGTTGAATTGTGCATTGTTCTAGCCAACTTTTGCCTCAATGTGCAGCGAAGCATTGCAAAAGTATTTTTTTTTGTTTTTGTGTTTTATTCTTAAAAATCATCTGTTTCTTCTTCTTCTTTTTATTTTTCATTTACTCTGCATTCTTAGTTGAGTGATTTTTGATGTTTCGCTATACGCTTAATTTAAGCGCATCTCGTTTGGTTTTTTATGATTTTCTCCTTTTTTGTTTGGATTCGCTACTTTTGGCTTAATTTAAGCAGAGGAAAACGTTTGCAAGGTTTTTTTTTAGCGGACCGCAAAAGTTAAACGGGTCATGAATATTAAACAGAAGATTATGAACCCACCAATTGAGCTGCTGTCCGACTTTTTAATAAGTATTGCTTTATCGACCAGCAAGTCTATAGTCGTATGAACTTCCCTCGCAGTTGTATTAATTTGTGGGTTCATTTTCATTGGCCTGTGGCCAGTTTTCCACAGCATATCAGATATTATTAACATGTCTGATAAATAAGCAAAAAAAAAAAGAAGAAAATCGATTCAGAGCTGAGAACATAATGCTGATAAAGGCCGAAAACTGAAAATGGTTTTTTTGTTTTTAGACCAAGTGTATTTTCATGTTAGCGCCTTAAGACACAATGAAAATGTGCGTAAAATGCAAAAAATTCTTAAATTAAAGTCATGGCTTTGATATGCCAAAATGGCCAAGAAAAGAGTGCTCGAAGCATTACCAAACAAAGTTGCTACCCTTTTTGACACAATGTCCTTTTTTCTGGTCTGCTGACCATGAAAATATTTAGTCCGGTTTTTTTCAACTCTTCACACTCCTTCTCTTTCATTTTCAATCTTTTTGGGTTGTCTTCTTCTTGGACTCCTTGGTTACTCAGTGTCTTGTTTTTCAATCAATAATGCCGTTGACACTGCCTTCGAGTGTGTGAAAATGATAAAGGATGCCAAGTCTCAGACCCTCTACACCTCCCAGTCTCCGTCCCAGTTCTATGCTCAAGCTAAAAATCAGACTCTGATTTACTTTTTAGCAGAAACAATGTCCTTGTCAGTCGGCGAAAACAACAAAAAGAAAAAAAAGTGTCACGGCTTCCAGCTTTTATCACTTTTCCCGTATTCTGATCAATCTCCACGGTGCGTGCAGCCGTCGAGTAGCCGACAAAACTTGAAATTAAAACATTCCTCACAAGTTCGCAACCTCGCATCGTTCTCGTCTCTATGAGTTCAAAAAAAAAAAAGAAAGAAAAAAACTAAAAACAAAAAAAGAGAGATGAGCAGAAAATAGAAGCTGTTTTTATTATTTTTCTTGCGACTGTCCAAGCAATTGCTTTGCTTAGTTTTGTTCTTTGAGTCTACCTTTTCACTCCCACTTACTGCACTTCAAATCTCCTGCTCTTCCTTAATTCTGTTTTTATAATACCCGTAAATTAGCGAGATATGGGGTATATCTAACTTGTGGGAGAGTACATATTGTCAAGTATTTTGCTAACTAATTGAATTATTTTTATCCATTATTCTTTTTATACTTTCGCCTATTTAAAAAGTAAATTATGTAACGGGTATTTTCTAGTCGCGAGCTCAAACTTACTTCGCTTGTTTGTTTTATTTTATTTTACCGTTGCTTGCTGCCAGCAGTTGTAACTTCAGTCTCTATCTCTCTCTCACTGTCTTCTCAGTTGTAGTAATTTTTGTTGTCGTTGTTGTTGTTGGTTTTGCTTTGTCGTATTGCCTTTTGAAATTTATGCGGCTTTGCAACACTTGCTGCGTTGAAGAGAGAACAAGCAGGCTGTTAGTGCGAGAGCGAGACAGTAGATGAAGCTGTTGGCTTTTGGGTCTGCAATGTTATGGTTGACATAATTGGAAAAGTTCGATGCTATCCCAGTTTATTCCAGACTCTAGGCCATAACATCAGTCAGAATGCAACAATTAATGCTACCAATGTGACTTTTGTCCAACTGAACTTAACTAGTATTTGAAATTCTCTTCTGCTGATTAACTACGATTGCTCTTCAATGAGTTTGCCAACTTTTGTGAGAGCTTAATCTGAGCAGCAGGCTGTCTCATTTGCTTACTCGCTCTTGCTGCACAATGGTAAGTGAGCATCACTCTCCCGTTGTACTTGTCTACTGCTCTCCTTTTTTGTCGCTCTTCTACCTAACCGCTCTTCTGTGTTTTTGTTCTCTTTGCCTTCGAGTTTTATGACCAGCCACGTGCGTGCCTTCAAATTTTATGCGATTTTTCTAATTCAATTTCATTTTAACGATATTTTCTCCTGATTTTTTTGACTGTCTGTTTTGCTTTTGCATTTGTTGTGCTCTTCTTTCTTTATTTTCCATTTGTTTATTTTTTGGACTGTCGTGTGAAAAATTAATTTATTTGATTTGCATTTCAATTTGTTTTCCCTTCCATACCTCTCCCGTTCTTTTCCACTTACTCCACCAATTTGATTACAGTTGCTGCTGCTCTTTTTTTTGTTACAGTGCTGTTGAAACTGTAATTTTAGCCTTGCTCAACTGTGTTAATCGTTAATGAAGTTACCACATCCGGTTCATTGAGGCACTGCCAGTGAATTGGTCATAAATGTGGAACCTGAGAGCCCCCTCGTACTCTCCCACACTACCACACTCTCCCTGTTATCTCCTACCCCTTTCAACAGCTTCATCAAGAGGTTCTGCTGCAGGACTGAGATCATTGAAGCATTCAAAGGGGCTGCGGTGGGGAGCAGAGCTCGTTTAAGTGCCCTCAGCTGAATGAGCTGAGAGTGTGCAACTGAGAGTGTATGTTCGTGTGCGTGTGTGTGTGTGTGTGTGCGGGCGGGTGATGTATTGAAATTAATAAAAGGGCACGGCTGGGCACGTCATGGAACACGGCACGAAGCCTCGCGTTGACAATGAGCCATGAACGCGAAATGGTGCAGCAAAGAGCGAGAGTGGAGAGGCAAACAGTATAAGTAGGGAGAGAGCAGGGCAGCGTTAGTCTAGCGGAGCTCTGCTGACAATTGATTGAAGGCCCAGCCGCTGCCATACTTATTACCATAGAGATTGAGGCGTGCCGCATTGTAAAGCGCTTCTTGTAAAGCGGAAGTTGCCGCGGGTTCTCAACATCCGGCGCAGAGCTGCAAACTCCACTGTGCCCCATTCTTCATACCCGCTCCATCCGTACCGCTCCTCTCTTACACTCCCTTCGCCGCACTGTGTGTGGGCGTTCGCTTCTCTTAATTGGCGCGATAAGAGCTCAGTTCTTCAACTACACACACACACACACGCACATACACAGTGTGTATTACACCCATCAACTGTATGTGTGTTCGCTCGATTAGCATGGAAACGGCTCCGACTGCAGACGCGACTTCGGCACCAACATTAATTAAAATGTACAAATTATTGCAAAAAGGAGTTGGCAAAAAAGAGCAAAATTTCGCACGATTAATTAGAATACGTTGGAGCAGAGGGGAAAGAGGGGTAGAGTGCGAAACTGAGACACAGATAGAGACTTTCAAGTGGAGCAGCAAGTGAACCATAACGAACCAGCGTAAAATTCAAGTGAGCACTGAAGCAATACAACGCGATACGACATGTGGATGAAGGGCTTATGAGAGGGGAGCGGTGGGGATAGTGGGAAGGGTATAGCAGTAACGGGTGACTGCCCAGCTGCAACTAAGAGAGCTTACATACACACACTCTCTGTCTTCATTTATTTCTATTACTCTTAAGGGCTTTCGCTTAAGCAGTGCTAGTTACTGCAACAATTTTGAGTTCTCTTAAATGAAATACATTTTTGGGTGTCTCTTTCAATAGTTTTGCTACTGTTGTCTCTTTCACTCCTTAGCTAAACATTCAACTAATTACATTTTCTCCTTCTTTTCTTTGCAGATGCTGAAACACGTACAAATCTCACCGTTACGCAATCGTTCCGATTCCGTTTCGTTGCGTTCCTCCAGCAATGCTTCGTCTTGCGCCAGTTCCATGTGCGGCAGTCCGGAGCCACCGTCGGACATGCAGAGGACCCCCTCACGTGCCTCCAGCTATTCCAGCCTAAATGAGCAGCTGCCACAGGTAAATAAACAATTAACTCAGTTACAAACGGGAGTTGGATTAATTTGCTTACTCTTCTCTTTTAGACGACGATCAAAGTCTACACGAACTGCTTGAAGATTGACATTGAGTACAAGACGCTGGGCATACAGTGGGACACCACCAGCAAGGAGGTGATCACACAGCTGCTGAGACGGTAAGTGTTACAGTGAAGCAACGTAATTAATGTACATTTACTAATCGTAACATTTCTTTCTGCAGCTTAAAAATGCGTCATCGTGATCCACGTCTCTTCTATCTCTCAATGGAGGTGGCCGTGAGACGGGCAGGTGTAAAGACAATTCTGGTGCTGGATGAAGACACCCGTCCAGCCATTTTGCAGGCCTGTCATCCCAAGGGGGAGTCCCGTTTCTGTCTGCAACTCAAACCGGGAGGATTGATTCGAGTGCACACTTCTGCCTTGCAGCCGAGTTCGCAGTACAAATCTCTGGTCATCAGTGAGGAGACAAATTGCGATGAGTTACTCCAGTTGTTGCTGGGTTGCTACAGCTCAATGGAGCCCGTGGAAAACTTCTCGCTGTACGAGGTGTGTCCGGGACAGGAGTGCCAGCGTAAACTGCATCCCGACGATCTGCCACTGCGTGCCCAAGCCGAGCGACTGCGTCGGGGCGAAGGTTGCCACTTTCTGGTGCGACGAACTCCGAATTACGCAAGGCGTCGCCAGCTGCTGGCCAATCTGAATGAGGCTATCAATCAGAGCTACGAGAACGAAGCCACAGCTGCATCAAATGCAACGGCGGAGGATGCAGATGCAGGCAGTCTACTGGAGCTATCACTGGAGTCGGATCTTTCGCTCTCCGAGGATTTGCGCAGCTGCAGCAGCAGCGAGGACGCCGAAGACGATGAGTGCGCCAGTAGTTCCGGTTCATCGGACAACTCAACGGAGTGTGCACTGCGTCGCGACTTCTATCAGCGATCGGGTTCAAGTCCGACTATTTCTGCCAGTGTACAGCTGAACAACACCTCGACAATTTCTCCAGCTCGTGCTTATAGTCCCGTGTACAACATACGGGAGATTCGTACAGCATCGCACTCATTTTCTTCCCTCGGCAAGGACAAGAAACTGCTGGACATTCATATGAATGCGCGGTATGCACCCACTGGCATGTATAGTCGGTCACTGCCCGTTGCAGAGGTGGAAACGGGTAGTTCCCTCGATTTGAATGGCAATGCGACAAGCGAAGCCGTTAACAACAATCCGGCCAAAGGATTGGGCCACTTTGTCTACTTGTAACCGGAGAGAAGGCAACTAGTCAAGCAGCGACTTGTACATAGATTAAAGTTAGTTACAATTAGTTAAGCAAGAGGATAAGGTTTAGTCTAAGGATTTCCCCAAAAAACGAGTACCGTTTGGACCAAAGATGCATTTGTAGGCTAAGCTGAGTTTTGTAAATAGTCGAGAGATCAGTTCGTTTGGCGATTTCCAAACCAAGGAAAGCCAAAGGAGTACAAGAGGAGTACATCGCATGAGTCTATAGCTTAAGGCCTTAGCCGCGCAGCTAAAGCTTAACCAAGTCGAAGATCAAGGCACCTAACCATTTACCAATTACCATTTAAGTCTAAATGTAGAAACCAAAAGATATTGTCATAATACACAAAGTAATACAAATAATACAAAATTAAAACACACACACAAAAAAACCAAAATTGCTTACGTAATTTAACTGTTGTGGGTAAATTGGTTGTAAAGGACGTGAACCACTTTAATTGGCAAGTGAAGCCAATCAGCCATTTAAATAGGCTGCAATTAATGTGGTCTGCCGCACAATTTGTATTTAAAATCCCACATTATTGAACGCTGGCCAGCCAAGAAGCTTAACTTGAATGATTTACATGGCGTATACGTAATTTGCATGACTGCAACTTTTAGCTTTAAACGAATTTTCAACCTGAAAAGTTTTACTGCATACAGTTTACAGTTTTCACAGCTTATACCGCCTGCATGTGAGTTGGAGTAAGAAATTCAATTCGGTCTGGTGTCTGATAATCAGCAAAAACACAGCCACTCAAATTACACACATTATCGAGATTTTGTAGACCCATTAGTGACCTTTTTTTAGAGGGTCAGCATACTAATTTATTAAGAAAGGTCCGTCGTTCGTCGTTGAATGGAATTAAAAATAAACAAATTGCCAATGAAATCCAATTTGCTGTAGCCTAAAATAATAACTCAAGACGAAAGGGATCCATTTAAGGGTTATGCTCAAAAGCGTTTTGCTTATAGCCATGTTGTTTTGGCCAACGTTTATGCTTATGACTTGTTTTTTATTTTCTCTCTTAGCTTTTTCTGTTTTTTTGCTTTCTTTTTGGGCCGTACGTGAGCGGCTTTAAGTTTTTCGAAGTTGGCTTCGAATTGCATTGCGAAAATCTCATGAAAAATGCATGATTCGCAGCTACATGTGAATGGCAATGGGCATTGAAAGGGCGCTGGGATTGGGACTCGAAGTGGGAACAGCAGGCGGAAACGGAAATGCTAAGCAGCAGGCTCAACATAATAACTTAAGCACTTTTTAAGTCGAATTTAAAATATTTGTAGCTCAGAGACTGGCCAAGTGCCAAGTGCCAAACTGGAATTGCAGTCGAATGTTGCAGTAGAGATAACTGTGGGAGTTTTTATGTGTGGGTGGAAGTTGGCATCACATGGTGACTGTGCTCAAAGTTGCTGGTATTAAAATCGACCTACAGTCGTTTGCTGCTTGCCTGTTATTTGGCAACAATGTGGAGCATAGTTCACTTAGTTTGCACATACTGATAGCTGAAATAGTATTCATGTAAGTTACACTACTTTAAATATTTGAATATCTTTAACTTCAAAGCTCGATTAAAAATTACCCGATTTCCATAACGATTCAAAATTTATTTCCTATAAAAATTAATACTTTTTAAAATGTATTTTTCATTATTTTAAACAAAAAGTTCTGCAAACAGAAGTGTAAGGCATGTTTTAACGCTTAGACAGAGATATATTCCAATGCCTGAAAGTATGCAATGAAAAATATTTGAAATTAATTTCTTAGACAATTTCTGTTACTTACAAGAAATTGAATCAAATCATGCAAATCATGTTATTATTTACTTACTGCTTTAAATATCTTAATGCCACTATAAATGGCAAAATAATTAAGAAGGACATGCAAAATATTCAATTAAAACTCTTACGTTTGCAACAGGCAAACGATCTGCCTGTGTGGGAGTGGGAGACATATGGAACAAATGAAAAACCCACGTAACTTGCATAAAATTGAGCTAAGCTCGTTTTGTAACTCGTCACAACTAATTGCCATAATCCGCAAAGTCAATTTGTTCACGATTTTTTTTCACCATTTCCATTGAATTGGTTCTGTGTGTGCCTTGTTTTTACGCAACTAATCGGCTTTGTTGCTTCCCCCCAGTATCCGCCGTAGACCTTGCCTCAGGCGCAGTCCTTGCCATGCCGCACACTACCTCCTTTCCGCAATGTATATTCCACATTATGCCATTGTTGCACTTTCCCGTTTTGCACTTTATAATTGACTTCTTTGACTAGCGAGTTTTTCTCTTGCGTGATTTTTAATCCTTTTGTGGGTATAGCTCATTAATTTTTTATTTTCGTCTGTGAAGTGAATAATAACAATCCTGTTATCCAGCTGGCATAATCTTTGGACATAACCGACTTGTATGTATGCCAGCTTAACGACTTTGAACATTTTAATTAAAAGTGCTTAGCAACATGATGATTGTGTTTTTGCAACATGCAACAGCTGCTCCCCCAGATTTCTATCCATTTAGCCATTAGATTTTTGCGTTTTGCTAACCATTCAAAAACATTTCATAGTCATGTCTGAGACTTCACATCTGCTACAAGTACAAGATTTCTGCAAAAACCCCAAAACCCCTAACAAACAGCAGCAACTCTGATAATTGTTTGATAGACCACGAACACTTGTCGGTGTGGGGTTGGGGTTAGATTCACAAAAATCCATATGAATACTCAGAAAAAAACACTCCCTCCCTCCCACTTGCATGCAATGTTTCATTTTGAATCGTTTTGTATCTTAAATCTTATGTGTTCTGTGCATCTTTTTGCATTTGCTTGCTTCTCTTGCTGTTCGCCAGCTTCAATGTTCAACAGAGCTTTCGTTATTGCCATTTTTGTTGCACTTAACTTGAATTGCCCAAAAAGTTTTTCCTCTTAAAATACCCTATAAATATGGTAGTGAAGTTCTGAGAGTCGTGTAAAAGAATAAAAGAATTTTTGGAAGCACTAGAAATTGTTGGATGTGCCTAAAAGTATGCACCTTAAATTTCTTGAATTTTTCTTTAGTTCTAATATTTCCTTCACAATTTATAATAAATAAATTTTGAGCCTAATAATAATTGCACATTCTATGGATATACATGTTTATAAGGTATTTCCTCTTCGATCCTATCATAGTTTGTTTTCTTTCTTGCTCCACTTGGGGTCGTCTCATGTACACACAGAGCTGTAAATACGACAGCACCTCTAACACACAAACACAAGCAGACATACACACACATTCACTCATACACACTCACTCACACCCACCCACACACTCACATATGCTTTTAGACATGGCAAACATTTTTCATCAGTTTACGTAAACTTTTTGACTGCACTGTTTCAAGCTGTTCTCGTCGTCTGTTCGCCTGATACTTGTATTTTTAAATTTCTACCATTTTTTGGCAGTTTTTTCTTTCTTTACCCCCACCCTCTATGGCAGGAGAAGGAGGCGAGTAGGTTAACATTTTGGGGCGGTTCAACATGTTGCTGGCTGGGCTGCACACAAAATGATTGATGCAGGCTGCTGCATGCATTTGTTTTATTAAGTTATTGGCTTGGTTTCGCAGTTGACACGCCCACAACGCCCACATATGATGATTGCATAAATCATGAGGGTTTATCTTAAATGCCATACGCCGACAATATTCATGATTTATGCCAATCCACAGTCTCTCAAGTTGCTGTTAATTATGAGGAATTGCAGGTTCCACTGACTGACAGACTCGTACAGATGCTGATGACCTTTTTGGAGGTGCCACTTGACACAATTTACGGTCACTTTTTGCATAACAAAGGCACAACAAATAACGAGAGACTCGAGTGTGGCTTTTTGGCCAGTTTTTTCAGCTCTTTTGTCGTTTTTCTCTATCCAATTTTGGTAGATTTTTGACTTTTAGTTCCTTTAGACGCCACGAATTGAGTTCTCTCGTAACTCACTTTGTGCCATGCTGCACTTAAGAATTTATTGTCGGGAAATGGGAAATGGAAAATGGAAAATGGAAAAACGCTGCGCTTAGCACCAAAGAGTAAAAAGAAATCAACCAACAATCGAGTTTGCTGCAATTTGAGAGCCGCAGAAGTGCGTGTCCTGCAGCTAACCATAAAAGCGTTGTCATCACATAATTCCAGCGATCTTTATGAATATTCTTATATAACTCTACATATAAATATGTATATCTATGTATGATATATACATATTTACATTTAAATTGGAAAACGCAATTGCAACGTGCTGATGTGGCAAAATGGCGGGATTTCCCGCTTTTCATATCGCTTTAAAATCCACTTCAAATATCGCCAATTTGCACTCAGTTTGTTTACATTCGGCGCGTGAATTGCAATTTTTATATGATTGATGTTGGATGATAAAGAGAAAATTGATTGGAAATGAGATTGGGAATGGGATTGGAGTTGATTGCGGTGGTGTATGCGGTGGAATGGAATAATGCAATAGCTTTAAATTTGAAAAACAAAAATATATTTTAGCTACATGTTTTAAGCTAAGGTTTTTAGCTAGAAAATGTTTGAAATTTCATTGATTCACTGCAACTGATTTTAAAATAAAAGCATAATAATTTAAAACAATTTGCTGAAAAAGTTTGTGAGCGTTTATTTTAAAGAGAGTTACCTTTTAGATAAAATTTAAATTAAAAATTCTAAACACATTTGTATTTTATTGTTATCTACTTTATTCGTATCTTGCTTATCACTTTAAAATATGATTTACAATAAAATAAGTACACAAAATGCGCATACGCAGCGTGTACTGAGATATAGAAATATTGAAATACAATACAATTTACGAGTTAGTTAGCCTGTAACGAATGCTGGCTATAAAAATTGGCTTAAATTGTAATACAACTTGACAATAATGATAATAAAAACTATGAATAAGATACATATATTTATACTTATATATATTTTAATTGCTAAATTAACAAAGCAACTGGCTTATTAGAAAATCACAATGAAATTACAACTAACTAAGTTTAGAATTACAACAAATTGGCTAAAAGTAGGTGCTATGCTCCGTTGGGTTCTATGAGCGACGACCAAAGATTCTTGTTATCGTCTTCCAGCAGCTTGGCCATCATAGCTGCTCATTGCCAATGTGCGTGGTATCCGTGGGCAGCGAGTGAGTCTGCGATTAAAGAGTTCATCAGCATTTAACCCAAAGGGAGGGGGAGGGGGAGTGGGAGGTGGACAGGTGGTAAGCTCACCTGCAATGCCTTGCGTTTGTGATGCATCGAAGAATTTGAAGATGATTTGCCTTTGCCCTTCTTCCAAGAGCACATGAGCAGCTCCTTCATTCCCTTGCGAAAATTGCGACTAAGGAAAGCATAAAGCAGGGGATTAACGCCCGAATTGAAGTACGTGACCAGAAAGGTGAGCGGTGTTAGCAGCGCATTAAAATTGGAATCACCGCGATACGAACGTGACCTGCAAATGTTTAAATATTAAATAAACATAGTTAACATTTAGACGCTGGCATACAAATGAGCAAAAGGACAGCAATAAAATGTGATAATTTAAAGTCTGCAGACACAATTATTAAGTATACGCCCAATCGGTCAGAATTTGAACAGATTTTTAGAGAACTTTATTGTGATTTTAAAGCATCAAATGTTTCTCTTCTTAGACATATTTATCGCCAGAATATATAATCAATCTGTTTCTAGCCTGCACACTGTAAGTTACCCTTTGTACGTTAAGTATACGCCCAGTGTACGGTATAATTTCACCCTTGTCTACCCAAGTTGCTAGAGATTTCAACAGATTTGCGCCTTGTTCCAAAAGCTTTTTTTAGTTTTTGCCTGAGATATGACAGTGGCTCGCCTAAGTTTTGGCCAAAGTAAAGTTTGCAACATCAGTTACTCTAACACTTAAGCAGCAGTACTCAAAGCGCTCTTAGTATGCATGGAATGCCCCGTATGTGCAGCTAAAAAAGCTATTTCTAAAGGGATACTGTAAGCTTCGTACTTGAATTGTACTATGTAAGTAGTTTCATCACTTCCAGGGTATTTCATAGTCAGCCAACCGCAACTTTAACTTATTTGCTGACCCGCACAAGCCAAAAGTTTTCTGTTCAAATGTTTTTGTGTTGTTTGGCACTTTCACAATTCGCGCTGCACTTGCAACCAACTCGAAAGTCAACTAAGTGGGCGCAGTGTCCTCTGGGCGTGGCTAACTTGGAGTTGTTGCTTTGTTGCCAATCTACAGGCTGCTTGAGTTGTCAAGTGACTTTTTGCAATTGGTTTGTAAATTTAGTAGGTGAAGTAAAGTCAAATGCGTCTAGCCATAAAATGACAACTGTGTGGAACAGCTGCTCAAAATAGGCTGGGTGGTGATTTGGTGACACTGTGCACGAAATATGATAGGCTTTCATCAGACACAACAGTTACCCGCTGAGTTGTTATGACTGACGCGTTCTGTCCTCTTGGAATTTGCCATCATCCACTTCTGCTTATGGCCTTATTCCCCCAACTGTTGGCCAAGGCTAATAACAAGCACGTGTCGCACTCGGAACACGTTGTGTCTACAATTTGCAACGCGTGGCAACATTGAATGTGTCTAATGCTCAAATTACATAATGGTCATTTTATTAAAGCGCATTTTTTTAAGACAGAGTAGGACATGGAAATTAAAGTGCAGAATAAATAAATCTTGTGTGGAACTTTTGGACAGTTTAATAAGCAAAGGAGCTCAAAAGGGATTCTAAATTAATAGATAAGATTTCTAGGGATTAGTGAAAGGAAACTATAAAGGAAGTTGTGTAAAGAAGAAAGGGACATGTTTTGATCACAGTCTAAAGCAAATGAAGCTAAGTAAATTGGACATTAATAGAAATTATTACCAGAGATCTGATTAATAAAGCTGAGCTGAATTTAAACGATTAAGGTGGAATGAATTAACATTTTACACACTGTGTCTGAAAGCTTCAATTGCAGTGGGACAACTTCAAATGTATCCAAGAAGATTAGTTCATTTAAAGTCCAAATAAAACTAAAATTCGCTACTTTAAAGCTAAATTGAACTTAAATTGAGTTTAGAGAGACAATAGCTGCTCAAAGAACACTCAATGTTAATGTCCTGCAAGTGTGTGCGTGTCGAGATGCTCAAGTTCAAGTCTAATATTGATTTATGGCTGTTCATTCATAATCTGATTCGCATTTTGTTGCCCATTTATTATGATTGCCATTGTTTTTCGCATTGAGTGTACGTGAAAATGTGTTTTGTAAATGAATTATATTTTCTGCTACAGTCATAATTTATAATTCTTAAACATTTCATTTATTATTTAGTCCGTCGCAGAATAGCGTGATTTGCTCGACTGCCACGCCAATTTCTCAAAAATATATACTGCTATACCATATAAATAATAATTCATATAATCCGACTTAATGCTTATAATAATTTTTATGGTTGGCAAAAGAAATAGCTGAAATGCATTTCTCAGCTGAATTTTTTTTGGCGCATTAAATAAATGTAAATTTTGGAAATATTTTGTGCTTTTGTGCGCATAAATTACATTTGATTTTTGGCTTACAAAAATAAAGTTAAGAACACAATTTGCTTTAATAATTTTGTCAGTGCAAAATAATAAAGATTCACTACCATTTTGAGCGGCTTTAAATCATTATTTTTGGCATTTCAATTTCTTAACAAAATTCGTTTCAATTTCCATTTTAATTTCCACATCCACTTCCATTTCCATTGATTAATGTTTGACTTTATAGACATTGGGGCAATCATAAACTGTTTATAACATATCATAGCTCCTGACTTAACTTGACTGCCAATCACAGGAGCATCCATTGACCATTTTTGGGTCTCTTACATCCCCTAAAGGACCATTGACTGCCACATAATGGGAAAAAAATCAAACAGGAGTAAAACCAACTCAGGCTGCAAATAAAAACAAGATGAGCACAAAATTGAAATGTTTGAATAGAGACAGGATGACAAGGACAAGAAGGAGAATAGTGGGGGAGGGTACTGCCTGGGACCTTGTCAATTTTTTATTAGGATTTTTGTGATATGATGCGAATATCTTCAATGGAATAAATCGCTGACAATTATTGGCTAACAGATGTCGCACTTGACCAAATTATTATACTTATTTTATTGACGGACAAAGCATAAAAATAGAAAGCAAAACAAATAGAAAAATAAAAGGTGGCAGTTGGAATATAATCAATAAGTAAACACAGACAGTTTGGGGAGCGAAAAGAAAAGAAAAGTCCATAGACCAAAGTCCTGTGTGTTCCGTTAGGAAATAGCTTTATGCAAATTCGTGGGCAAAACTCTTAAAGCCATAAAGGAATAAAAGGATGTGTGGAAAACTGGCGATTTATTTAACGGAAATGAGCAAATAATGAAATGAAAACGAGGCAAAGACAAGTTCTGCATAATAATGTGGAATATCTATGTTAATGGTAGGAGTGGGTATGCTAGTGATGGCAATCAGTGTGGTCCAAGGACCAACTCAATTGACAAGTTAATTGTTTGCCAGCCCAGTTAATAACACTGGCTTCCAACAGCTGCGACTCGCTGCACGTTGAGTAAATGGAAATGATTGTCAACTGTTTGCATACGATAAAAAAAGAGTCTGCCTACTATTGACAATGAAAATGACGATGATGATGAAGACAATAATGATTATAACGACTCCTTGTACTCACCAGTATTGCCACATTTTGCGCGCATGATACGGCAGATTGCAGAGCGCGAATGTCAGCACAAATATTATCAGCATGCGGACCACGCCCCTTCGAGCCCGTAGCACATTGCTAGATGAATGTGACATGTGTGTGGCACCGCCTCCACCTCCAGCTGCACCTCCTCCATTGGCGCCACCCCCTCGTTGATTGTGGGAGTGATGATAGAAGCTCGTTTTGCGACAGGCACTCACAATGGGACGATCCGCCTCCAACGAGACCTGAATGAATAATGGTTTGTATTATAGCGCTTTTAGCCGTATCACTTCAATTCGATAATTTACTCTGACTTATCGACTAGTCGAATATACCCACCTTGCAATTATCAAGCTGGGTTTTGGGTTGTGTTTGTTGTTATTGTTGTTATAGTTGTTAGTGTTGTGTGTTGAGGTTGAATTGATTGGGTTAGGCAAACAGAATTGTGTTATTGTTGTTGTTTTTGTTATTGTTGTGGTGGAAACATAAACAGGAAAGAGAGAAAATAGTTCAACATAAAGATAGTTAGCTGTGAATCAAGTTTAGAAGTAGGTATTTAACATTAAATAATACACAGTATTTAGTTGGGGATTATTTTATAGAGAGAGAGAGCTTTGATTTGTTGTATTGTTTTGTTAGTTGCTATAAAACTGGCATGGAAATAAAGAAATTGAATTTAAATGGTGTTGAAATTCATTTTGCTTTAATTTTGCTTAAAGATTTGTTTATAAAATAATAAATTAGCTATCAGTTTGTTGTTTGAACTGGATTGTTCCTAAAGAATTATTTAGACTTAAGATTTGACTACAATTTGTTTGCTAAAAAGCATTAAGTATTCGTTGCATTTATAATTTATAGTTTAATTTAGAATAGACACTTCAAAATTCTATTTTTAGCACAACAATTTTATCTGTTTTAAATGTATCCATAAATTTAAATGCCTCAAAAATGTAAAGCTCTTCCCCAAGCTTAATTCAAGCAAAACTGGAATATTTGCTATTTTTACATCATAAATCATTACAGATCATAAGTAGATAAACGTATTTGTTGAAAACTCCAGGGAATCCCTATTTTATTACACTTATTTCTTACTTCACATGACCGGGAATCCAATTTGATTGATGTCTTCTATGCGAAATTCCGAGTTGTTTGTGGCCAAGAGTGTAATCATTTTATACAGTTTTCACTACTTGTCGAAGGCTAATGCATCTCACTTTCAATTGATGCTGTTAAGTGGCATTTTGAAATATTAAGCATACGCAGCGTTGACCGTGCAACTTGCCAAAATATTTCACTGCGTTTTTATTGGATTCTTTTTTGGTAGCAAAGTGAGTGGCTTACTTAAGTTTGTTCGAAACAAAACTCTTAACTATATACTGATACTTTTAATACGCTTTGACACCTGTTCTGTGCTGTACTCGCAGACGAAGTGGCAGTCGCTGCTTTCGTCGCTATTGCCCGCAGGTAATGGCAAAGATTGGTGGGAAGAAGGCTACTTGGTCAACTTTGGGGTGAATTTCAACGAAAAGTTGTGCAAGCTTCAGTAAATATTAACTACTATGAGCGACGGCAAACTATTTAACTGCCAACAGCTAAAACACTTAAGGTTTCGCTGACTGAATTCAGTGCAAAGTTTAGTTTCACTAGCGAGTTGAAAATTTGTTAAAATATGTTCTTACAATATCTTTGGAAATAGTTAATACATCGCTAATGCAGGCGATTAAATTAGCTTTAGTTTTTTAACTTTCGCACTGATCAGAAATTAGGACAAAAGAGTATTCTATAAGAAAATAATTAGTCTCTTTTCCAACACGATTTTTATACAAAATTAAAATTTTAAATCCCCTTTTAAATAAAAACTCTAATTTAAAATATCACTTGCCTCAAAATGCTTTTAGTTTGAAACTAAAATTTAAAAACCGCATATTTCTGCACTAAGTAGTTAAACTACTTATTTTTTTATGTGTATACACGTACAAATCTTTAGTTTCCTTTTTGTATATTTGCTCACTTTGCTCGGGGCCATTGTTTTGCTCTGGCGTGCTATGTGAAATAATACCTGGGTGACTCACCTGGCTCTCAGTGATGCTGACGCCACGCTTTTCATATTTACTACTAAGTTTACGTGACAAGGACGCAGAACTGCTGCCGGAAGCGAGTGATGTTGTACCTGCTCCCACACTCACTCCTACACCCGATCCTCCTGCCGACGATGTTGGCCCGGCACCAGCTGGAAGTTGATGAAGCTGATGATGATGTGGCAGTGGATGACCATGATGATGATGATTATGTGGATGCGCATGATGATGATACATGCTATTGTGCAAGCTCATGCTTGTCTCCTGTCCATGGTGTTGATGATGTTGTTGTTGCTGCTGCTGATGCTGCTGGGAGACATGCGGGGTAAGTCCTCGTGAACTGCGCCACAAGGCGATGGCTATCTTACTGTACAACACCTGTCAAATGAGCAAAAATATTAATTATGATTTTATCATTCAACAAATCAGGTAGACTAAACACAAGCAGCGGAATTTACTTTTATTGATTTTTGTGAGTAGCTTTTGAGTTTTATTGATTTTATTTTGATTAAAACGAAATGAAATTTATAAATTCTTTGCTAAAAATTATTTTATTAGCCACTTTTCTGCCACTTACCGTCATGACCAGCAGCGGCATCACATAGAGCAGCACAAAATTAATCATATCGAGTAATTTGGAGTTGAACATTTCACGATCCAGGACACAAATCTCCTCCTCCTGCCCGTCCTCGGTGTGAATGTTTTTAATGGTCTTGCTGAAGACAAATTTGGGCGTTGAATACACCGCCGATGTGATCCACACGGTGACAATTACCATCTGCAAAGGGTTGACAAGACACTTGATGAGGTCAAAAGAGATAAAATAAATACCAGGACATGAACATGGACATAGTTGAAAACACGCAAACGATTTGTCTAATTGCAAATAAGCACACAAATTGCCATGTTGTCTAGCCATTTCGATGTCTTTATGCTTCCGACGGTGGACTGTGGACTGTAGACTGTGTAGGCCGCAGTTTAATTGCCGCTATTAACATTAACAAATACATATTTAGTTGTAAATTGTTTCATTTGTCCAGCGATAGACACACAGAAGTTCTTGCCCTCATAGCCAATTATATAACACAAAATGGTGGCAAATATACTTGAATATTTCTAGACCCAGACCCAAGTTGTAATAGATACTCATACTCAAAGATATCGTGTGGGATCGGATGGCCCCTGGCATTCGGCAAAACTTTGACTTTTGCTGTCGACTAACTTTTGGCTGCCACGGTTTATTAAGCCCTTTGGGTTGCCTTCGTCTTGACTGGAGCCGAGCACAACTTTTTGGTGGCTTTGTTTAATAAGTTCCATTAGCGTGCAAATTGCGGTCAAAACGAGTATCAAAGTTATCAAAATTAATACATTTAATGAACAGTGAACAAGTTTACGTCAATTTGCTAATGCATTTCTAAAAATAAATATTCCAAAACACAAAAGAAAGCCAGCGAAATTTTATCAGGAACGCAATTAAATTTTAATTGCCATTGATATGAAATAATAAGCCAAATTCTATCAATTTTTGGTATAGCTTTTCAATTAATGTTATTGGAAGAAAGTAAACTGAAATCTACTCAAATTTAGTCAGTCAATTGATTAGAAAATTTCTTTGTAACGTTTGCTAAACAACAGTCTTTTGTGCATAGTTTTCCCTGTACTCTATTTAATTCAATTTCTATTTTGGGTAGTTCGATTCGATTTAGTTTGGTTTGTTGACAGCATATATATTCGTGTTTTCGCTTTGTCACTGGACATAAAAATTAATCATGCAAAAAATGAATTGGAAACGGAAATCAACTGGAATTTTGGGAATTGGTTTTAACTTACCCTTAACCGTGCCGCAGTTAGAATTTGTTTGCATGTTATTGGATGGACAATTGCAAAGTATCGTTCCATGCAAATGACAACAAGGATAAATATTGAGGCCGTGTAGCTCAGCGAGTGGACAAATTGATACATGCGACACAGGAACTCGCCAAACACCCAGCTGAAATAAATAACATAAACAAAATAAACCTATAGTTTTAATTCAGGAAAGAGGCTCCCATTGATTTGGGCACAAAAAGAGAAAATTGGGACTGTCACGTGAGCCATAAAACCTTTTGACACGCCCACCGCAAACTAATAAGGCATTAAAGGTATCATTAGCCGCAGTATTTTATGCCTTTGCTGTACTTTTTCGCACTTCGCACTTTGCTCTTATTTTTTTATTTTTATTATTGCATTATATTCTCGGTCTGAAATTTCAGCCTTAGGATCATTGTGCTCGAGGAGATTAACACGTAATTCTATGCTAGGGGAGCGAAGAGAAACAGAGAAAAGGCAGAGAGTAAGGGAGCTCTTTTCTGCCCTTCTATAAGTGGAAATTGTTGTGCTTTTGTCGTTTGCTTGCAGGTGCTATTTTTTTTTGGGTTATTCTTGTTGTTGTCGTACCTTCCATTAAAAATTATAGCCCTGCCGCCAGCTGTATTGAATTTGGTGAAAGGCATTACTTGTTCTGGCACTTAAAAGTGAAAGCTTGGAATAAAACCTGAGCTACCAAAGTAATTCTTAAGCATTGCATTTACACGGCGCATTTCATCTGATAGGTTTCCACAGTGGAGCTTAACCCAAATTATTTTTAAACGATTTGAGTCTAACAAAACAAAATTAAATACCTAAAAATGTATCTATGAGTTGTTCTATTAATTTTAGTATCAGTTGTTTTTTAAACTAATTTTATAAACTGTAAACAGACATTTGCTTGAGCTTTTGTTAGGCCAAGATGATTTTTTTGTTGCTATGTTATTTATATAATAAAGTAAAATTACAAAATAATTTTTATCTGCTTGTTTTACTCACAACGAGGGTTGTCTCGTGGAATTTCATTAAATTATGCATAAATTGATGAGATTATGCGACCAAGAGTCGGGCTTTGGGTACACATGTGTGCCATTTTACATTTTTCACAAATTTATATTAATTTACACATAATTTGGCCATAAAATTTGATCTCTTTACCTCACATAAGAAAACATGTAATTTTGTATATTTATTTTGGATTTATACCGTAAACAAATCAATTTATTAATAACCAATCTATCAGTTACATTTTAAACCGAATTTTGTTTAATTTATGGAATAAACCAAAATACGCATTTCATAGCGAGAAACGCAGAGTTCATTTCAAATGAAATATGTGAAAAATTCATATTCGTCTGTCTTTGTTTATTATTTTGTGCTTGCCAATTGTTGACTTATTTGCCCGAAGCGTAAAACACGAAATATTAAAATAGCAATAATAAATAAAATTACGGAAAAACAACGCCTGAACATTTATTTTACACACTTGTATATACAAACCAAATAATTCATTATAATTGGACTGTGGCGTGTATAATAGAAGAGACCTCATTTCTTTTTAATGTGTTCATTTCTGATATGAGCTGCATATAAGTTATGTTTTAATAAATTCGGTAGTATAATTTATATTTTGGAATTTAAATAGCAATCAAATAACAATGAAATATTGAAATTGAGACGAACTTATTTTTATTTCAGACTTAATACTTTATTCACTGCCAATTTATTGCATAATCAAATTTCTATTTAAACTGTCAATTTGTACAGAGACTAAACAAAAGTTATATATTTATTTATATACAAACTTGCATTTGCATGCATAGAAAGTGTGTATAACAAATGGCCAACATGAACTGAGCTAAGCTCATATGCACATTGCGTATGCGTCACGTTGTGCCACATTAACAGAAGGCAACTCGCAACAGGCAAAAGCGAGCTGCATACGTGCTTTGTCACCTGTCGCCAGTTGTATTTTATATGCAGACTATTTTTTCGGACATGTACCAGGTGTACAGTGGGATAGGGTTAAAGCTTAGGGCTCTCAAAGGATTGGAACTCAAGCAAAGTCTAAAATTTCTCTTCACAGGGTATCTTTCATTGCTGTATATTCAAGCATTTATTAGTTTAGTACTCGTTGGGTTTATGCAAACATTTTTGCTGCTGACCACCGTCAACTCAAACTCAGTTGCCACGAGATTTTATTTTTCCGCTTTCTACTTTCACCAGAAGCTTTATTTGTGCACTTTAACAAATGTGTGTGTGTCTCGTTGTGGCTGTGTGTGTGTGAGAATAAAAAAGCACATACACAATGAGGTTGACAGGGGCGTGTCATGCCTTGACTCACACAAACACACACACACACACACAATGTACCAAAATGTCACTTGTTTGTGTTGCGCTTTTTCTTCTGTTTTCTGTTTTCTCCTCTCTGCAGTTGTAGGACACTTGCAAGTTGAAGTTAGTACAGCTTGCAATTGGGCGTGGCAAGCATTATAGCGGTAGTTGTGTCAACTTCGTAGGTCACTAAAGCGGCTTAAATAAAAACATTTTACACTACAAGCGGTTTTACTCACAGAATCATACAAATAACTCAAAGTAAATTTTAAATACAATGTAAAATTTATTTAATTGTAAATGGCTGCCAATTAAGTTTAATTAATTATTGACTCAAATATAATTTATTTTAAAAGCAGCAATTAAATATGCAAATTTTAAATGAATTTTCTTATTTTGCACTCCACACTGTCCATAAGTAATGACAGACATTAATTAAACATATCTTAAAAGTAGTCTGCTCACTCACCTGTCAATAAGATAGATGGACAGATTCTGCATCACACAAAAGAGGCCCACACAAAAGTCGGCAAATGCCAAGTTGGCCAGAAAAAAGTTGGTAATAGAGCGCAGACGACGCGACAAAGTGACCACCAATATCACAAGTAGATTGCCTGAATAAATATAGAAAATAAAGAGCGAATAAGAGATTGAAATGGGGAGTAAAAAGATACATATTGGATATCAAAATGTCTATTAAAAATTTGAAAACAACTGCAAAACAAACGCTGCAATTCACCTGGGAGATATTAAAAATTTATACAAAAGTATTTTGGCAAGTGAGACAGGTTTAGAGGGTTTGAGCCAACTCAGCCTTCGCTTTCTATTGGGCCAACAAGCTTAGGCGACAGCTGACTGGGGACAGTGCGGCTGGCAGTGCCAACAGTGCTGGGAGCAATAACTTTCGGCAGTCACTGTACGTTTTGGATGACAATTTTTGTGGCATTCCCTCGACGTTTTTGGGTTTAATGTTGCGTTGAAAGTTTATTTTAATTAGAGGTTTTTGTTCGTGCCACACAGCTGTAAATGAATGTAGTAGAATTCGAGTGTGTGTGAGTGTGTGCTTGAGTGTGTTGTTTTGCAGAGTTAAGAGCATATGATGTGTTGCTTTTAAATTAAATAGAATTTGTAGTTGGGCCAATTGTTTAAATGAATTTTCCTTTCAAAAACTATGTAGATGAAGGACAATAATAATCGTTTGGGAACAAAGGCCAATTTGTTTTGACCCTTAAGCAGATTATGTTTAAATCAAGACATTGCGGTAGAATAAAGGGCTTTCTTTTCAGATTTACTTAACCAGACATTCACAAAAGCTTACGCAAATTTAACACTCTTTAATGGATCGGCTTATTCAGCCCTCATGTGTCCTCATAACAAATGACAGAAGAACAAACAAGAAAAGTTTCCATTTTTTTCGCCAACATATGTAACAAGCTGTTGTATAGATTCTTCTTTATTATTTCGTTTTTTTCGTTTTTCTTTTGAGTATAACTCTTTTCAGCGAATAACTCATTTTTCGCAATACATTTTCCAAACAACGTTCCACTTTGTTGTCTGTGAGTTTGCAATTGTTTGCTTCGCCTGTTTGAAGTAATTAAAAAAGTTTCGCTTGAAATGTTTTCAGCACAACAAATAATAATAATAAATACAGTATTCGTGGAACACACACACATACACAAATATAAATTATATTGTCTCATGTGCTCAGCGAGAATAAATAATGCATTTTTTGGCTGAGCTCTAATTACTTTTTACATTCAAATTCGTGCAAATCGTTCGAAATTTACATTATATTTTAATTAAGCGATTATAATTTTATATATTAAATATATTTATGAATTTAAAGCATTAGCTGTGTGTGCGTAATTGTGGCTGCTTCCCCTCGTTAGCTAAACTGCAATCATTATTGGGCTGCTCGGTCTGCATTTGAGGTTTCCATTCCAGTTAGAAACCTCAGCCGCAATTGGTGGCCTAAGCTGCTGGTTGCCGTCAAATTTATTTGCCTAAACAACTCGACAAAGTTAAAGTGTTTGGTAATTGAAGTTAAAGTTTATTTAAGCTCCAGAGCAGTATAGTAATAATTGTGTTTCTATTACGCATACGCCCCATGGACCTGTCATATTAATTATTTAATCGATTTGTCATTTGGCATTTTATTTATCTGCGCTTAATTACAGACACATTAATTTGTCAAGTCCTTCTAATTTATTAGCTGTTGTCGTCGCACACTTGTTACAATTCTGTTTATTTTTTGTGGAAAAAAACATTAAAATAAATGTCCAAATAAGCAAAACCACATTTGTTAAATGTAAATAAGTTGCAAATACTGAAATAACTTGAGTACTAAAAAACATTTGGCCAAGATGGCAGAACGACTAACAGTTCTGGCCAGCATGTTAACTGGGCCATAAAATTTGCAAGTTGCAGTCACGTTCACAGTTTGTTTTGTTGGCCCTTTATTGCCCTTTAGCTGCTGCCGTTTAGCATTAGACCAGTTTTCCCATGTGTCTATGTGTGTGTGTGTGCGTGTGTGGAAGTGTGTGTGAGTGAGTGGGCGTTCCCAAGTGCAACTAATTGGTGCGCCCCTGAGACGCAGCTGCAACCATTTGTCGCACTCTTTTCCTTTGTAAACAAAACGATTAATTTAATAACTTGTTATTTGCTTTGCCAACTAAAAGTTAATTAATTTTACTTTCCACAACATTAAAAGCAATTAAGCTAAATTTATTACACTTTAAAGATCAAGTTCAAGATAAAATTTAAAAGAGACTTTTCCTCGATTTTGGCTAAAAATGTTTTCTTGGAATTGTTTTTTGCTTTCCGTTCCAAATTTTGCTTTCGTTTGATTTCTGCGAATTCAGCACATTTGATCCAAATTTTGTTTTCATCGCTGTTTTGGGCCATAATTTCTGCTCTCCATGTAATTAGTCGAGATTAGATTTTCTGCAGAATATTTGTTGATAAATAGATTTTGTTTTCAAATTGAAAAGGACAACTGAATGAAAGCCGGCCATCAGGTTGGTAAGCCACAAAAGCCGCATAAAACAAACTTTAGAGCTAAGAACTCTAAACAGAAGCGCAAAGCCAATAAGCTGAAAAAAAAGCTAAAAAGTCGGTCAAACGGTCAAGCCACAAAAGTCTCGTATCTGTTGCCATATATTGTGTGGGGAGAAAAAAATAGGAGAATGCTTTGAGTAATTGGCAAGTCAGCAGTTAACAGAGACACCAAGAAGCACAAAAGGGAAGCCCTCGATAAACACAAGAAACTGGGGGCTAGGATCAATGGCAGGACATGGCCCATGCGATGACCAATTTACGAGTATTTTCCTTTTATTTTGAGAGCAGAGCTGAACGGAAAGAAAAGTAGAGACAACTGGAGACTAGAGAGAGAGAGAGAGAGAAAGAGGGAATTGGAAAAGTTGACTATCTGCAGTCAACATTGATTGATTTATGAGCTGAGCTCAGCTCCCTCTCTCTTCTTTCTCTTCCTTTGAGTTACATTTCAATCTAGTTTGCTATAAGTATGCTATTTTACAGTTTAGTACTCACCGAAAAAGCAACAGCAGAAGACAATTGTGTAGAGTGTAATGAATATGATGCGCACATCGGTGCGATCAAAGATATATTCACTGGTATTATCATCATCCACAGCCAATTCGTTGCTCTTCTCCTGACTCACCAACGTCGACGTCGTCGTTGCTGCTGTTGGCGAGGTTAGTGCGGTGCTTGGCGGTGCAGCAGTTGCGGCTGTTGACTCATTAAACAGTAGACCAAGTTCCATGACGCTAACATTGACTCCGAGGCTTGAATAATTCCCAACAGTTGCCAAAGAAGAGTCAGCTGTTAGGATGAGCAGGATAGTAAGTGGGAACGGAAGTGGAAAGAGTAACGGAAATCTGTGGGTGTGGCTAGGGTTGGGGCTGGAAGTGTGTGTGTTATTCGTTGATTCTACAGCCTGTTTTTCCACTTTTTGTTGTTGTTGCTGTTGCCTGCTCTCTCGTAAGCCGGAAATGCTATAATTTGTTGCTGGAAACAAGTTGTTTTTGTTGTTTTGATTATGTGGCTCGTTATTATCATTATCATTATTATCATCATCATAAGCTGCTGATATGTTTGGACTGCCACTTTGAAGCAGTTGTTTATGTTCTCGTCTCTGCGCTGCTTCCGTTTCCTGTTGTCGACGCTGCTGCCTCAGCTGACTCCGAGTGTGATGTTGCCAGGACGATGTCGACATCGACGGCCATTGTAGGATTCGAGCGCTCATTATTCTAATAACGCGCTGCAGCTGCAACAAACACAGACAAAAAGAGAGTGTGAGAGAGTGAGTGAGATAGACAGCGTGATATGCACATCAAAAGCCTGAAAGATGCAGAAAATAAGAGGGAGAGAGAGAGATGCAGAGAGAGACTGCATAATAGTTGGCGATAATCAGTTGCCTAGAGGAGGAAACCACTATAACCACTATAGTCGAGCACTTAACGGTTATTAAAAATTACCAAAGCAACTATGAATTAGTGTTTCTGCTTGTCCCTAGTTAATTGCGAGCTCATATTACGTATACGCCGCGCTGTGCATTTTAAATAGAATTAATTAAATTATTCCTTTGTGAAAGAGAAGTAGAAAAATTACACAACACTTACGTTCAGGCTAAAATTCGATTAGTAGATTAATTTAAAGAATTTCTGGTACTTTCTGTTTAAAATAAATTTTAGCTAAATTTGTAGCTATGCTAATCACTTAATTAACAGTTTATGACAATTCATACATTTTTGATATTAGCAATTAAAACTAGTATCCAACTGCTTAACTGTTAATGTGACATTTTGTTACAGTTGTTTGCCAACTTTCCCTGTTGACATTTAAATATTTTCCCGCTCTCCTGATATCCACAATTGGCATAATATTTACATTGTACAGTGGACATATTATAAAGCCATGAGTCGTGCGTGTTTTGTGTAAATGACGATTCATACAGCACTTTAATTACTTGATAGCTATTTTTGCAGTTGTGTTATGCGTGTGTGCGAGTGTACGGCTGTGTGTGTGTTCATTTACGAGTGGAAATGTACACGAGTCCTTATTAATTAGAGCACGTACTTTTACACAGACGGGGACAAACACTGAAGTGGGAAATAATCAAAGCTTCGTTCAGGATGCCAAAGAGCTGTAAATGATGACTGGGAGAGTGCGTGGGAGCGGGAGCAAATTGAAAATGGAAAATGGGTGACTCGCAGTTATTGCACTCGCATAATTAGCAGCAAAACGTGTCGCATACTAACAACAAATGTCACAGTCAATATTAAAAGTTCATTGACAACTTTTGACATTTACAAAACACAAGAAAATACATTAAAATGATACAAATAAATTAAACTGCAAATGGCTTTGATTGAAAGCCAACACAATTTCAATTAGACACATATTGTTTTACTCATTAGTCAGCTTAATTTCAGAGTCAAGAGACACACGTGTACAAACAGAGAAAGACGGAGAAAAGCATATAAGTAATATAAGATTGAAATACTCGTCCGAGTCACGAACATTTTGCACAAGTTTCAGTGGAGAAAGTAAATGAAAGTGGACATTGAAATCAACGTGTCAGGCAGACAAATAAAATAAAAATCTTGTGTCAAAAGCTGTACAAATAGGATTGTAAGAGCAGCACATGAAACAATTGATATTTGATAAGATTACTTTTGAAAACTTCAGTCAAAGCTGAGCCGAACTCAAAGCAAAAACTTTAAAAGCTTTTCGATAATATTCATTAAAAGTTTAAGCCCAATTCATGCCTGAAATCAGCTAAAGTTAAGTAAAAGCAATGCAAAGTACAAACAGCTAATTAATGGTAAACACAGGCATTAAACAATGCCTCTTAGTGGCAATTAAACACAGAATGAAGCGTGAATAAAAGAAGTTTTTCCTCTGTATCGAGCATTGTCGGTAATTTCAAAGGATTTTCACTGCATAGCCGCTAAAAGTTTGTACCAATCCCAGAGCTATGTCTATGGGATGCCCAGGCAGTGTCAGTGAGTCAATGGATGTGGGTCAAACAACAAGAACTGCAATTAAAGGTAACACTTAATTGCCTCAAATTATAATTAATGAGACCGACAAAGCATCTGCAAAAATTTAAAAGTGGGCGGAAGGTTTGTTTGTTTAACTGTCCATAATGTTTGATCAACAAACTTTGAATGGAAATTAATGAATATTATAAAAATACTTTGGTACTGATATTTAAAATATGATATAAAAATAACAGTTAAATTAAATGTGTTAATATTGTTCTTAAATTGGAATTTTTGTACAAATTTAATTTGGAATAAGTATAAGAATAAGTATTTTAATAATAGTTTCTAAGTAAAATTTATGTTTATTAACATATTTAAATATTATTTTATGTTCAAAAATTCAAAATATAATAAAAGTTAATTTATTTCTGAATTAACACATTTTCCAGATGACTTTTATTTAATATTTTTAACAAGTCTTCAGTTGCTTGACAACCAGCAAGACAAACTTGTCTTTCTTGGACTCAAGTGCTTCGAATACCTGTACAAATCATATTCCTTATGTTCTAATTGACACATCTTTAAGTTCCCTACTATCAAATACTGATGAAATGAGGCAAACCAGTGCCCAAAGAGAGACACATTTCTTGGTAAATATGGAATAAAGTAGATGCAAATTTTGTTTGTCTTTACGGTCTGCTGATTTCTCATATCAATAATGAAACTATAAGATGCAGGTCTTGGAATATATTATTGGCATTCGATAAATAAGGAAATGTCAAATACCCACAAACTTTGACTGCAAACAGTTTTTCGCAAACAAAACCAAACTGTCAACTGGTGCCAAACTCAGGTGCTTGGGCGCCTAACATACAGCTCCTACTTGCAGATCCTGGGGCAAGTCCTTGTTGAGCTCACGGAAGAGTCACGACTGCAGCTGGCAATGGCAGGCGTTGGGATTAGTTTGCCTCTAAGTGATATTACATGCTGTTTGTGCTCTCACCTTACCTCGCCAGCTGGCACACTCAAAATGCCACTTTCAGAATACACCTCACTGCCACTTTTCACTTGCCACTTGCCACATGCCGCTTGCTACTTTCAAGCTGGTGCCTTGCTGCCTGTTATAAAACTGCACTGAATTTAATGATGTGCAACAAATACTACTGACATTTTCTGCGGCAATTGCACTTGAACATTATGATGGCAAATTGAGGGAGTAAAAAACAAGTAAATACATGATGTCTCCCTCTTAAACCACGCGCTCCCCGTCCCTTTCGCGCTTGGTGATTACAAATAAATGCATTCGCAACACTTTGAAACAAAAAAGTCCTGTGGAAAACCAATTTTCTTTTTTCTGCTTGCTGTGTTAGCCTCATGAAAATCTCTGCACTTGTTAACCACTTGTAAAAAAAAGGAATACAAATAAAAGAATTCTTTTTGAAATGGCTGCCATTTTGTGGCTTAATTACGAATTTCCATCACACATATGGCATGCAATTCCAATGGTCGAACTGCCTGCAAAAAATATACACACACATACATATATGTATGCAGAAACATGGCGATGCATAGCAAATGATTTATGCGAACTTTAAATTCTTTAAATAACAAAAGTGAGTTTTAAAAATGAAGAAAATTCCCATATTTATTTATGCTCTTTTCTTATAAATTTCTTTTGTTTACTCTGCTTAAATTTCAAAATAAATATTTTTAATTACTGGGTATTTGCGCGTTGAGTGAATTGAAAGCTCTTCCTTTGATTGCTTCGCGTGTTGATTTTCTCCTAGCTGCTGAGTGTCTGTTGATGCCAACATAATTGTTGTACTCGTATCTGTATCTGTGCATGTATTTGTATCTGCATCTGTATCTGAGCGTGGTATTTTTGCCTTGTACATGACTGTGCATTCCAATTAGTTGAAATGTCAGTTGCTTTTGTTTTTGTTTTCCCGCACAATGTTAGTTCATGTGCAAGACTAAAATTTAAAAGCAATTGTCATTTTAGTGATGCCTTTTTTGTTATGCTTGCAAATGCAAAACGCATTTCTCGTGCTGTCTTAAAGGCTTAGACGCGAAAACCCAAAGTGATAGATAAACATTTAATGCTCACCTTAAGCCAAGATTTCCCCGGAAGACAACTTGCTACAGGAAGCATTTTAAAGTTTTTCGCTAAACAAGTTTTTCAGCTGACAGCAAATTGTAAGAGTCTAAACAAGTCCACAGACTGGGACAAAGTTGGATTTGCAGGATATACGAGAAAATTTACGACAGCTCGAATTAAGATGCATTTCTAGCACCGGAATAAAGGTAATAGTTTGTCTACGGCGACAAGTTCCGCAATGATTTAATGAGCCAAATGGCACTGGCAAGTGTCTAACTGACTCTAAGGGAAACTGACTAAAGGATGAACAAAATGCAGAGCAAACTTTAACACACACAAACTGATTTGAGTCTGAGACTTAGTCTAAATCTGATGCTGTTGCTGATGCTGATTTAATTGAAAAACCCCAACTGCAAACTTGGAATTGATTTTGTCTGCGCTTGAATGCATCCCAAGAGTCTAAAATGTACTGTACACAAATCAAACAAGTCCTCGAAAGGAAATTCCAAGCGAAAGGATTTAATAGAGTCACTGATGAACACGATTTTAAATGGAAACCTACAAAAGCAACTTGAAATGACAGCACGTACTAATACGTATAAATTTAACCAGCTAGTAGCACTGACAACTAGCTTAAATTTAAATTAAGCGTAGTACAGTGAGCACTCCATATTGTAGACATTTTAAGGACTCGCCTAAATTATGCAACGTTTTTTGAAGAATTTTAATATATGCTTAAACTTTGGCTTTAACGTGTTGCATTTGAAATTTTTGGCACAATTTATTGGCTTTCTTCTTGCTTACATAATACTGTGTCTTCACTGTAATTTCTGTTGACTTTTAATGCACAAAAATCACGCAAGAAGCCAACTGAAAAACTGCAGCAACTTGTGCAATTTTCTTGTGCCCAACTTGCTACGAACATGGTAACAAAAACGAAAAAAACGAAAAGACGAAAGTCATTACAAATTGTGCAAAATGTTTGGTAGTTGTTGCCCCCTGTTCACCACCCCCATATTCTTGCCTCCTTCGAAAGTATCTTTCCGTTCGCCATGTTTGCGTAAATTGTGCTGAAGTAAGGACATTAAGTGGTAATTGAGTGTTCACTGTGCCTGCACCATGTGAAATATGTTGGCCAAAAAAAATTTTAAATAAAAAGCAAATCAGGAAAAAAAAATTGACCAGACATGTGAGGCCAATGTGAACTACTTTTCGTAGGGTGTGGGAGGGGCAGCTCTTTCCTGATAACTATGATTTATGTTGACGGTTTTTGGCTGCCAACCAAAATGAAATGCAATTTTTGGCAGTCAATCTGACTCACATGCAATTCATTTAACTGAATTCCACAAAACCAACAAGTTCTCCAAACGATCCATCACTTTAGTTCACTTTAATCCATTTAAATGTAACTTTTCTGTTTATGAACTTTGACTTTAGAGTTGTTTATGTAGTAAAACTTCTATATATATTGTTTTATTTAAAAATAAATTTGGATTTTGAAACATAAACTTTGTTTTCACTTGAAGCTCTCGTTCTTAGATAGTTGCAATAAAGAAACAGTTATAAATAATTGAAAATATAAAGAAAAGAGCAGTGAGGATTATAATAAGAAATATGAATATTATTGAGTAGGAAACATATAAGTTATTTTTATTCCAATAGCCTTTAAAATTCCTTTCATAAATACTGTCATAACTGACAAATGAAGAGCCATGTAAAACTCAATTTAAATGAATAAATAAATATTTTATTTATTCGCAAATATTTTTAACAAATGTACATACGATTTGCTTTAAATCCAATCGCTTTACACATTTCATTTAACATTCAAAATCTTTGCAGTTTGTCGCGAAATCAGATTAAAGATTTCCACGTCGCAGAAAATGCTATTACCTTGCCAAGGACTCCCTCAAGGCCTGCAAATACACTCCCAAAACTATGCGTAACCCTCTGTTTGACCTTCGACTCCTCCAAAAAAGTAAAAAAAAAAAAAAAATTAAATGAAAATATGCAGCAAAAAAGCTGTTTGTCTGCGGCAACAATGGGTTGCCAGTGTGAGTGTGAGTGTGAATATAAATGCGAGTGCAGTGCGAATACTGTATGCTATTCGATGCCAATTTACCCTGAGAACTTGGCCAACAAATTGGCAAGATTTGCCACCATCGTGTTGCCAATTTGTGCATTGGAATTGCAAAACGCCAAAGGCTTTAGTAAAGTAGTCGAAGTCCAAGTGCAAGTCGAAAGCCGCCGCTCGTGTGGCAAATTTATGAGTGCCCAATGCAATGTATATGGCTCAAATAGCAGTTGGCCAATTGGCAAATAACTTAATCGACAACTCTCATTAAATTTCTTTTAAATTAAGTGTCTTGTAATTTTTAAATTTCTATTCCTGTTTTCTTTTCTCTACTCAATTCTTTTGGCATTTCCCCATTCAAAAATTATGTAAAAGTTTCGACGCTTTCATGCGGCAATTGTCCGGCTAAGTTAACGCAACTTTTGAGCCAAAGAAAGTTTTTTTTTTTTAGGAATTTTTGACAGGCCAAAGAATGTGAAAGAAAAGAAATGAAAAATTCTCTTAAATTAAGCAATTTAGTGCACTTTGAATACATAAATACTTAAGCAGAAATTTTAAGACATGGTGATGATAAGGTTTCACAAGAGAAACACTGAAAGCTAGTGACTAAAAATACAAAATAGGGTTGAAGTTGTTTTGACACAAAATGAAATTTCCAAATCAAACGAACAAATTTTTGGTCTAGTTCTCTGCCAAATAAGTGTCATTATTTAGATTTAAATTACAAAGAAAAGTGTGAGCAACTAGCTGAAAAGCTTTAAATATTATAGACTAAAAGAAATGTTGTACACACTCAAATACAATGTGATAACAAGGACATTGAATGAGTGTACAGCCCTGTCTGGCAATCTTTAAGGATGACACAGTGTCTGAGGCACCACAGCAATTTAATTGCAATAGAATGAACAAATTTTCAAAGACCACAAAAGTGAGACAGAAACGATAACTAACAATAGCGTTAGACATCTGCCACTTGCTGTTATTTGCGTAAACAAAAGAACAAGGAAAATGTCAGCAATTGTAAGGACACCAGAATGCCATGGAGAAAGGAGGCGCAATCTCAGCCTGTTGAGTGAAGGGGTGTACCAAAGGGGGTATGTGCGGGGGTGTGTCTGTGTGTGAGTGTCATGACATTGCCTCTAGCGAGCACAGCACTTGATAATTAAAATGTGACCCTTGGTTGGGGTTGGAGTCGGGGTTGGGGTTGGGGTTGAGGTCGGGCCGGTCGCTGCTACACCTACAGCCATGACCCTACATATAAATCTTGCATTGCCTTCCGCCTTTTGAATTTTGTCAATTGAGTTGGCAAACAAATAATTTACAAATGCATGCGATATTCACATTTCCTATACTCATTCACACCCAAAATATCTGCCCAAAGTTGGCAATAAAAGAGGGCTATAAATGACCGTAACTGTCAAAGATATAGACCAATAATAAAGTAGGTTTTGGCTTAAATTATTTGTGGAGCTGTGGGAAATTTTATCAGCTGTTGGGCAAGCATTTATTGGGGAACAGTTAAAGTTCTTAAAGGAATGAATTATTAAAAA
The DNA here is from genome assembly GCA_035047505.1 of Drosophila parthenogenetica. Lineage (NCBI taxonomy): Eukaryota > Metazoa > Arthropoda > Insecta > Diptera > Drosophilidae > Drosophila > Drosophila parthenogenetica. Next base: position 209,344 of record JAWNPM010000242.1, read on the forward strand.
AACTCTTGCCTGATTTCTTACCAAAATATAAATTAAATACATTATTGTCTATTTTATTTAACATTTTCCTTAATATTTACAGCTTTACTTTAAGCCAATTTATGCTTTGAAGTTAACGATATCAAAGGATTTCTGCAGAGCCAGCAAATAAGCCTACCAATGAAATTTAAGCTCTTAAGAGCTTAAGCAGAGTTTCCAGAAAATTATTTTGGTAGCTTATTAAGCGCTTAATGCAATTTCTTGTTATTTACTGTTTAAATTATTAAGAAATAAAATTTAAGGCACAACACTTTAAGCCTTTTTAAAGGGTCTTTTTTAAATCTTTCCCTAAATTCAATACGCATTATTGTATTTGATTTTCTAATAATCCTTTGAGTAAATCAGCTGAAATACAGTAAGTTAAATATAAATAAATATTTTCGATCAATGTATGAAATTGGACATCCTCATTTGTATGCTCAAGTGTTGTTCAGCCGTTGTTCACAAGGTTAGCCCTTGGCCATATTGGCCAGAGAGGGGAACAAACTATTGTCTAGCATATTAATAGGCGTGTTAGCCATTGAATGAAATATGAAGCTCATTAATTAGGCACAAGCAATGCCCGTCGGACCTTGAATCTGCTCGAGGGCCATTTATCAAGCTCAAGTTTCTGTTCTAGGTCTGGACTTTGGTGTTGGTTTTGGTTACGGGCAGTACCAACGGCTGTATAAATATTACAATATAATTATGATGACAATGATGACCAGATGGCAAAAGTTTTGCGAATTTTTCTTTAGCAAATTAATCAAACAATACTGAACTCTGTTCATGCCATTCATTATTCGATGTCTGCAAATTTCGCTCAAGCTTTGGACGAGACGAAATCCATAAAAACCGTAACCAAGTCATTGCCAGTTGAATTGTTGAATGGACAGAAGCAAAAAAAAAACTGACTGACAGAGTTAAGAACAGACAGAGTTAAGTCCTTGGCGCTAATCAAATTGCAAATGCCTCACATTAATGTTAAACAATTTGCACAAAGACAATAAAGTCTTTTATATATATGCGTATATATGCGATAAGTCAGATAAAGATATGACTGTTGCCGTAACGATAAGAAAGAGCAGTGATTGACAAGCCAACTGTAATGCCAACTTTCAAGGATTGTCAGTTTGTCTGTCAGACAGACACTCAGAGCCAGAGAGCTGGCAACCCTTCAGTGTTGTCAAGTCGTCACACACCATTTGAACAGACATTTAGTAAGCCACAAAGCAAGTTTTTACATCCGAATCAATTAGAATTTCAAGCTGTTTTGGGCAAAAACAAAGAGCAACCAATTGAAAAATACTCTGTAAAGTTGAAAGAAGGCATGTAGAGTAGATTTGTTTACTTTTCAAGCATTAACATGTGTCTCTTTGCCCAAATTGTTTCACTTTAAAATTCCACACATATTTGCATACTTTAATGTCATTTGCTAGAGTATCTGGCTAGTTGATCAGCCCGCTTGCTGTGAGCTGTCAGGCACAGATCCGCCCCAGGGTTTCCCGCCTTGCCGAGGTGTCAAATCCACCGTTACTATTCTTTGCCACAGTGAGACCTAACTCAACGCAAACAAAATCCTGCGACTGTAGATATCTCTCATTTGTAGATATCTGTAGATATCTCTCATTTGGTGTCCTTGCGGCATATCCTGGAGCCATCACTTTTAACCAGGTGTCAAGTTCAGCCACACACATGAATACATGTATACATATATACATATATGTATGAGCATGTATTGTGCCCATTACTTTATCAGTTTAGCGCCATCTTTTGGGAATTTCACTTAAACTGTTCGTGAGGGGGAAAATTGATTTTGTTCGCTTGTATGAAATTTCCTTGTTCTTTTGCTTTTTAAGCTGAAATTTAATTTATGCACCCGGAGACTTCACAGCCACAAGGAGAATGTGATTTACCCGCTGCTTTTATGATGGCCACTTTGTTGCTCTTCTTCTTTTTCTTATATTTTTTTCACTTTAGGATTTTTCTTATTTTTTTCAGTTTTTTTTTTGTTTTTTTTTTTTTTGTTTTACTAACCGAAATTTATGAGCTTGTATAAGAGCATCGAAATTTATAGCCCAACATTTGTCTCTTTTATGGAAATGGTTTGGGGAAGAGGACACTTGCTGCTCTCATTGAGACACACACAGAGAATCAGGTAAAATTTTTATGGCTGAAACAACACTTGGAGAATCACCGAAGCACTTGATCCCCAAACCAATTTCCAAAAGTTTCGAGGATACAAATTTTTTTTTTTTTATTTTTTTAAATTGTCGTCTGTCACCTGAAAGTTGCATGCATGATTTTAATTAAAAATCGTATTAAAATTGCCAATGTTTGCAGAAATTTGTGAAGAGAGAAAAATGCCGAGGCCCAGCGATGCTGAGAATTTCGGTTGAAATTTTACAAAATAAATTTAAAATTCTTGGACACTTGTCCCTTTCATCTGCGACTCAGTCCTCGCCTCTGATTCAGTCTCGGCTAAGAGAGTGTGCTGGTAAATATTTATAATTAATCAAATTAAAGTGAAGCTGCAAATGAGAGGCTCGGAAACAATCGAAGGATAATGTAAGGACGCAAAGGGATGTAATATTAACCTATCCGGGGAATAGAAAATTCTTATTACACTCCTAATTGTCGTCCTCATTGTTTAGGTTATTAGGTTTAACGATCGAATTACGTTAAAATTGTTTAATAAATTTAAGAACACTTTCCCACTTCCACACCCTAAAAACAGCTGTTTGTCTAGCATATCAAAATGCATCATTTAGTTAATTGGATATTTAAGGCAAAAGCATCTTAAGACGCTGCCTAATGACTTAGTAATAAACTCAATTGATTGAGCTATTAACTTTATAAGTTTATGATGTCATTTATTATGCTCTGACCAGTTCAGGCAGCAGATTAAATAGGCTGCACAAGAAAAATTACACGATTTATTTTTGACAAGTATTTTTCTTTAACAAACAAATTTTCGATCGATTTTAGCTTAAGGTAAATTTCCAAAGTCTTCGTACATTTTTCTTAATATTACTTTATTGGTATTCCAAACGATCTTAAATAAATTCTTTTGCATCAATTACTTGCTGTCAGTTTAAATTCCCTGTTTTCACCTGCGTCTTCTAAACGCTCTTTGGAAACTACGAAAACATCTCCTATTACTAAATCATACTTTGGGCCATTGTCGAATTGGGGCTGGCAACAAACTTTACTCCCATTACCAAGTTTACTTTTGGCTCTCCACATGGCAACGTTGTGCTTATTTCAGCATGCGAGTGTGTGTGCTTGTTTCCGTTTCCGGTTGCCACCATTTGTGGCGAGTGTGTGTCTTGTTTTTGAACACGCTGGCTAAATTTGGAGAATTTAGTGCAGTTTTATAAAAATTTAAGATAGTGGCTTGTGTGGCTAATTGGCTTGGAAACTCAGGGCAAGTTTAGTTGAGTTTCAGGTCTTTAAAAACATAAAGAAATTTTTAAAACTGCACATAAAAAATTATTTAGTAGTTTGTGGCATGGGAATTCCTTATTCACTATCCACATTGCAATGCTTTCAATTCCCAAAAATATTAAATTAAATTGCTTGTAAAATAGAATAAATTGTTGTCTATTTGATTGACCACATTAGAATGAATGCACTGAATTGTTTTAAATTGGTGTAAACCAACAGTTTGGCAAAAAATAGTTGAATTTTGGTTTTTGGTTTTAATTTGAAGCAATGAATTCTATCAACTGTGTTGGCTGCAGTTTATAAAATCTAAAATTTCGTTTTGCAAGCCTTGCAGCTTGGCGAAAATAAAGTAAAATATTTGAAATTGCTGTGAATAATATTCGAATTACATTGAAATAAGAAAAGATTACTTTAACTAATGACATTTGCATTGAATTCATAAAAGAAGGTTACGAAAATTTTCCATTTTTAGTTATTATAGTCGAATTTGTCAACTGGAAATACTTTGTTGCTTCTTTACGTTATACTTGGAACATCAAAAGGCGAAACTTTTGTCTTTTGGCCAACTTTGGTAAGCTCTCAGTGGGGCAACAAAAAAAAAGGCCAACAATAGCCAAATAACAGAATTGCGCCGTAATGTTGTCGACTTTCTGGGGATGCCGGAAATTGTTTTGACGTTTGTTGTGGTTGATATAGCCCAACCGATTTGCCATATTCCCCCACTACTAACCCACCTTCTTCATTACTATTACTGTTGTTGTTTGGCACGGTTGTAACTTCGCTGTGAATTTGTTTTGTTGACTTCTTTTTTGCGTGCTGCCTTTTTTTTGTTGTCTGTGTTTCATAATCAGCTGAATTTTCATTTGCAGCACCAACAATAATAGAGTTTGTGTAGTCTGTTTTGTGCTTGTTGCATGCAGTGAGCAACAAAAACTTGGCCAACAACTACAAGTTAATTAGGGTTAGAAGACCCAAACTGCCAGTCATGCAAATGAGTTTAAAATTGTGCAAAAAAGAAAAGAATGAAAGCTTTAATGAAATGCATTGCGCAAAAATACATTTTGCCAAGCTGTCGGCTGAGTTGCGTGACGCTTCTGCAGGAAGTGCAACGAAATCACAGTTAAAGTTTGCGATGAGTTTCTCGCCAGGCTAAAAGGGCAAACCACGTTGACTTATTTACACGTTCTGTGGTCGAAGGTCACAGCAAAAAGAAACAAATTTGTAGAAAACTGACAGTGTCAATAAATAATAAATGGTAAAATTATTGTAAGCACATTGCCAATTTGCCTACTTTGACAGTTGGGTAACATTACGTATACGCGATGTTTAACATATTAAATTGAAATCTGAAAACGAAAAGCAAAGGAAAATTTACGCTGTAATGTTGGGCAAGCAGACATAAAAAAAGTTAATAAAATATCAATTCATCACAACGTGTACACAGAAAAATGCAGGGCAAATACTGGGAAAAACAGACGATATCCACAAGCTAATGGCGGGAAAATAATACGCTAAGAATGTATTAAGTGGAAAGGTCAAATCAATTAAATGTTAGATTAAATACGATTACAGGGTAGCTCGCAAATCAATGGAACGAAAAAACAAGCAAAGAAAAAACTTTCAGACAACCATCGATTCATTTGCACATACAAAAGAAGGAGGGGCTATAGAGTGAGTGTGAGTGCGAGGAAGATAGACACACAAGTGCTCATTAATATGCAAGTAGCATGAAATTATAGCATACATTCGGGCAGTTAGACTTTGGTTGAGAACATCAGTTAACCAGGCAGAAAACCAGAACCAACAACACAAATGTTTGTTTGGGCTATTATATAAACAGTGGGGAAGGGGAAAAGCAATGTAAATATGATAAATTGTTGGCATTTGAAGCATAAATAGTTGGCTTAGCAGCTTTCGGTTGAATTGAGGTAGACAGTTTTGGCCAAAAGTCACCAAACGTCAACTGAATTAATGTGGGCGATAATTCTAGAGAAATTGAAATGGATTAATGTCCAGGTAGGAACAGTCAAAGGACTCACACACAGAGAAAGCTAAGGAGAAAGAGCGAGGGGTAGGGAGACCGAAAGAGACTGAAATAGATACCGTGTGAAAGGGACAGATAGTGAGCTTCATTCCCATATTCCAATGCAAAACATATGCAAATCAGAAGCATAAGTTTTGAGTACCCTTTCCCTGGGTCGTCGCACGTAGACGTGCACATACATAAGTTTCTCCCATGCGTATAATTTATGACAGAAATATGCAATAGCCTCAAGTTAATAGTATGAAAATGTTATTCTACTTTAGCACATTTGTTGCCCAAAAACTTGTGCGGTTTGGCTGACTGCACCCACTTTGCATACTCGATAATATTATAAACTAAAGTTTTCCCATTAAACTAACAAAATAACTAGAATCAACAGGCCCAGCAACCAAAAAAAGGTAGCTTACTTTTGAAAGTCAACATACAAATTATTGAAAATCTGTTGATGAATTTTGTGTTTGGCCAGAAATAGTTGGGGTTTTTAGTTACAAGGCCTGCCAAATTTGAGTGCCAATTTAATAGGAAATCATGTTAATATTTTTCTAAAGGTTTTCTGAAACATTTGACAGCTTTAAAAGTGTATAAACCTTTGAACTCTTAAAGTCTCTGACCCTCTGACATCGACAACAATGTATTTATTGGTCATATTTTAATAATTTAATAGCAGCAATTTGATGGTTAGTTTTTTATGTATTCTTTGGCATACATTGTGCAAGCTAAGTGAATATAAGCCAACAAATAATAGAGAAGATAATCCGAAGACGAAAGCAAGAGCGAGGGCGAGAGCAGAATGCTTTTTATTGCCACAAAAATCCGACCCTAAAAGCGGAAACGGAAATGCGTTGTAATGGCTGCACTGCCATATTGAGTTGTGTGGATGCCAACAATATTCGGAGAACTGAGCTCTGCACTCTCAGCACCAAGCTCTGTGCTCTGAGCTCTGAGCTTACAGCTCTGTGTCCTGTTTGGGCTGATGCTTCACTTTTATTGCCAACTCGAGTAACAAAAATATTTTTCAGTAAATTTATCTTATTACTTCCCCCTTCAACTGTGCAAGAAAAACTAGGGAATCAAAGACCACTTTTGAGTGCTGTCCGGCGAATGGTAGTCGTATACGTGTTCCGTTGCAGCAGAAATTGGTAGAGTAATATTAAAAATTCCACAAATGCACTAAGCCGCACGTCGAGAACAAAAAACAGTTACAATTTCTTGTCGAAGCGATTCACTGGAAATAAAACTTACAATGGACTCTAAAGGTATTCTGTTCTGTTGTGGTTGGTAAAGTTTATAATATCAAAAAAACAAATTACACAGGAATTGTTATATTTTTTTTAAACTTAGTATGTTGCAATTTGGCTCTAGAAATAATGAAGCATTATTTCTTTCATTTATAAATAGATTAATTATAATATTTAAAAAAAATGTTTGTTATATATTTATTTTTATATCGTTTTATTAATTTATTATATAATATAATAAATATTTATAACTTCAAATAGACATAAATATAATTTTGAAAATAAATTATTAAAAAAATTAAATAAACTTAAACGGTAGAAAAATTAAAATTAAAGCAAAAATTGTTTTTTTTTTTTAAATAAATATATTTATATATATTTAATTAAAAAATACTTTTTTTATTTGAATATTTATTCAGTCAAATAACTATTTAAATGACCTTGATTAAATAATATTCATTTGATTAAATCACAAATATTTCTTTAATAATTATTGAAACAAATATTCCTATATGTCTGGCTATAAAATCCATACCTTAATTATCTTGATTAAAGCATTTAACGTCTCTATTGATGGCTCACAGATCTTTTGATTGTCTCTCACTTTTACACGTAGTCCTAAGATAAATTCTGAATTTAATTGCTTGCCCAGAAAATCTCAGGCTATGCTACAAATTAATTACACTTTCCTGAAGCAAATTAAGACAAGTGTCTACATTGTTTGGGAAACGGTGGCAATTTGATTATGTCGATGCCTTGGGGGGAAAATGCGCAACAATTTTGTGGGGTAGGTGGGGCAAAAAACCAAAATCTATAATGAATGAGTCAATTACTAAAACTAGGAGCAGGTTTGAGGTGCTTCATTAAAAGCGAATCCCGATATTCACAGAATCTAATCAGAGTGACAGTGTGTTTGTCATCTACGCTTCATTTGGTGTTATACCAAGCAGGCAGGCTGAAGGAATAAAACACAGTCGATGAAAAGGATGTGGCCTTGGAACAAGGACATCAGAGACCACGCGTCATGCACAGGAAATTGCCGGAAATGTGCGAATTGCGGCTTCACTTGCCATCGGTTAGAAGCACTTAAAATAAAACATTCAATTCCATCATTGGATATTTTCGCATTAAACTGTTTAACGCGAATTCCGGACTTTCTGCCTGTCAACTAGATAATTTATAGTGTTGTCCTTCATACTGAAAGCCATTTTGATACCAGCAGGGCTGTTATAAAGCCGATTATAACTGAACTCCTCAGCGGGTACTTAAGGAAAAAGTTTGCGAATATTCGAATGCCGCGTTAATCATAAAATTCTCAGAAATTTGGTGTCTAATAGATTGGTGTCTAACGATTTTCTGATGAAATCCGTGTAGTCCCAAGTGTATTTTCTGAGAAAAATGGTTTAAGGTGACAAACTGATTTATAACCTGGTTATACAAATTTATATAAAATTTATTTATTGATACACAACTTTAATTTTCTCAAAGTTATCGACTTTTTTATTTGCCAAAAATATTAATAAAAGAACTGATTTTATGATTACGATAGTTATTTGTCCATATTGAGCTGTTTTAGTGCCTGAGATAATAATTTATGGCTTTGTTCTATATTTAACATAAATTGTGAAACTTTTCTAGCTTTATAGAGATTTTATTATGAGAAAGGTAAACCACAAATATGATTTGCAGTAAACCAAAATACTTTAATGAACCGACTGGCTGCTTTATGGCACTCACTCTCACTGTGTCTGGGGTTGTGGCTTCTGTGTTAGGGAAAATAGCAGAAATTTGTTAATCCTAACACGCACACAAATCAAAAGCGAACAGCAGAAGGGCAGAAGGTAGACAAATTTGCACCTGTCACAGGTTCCCTCATTTATTGTTTGTTTGTTGTTGGAGACGTGAGAGGAACATGAAGTGCCGACACTTTGTTTGGGGGCGGAAAATATTCACGGAAATTTTTTGAGCCTAAGAATTGAAAATTATGTGAAAAGTCTTTGAGCTTTCCTAGGCTCTTTTCATAAAATTGACAGGACAATTTTCATAAACCACATTCGAGGAAATTAATTGAAATGGGTTTCAAATGTTCAAGTCGAATTTAATCAAATTTAAAGAGTTTTTACTTACAAAGTAAAGTGATTTTTGCTTCGGTTGCTGCTGACAGATTTCAGTTACACGCTCAAGTAACTTGTCGAGTTTGCTTTTCTCCCTCTGTCTCTCGTTTGTCCTTTGACTCTTGAAGATTTCACTTTTTGACTAGGTTAGTTGATTCCTTATTTTTGCATTGTCCTGCATGGCAGCTGCTCTATATTTTTTTTTAGTTTCTGCTGTTCTTGAAGCACTTAGAATAGCTAGTTTTTCACATGATTCAACATGCAAAGCAAAGATTTTAGTAATATGCATGAACAACTTTTAACCTCTGGCACTTGCACTTTTTCACTACAGAAATTTAGCTTCTATTAAACTTGTTTGATTTGAGTCACAAGTGTTTAAATATTTGTATATTTTCATTTGATTACACACATAAATTTAAAATTTTTAATTATTTTTTTTCACGCCTGATCAATTCATGCATATGCCATGTTTCACAAGTGGATTTTGCTTTTAATGCATTCAACCACATAAAACGGTTTATTGTATTTGGTTTTGAAAATTAGTTTGTTTTATTTTTGGCACGACTGATTTCTATAAATATACAACCATTAAATATCGGATGAAATTTCGTTGTAAACAAGCCCTAGGCAAATGTTTGAACAAACCGCAGTTGATATCAAATGACTGTTATTAATTGTTTTTTGAATTCAATTCATTTTAATGAATTACACTCAAAATTTCTGCTTCAATGCCGAACTTTAAAAAATCGATTGAGCCCAGCACAAGTTGCGCTTTATTAAAGTTTTAGTATTGTAAATATTTATTTTATTTTAATAAAAAAATTAAATTACATTTATAAACACTTTATAGTACACGCGACTTAAATATGTTTATGTAATTATTAACTAGAAGTTTAATTAACTTGCAACATTTATACATTGGTTTGATCTTAATACTTGCAAATGTAAGTCAATTTACACAAATTTTTAATATTAATTTACATTTTCTTACACTTATTCATAGCATTAATATTTTTTTAAATTTATTTTCGAACATTTCGCGCCTTTGATGTTTGAATTATTGAGCAATTTTTATTGGCTTGATTTTTTTCGTTATTATCATTCATTTTTATGACACACACTTAACAATTTGCAATCAAAAATATGCAATTTTCTAACACAATTTTACAATCCGCTATAAATATGTGATCCTCGCTGTGGCAGCGCGTTCAAGTTTCGCATGTGATTCGTTTTAGTATTCGCGACCGACTGAACAGAAGCTCGACAGCACAACGTCGGCATTGACGTAGTTGTGGGCCGACTGTAAACGAAGTGCACGTTAACATGGCAGCGTCGGCAGCAGCGAAGTGCTGTTAACAGCTGTCGGCGCTGTTAAAGCTTTAACAGTGGGTTTGGCATGGCATTTAACAGTTTGTTTATTGTGGTAGGTTTCGTGTGTTTTGTTATTGCATTGAACTTGAACTACTTGCGAAATTAGCCGGTTGGGCTGCTAGCTGGCTCTCTCACTCTCTCTCTCTCTCTCGTTCTCTGTCATCGGTGGGGTGACCGTATTTGATCTGCTATTAATAAAACTAACTGCTTTGGAGTTAAAGCTGTTAAATAAAGCTTGTTAATTCTTAGCTGTTCTTTGTAATACACATAATAATTAAATTTAATCTTTTCAAGGCTTAAAGAAATGCAGATATTTTCAAATTATTCGACTACTTAAAATAGCTTTTATGTAAAAATATTTCTATTTTTAAATCTTGCCATAAAATTAAATTCCAAGAAAAAAAAAATCCTTAATAATATATATTCTTTGTTGCTTTCAAATTTGTTTCACTTTTAAAAATATTTGTTTTCACTACTCGAGTATAGCAACATTAAATTCATGGAATTCACCAACCAACTGTAAATGTTGTCATTCTGAGTTTACTGTTCCAAACACACATGAGTGCAGAGGGAAGTTATTATTTCGGGTTCCCTGGGAAATGTGCAACAACAAGTGACAAGTGTTTGTCCGCGTGAAATTCAATTGAAAAGTGCACAACTATCAACATAAAACGTGAGTAGCAGATCAACAACATGAGACCTAAGGCTTCAAAGGGGAGAAAGAAATGCGAGGAATGTTAGACATGTAGGGATATGGGGATGTCTATGTCCTGTATGGCTGCTTGTGGGCGTGACAAGAACGTAATTAATGCAGTCGCATGTGCCGAGACACGCAAAACAAAAAGCGCAAGAAAGAGTGAGAAGGAGAAGAAAAATGGGAAAGTAAGAGAAAGAAATAGTAAAATCAACGCTGACAGCAAGAAAAAATTTATGGACACTGCAATTAAGTGAAGAATTCAAGACATCTAATGAAAGAACCTTGCGCGTGTCCATAAAAACCGAAATTTTAATTAGCAAAATTTTAGTTAGCTTTAAAAGTCAAGCCAAAAGCTTAAGTAATCAACTTTAAACTGTTTTCAAAAACTACTTCAACTGTAAGCAATTGAAAAATCTTGGACGTAAAAAAACTAAACTGGAAACATAATCATAAAATAGTTTTAAGAATTGTTGCATCGATTGGCAGTTGCATCTCTTGTGTCACGCAAATCCTTGAGTCAAGTGGCTGAGAAACGTGAACTTGACACTGAATACTGAACACAGAGCAAGGAACAAAGAATACTTAAAACTGAACTGAAAGTCGTCAATGGTCATGTGAAAAGCATAGAAGGCAAAAGATGAGTGTGCATAAAAGCTGAATGAATGCATAAAACTTGACAAACAAAAATCAATTGCGAGTTGAAAACTGCAACTAGTTGAGGGAATTGTCGGAAGATTCTAAGCCGAACCCACAAAACAGAGAGTTAAACTTGTTAAACTTAAGTTAAACGAGGGTGGTCAGACAAGTTGGGCTATTTGTCAAGGCCAAGATGTTATCAATGTTATCATGTAAAACTGTTACACTAAATTTATACATCCCCAAGTTTCCTCATTAATTTCCTTTCAAACTTTTCTTACTCCCTTCACACACACATACATATAACTGGCATTATACGCATAATAAAATCAAATTGCACTTAAATCCTTCGTCCGATGGTCAAGTTCAAGTGAAAAAGTAGTCATAAGTTGCAGACACAGAAGATGAGGGGGTAATAAAATGAAAATCGTCGAAGTCATTCGTAAATAATTTAAGTATGTGTACCAAGAGCTTTAGACTTCTAGGGCAGTAACAGGCCAGGCATTAAACAGGAAGCAAAAAATAAAAAAACAAAAAGGAAAACCAAATGGAAAATGGAAATTATTGCTTGTGGCATTGAGTTTGTGGCGACTTCAATGAAAATTTAATTTTCGCCGCAGCATGTAGCCCAGAAAATCAAATGTGAAGCGGTCTCCTTGAAGAACCCTGCTCACACTCAGGCCAGCTGTTCAATTGATTACTTAATTAATTTGCCTTCAGCAAAATTGCAAACACAAAATGTTAAATTAAGTGAGTGAGCAGTTAAGGAAAACTCGAGATTAATGTGAGCACGCAACGGAGAACAAATATCATCATTTTCATTATCATCTGCATGCTGATTGCAATCAACTGCTGCAAAGGGGACCAGCTGCTAATGAGTCTATTGATTTGCAGTGGAAGAGGCTATAGCATATGTGTTCAGTTCTAGGAATACTCAAGGATAAGTCCACTTTAAGCACATCCGTTTAAACATTTGTTATAACTAATAAACTTTCTGTTACTAAGATATTCAGTTTATTCTTTAATCATTAACTGCCAAAACGAATAACATATTTCTAGCTTAGATAATAATGACAAATTACAACCTATTTTCCTCCCAAAACACATGTCATACATTTTAAATATATTAGCACACAATTTAAAATTCACAACCTTTTCATTGTTGAGCATTATTTAAAATATACGCACAATATTTTTCAAGGACGTTGTGAATCTTAAAAAGAAAACAACTCGCTTTTATGGTCAGAATCATAACTTGAGTCAGTGGAAAATTGCCACAAACTGCTCATCATAAACACAGTTTATGGGCGAGCATCGCTGTAAAACTTATGGATGTGATGAAATTTTTGCGTGGTATACGCGTTAAGTTATCTGCTTGTCAAATGAGTAATAAGCGTCCGTGCAGAATATTCACACAGTAGCCAGAAATGCTTCAACACCTCTCAACTTGTCTTTAAAGAATTCCACATTCGTCTGTTTCTTTAAGAAACCCACTTAGTATGTTAACTTGCCACAAACTTTAATCTGTTCTTCAATCAAGCGAAAGCGGTTTGCGGCAATTTAAGCAGACGCCCAAAAGTAGGCAATAAAAATTGTGTAGCCTTGAGCATAATGAATAAGCTCTGCCAAGAGTAGCATAAAACTGTCGATGTCGATGCCTCAAAGTAGGCAACACTTTTTGCAAGGCAAAGGATGCGTATGAAAACCACTGGAAAAATGTCTGCAAATTGTGGTTGAGGCCTTCTCTAATGTGGTATACCTCATTCTGCCTACTGAACTTCTAACTTCTTTATGTGCTGCTCTCCTCGAACTCATCTACATACAGTTGGGACTTATATTTTGTGTTGACTGGTAGCATGTGGCACATTGGCTTTTATTTGGATTTAGCGTTTTGTTTGGCGTTTGTGACAGTTGCAGTCTTAGAGTTGTAAGTGCTAACAGATTGAATAAGTCGCCCAAGTATGCAATGATATTAACCAAAGCAACGACATAAGATGTTTGCACATTTCTAATCGCTTTCAATGTCAACAGAAGATATTAAAAGAGGCTTCTTGTCTGCTTTCTGGTTCAATGGACGGCTTAAAGGACAGCAGCCTTGAGAAAATAACATCTTTAAAACCTTTGACCGAATGCAGAGTTGAATGGTCAGCTTTAGAAAAATGTCAAGAGATTCCTTAGTAGCTTAATTGCAAAATGCAAATTTCAAAACTCAAAATCCCATGCACAAAGTTTTCAACAACATAATCTGCAAAGATCATAAAATCCAATAGCAAAAACTGGATTTTCTGAGGTCAGACAAACAGCATTTGAGCAGGTGCAAGGAACTTATCAAGTAGAAAATATGAGATTTTCAAATTTTCTTTCTTTGGTATTATTAAAAAAAATCCGAGCATTTAAAAAAAATCGTTCAAACAAGCAAATAAGCTTAAACTCATTGCATGCCGATTATTTTCAGTAAAAAAATATTTGTTAAATAAATATTTGGCTGCATTTAAGTTCAGTGAACCATGAGACTGCTCATGTGATGAATATGAATGCTAAGAGAAATATGCTAATGAAATAAGTAAGTTAACGTCCTGAGCTTGGCCACAAAGTGGCTAACAGTTTGACTGACGCATTGACTGACAGATTGGTGGGCGTGGCCTTTGAAGAAATACATATTCATATGAATCTCAGACCCAGACGTCTTCTAGTCAAAAGTAGATTTAACACAAGCCACAAAAATGTAACCAACTTACTTCAATTCTGGACTCGTGGAAAGTACGCAACATGCGCACGTGTCGAAGCCGTCAAACTGAGCCATTTTCTTTGCCTAATTGAATTTTCTTGTAGACACTTGGCTGCAAATTAGCGAAGAATTTATGAAAAATGTTGGACTTAGTACTTAAAGGAGTTCTTTAAGCCTATGTTTCAAGCTAAAGAAGTCTGCTAAGTACTATAATTTGATTAAAATTTATTATTGTTCATTGCATTTGTGTCCTGTGACAAATTATGTTAAATTGAAACAAACTCGGGCATGTCTTTTCTTACACTTTTCACTGTAACCTAGAGCCAAACCTGTTATAAAATAAGTTAATGAAATAGGAAGAGTAAGCATATATAATTTGCTTCATTGGCTTACTTTCTAGCCCTCTATTTTGGCGTTCACAGTTTTCCACTGCCAAGAAACAATCATTTTTGAACTCAAAGAAGCATCCTTTTCCATCAGTGCTGCAAATTGGATCTCTTATGTTGGGACAAGGAAGTGAAATACTCGAACAAGTTTCAGCAGCTACAAGAGCTAACAATGCTGAGAAGTAAACTGGTTTAAGTGGCAAATTATCATAAAGAAATCAATAATGGATTATATTTGTAGTACAAACCAAAAAAGAAAGTAAGTTGTAATATCATAGCGGTGTTAATCGTCACTAAGCTGATTTTAAAATGACTTGACTTTAGATATTTTCTGCTCATGTTCTTGAGATGTAACAAATTTTAAATCAAGCGAGTTAAATTGATTTTAGCTTGGTACACGTAAATAAATACATAAAGAAGTGTTGCTCACTTCTCTTTAGAAAAAATATGAATAGTTCGAAAAGGTAGTTACATATTCATATTTTAAATAATAATATGATATTCATTCTATATATTCCCACGTCTCTATACAAAACACGCCAAGAATTATAGCATATGTACGCTTTAAGTTATTTATAAATTCCTTGCTGTCATGGAAACCTCTGTTCTCTGTTTATTTCTTTTTATGCCCAAAAAATATCGAAGACTAGTTGAAAAGGGTCATAAATATTTGCACACGGCTGTCTCACCAACCAACCAAAGGGAACACAAAGCCGCCAAAGGACATTGATAATAAATTTTAAATCATTTTATTGATGTTTTTCAAGGGTTCAAGTTCATTGACGTGTATGGAATCTATATTTATGACTTATAGAATGCTAGGAATAAAGGAAATTTTAAGACTTAATCAATAACATATTGCCTATATTAAGTATACGCCCTGGCAACTTTGTTAATCATGAGTTTCACCATATAAATGCATTAAGTATACGCCCTGCTAACCATATTACTCTTTAGTCTTTACGCTTAACTCTTTAGCGAGTAGTAAGTTATTTTCAAATGGTTTATGAGATCAAGTCATCATATCATATTTTATTCTCTAGTTTGCTGGGTGTATGCAGAGCATGTGAAACATTCATAACTCAAATTGCGAGTGGATTTAGATTCATCTTCATGACAGTACGAGTACTTGTACACAAAGCAGATTTATTTCACCATTTTGTGTTGTTGGTATTCCCCAAACGCCTCAACTTGGCCCTCGTGTTGTTGATTATAGCCACAATTCGCCAACGTCTTTTCTGCCGACACGTTCTCGGCGTTTTTCAGCATATTTTAGGCCTTGTCTAAACTTGCTCACTTCGTTCTCATAAATTATGTTAAAAATGCTCACGCGTCGCGTACTTTTTTTGTTGACATTTCCAAAGGAAGTTCAACATTTCATTTTCTCATATTTTAATTATTTAAGTTTTCCAACAACCCACTGCTGTGCATTCCAAGCACGTGCTGTGCTTTCGAGTGGGATTATGTAATGGGATTGTGTTCCCAAAACAAAATAGAAAACAGGGGAACGCTTTGGACACTGAGTGCAACCACAAATGAATTATGTTTACAAACTTAGAAATTCACTTGTCAAAGTAGTCCTTTGATACTACAGTTACATGACTTTTAATAAATATTTACGGCAAGCTGAGGGGAGGTAAACGAATTAAAATAAAACAGCAACTAACCAGTTAGTATTTAACTTATTTTTAAAATAAAATTAATTTAGACAGTTAAATTTTAATTGACAAATCAAATAAATTAAACAATCAGATATTGATTGAACTTTTAGTTAAATAAAACCAGTCAACTTCTAAATTCTTCTTCATGATAGAGGCAAACATCTAATGAAACACTTTTCATTTATAAATAAATAAATTCTTTTCCTTTTGCTCCTTAAACTGTTTTTCTCCTTGCTGTTCTGAACAAAATCCGAATATTTTTAGACACTGAATTTCAATTGGGATTGCTAAAAAGAACAATATATTTTAATATTATTATCACATTTCATGCTCATCCAATAAAATGTGAACTGTAAATGAATTAAACCCAAGGCGAGAGTCCCAAGTGTTGGCCACTTCATACACCTACAAATAATCGACAGAGGCTATAAAATAAATTTGAACTTTTTGGGCGTTTATTGAGCATGCTTTTAAGAAGCCGCCAGTTCAAAGTGTTTTAATGGTACTTGGCTAACTTTTTTATGGACTGCTTTTTTATACGCTGTAGTATGTTGAAAATTATTGGAAAAGCATTCTTAAAGTTGAATTCTGTGAAATGCCCCATATGACATGTTTGCTACAATGATTGCTCTGTTGTGCCTAAAAGGATGTTACCAGCAGCATAAAAAAAAAACATAGAAAAAGAAAGAAGCAAATAAATGTGACAAACAAAATACTGGCACAGGTCTGAGCCAAAGCTCTGTGGAATTAAACAGCCAAAAAGTTTCACACGAAGCCAAAGGAATCACGTTTGTCTGAATGTGTTTTCCTTTTCGCTTTTCTCTTTCCTCTTTGCTCTTGCCTCTATGCCATATACCATATGGGATTTATGTGCTAACGACTGAAATGAATGACAGTACAACAGCCCAACTGTTGGCAATGCGCATCCGACCGAAGGTCAGTCACAAAAGACACAAAGCGATGATGATGATTAGAATGATGTTTATGTCCTGAGGCCTGACATTCCAGATATTGCGCATACGCACCATTGAACCCACACTTATTGGCTAAATGCGTTGGCGCATTATGAATATCTGAATGAATTAACAACCTAATGACTTTGTCACTTGGATTTTTCTCTAATGAAAATTCCTCAACGCTGTTATCTTATTAATTAGTACAGCAAATCAAACAAGAAAATGAAAATCAAATTACAGTCAAATCTTGAGCAGACAAAAGGGTCCTACCATGTCCTTGACTAACTTATAGTATACCTGTCCAAATTTGCAAAATGAAACACAATTTACATGCTTGAAAACACAAATTTAAACTCCAACTCGTACCCAAACTCAATCCCAAACCGCTGAATCAGAAAAGCAAATGTCAACGCTAAACTGACTGCAAACAAGGACACCAAATTGCTCACTAAATATTTTGACTTACCCTTGTCAGTTTCTGTTGCTGTAGCTGTTTCTGTTCTTGGTATGCTCCATTGCGGTTCAGTTTCTAACGCCACTTATGTATAGAATAACAATGCTCTTGAGGGAAAGTGTGTGGAAAGTGGGGAAAATGGGGAAAATGTGGAAAATGCTAAGGAGACAAAGACAGCGGCAGACAGTTGACAACCTTACGCTAAATTTGCCTGCCAAGAATGTAACATAGTCACACCCTCCCGCCCCTATCCGCACTCACAATTTGCCAGTCTCCCGCCCTAATCACTTTGGACCCTGCTTTTATTGTCCCATATGCTTTCAAGGCTTTAACGCGTCTCGTCGCGTTTGGCTTTTGGTTTATAAAGTTTTATGGCTCAGATTTCGTTTTCATTCAGCTGCCTAACGTGGCCGAGAGTAGCAAGCCCGTTTGATTGACACATTATGGCCACATAACGGTTAATTCTAGCCACTGAAAAACAAACAAGTGTGTGAATTTTATGCTTAATAAAATCAGCAAAGAGAACAGCAACCAAAAGCCGTTAAAGTTTGACTTGTAGTCAGATGTATAAACCACTTTCCTACCACAGAAAGTGAAAAGACTGTCTGATTTTTAAATAAAATATGTTTTATATTAAATTAAATTTATATTAAGTGTATAAATCTTTATGAATCCAAGTTTAATTTGAATAAAAAGAGTCTACAAAAGGTCAACAGGTTTGAATGAGTCTTGAATTCAACACGCGCTCTGTTCGCACATGAATGCGGCATGAAAATGTTTTCCACGCAATAAAATTGCAGCATTATTTCCACTTCCCGCACCGCCCCCGACTCGCCCATACCCCAACGGGGTCAGACATGTATATTTCCGCCTTTACGCCGTCAAACAAAAGGTGACCAGGCAGTCGCAAAAGTTCTGCAATATGAAACTAACATCTAAAAATGCCAACACAGTTGCAGACACACACCACTACACATGTACATACACACACACTCACACACATGTACACCCACACATCAAAGCTCACAGTTGTTTGACATTTTTCATGCTGCAAGTTGAGAGGGTAAATTTGTGCCTTCCGTTTACTATTTTTTGTGGAAATGTCGCATTGCATTTGTAGATTTCATTAAGCGAACTGTACACATTTTATTTTTTTTTTTAGGCAAAGGGGTAAAGGTTCTATACCGAAAACTGCTCTGATTTAAAAATCAGAAATGGCAGTTGAGTTTAAATACTAAAGTGAAGTCAAAATTGAATTTAAAGTTGTGGTTACAACATTTGTAATAATTACACAATTTTCAATTTTTAATGACCAAATAATAAATTATCAAACCACAAACTACAAAAAACTCGAAAAACTATTTTAAAAATATTTATTAAAGTTTTTTTAGTGGGAATAAAAACTAAATTAAATAAAACTTTAATAAATTCTCTATTAAATTCCATTACACTTAGTGGTTGTGTGGATTAATTGAATCGCTTCCCGAAAGCATTAATCTGTTCAATTAAATTAAAAGCTTCAACAGAAATTCATATAAACGAGTTTCATAATAATATAATTAGCGGAACAAACTCCAATCAACAAGCTGCTACAAATTCTGCATAATTTTCAGCATGTTACCAGCTGAAAATACGTGGAAACTAATGCATTAAAGAGTAGCCCATTAAGAGCTAAAAAGCGTAATCCGTTCTCCGTACTCCGTTTACCGTATTGAAAAAATCACCATGAGAATTCCCAGTTTGAACTCCGTGGATGCAAAACTGACAAGCTGTAAACTTCACACAACTGCATTTAATGATTATAATTTATTTATGACAGACTGAGCACATGCAGTTTGAAAAGCATTTTGCTTTCGACTTTAGACTTTAGATATTCCCACGAGGGTGAAAACAGAAACTTATAAACAATGAAGCTGCCAACCAAAGCCGAGCTGCCTTTCAGCTAAACATCTGGATGATGTCAGAGTGTTCATCGAGCACTGGTGGGAAATCTACCAACAAAAGGATTTACTGTTGCCACAATGGAATCCTCTGTTCACCCCACACACCATGAAATGTGCACGGCCCGTGAAAATGAGCAAATTTTGTGCGTAGTTGGAAGAGTTTCCACTGGGAAAACAGCGTTATATTTGGCATTTAATTTTGAATGGGAAATCAGATACAAATTTAGATACAGAAAATTATCTTACAGTCGGTTAGTTAATACAGATATCTGCAACTATCAGCCCGAGTCCTGTTTAATTATTATTTCCACTTTCAACGCTGTTTGCGGCTCTCTTAAGTGGCAAATTAAGAATTTACAATATATACGTAATAATGAAAAATGAAATTGAATTTCATGCATCGCCAGTTATAAAGAAGAACAGCAAAAACGTAGGACACCCAAGGAGAAAAAAGAATGTTGGCAATAACTTGCAAGCGCCCTTCCCAGTTCATTTATTATTTAACGAAATCTCAATTGAATTATTTTCAAATTTTTCAAATCTGATTTGCATTCCATTGTTAGAGCTGTTTATTCATTTACGATTATTTAATACAATTTTTATTGTATTCAAATGACTGTTAAGTTTCCTATAAATATTTAACATGACCTTCGTCATTGTGATTTTCACACACATAAATATTTAACGAGCTCTAAGTTTCTCTACTCCTTTCTCCCGCCTCTTGCTTGATTTCCATGTGTGTGTGTGTGCAACGAAAACCTCAGAGAATTTTGCCAAGTTGTTGGAAAGTTTTCTAAATTCTTGTTGCCAAACAAATCCTGCCAGAGTTTGACAGATTGCAACAAATGGATGGTAAACTTGAACATATCCCCAAAAACCGAATTTTCCAATGAGCACACTACACTTTTCCATTTTCCCCTCCATCTTGCATTCTACGCTCAGCAAGCCATGAAAAGCGTCATGTGCAGCGCTGTAAAATGCGCGAATTGCATAAAATTTCAATAAATTTTTATTGACAACACAGCCATAAAGTGGCTTGAACTGTGAGCTTTTCACAGAGTGCTAGCTCAGTTGAAAAGCTGAAAATAAATGAAAATTGCATTTGCTGCTTAACTATTGGCGTTCTTTTAATTCCCTCTGCTACTTGCAATTATTTGTCCTTTTAACTGGAAAAACGCCATCAGCAAAAGGGACAAGATTTTTTCCAAAATACTAAAAAAAATAAACACGAAACAAAACCATTACCAACATTTTTTTTTTGTTTTCTTGCTAAATTTGACCTGCATTTTGTATTCAAAGTTTTTACCAACGTGCTTGGGTTTTAGAATGAAGCACACCTCGAATGCCACACGAGGCGGTAAAAATGCTTGTAACCAGCCTCAGAAAAAAACAAAATCGTTTGATGTTAAGCTAAACGAAGGTTAGATGTCCTTTAAGAAATTATACTAGAAGGGAAAGAATGTCTTATTAGAGTTATATAAAATATTTAAACTAAAACAATTTTTAATATTTAAAAAATTCTTATCTCCAAAACATGCGCTTTTTTTAAACATTTTTCAATTCTCTTAAAACATTAAAACAATTTTTAACAACTGAAAATAACTCTCCTTAGATTAAGAGCTAAGCTAATAAAAGTTATGTTAAATATAATTATATTATATTTATTTTCGCCATTAATGTTTTGTTTTAAAGTAGCTTTTAGCTATGCAAAACTGAGAGAAATTATCAAAAAAATCTCTATTCCTTTCTTTCGTATTCCTACTCAACACTTCCTTAAGTTCTTCACTTCTGAGCACAAAATCCTTGAGTTTACAGGCATACCCTTCGCCAAGAGTGAGTGTAGAATTGAGTACTTTGAAAAGTTTCTGTGGCTTTTACCCTAACTCTGCTCCACATTCGCCTTTTGCTTCCTTTCAGTTTTGGTGCTATGCATTGCACAGTTTCAGCCAAGCAGTCACTTTGCATGCTTGTTGGCCACGTAAACAGAAATGTTGTTGGCCACGCGCCTTAAAGTATGCCACGTATTTTTTACACAACCAGCAAACATTTATTATCTCGCCTGTTCTTAGACAAATAGCCACGTTAAGCATCGTAAGCGTTGTTACTTCATGTTCTCCATACTCTTCTTTTCCTATTTCTGCTCTTAATCACTAGTTAGTCCTTGTCTAGTTGCTGCTTGTGCTTCAAATTCTGCCACAATTTTATTTACACTGAACACACATCTGTTGCTCTGCTTCAGCAATGATTTGACAACACTTTAAACACTAAACAGCTCACTCATTCGTCTAATTGTTGGCCTAACCAAATGACTTTGGTTCACAGTTAACTTCCACTTGACTCGAAACGAGTTTGACAAATTGCATGGGCCACATAATGATGGGCCACTGGGGCATCAATAAATCCAACTGTCATGGGGATTTGTGCACTGACTTTACACCCAAAAACTGTAGCTCGACAACATCAAGTCCGCACATAATCCTTCTCTTGCTCCATAAATCACACAACATTCTTTATGGATGACAATTCATATTTCTAGGGCATAAATACTTCAGCTTTTTGGATCAAGAAATAAACACTTTTATTTAAATTTAAATTTTTTAAATCACAGTAGGCTTAGAGTCTTTAATCTGCTGTAAAACGACACTTTACTCAGTTCCCTTAAACTCGTGTAAGCGCTAGTATCATACAAAATACTACAACATGGCGAAGGTAACTATTTTTTACTTGTTTAAAACATATAAAATTATTGTTAACAATATTTTATTTTAGGAAAATTTTAAATTTCCCATGCACAATGTACATTTCCACAAGACAATGAAAATTCTAAGAAATGCCGCTTTTTTGGCCATCCTGGCACCGTTATGCTTATATACCTTCCATAATGCGCCAGAGAAGAATCGATACAGGGCATTCTATTCAAATTATGACCCAATCGAAGCCTTTGATCGCATGCAAACGGGCGGTTATTTGACTTCCGTTCCCAAAAAGTAAAACGAAACTAACAAAAAAGTGAGAACAATTAAAGCAACAAACACAAACAATAAGCGACAGTTGAACAAACGAAAGGAAATTAATTATTAACAAATTTAAAACTTAAAACAAATACAAGCTTAACAATTTTATTACATGACTAAACTAATAAATGGAGCATTGCAAATACAGTATTTATTTTGAATAACTGAAGGGTTAAAAAGTGTTAGTTTTTAACTTAATTTCCGCTAATTTCAACCAATTTGTGTCACTTTTCAAAAGACAATTCAATTTAAAAGAAATTGATATTACTCAGTCGTTTCTAGAGCCCATTTAACCATTTTGTTACTCAGTCAAAAACCCTATTACCATCAAAAACTGGCTGCTATTTTTAGACTGTTATTGTAGCCGATTAGAAATATGAGCCAAGGCGCTAATGTTATCAGCCAAACATTTTATTTTCTTAGGCGTCTTCAAGCTGTTAAGTCGTTCAACAACTTTCAAGGGCTTGGCCATAAAATTAAAGTAGAATTTTGAACCGAACTGGATTTCAGATACGCACATGCAAGCATATTCATGTCTATGCGTGCCAACATTTGTATAGAAAACGCTTAAATATTGTGTCTTTATACAATTTGTTTGTCAGTTCATGTAAATAGTTTGCGCGGAATTTTTCAAGTATTTAAGAAGGGCTTGAAAACCATTCTATGGCTTGGTAAAATTAAATTTCAATAAGTACAAAATGTAATCTTGTGCAAAGCGTCTGAAAGCTGTCAACACAGACTGTAGAGTAATGAATATAAACGATAAGCGGCTGCTTTTTAGCAGCGACTGTTGCAATTCCAACTGAAAGTCAGTGAACCTCTTTAGATTTGCGGTCACTAAAAATGAGTTAACTTCAAAAACTTGACACGCTCTCTTCATTATTATCTATTAGCACGTTGATTACTGGATGGAAAAGTCAAGAAATTCTTGGAAACAGTTTCATAATTGTAAGTTATTGGCACGCAACGTGCACGGTGTCCGATGTCCCGTGTCCTGTGTCCTGTGCCCTGTGGCTTGTTTGACTTTAACGTTTTTCCATTTTGCACGGTCCCTAGAAACCTTTCTAATATTTTACAATAATTATAAACTTCAGCAAGGCAATTTCCAATCTGCTGGGAGACAGTGGGAGCTCCACTTTTGAGTGGGTTTCCGTAAACTAATTGAATTTTAAATTGTTTGTCATTGCCAAATAAAAGAGACTTGGCCAAAAGTTCCATGCCAATATTTCCGTTGAGTAGGTGTCTATGATTTTGGTAATTGGATAGCTTGCAAAAATTTTTTTGTCCTTCTCGGGGGTGCTTTAATTTTGTCACGTAGTTGGTAACCTATTTAAAGTGGCGTAAAGGGTATATTTTATTTTGTTGTTTGTGTTGTGCTTTTGTTAGTCCGAATATATTCTAAATTTCCATGACGTTATAAAATTCATTTCTACACAAAATTTAATGAAATTGATCTCAGTTACCATTTAATTCCTATACTAAAAACTTTTATAGTTACATAGTTATAGTTACATTGCATATTTTTTTATTTGTACAATCCTCCCGTTGAGTGGTCAATCAGAGCAACGAATTGATTTTAGTCCGCGTGGGCGTTTGGAGGCGTTTTCCTCAGGCTTTCCAGCTACAATTTCATTTTCCAATTCACACCCAGAGATTGTTAGTTTTTTTTTTTTGAGAGGGCGTGAATCTGAACTGCAATTTCCGTTGCCAGAAAATATAACCAGCCACAATCTTCACTCGCAGTCGAATTCGCGTTCTCGTATTCGCGAATTCTCGTTAATGAAACACAGACATCGCAGTTCTACTCTACCCAAAGTGAAAAAATAAGGATTCCTATGTCGCCATTTGGCTTGATGCTTGAAATTTCGCCAATTTGTTTACGCTTGATATACGCTATCAAAGGGTATTCAACTTTTGTCACTAGAGGCGTTACCAAGCCATAAACGTGGTAACTAATCAACGCCCCTATCTATCTGCACATGCCTAGCTTGAGCCACGCCTTTAGGCGGTATTAAATCATGGTCTAATCACTTTCTGCCACTGTCCATTTGTCTTTTGGGCCATAAATGGATTTAGTTGACCTCTAGAGTATCTCCGAGTCGAATTAAAAGTCTCTTCTCCCAAAGAATGTTATTTTTGGCAACAGTTTTCATATTTGTTTGTTTTCCTCTGTGCAACTCAACTGATGTCAGTGCGTTAAATAAGCCATAAATTTATGCAGTGACAGTGTCCTTGTCTGCTATACAAATATAATGCGGATCAATGAAGCTGAAAGTGACAACACGTTCAGTTCCCTAAATTATTCAGTTCTAGCCAGGATTGCACTAAACTAATTTACTAAAACAATACATAAGTTTTAATTTAATTTAACTTATACAAAGTAAATAACCAAATTTGTTGATTGACTCTTCCAAAACAAATTTTATTTTGATTTTGATTTGAGTAGTTGAGTTTGGGTAGCACTCCTTGCCAGCCCTGGTATATTCATACTTGATTGCTTGCTTGCCAGACTGTTATTCTCTTCATTCTCTCAGTCTTTCTCCTATTTGTCACTTTACGTGGGTTCAAGCTGCTTTTGAAGCATTAACCTAAAAAATTAGCCACATTTGGCTAAATGTTTATCTCTTCTTTGCTTTTGGTTCAGAAAAATCAGAACCTCTTTCTCTTAACTGCTTTTGAAATGCTTTTGTTTCACAAACACTTCAAAGTGTTAAAGCTTCTTTTAATGGCCACTATAAAATAATTCAAGTTTTAGGCAATTCAGCAAATACGATAAGCAGATTAAGTTCTTGGAAAAATTATTTTCATTTGACTTTGAGCTGGTATACAGAATAAAATGTGGAGTTTCGTTAGACAATATTAAATCAAAAAAGTGTTTTACTTTTACAAAATATATTTGACTTTAAAATGTTTTTTAAAAAATTGTAAATAAGTTTGATTTGGTGATAAATGTTTTTTACAAATTTTCTTGAACTCAAAAACATTTTGGATTTAATGTTTAAGCATTAAAAAAATATATAACAAGTACTAGATTTTTTTCTGACAACAAATGTAATTTTTAAAGTTTTTTAAAAACCTTGGACTTCCTTATATTATTTTTAAAAATTTAAGTTAAGTTAAAAATGGATTTCCTGTATTATAATTATATCATATATTTTTATAATAATGAAAAGTTGTCTTTTATTTTTAAACAATTAGTTTAGACTAAGGCACAAAGTAAGTAATTAAAATAAAGTTATTAAAAACCTTTGAACTTATACTTTGAAGCTTGTATTATCTTAGTTTAATATACCCCACACAGTGGTACAGGGTAAAGTGATTTACTGAACGGTTTTCTTGGGAATGAATCCTTGGGAATCTAGCTTTGATATTCTTTGTTATGCCAGCTAAAAATATTTTCAGCTAAAAAATACTTGCAAACATTGTGAATTTTGAATGCACGTCCAGTTACACACTATGTGTGTTTTGGGTGTGTGTGTGTAGGGGGCGGTGGCTGTGCTTTATGGATCGTTGGCAACGCGACAATCGCAATTTGCCAAGGGGTTCATTAGACTTTCAACTTTTGTTTTGCTGCCGCCACAAACGTCAAAGCCAATGAACGAATAACATGCACAAAATGCAGACAGCGGTGTGTGTGTGTGTGTGTGTGTGTGTGTGTGTGTGCGGGTATGTATTTATGTGTGTGCAAATGAAGAAGAAGATGATGAAAACAAGCAGAGCGAAAACTAGAAAGAAAATTAAAGGAGAGATGCCAATGTAGATGAATTGACGACGTCGGCAGCGACGGCAACTGCAACTGCGGCAGAAATGGCACAACAGCAAACAAGAAAAGCCAAACAAAAGCCAAAGCCAAAGCCAAAGCGTAATGAAAGCAAAAGTGCCACATGCCACCAGGCAGAATGCAGAATGCCAAATGAAGATGAAAGTAAAGATGAGACTGAAACTGAGACCGATACAGGGACTAAGACTTCGAGCGAAAATGAGTGTAAATGTTGCGCCATAAAGTATGCAAAGCAAAAAACTAACCAACTCATCGACTTATGGAATAAGTTCATATAGCATATAATATACATATATAGTAGGTAAAATAACAGCATTAAAGTTCCTTCATCGGGTTACAACTTTTGCAGACGTTCATTCCCTTTGGGCCCAATACAATAACTTTGGACCTTTTCGTACAATTGCCGACTTTTTTCGACATTTTGCTGGCATCGACATTTATTTTCTGTCCTCCCTCTCCTTCTCTCTCTCTCTCTCTCTCTCTCTCCTTCACCTTTTCTACCGTTTTGCCCAATTCATTAGTTCAATGCCTGAAAGCATTTTCCCACGACATTTGCGCGTGCCAAAAAAAAACTTTTCTACGTGTGCGTTAATTGCTGCAAAACTTGTTGAGAATGTGCTCTTGAAGAGATTTCATTATTATCATAATCCAAAGTTATCTGTTCTTGCAGTTGCAAAATAATTAAATTTTGCAGCATTTTCCACGTAACGTTTTCTTACTTTCGGAGTCATAAAAATTCTTAAATATGTTTTTCAGTTCAAAAACTTTTTATAGTTAAATATGGTCACCCTGCGCAGATAGCGCTTGCGTTGTGAGCGGTGCTAACAATTAAACCGGCTAAATTACTGTAAACATAAACAATAGCTTTGTGTTTAGTTCAAGTTCAAAGCAGCGACAAGAACAACAGCAGCTGAGAGCAAAGAGAATTCCACGTGGTGTAAACAGAGCCTACCACAATAAACAAACTGCTTACAGAACTCTGCTTTAGTAAGGACTGTACAGTGCTGCTAAGTATTATGTTAGGTGAATATGTAACAGTGCTGCTGCACAATTCGAAACTCTGCTTGCGCCGCAGTCGTTGTTAACGTGACTGCGGAAATCGACGGCGGCCTTGTCGCTACAGTCGCTGCTTACGTTGCTGCCTCCAGCGCTGTTATTGTCGCTGCTGTTAGCTTTGCAGTCTTTGCTATGCTTGCATTGGTAGCAGCTGCCAGCTACACTGACTTTTGCAGTTAATGTTAAATTTTTTGATGCTGTATTCTTATCATATGTTACTTTAGCTGTTAATTCCAGTCCAGTGTGAGTCGCTGTGTGGACTGTCGTTCTTAAAGCTGCTACGTTCTTCGCTGCTGTTGTCAGTGAACGCTGTTAATGTTGCTGCGCTGTGTCTTTTACAGACGCTGCTAACGTTGCTGTTGCTTTTAACATTGCTGCACTGCCGCTGCTGCCGTTGCTGTCGGCGCTTACGTAGCTGTTAATCTTTCTGTCACCGTCGCTGCTAGCGTTGCTGTCGCTGCTTTCATAACTGTTACCGCTGTTTGAACCTTTTGGCAGTCACTGGCGTTATCCCTGTTAACAGAGCTCAGTCCTCAAAATGTTATGAGCATGCACGACGAGCGGACAAAGCAATTCCAGCGATGAGTTATTAGACTCTTGTTTGAAACAAATACCCAAATTTGTATGAATTAGTAACAATTAATTTTATAAATATTTATAATACTAAATTTAATCTGTTTTAATTAGAAATATTAACAGCTGTTACTTCGAAGGATTATTTAAATGCTTTTTAAAACTGCACTATACCTAAAATTCTAGTTGCATTTGCAATTTAATCGCTTCTTTCGGTTTCCATCATGGTCAGATTGTGTTCTTTTAAAGCTCAGAATTTATGATCCAATTCCTCGTTAGTTTCGGGTTACGGGTTGTGTTTTACGACATAACAGAGTCATAAAACAAACCAGTTTCCGCTTTCACTTAAATTTTAGTGTGTGGTTTTATTTTAGCCCCCTTTGGCTAGTTGGCCATCTCGAAAACTCACAGCTCATATGCAAAACTTATGATTTTGATTAACAAACTCGTTTATTTTTCTGCTTTGTTGTGTTTTTTTTATTGCAGTAAAAGTCCTTTGTGTTGAATCTTTTTACCTTAACTGATTTGTCAGCTTTGATTACGGTAACCTTTGACCTTATATCAGCCGAAAAAAACTGGCAAATCAGCTATTTATGGTTCAAAGTTCATCAATTTATCGTATCTGTTGTAATTTTGTTCTTGTCTGTTTATCTAATGACCCAAATAAACATTTGTTTAGATGTTGATGTTATTGGCATCGATGTTATTTTGGTTTTTTTTCTATATTTGGTTGACCCACGCTTAGGCGCCTAAATGTATGCATTGTTTTTGCGACCTTTGCATAGCAATCAGTTATGAGCAATTGTTATGCTATGTGTGTGTTTATTTTTTTAATTCTTAATCTTAAATTATGCTGATTCCAAGTGTTTAACTGATTTTATTAGGTGTATAATTTAATATAGGTTTGCAATCACTTTGTGGCATTTGATTGAATATTTCCTGCTTTTTATTGATTGCTTTCCGAACTTAAAAATTTATATTTAATTGACTTACTTTAGTGGTAATTTGCTTTACTTTTGTAGTTCGAAGTTGTTTCAACAATTCATTGATTTGTTAGTAAATTGCGTGCGCCTTTCTACCGATTGACCCGCATGGCGTATACGTAATTTAATCCACAATTATTTTCACATTTATTATTATTTACCAATGTCAGTCTATTCAAGGTCAATTTCCTGGTATTGACCGTCAACCTTAGCTGTCAGAGTGTTTTAAACTATTAACTTGGCTTTAACCTTGCAGTACACTAACATTATTCCCAGATTTTGAGTTGGCTTCCTGCAGAATCCATGCACAGCTTGACTAAATAAATTTCATTAGAATTTTTCTTATTTATTTATGCAGTAATTTAAAACTCATTTGCATGGCTGCCTTTTTGGGTCTTCTATTTCTAATTAGCTTTTAGTTGTTGGCCAACTTGTTGTTGGTTTGTTGTTGTGTGCAACAGATTCAGTGAAAATATGAAAATGTTGCTGATTATGAAACCTTAAAAACCACAAAGTTCACTTAACAAATAACTTATATTTAAAAAGAAATGTCAAAACAATTTCCGGTCAAAACTTAATAACTGCCACAGAGGACCACAAAACTTGGCTTGAATTCTTAATTGGCTAAGTGACCAAAGTGCCCAAACCGCACAAAATAAAACTGTCCATTAGTTGTTGGGATCAATCAATTGAAGTCTAGTTTTAGTTTAGTACAAATAACTATAGATTGAACGCTCTACACGTGCTCTTCAATTCCAATTCCAATTCGAATTCATTTGTCAAACCGAAAACTAAAAGAATGTGATAACAATTGACAGAAACAGAGTCACCGCAATTGACAGAAAATCAAGTAGTTTATTTTCGATTGGAAATCAAATGTTTTTCGAATGTATTCGAAAGCCAAAAACCGAAACAAATCCGTTTTATTAGAAGTCCTCACTTCGTTTGCCAGTTGTTAGTGGCCACAACCCACAGAGAATTTCAATAGATTCCAATGGATTTGATCAAGTGGGCAAACAAATGAGGCTTACCTGAGGCTGGTATAGAATTCATTTAGATCTCTGACCTTTTTTTTGGCAAACTAGTGCAGTTGTGTGTTTGTGGGGAGCAAAAGTTTTCCATCAACAATAATTGAATATTAACATGCTAAGAATTGGGATTTTATTGAAAGCATTTGATAGATGAGTGTGTGTGTGCATTGTAAGTAGCTTAGGTAAAGTACAGCACTCTTGGAAGTGCAGTCAAAAGACTAGTCGAATTGTTAGGACTAAAAGTAGACGACTTTGAGCTGCCCTGTAGTTTAGAATGAATACTAGTTAACTGCTACAGTTATTATACAATTATTATAATGAATTCCTAAAAATTAAAAGAGACCGACTCGACATGTGTTCAAATTTACACTTGCTCAACTGTAGTTTATGAGTTCAAACTGGTGAAAAACACTAACATGAATTTTCATGCAGGCAAAAGTACAAAATACACACAAGAACATTCAATTTTCATTTGATCGCCATCAACACAAAAGCACACACACACACACAAAGGCAGCAAAGTTTTAAATTAAATAAACTCACCAATTTCCACTTTCAAACACACACACACGCACACACACTTGTACACACACACACTCACATATGAGTAAAAAATCGCTCAGAGTTTACATTTAAATAAAATGCTTCATTTGCAAAATTTAAAAATTCATTTGGCTCAACGCACACATGCACTGAAAACAATCAGAGAGGGAGAGTGCCAGTGCGGGAGGAAGTTAACTGAAGAGCTAAAGAGCAGAGAATAAATAGATGGAGCCGCAAAAGGGACTGAAAAGCCCACCAAAGTCTGACAAGATAAATAAAAATTAAGTAAGCTCATGAGGCGCACGAAAATCGAAGAATTTTTCACATGTCCTCATTTAAATATCCTTAAAAAGGCATCATGCCTCATGTATAAGAAATTTAAAAAATAAATAATTAAATCAAACAATTTAGTTTCTTAAATATTATATTAAAAATCTGTATTATACAAATTTTAAATTTTTCAACAAATTTCAGTTAATTCGATTTCTTTGTTTTAATTGTTTTAATTAAATAAGTAATTTATAACTACTTTAAATTAGTTGAACTAATTATTAATTCCTTTTCGACTGCTTTTGGCCGGCTTAAATAAAATAAATAACTTAATATTTCATTAAATTTGGTGCTTTTATTTTATTTATTCGTCACAACATATTCAAATTTCAATGTTACCAAGCCAGTGACCAAGTTGAGCTACTTTCCGTCTTAAAGCAATAAAAATCAAAAGTGCCAAGCTGGTTGTGTTTGTGCGCGTGTGTCTGTGTGTGTAGGTGTCTCGCGGTGAGTGTGAGCTGCTCTTTGCCTGTACTCGTGGCAGGACAAACAGCAGCCAAGAACGTTGGCAACCGGAAACGGAAACTCGCGCACAACTACAACCACACACACACACACATACACAGCTATAAGCCCACACACAAATACACCAAAAATCTCGTAAAT
This sequence comes from Drosophila parthenogenetica, assembly GCA_035047505.1. Taxonomy (NCBI): domain Eukaryota; kingdom Metazoa; phylum Arthropoda; class Insecta; order Diptera; family Drosophilidae; genus Drosophila; species Drosophila parthenogenetica. The sequence continues at coordinate 240,954 of JAWNPM010000242.1, forward strand.
TTTTTAAGCAAACTTGACGCTGGCAGACAGCAGAGACGCTCGAAGCACGAAGAAGGAAGGATTGAGTGTTGCCTTGTGATGTGAGCAGTGTGTCTCAGTCTCAGTCTTAGCAGCAATGATAGCGAACAGGTGTACAGTTATACAGGTGTGCAAACTACACACGCTGCTTAAAGCTGACCTCAAGCAGTTTAAGAAGTCATCTGCATACACTGAGAATAAAACGTTGTATACTTTGACTTAAAGTTAAAAAGGAAAAGAATTTTACGTAACCTTAGCGCTATCAGCAGCGTCATCTAGAGTTTGGTAGCTGTAATTGTTTCACATTTTCCTCACATTATTTTGTATTATAAACTGCGCAAGAAAAACTTTTTGCAGGAAGTCTTGAAACGTATCTGACAGTCTGAAGGATTTTTAATTATATTTTCGCTAACTATGAGTGCAATTAGAGTGCTCAAAATGTTTATTACAAACTATGCGAATATTAAAACTGTGTCTGTTCTGGGCTTTACTTGAAACTGTTTTCAGACACGGTGTTAAATGTGTAACATACTTTTAGGCGGGCCTATAAATTGGGTATGGGCATAAAGCACATCTACAAATTCTCAGCAAAACAGGTAAAATTTTTTAACATAATAAAGAAGTGTACAAAAATACATAAATAAGGGACAAAATTTTGTTTTCTATTGAATAAAATGAACCAAATTTATTAGTTGAAACAGTAAGAGTTTTTAAAGTTAATCTTTGAATAAAATTTAAATATTGGTAAGATATTTTGGTAAGTTCATCACAAAGTCACTAAAGTCAAACTGAATAAAATTAACAAGGCAGATTGAATAAGTTATTAAAAAGATATTTACAGTTAAATATGACAATATCCAAAAATCAGGTTTTACAAAGAAATATTTTTAAACCGGTTCAATAAAAGTTATTTATTTTTTATGGATATCACACTGTGTCCCAATAAGCAAAGTGGCGTGTTTAAAAATTACAAATTCCATCGTTAAGCACATAAAAGATGTAACACATTAAAACACAGCTGCAAAAGCGATCGATATACGACGATGTTTATTGGTTTTAGTTGCCCATCCCTATTTTGAAGTGCCATGGTCACACTACAACCAAAGCGAACCGCGCACGTACAAAACGAAACGAAACTCGCAAGTCTGTCAACGATCGGCAAAGCGTGAAGTTGACTTTAAGTCTCGCGGCTTCAGTTATTTTATTTTCTTCTCTTTTTTTGTCTGTGCTGTGAATTCGGTGTTTATTTATGACCCTTGTTGTGTATTCTTTACGTGTCCGTTAAACTGTAAGCTCAAAGCAAATGCACAAACAAACGAACACACGCACAAAACAAAAGCGTCACACACGGCAGAGGTGCGCCGCCGACAGAGACAGCAGCAGTGTCAGCGTCGACGACGGCAGAAGCTTCGCCTTTAAAAAGTACAACAACAAAACCGGCAAGCTTACAATTTAGCAATTGCAAATCGAATTAAGCTGAACAACAACAGAAACGTTGCAGTGTATGTGTGCGTGCGTGTGTGGAGTAGCTAAGAGAGTAAGGAGGGAAGAGTGTAAGGAACGAAGACAGTGCGGAGTGAAGAGAGTAAAGAGCATTGCGGGGATGCTTAAGCTCTGCTTGAAGGTCAACCGCATCTTACAAGTTTCGTCTCCGTCTCTCGCTGTGTCACTGCACAAGAATGTGTTAATTTGTTGGTATTTCAACAACAACAACGACGACAAAAAACGGCGTTGGTCGCTTGTCGAAATCAACAAATAAATTTGCATAAAAACGTAAACAAACGTGCATAAAAAACCAACATTAAATTTATGATGAGCGCCGTCTTCGGCTTTAATCAGCGCCGATCAAGCGGCAATTTGGAGTTGCTGTCCATGTTGTTGCTGGGTCTCATTTGTGGCACCTGCTTGTCGCAGCTGCTGCAACGCGCTCGCTTGCAGTTCTACGATGACGTCACAGTCTCACAGCCGGCTGCCAGTGAACTCACTGACTCCTCCTCGCCGCCAACTTTAAATGCAAGTCGCATTCTCTGCTTGGTCGTTGCAAGTCCGTTGCACACGCGTCTTGAGCACATCGAACGCTCGTGGGGCAAACGCTGCCACAAGCTGCTCTTTTGGGGCAAGCAGCGTAGCGATCACTTGAGTCTCAAGGAGAGACACACGAACTCTTGGGCCAAGACTCGCAATCAACTGCAACATGTCTATCAGCACTACTACGATGACTACGATTGGTTTCTCAAAGTACCAGACGATACGTAAGTCTCCTCAAGGGTTTATATGGTGAGAGTAGTGAACATTGTGGTATCTTTTCAGCTATGTAATCATGGAAAACCTGCATCACTTTCTGCAGGACTACAAGCCAGAAACTCCTATTTACTTTGGTGGAAATGATTGGGAACAAGTGAAGCAGGTGAGCTATTTGATTGAAAAAAGTTTCAAAGACATGATTAAGTTTGTGACTTATTATTGGTACCCGTTAAGCTTGATTTATTATTGATTATGGGTTCCAAACAGTCGCAAATAGTGCTTAAAAATAAATTGTACAGAATGTAGGCGGAAATATAATACAAATACACAGCAATCAGTAGAGAATTAATTATATACAATTAAATCGGTTGTGGAAAAAGTTTTGTTAAATAAAATAAAAATGTTGTTCTAAATCATAAATTATAATAAAATATTTGATGAATAAATGAAGATTAGGTTTACTAGAAAAATTAGTTAAAACTTCATCAAAATATATCTGAAACGTTTGAGGAGAATAATAAATTAATTTAAGTGCTAAGTACTACAACTTAATTCGAAGTCAAAAATCATATAAAAATCTTAGAGATGATTATATAGTTTTGTAAAACTATTCCAAACTAAACTATATCGAGCACTTTCCAGGGCTACGTCTCGGGAGCTGCTGGATATGTTTTCAGCAAAGCGGCATTGCAGCGCTTCATGCACTTGGGACATGGCAATGGCCAAATCTGCAGTAATCGCAACTACGGAATAGAGCACGTGGAGATTGCCCGATGTTTGCGTAATACGGGAGTAATTCTTGGGGATTCACGCGATGAGTTTGGTCTCTCCCGCTTTCTACCTTTTCCGCCCTATGCACAACAAACTGCAAAAAATGTAAAATTATTACGCATAATAAGAAAGAAAACATTCTAAAGTCAAAATGTACTTTTGCAGAAATCCCATGGACTTTTCTCGAGCTCTGCAATATCGTTTCATTATAGTAACGCCAAGGAATTTGCTGTGCTGGATTATGTCATATACAAAGTAAGACCGTTTGGAGTTAGCCTAATTTTAAATCAATACCAGAAGATGCCACAAAAATTGCGCACAACATCACTGGATAATCAAAGGTAGCAGAAACGTAGACATATCTTTGAATTTTTTGGATCGACTGCTAGAAACAAGGCCAAAGATAGAGACTACTCGTTATGTTTAGTTTAAATTGTTCACATTTTGTTTTTTATGGTTAAATTGTTGTTTTTAATTTAAAATATTTTATAAATAAATGTTTTTTTTGTCTTTATGTAAAAAGTTTTTCATTGCTGGTTGTATTTAGAGGCTCGTGACCCTTGATAATGCCATATGGATGCATATCGTAGAGTAGATAGTCAAATAGATACATTTGATAGTAAATCACATAGTGTATTGTTATAGCATAGTTGGAACAACACTCCAGACCCTAATCGGGAAATATATAAAGTAATATGCAGGTACACTAATTATATATACGATCTTTTACCTCCTTAAATCTGTAGTTCATGTAGCTGTAAAGCCAAAAGTCTTCGGGTAAACGACCTGGTATAAGAACGTGCTCCAATGCCAGCGGAAAGAAACGATGTCTTCCACTTGCATCTCGGGAATCTGTAGGCGTAACCCCACAAGATTTCAGACACTCGCCCATTTCAAAGTCCTCAGTGCCACGATTCAAACGATTACAACTATTCGAATTGAGTCCATGCTCAATCATGCGACGCAGTGCCTCTTGACTGAGCACATACCCAGCTCCTCCGGACATATAGCTCTCCTGATCATTGGGCGCAAAGTGACAGCCCAAATAGATTGCTTGATTGGTGTCGTGTGAACGTAGCATATATCGCATATTATCCATAATCGCATAGGTATCATCGTCTGCCTTGAAAAACCAATCCGCCTCGTGTCGGTGATGTCTATAAACATGCCTAAAAGCGGCCTTTGTCTTGCCCCAAAGCAGTGCGTAACCCTCGCTCACATTCAGGGCTACAGTGTGCACTCCACTCACCACCGTCTGATTGCGACTGCTGAACATAATGAGTTTATTACAGCGACGTCCCCAGGTCTTTCGTATGGATCGAGCGACCTTTTCGTACATGTGCGGATACGTCATAACCATGCAGAGTATGCGAATCTCCTGGTAGAGCTGCTGGGATAAGGTGTTCTCCACCGGCAGAGCTGGCACCTGCACTGCCGCACGCTCTGGCAACCCTGGCATGCCGTTTAGGTAGCCGTAGGGACGCAGGTGGTACAACAGGTAATCCAGCACGTGCAGCTGATTGGCGGTGGCGTACGGAAACACAATGGGATAAAATGAGGAGTTGTCGAATCCCTGTAAGAATTTGAAGTTGTAGAAAGTAGCAGCAGAGGCGACAGCCAAAAAAGTATAAAGTATAGTATAACACATCCCTCTACTCCTGCTAAGTATGTTCTTCAAAAACTCGCTACTCACCTGCTCGGAATAAACGCCCCGATGAATGTAGGGCCAATTCCAGAACTCTGAACGCAGATCAAAGGGCAGCAACTCCCCTGGAATTCTAAAGGGATAAAGTAACTCACTAGGCCCCTGCTGCATGTCTGTTAGACAGTCTTCCCAGTGCCTGGCAAAGCAATTCCTGGCCAGCAATTGCTCCAGAGCTCCACGGCTGAAAATGTAATCCGTGGAATTCTTTTGACTCACATGCGCGTAGGGATAGAAGGCATGAAATGCACTGAAGTAGATTTCATCGCTGGGCTCAAACCTGGCCAGGTGAAAGCGCACATTTTCCACTATCACATAGCTGTCCACGTGGACGTGAAGCAGCCAGTCAAGGTCCCTGTAGAATCGCTCGTAAATGCCCTGATAGAGTGTACCAATCTCTTGTCCTCCTCTCCCCACGTGCATTGCATTGCAGCGACTTCCCCATGATCTCATGATGTGCTTGGCCTTCAGACTTTCGTGGTTGTTCGTTATATGGAGTACACAGTGTACTCGGACTCTTTCCCGCAGCTGCTCGGCTATACTCGTGTTGTCCCAGGTTTGATTCCGCGTGCCCACATCGTAGACGGTTATACTCTCCCCGTAGGGAGGCTGCAGGTACATGACAAAGTCCCAGCCAGCGCTACTGAATGCAAATTGATAGATTTCCAGGGTCACAGCGAAGAGAAAACACCCGATGATTATAGCCACTGCAGTCGGACTGAGGGAACTTCTTAGACGACGCAGCAGCAGCATCGCAGAGGTTTGCGAATTTATTTCAACTGTCTTATGTTTGTGCAACTGTCAATGGAAATGGGACTGCCAGACTGTGAAAGCTAAGGACTGAAAAATCGTAAGAAACTAAGAAGGAACCATTTTGGCACCTTTGCAGAGATCTTCAATAAATTTGTACATGTAGTAGTCAGATTTTATTAAAATTATAGCTCATTTAAAAATTATAATTTTCTATTTAATATTACATATTTAAAATACATGGGAATATATGTATAACAGGTGGCAACTCTGCTTAAATGACCTGCTTTAAACAGATCTGTTTACAGTTTCTCTTCTGTTTCTTTCCTTTTTCCTTGTTTAATTTAACTAATACTTATCAATATAGGAATCTTCTTCTAATTTGTTTTCCTTCTGAAACTTTTTTTTTTAAGTTTAGACATTAGTTTAAGCTCCTTTTTATAAAGTTTCTTTAAGGGGGTCTTCTAGTCTAGTGTGCCGAAATTGGAGTGTTTTTTGACGTCGTATAATAACTATTGGTATTTTTACCATCCATTTTTGTATTTTGTATTTATTATAATTTAAATAGTTCATGCAAATTAATTTAAAAAAAATTTGTAACGGAGTTGTGCGTTCTTGAAGTGGGAGGGTAAAACAAAAGGTAGTTTCCTCGTAGCCTCGTAACTCGAATTTCGAAAAATACTTTAGGGGACATATTATTAAAAACTTAATCCATCGAATTATGAAAAAAAAAATTTAGATTTTTTCAAGTTTTTAAACTGGAAGACCCCAATAAGCTAGGAGTTGTTTTTACTACATCTAACTCTACTTCTTTTGAGTCCACTTCTCTTGAATCTGGCTCTGCTTCAGTTCCATTGGTTTTCACTGTAGTTGTTCTAATTATTCTGTCATCATCATCCATGGAATCTTCATTGCTGTTAGCGGTTTCCTCAACTGGCGCTGGTAAGTACTCTCCCACTCCAAGTTTAGCGGGTAAACGGCTAGTTTCTCTTACTATTCCATAGGGCTTTAAGTGATAGATTAAATAGTCATACAAGTACATCTCTTCGGGTCTTACATAGTGAAACGCTATGGCATTGTCAGAGCAACAGTCCAGACCCTAAAGATTAATAACCATTAGATTCATCTGATTAAATTAAAGAATGCTTCGAGAAGGATTCAACTCACATCGTCCGTCTTGTAGAACATAAATCTATAATACCAGTAATTCTTGTCTTTACTGGGTATTAAATGGTGTTCTGGTATAAAAGGAAACATGCGACCACGCCCATTCCAATCCCTCGAATCCCCTGCAGTAACATTCAGATTTTCCATGCATCTTCCCACTTCAATGTCCTCATTAATGACTGTACCTGGCAGACACATCTTTGGGTTGGGAATACCCTCAACAACCAATCTTCGGAGAGCCTCCTTACTTAGCACATATCCCGAACCACCCGACATGTAACCCTGTTTAACGTGGGGCTTGAACTTGTACCCAAAGTGTACAGGTGTCTGGGGATTATAGGGATACAGCATATAGCGCAGATTCTCGATCACAGCATAGGTGTCATCGTCTGCTTTGTAGAACCAATCAGCATCGTTGTAATGATGTTTGTAGACATATTTGAAAGCTTCTTTGACTTTTCTCCATAGATTGGGACGACCCTCTCCTACATCCAGTTTCACAGTAGGTAACTCATCGTCCGCTTCCGAACTCATGAATAAAAGGATATTACATCTTTTGCCCCAAGTTCGTTTCACATGACGAGCTTTTTTCTTGTGATTTGTGGGATTTGTCATGACCCAACAAAGAATTCGAACTTCTTTCTTCAGCTGATCCGCCACGGAGGAATTGTCGTAGGGATGTTCATGTATCAGATCCGGAAACATGGATACAGTGTCAGCTATAGCTTTGTTTTCTTTTTCCACTTGTGAATTAAAGGATCGTATACTTTCGGAAATAGTAAAATAAGACAAAAGCTGAGCTGCAGTGAGGCCCAAGAAAACTCCAGACATGAACACGAAGAATGAGTGTTTTCTTAAACGAGTCGCTGAAGTGTTAGAATTTTTCTATCTTTGGAATTTTTTAAACAATTTGTAGATATTTCTGAGCTTACCTTGGGATTTGACAAAGGCGGTCATCATTTCGGCGTGCTTTCTGTTAAAAGTCTTCAAAATCGATGCAAAAACTTAAGCTTGAGTTTAAAAAATATTTAAGAAATGTTAAATACAAATTAAAATATTAATTAAATACTCAAACTAAACTTTAAATGTAGTAGAATAACTGAACCCCAAAATATGTAAGTATTAAGTCAGTGGCAAACAGAAAAATATTTCTTGTAGGTATTTTTCTAAGACCTTTGGAAAACTTTGTGATTTTTTTATTTTTAATTCCTTTACGATTTCGGCTTAAATCACTTAAAATTTGCACCTTCTTTCTCCTCAGTATCCACTGCCCAACTGACTAGACCGTATGAAATATGAATAGATGTACTTGGAATTATTTAACTGAAACTCTCTACTCGAAAATACATTCTATATAATATATTTTATGTTTAATTTAAACAAAAGCAACAAATATTAATTGTGTAAATTTTAAATACTCGTTTAAAAATATACACACGCTAATATGATAATTAATACATTCATCTTAATAAACACAGATATATATATGTATATATAAAATAAATACAAATACTTCTTAACCTTAAACATCTGTTGGTATTAGATCTGCACACTTTGGACGTTTTTACCCGTTACTCGTAGAGTACAAGGGTATATTGTAGTCGTTGCAATGTATGTAACAAGCAGAAGGAGACGTGGCAGACCCCATAAAGTATATACATATATTAATGATCAGTATCAAAAGTCGAGAAGATATAGCCATGTCCGTCAGTCCGTCTGTCCTTCCGTCCGTCTGTCCTTCCGTCCGTCTGTCCTTCCGTCCGTCTGTCCTTCCGTCCGTCTACTCGTTCGTCCGTCTGTCTGTCCGTCTGGATGAACAAAAGGATCTCAGCAACTACAAGAGCCAGAAAGACCCGAGAGGTCGCAAATGAAAGATAAAATACCCAAGCAGTACCAGTTTGTTTTTGTCTCTGACATGCCCACTTTAGGGCGTTCTATGTTCATTTAAAGTAAAATCAGGTAAAAATAGCATGTTTAAGCATAGAATACTCTTTTGTTAGTTACGTTATCCGAACCAAATTTACACAGGATGTACATATCTAAGGCGTACATATGCTGACCAAATCGGATTTCTATATCGTATATTCGCTCTTAGTATGAATTTGTATGCAATTTTTTTTATAATTACCAAGCTATCTTAATGAAACTAACACAAAATATATTTATTTATAATATAAACATACTGACCAAGTTTCATTCAAATCGGAATACTATATCGTACAGCATCCATAGAAACAATCAGTCAAAAATATGCTCTAATCATAAATTTGTATGAAAATTTTCTGTGTTTTCCAAGCTATCTTAGCCATCCCCTAAACTAATGCACTAATATTATTATTACGACGCAGCAGCAGCATCGCACAGGTTGGGAAATTGTTCTGTTTGTGCAACTGTCAAGGGAAATGGGGCTGCCAGACTGTGAAACCATTTTGGCACATCTGCAGAGATCTTCAATAAATTTGCACATATTGTAGTCCGATTTATAATGATTTTAATAAAAATATAGCTTATTTAAAAATTATAATTTTCTATTAAATATTACATATTTAAAATACATGGGAATATATGTATAACAGGTGGCAACTCTGCTGAAATGACCTGCTTTAAACAGATCTGTTTACAGTTTCTCTTCTCTTTCTTTCCTTCATTTTTCCCTTATTTACTTTAACTAATACTTATCAATATAGGAATCTTTTCCTAATTTGTTTTCCTTCTCAAGTTTCTTTAAAAGCTTGGACATTAATTTAAGCTCCTTTTTATAAAGTTCCTTTAAGCTAGGAGTGGTTTTTACTACGTCTAACTCTACTTCTTTTGAGTCCACTTCTCTTGAATCTGGCTCTGCTTCAGTTCCATTGGTTTTCACTGTAGTTGTTCTAATTATTCTATCATCATCATCCATGGAATCTTCATTGCTGTTAGCGGTTTCCTCAACTGGCGCTGGTAAGTACTCTCCCACTCCAAGTTTAGCGGGTAAACGGCTAGATTTTCTTACTATTCCATAGGGTTTTAAGTGATAGATTAAATAGTCTAGAACGTACATCTGTCCTGGTTGAATATAGTGAAATGCTATGGCATTATCCGAACAGCAATCGAGTCCCTGTAATCAAATGGATAAAATAAAATCTTCTACTTTAATAAAAGAGTGAAAATCTTACATCGTCTGTCTGGTAATACATATAATTCCAGTACCAATACTTCAGCTTCTTCTGGGGTATTAAATGGGCTTCCGGTCCAAAGGGAAACATGCGACCACGCCCATTCCAATCCCTCGAATCCCCTGCAGTAACATTCAGATTTTCCATGCATCTTCCCACTTCAATGTCCTCATTAATGACTGTACCTGGCAGACACATCTTTGGATTAGGAATACCCTCAACAACCATTCTTCGAAGTGCCTCCTTACTGAGCACATACCCCGAACCACCCGACATGTAACCCTGTTTAACGAATGGCTTGAACTTGTACCCAAAGTGTACAGGTGTCTGGGGATTATAGGGATAAAGCATATAGCGCAGATTCTCGATCACAGCATAGGTGTCATCGTCTGCTTTGTAGAACCAATCAGCATCGTTGTAATGATGTTTGTAGACATATTTGAAAGCTTCTTTGACTTTTCTCCATAGATTGGGACGCCCCTCTCCTACATCCAATTTTACAGTAGGTAACTCATCGTCCGCTTCCGAACTCATGAATAAAAGGATATTACATCTCTTGCCCCAAGTTCGTTTCACATGACGAGCTTTTTTCTTGTGATTTGTGGGATTTGTCATGACCCAACAAAGAATTCGAACTTCTTTCTTCAGTTGATCCGCCACGGAGGAATTGTCGTAGGGATGTTCATGTATCAGATCCGGAAACATAGATACTGTGTCAACTATAGCTTTGTTTTCTTTTTCGAGTTGGAAATTAAAGGATCGTATACTTTCGGAAATAGTAAAATAAGACAAAAGCTGAGCGGCAGTGAAGCCCAAGAAAACTCCAGACATGAGCACGAAGAAAGCGCGTTTTCTTGAACGAGTCGCTAAAATTTTAAAATTTTTCTATCTTTGAAATTTTTTAAACAATTTATAGAATTCTTCTGAGCTTACCTTGGGATTTGACAAAGGCAGTGACCATTTTGGCGTCCTTTCTGTTAAAAGTCTTCAAAATCGATGCAAAAACTTTAACTTGAGTTTAAATAATATTTAATAAATTTTTAATACAAATAAAAAAGTTAATAAAATGCTCAAACTAAGCTTTAAAATGTAGTAGAGAGTAACTAATATTAAAAGCGATCTGAACACTTTAAAGTTACCAAATAAACTGAACCCTAAAAAAATGTATGTGTAAAGTCAGTTTTAAATAGGCTAACAGAAGTTTTAGGGTCTTTGTCGCTGCCAAACAGTTGTGCAAACACAAAAATATTTCTTGTAGATCTTTTCTGATAATTTCTAACTTATTCTAGTCTCTTCGATTGTATATAATATTTCTAAACATAAACTATAAAAAATTGTGTGTCGGGCTTTCTTGTAGAAAAGCTTTTATTGCAGCTTTTTAGTCTATTTAGAACACTTTTATTAAGTAAATAAACTATGTTACTAACAATTTATATTCTGTTAGCTTAAATAAAGCTTAAGTTTTCTTTATATTTCACAAAATAATTGCTGTTCTGCTTAGTTATTGCTGTTGTTTATCCAGGTTTGTTACTGATTCAAATTTTTATCGATTTCCTTAAAAGGTTTCATGACTCTTTTGGTAACAAAATTCACTTCTTTAGAAGATGTGATTCGCTCTTCGTGTTTTGAATCAATTTTCTGAGTTTCATTGGATATTTCTTCATCGACTTCTGCTGAATCAACTTCTCGGGAATCTGGCCCTCTTGCGGTGGCTGCATTTGGAGTCAGAGATGGGTATAGGAGGAGCCGTGCCCGTGTCGTGCCTGTTTAAAAAAATTCCGCGTTGGGCCGAGTAGGGCCTCTAACAATAAATTGCCGGGTTTTTCCGTGTCAAAGACTAGATACACGGTAGGTACGAAAAAAAACGGTAAAGAAAGAACGACAGTCGACCAAGCTATCGCAAGAAATGCTAATGCGTTTCCAAATCCAAGGACTTAAATTACGTTGTATCAAATTGTTAAAAAAAAAAAAGAAGAAGGAAAAAGTTCTAAAGAAATAGAAATTTATAAAAATTTAGCAATGAGTGAGTCTTGTGACACAAGTGTTAGTCCGTGCCGTGTCAGTGCGTGACGTGCTTCTAAATAAAAATTCCATGTTAAGCCGTGCCGTGTCTCAAAAAGGAGGCCCATGCTCGTGTCTAATTGGAGTTGTCCTAATTATTCTATCATCATCATCTATCGAATCTTCATTGCTATTGGCTAATTCTTCCTTTGGCGGTGGCAACAATTCTCCAACTTTTAATTTGGCTGGCAATTGGTGAGGTTCTCTCAGAATTCCAAACGGCTTTAAGTGATAGATTAAATACTCATAGTAGTACATCTCTCCGGGTTGCACATAGTGAAATGCTATGGCATTGTCCGAGCAACAATCCAGACCCTGAAGATAAATAATCATTAGATTCATTAGATTAAACACAAGGATTCCTCGGGAAGCATTCAACTCACATCGTCCGTCTTGTAGAACATGTATCTATTATACCAGTAATTCTTGTCTTTATGGGGTATCAAATGGTCTTCTGGCTTAAGTGGAAACATGCGACCACGCCCATTCCAATCCCTTGAGTCCCCCGCAGTAACGTTTAGATTTTCCAAGCATCTTCCTAATTCAATGTCCTCATTTTTGACAGTTCGAGCAAGACACATCTTTGGGTTGGGAATACCCTCAACAACCAATCTTCGTAGTGCCTCCTTGCTGAGCACATATCCCGAACCACCCGACATGTAACCCTGTTTAACGAAGGGCTTGAACTTGTACCCAAAGTGTACAGGTGTCTGGGGATTATAGGGATACAGCATATAGCGCAGATTCTCGATCACAGCATAGGTGTCATCGTCTGCTTTGTAGAACCAATCAGCATCGTTGTAATGATGTTTGTAGACATATTTGAAAGCTTCTTTGACTTTTCTCCATAGATTGGGACGACCCTCTCCTACATTCAGTTTCACAGTTGGTAACTCGTCATCAGCTGCAGAACTCATGAATAAAAGTATGTTACACCTCTTTCCCCAAGTTCGTTTCACATGACGAGCTTTTTTCTTGTGATTTGTGGGATTTGTCATGACCCAACAAAGAATTCGAACTTCTTTCTTCAGTTGATCAGCCACGGAGGAATTGTCATATGGGTGATCATTCAAAATCTTTGATTCCACAGGAATTCTCTGAGCGAGAGCGATACTTTCCCTTTCAATTTGAATATTGACGGATTGCATATTATCCGATATGGGAAATAAGCAAAAGATTAAATAGGATATCACCTGAGCTACAGTAAAGCCTATGCAGAGACCAATCATTAAGGTGAAAACCATTCGATGTTTGGAAAGTCCGGCTAAAAATGTATTATGTCTTTATTGATTTTTGTTATACATTGGATTATTTACTTCTTACCTGGAGCAGACATTTTTATTTTAGAAATTTTTGATCTTTAATTAAACATCATAAAAACAATTGAATCTACTGTTGGTATGCCGATCTGCACACCAATGGATTTCGTGGGCAGCTCATTTAAGTTTTGTGCGGAAAATGATATTTTTGCTTGTTACGGCTATAATAATCATTATTAGACAGAACAGTCCCATTTGGTGTGCTTTAAACCGTTAAAATCAATTTGCGACAAACATAGATATTTTCAACAGCTGTTCTTGCAAACAGCACGGTTTAACAATCGCTAACTAGATATATTAATTTTTTACAAGTAAGAATGGCTACAGTAGAGCTAACCTCTTTCTAGTGCAAATTTTTCCATAAAAATGTGAAATTCTCAGCCGATTTGTCCTATGGGAGCTATAGGCTATAGTTGCTTATAATAATTTCCTGGTTATAATATCCTGTCTTCACTTCTTCAACTATCTTTTAGTTGTGTGGCACGGCAGCTTTCTAGATGGCAAAGCAGCCACCCCATTTTCCCTCAGCTCAAGTCGGCTTTGGAGGCAGAGTACTATTTAGAACAATTTTATTAAGTAAATAAATTCGGTTACTAACGATTTATAATCTGTTAGCTTAAATAAAGTTTAAGTTATCTTTTTATTTTACAAAATAATTGCTGTTCTGCTTAGTTTTTGCAGTTCTTTATCAAGTTTTGTTACCGATTTAATTTTTGGTTTTAAGCTAACTGGTTTGGAAATTTTTAAATTTGCATCGTTTTCCTTAAGGGGTTTCATAACTTTTTTGGTAACAAAATTTACTTCTTTAGAAGATGTGATTCGCTCGACGTGTTTTGAATCAATTTTCTGAGTTTCATTGGATATTTCTGCATCGACTTCTGCTGAATCTACTTCTCGAGAATCTGGCTCTGCTGCAGTGGCTACAATTGGAGTTGTCCTAATTATTCTATCATCATCATCCATCGAGTCCTCATTGCTGTTGGCGAATTCCTCCTTTGGCGCTGGCAACAATTCTCCAACTTTTAATTTAACTGGCAACCGATGAGGCTCTCTCAGAATTCCAAACGGCTTTAAGTGATAGATTAAATAGTCATACAAGTACATCTCTTCGGGTCTTACATAGTGAAACGCTATGGCATTGTCAGAGCAACAGTCCAGACCCTAAAGATTATTTAACCATTAGATTCATCTGATTAAATTAAAGAATGCTTCGAGAAGGATTCAACTCACATCGTCCGTCTTGTAGAACATAAATCTATAATACCAGTAATTCTTGTCTTTACTGGGTATTAAATGGTGTTCTGGTATAAAAGGAAACATGCGACCACGCCCATTCCAATCCCTCGAATCCCCTGCAGTAACATTCAGATTTTCCATGCATCTTCCCACTTCAATGTCCTCATTAATGACTGTACCTGGCAGACACATCTTTGGGTTAGGAATACCCTCAACAACCAATCTTCGGAGAGCCTCCTTACTAAGCACATATCCCGAACCACCCGACATGTAACCCTGTTTAACGTAGGGCTTGAATTTATACCCAAAATGCACAGGGGTCTGGGGATTATAGGGATACAGCATATAGCGCAGATTCTCGATCACAGCATAGGTGTCATCGTCTGCTTTGTAGAACCAATCAGCATCGTTGTAATGATGTTTGTAGACATATTTGAAAGCTTCTTTGACTTTTCTCCATAGATTGGGACGACCCTCTCCTACATTCAGTTTCACAGTTGGTAACTCGTCATCAGCTGCAGAACTCATGAATAAAAGTATGTTACACCTCTTTCCCCAAGTTCGTTTCACATGACGAGCTTTTTTCTTGTGATTTGTGGGATTTGTCATGACCCAACAAAGAATTCGAACTTCTTTCTTCAGTTGATCAGCCACGGAGGAATTGTCATATGGGTGATCATTCAAAATCTTTGATTCCACAGGAATACTCTGAGCGAGAGCGATACTTTCCCTTTCAATTTGAATATTGACGGATTGCATATTATCCGATATGGGAAATAAGCAAGTGATTAGGTAAGAAATGACCTGAGCTACAGTAAAGCCTATGCAGAAACCCATCAGTAAGGTGAAAACCATTCGATGTTTGGAAAGTCCGGCTAGGAATTTATTTTGTCTTTATTGATTTTTGTAATTAACAGGATAATATACTTCTTACCTTGAGCAGTCATTTTTATTGTAGCTTTTTTAAGCCTTTAATTTGGTGTACGTAATTTATTTATTTCTTTAACAAATTTTTTATTTATAGACACACATTTAAACCTTGATGTAAACTCTACAACGCTGTCAAACTCACTAAACTTTCCAATCCCCAACAGTCTATAGTCTTGAAAAACCTAAGCCCTAACAAAGTGTTCTCTTAAATCAGCTGTGCAAACATGAGAAATTATTCTATTTTAAACAATGCTTACCTTTTGAATAGAAACGCTTTTAGAAAAGGCACTTCACAATTCTATTTTTCACTATTAGAATCGTTGTTTCTCGTGAAGGTATCAAAAGGATCAGCACGAAGCGGTGTGGAGTAAAGTTTAATCAGCAGAAAGGTGACAATCAATCCAAGGATAATGGTAAGCAGTTTGCGAAATAATTTTCGTTTCCACATTTCAAAAACTTTGGTAATGAAATTCAATCGATTGTTTTATAAATACATTTCAAAAACTTTAATACTTGTATTTAAAATCAATTTGATTTAACAAGTTTAAAAAAGTTCCAAGTCTAAGATGCAAAAACACAAATACAACACAACATTTTTTGTATTTTTCGTAATATATAATCAATTTTATTTTACTTTTAGCATTTTAAAGCGCCGATCTAAACACTCGCACCCTACAAAATTAACTAATCGTTCACTGCTTTTAAAAAAGACAGAACTTCAATTGCAACTGTCCAAATTGTTTGTGACAATTGTTTAAATAGAGAATAAACAGAGCTAAAGAAGAGACTGAAAGAAATCGAGTAAATGTGATCACACGATTGTATTGAATTTTATTTGTGTTGAAAGTAGTTAGAGAAAAAACTCTATAGACACCGATTTTGAGATACCTGTTGAAGTATTTGCCTGTATATAAATTTAAAAATTAATAGAAAATCGTATTATAATTAATAGAACAATTTAGGCATTTCTCTGTTAAAAACTATAATTATTTTAACGGAATTGACTTAGTTATTAATTTAATTCTTCAGTTTAATATTTTTATTGTAGATGCTGACAGGGTACATCTATTTTTATTAAACTTATCTGTTTATTGTTATTATTTATTATTTACTTTTTATAAATGTTACAATAAAAGTATTTCTAAGTTTAGCTTTATTTAAAATTTAAATTTATTCACATCTTCTACAATGTTTTCCTGATTTAGGTCGACTGCTGTTGAGTTCCCCTTCTTGAAATCAGACTCACTATTAAATTCTTCATCATCCATAGAATCCTCATTGCTGTTGTCGAGTTCTTCTATTGGCGCTGGCAACAATTCTCCCACTTTTAATTTAGCTGGCAGTCGATGGGGTTCTCTTACTATGCCATAAGGATTTAAATGATAGATCAGATATTCCAAAACATACATTTTAGCGGGCGTGACGTAGTGAAATGATATGGCATTGTCTGAACAACAATCGAGGCCCTGTAAAAAAAATCAAAATTAAATTTCAATTGAAATCATGGGAAAGTTCGAATCTCACATCATCCGTGTGGTAGAACATGTACTCCCAATACCAGTGTTCCGATGATTTATTGGGAATCAAGTGTCTTTCTGGCTTAAATGGAAACATGCGACCGCGTCCATTGTAATCCCTAGAATCCCCTGCGGTGACATTAACATTCTCCATGCATCGCCCCATTTCAATATCCTCACTGATCGCAAGTCCAGGATGACAAAGTTTTCGATTAGAAATTCCCTCTACCACAAATCGTCGCACTGCCTCCTTGCTGAGCACATAGCCAGCTCCTCCAGACATGTATCCCTGTCTAATAAAAGGCTGGAACTTGAAGCCAAAGTAGACGGGAGTCTTTGGACTGTAGGGATACAGCATATAGCGCAGATTCTCTATGACAGCATAGGTATCGTCGTCAGCCTTGAAGAACCAATCTGCATCGTTGTAATGATGTTCGTAGACATATTTAAATGCCTCCTTGGTCTTCACCCATAGATTTAAACGTCCTTCTTCCACATCCAATTTAACAGTGGGCAATTCATCCTCCGCTTCGGAACTCATAAATAAAAGTATATTACATCTCTTGCCCCAAGTTCTTTTGACGTGATGAGCTCTTTTCTTGTGATTTGTTGGACTTGTCATAACCCAACAGAGAACTCGAACTTCTTTCTTCAGTTGATCAGCCACAGAAGTGTTTTTGTGTTCATAGTTGGTGGGATTGTACTCGTGTTTCACTTGGTAACTAAAGTATTTAATGCTCTCGGATATGGTCATGTAGGAAATCAGCTGTGCGACACAGAAGCCTATGAAGAGACCAGTCATAAGTGTCAAGATCGTGCTTCTCTGTGCACTTCCAACTAAAGGAAAGCAATTAAATTTGTTAGTTATTAAATTTAAAATATTTTAAATTGAATTTACCTTGAATGGCCATTTTGTATATTGGTTTAAAAAACATTAGAAATTTTTAAAATTTAAAGCAAAGACAGTTTGACAAGAGCATTTATTTCATTTGGTTTTAAACTGTGCCAAATTTATTCATTTGGCGTATTAAATTCGTATTAAATTCATGGGCCTAGAAGCGAAACGAACTATGCCAAGTTTGCAATTCAACTAAAAGTTGAAAGCTGCGTTTGTCAGGGGAACTAGCACATAGAATGAGTAACAGACTATGCATTTTTCATAGCAGTTGTGCAAATATAAAACCTTGTTCATATTGTAAGAAGACGACTCTCTTGCCCACTAGATTACATTTATCTTGTAACCTGTGAGATTATACTAAATATACTAAAAATATTTAACATAAAACTTTGTTTTTGTTTTTAAATCATTTATTAGTTTACTATCAAATAATATTAAAACTAATTATTTTCCCTCCTTTCTTGAAATTTCCCTCCTGTTTCATAAAGCCAACTTGGCAAGCAGTTCACTGCTTAGCCTGCTTAGTCTCAGCACTATCCACAGCTTGCTTGTTTGTAGCATAAACATTATTTATTCCACCACTGTCAGCATGTGTTTCTGTTCGACTGCTTGATTCGACTAATTCCTCTGGTGGTGGCATCATGTCACCCGTTGGCAACTTTTTTGGCAGCACAACAGGTGAATAAACAACACCAATTGGTCTTAAATGATATATGAAATATTCCAGCATATACATTTGGTTGGGCGAGACGTAGTGGAAAGATATGGCGCTGTTTGAGCAGCAGTCCAAACCCTGTAAAATATATTTTGTATAATCTGATTTTTACTGGATAAAATGACACAACTGTTCCCACCTCATTCGTCTTGTAGTAAATATAACTCCAGTACCACATTGTCTTATCCGCATGAAATGGTGTCAGATGAAATTCCGGGTTAAGAGGAAAGAACCGCCGACGTCCTTTTGAATCCCTTGAATCACCTGCCAGGACTTTGACGTTCTCCAGGCATTTGCCCATTTCCACATCCTCCGCACCTGTGTTATCATTTTTACACTTCTTGGGATCGGGAATTGCCTCAACTACAAATCGACGCACTGCCTCCCGACTGAGCACATAGCCAGCTCCTCCTGACATGTATCCCTGCTTCACAAACGGCTTGAACTTGCAGCCAAAGTAGACAGGAGTCTCGGGGTCGTAGGGGTACAGCATATAGCGCATGTTCTCCACAATCGTGTAGGTATCATCGTCTGCCTTGAGGAACCAGTCGGCATCATTGATGTGATGCTTGAAGATGTACTTGTAGGCCTCCTTGGTCTTGCCCCACAGATTGTTGCGGCCTTCTTCGATAGGAAGTGCCACAGTATCCAGTTCCTTGTCCTTCGCTGAGCTCATGAATATGAGTTTATTGCAACGCTTTCCCCAGGTGCGTTTCACGTGCACAGCCCTGTTCTGGTGGTTGCTGGGACTCGTCATGACCCAGCAGAGAATCCGCACTTCCTTCTGCAGTTTTTCGGCTACGGAAACACTTTTATTCGGGGGCTCGACGGTATTGAGTTGAGTGGGAAGGGGATTGTTTTGGTGTGGAATAATGTTCTCCTTTAAATTCCATTTAACGTCTGATAA
The DNA here is from genome assembly GCA_035047505.1 of Drosophila parthenogenetica. Lineage (NCBI taxonomy): Eukaryota > Metazoa > Arthropoda > Insecta > Diptera > Drosophilidae > Drosophila > Drosophila parthenogenetica. The sequence goes on from JAWNPM010000242.1 coordinate 260,344, forward strand.
AAGTCTACTCAAAAAGAATCCTCCCATTATCCCAACTAACAGTAGCAGAAGCAAGCCAATTCCTGGAATTTTTTAAGTGTTTATGTAGAAGATCGGGATAACCTTAGGAAGTTTTTGAATTACCTTCGAATAGTAATGAGAGGGACTTTACAATATTGTATTTCATTTCTTGATTTTATAATAAAGATTTGATTATATGATTTATTGAGTTTTTTCTCTTTTCTTTAATACTACACTTTATATATTAACCGTTAAAGATTTTATGATTTTTTATTATTTTTTTTATTAACGATTTTGATTTAATTTGTTTTAAATTCGCACGTTCTTTCTCCTCAGTATCCACTGCCCAACTGACTAGACCGTATGAAATATGAATACACGCACTTGGAATTATTTAAATGAACTGCTGTACTCGAAAATACATTTTATTTAATATATTTTATACTTAATTTAAGCAAAAGCAACAAATATCAATTGTGTAAACTTTAATGGTCGAAAATAAAATTTCTTAAAAGCCAAAATAAATAATAACAATCAATATTTATTATCTCAGAACGTTTTACGATAAAATTATCTTTAACGATTAAAAATAAAGGTGTGTTAAGCCGTTAATTAGAATTTAAATTGTCAACTTTCGATAAGTTTGAAGGTGGCCAGATCACCCAAATGAAAGCTTTCGGTTATCGGCTGCTTAGAAGAGAAAGCTTTTCTGAATGGTTGCACTGACTGCATTCTTGACAAGAACTGTCATAGAAAGAGCTTTGATTTTTCTAAGCCATATCAAGAAAGAAAAGCAAGGCTTTGCCCTAGCCTAGCCTGATTGAGGAATTTAACCTCCAACCTAATCCTCTGGATCTTGGCCCCTCATCTTCGTTTGAATTAACTAAAAAGTTCTACCGGATTGAGTAAACCTGTCCCTAACTGGGAACCGGTACAACAACTGGGCACAGCAGCACCCCACGATTCCAACTATATCCTAAAGCTCCCCTAAGAAAAATCGGTCAAAAACGACTTAGTTGTAGGGAAAATGGGCACCAGAATGTGTACGGGGTCTTTTACAGTCAGCTCACTCGACTGTAGCCTTTCTTAACTGTTTTAACTATTATGGTAACTTGTGAAAGGGCTTGTTATCCACACAGTGACCAAAAGACATCAATAAACCGGCAAAATATCACTAGTGTGAAATGAATATTCTTCTCGTTAATTCTGTTATGGTATAGCCACAATACACTTTTTTGTTCAACCTTTCCTTATAGGTACGACCATGTTTTTATTCGGTAGGGACTCTATAGTTTAAATTTTGTAGTTGTCGGACTTGGCAAAACGCACCCCACAGTCCGGAAAGAGCTAAGGAAGCTATAAGGGGCCCATCCGCCTTGATCGCACAACTGTCAATTGATAGTCATTTTTATTCGAAATCGTTGTTAGTTTCTCAATTATTTGTACATGAGAGTCAAGATCGCTTTACATTTTTCTTGTGACCTGTGACCTTATATTGTACAAAAAAACACTTGGGTATAATAAGAATACATACATTTTTTAAATCGTTTATTAGTCTATTAATATGAAAACCAAATATTACCCTTCGCGTTTTAAATTTCCCTCCTGTTTCATAGGGACAACTATGCAAGCAGTTCACTGCTTAGTCTGCTGTTCAGCACTGTCCACATCTTGCTTGTTTGTAGCATCAACAATATTTTCTCCATCACTGTTGGCATGTGATTCTGCTCCACTGCTTGATTCCACTAATTCCTTTGGTCGTGGCATTAAGTCATCCGTTGGCAACTTTTTTGGCAGCATAACAGGTTTATAAACAACACCAATTGGTTTTAAATGATATACGAAAAATGCACGTCCTTCTATTGGCAGTGTCCCTGCACCCAGTTTGTTGTCTTTTTTAGAACTCATGCAGATCAGTTCATTACAACGCTTTCCCCAGGTGCGTTTCACGTGCACAGCTTTCTTCTGGTGATTTCTGGGACTCGTCATGATCCAGCAGAGAGTTCGTACTTCCTTCTGGAGTTTCTCGGTTACTGACACACTTTTTTTCGGTGGTTCGACGGTATTGAGTTGAGTTGGAAGGTGATTGTTTTGGTGTGGAATAATGTTCTCATTTAAATTCCATTTTACGCTTGATAAAAGTCTACTCAAAAAGAATCCTCCCATTATCCCAATCAACAGCAGCAGAAGCAAGCCAATTCCTTGAATTTTTTAAAAGTTTTTGTAGAAGATCGGGATAACCTTAGGAAGTTTTTAAATTACCTTTGAATAGTAATTCGAGGGATTCTTTAATATTGTATTTCATTTTTGATTTTGTTGTTATGCACTCTTTTAGGTATTAATTGTCTTCAACCTTTTGAAAGGTTTATAATTGTCTTTATTTTTAATTCCTGTACGATTTCGGTTTAATTTGCTTAAAATTCGCACGTTCTTTCTCCTCAGTTGCCACTGCCCAACTGACTACAACTGCTTGGAATTACTTAACTGAATTGCTGTACTCAAAAATACATTTTATTAAATATATTTTATATTTAATTTAAGCAAAAGCAACAAATATCAATTGTGTACATTTGATATATTGTTTTCAAAATATCCACACGTTAATATAATAATTAACATATTCATCTTAATAAACACAGATATGTATAAAATAAATACAAATATTTCTGAATATTTGCATAATAGGTATAAATTCAGTATGCCGGCTACGAGGTAACAATAATTCAGTCATTTGGTGAGATCAAGCTGTTTACTGCTTTGCTATCGAGCTGTTCACTGCTTTAGCTTAGACATGCGTACTGTTTGCCTGTGCGGGCTGTGTTTTTTGAAACTGCTTGCTAAGCGTAGCAAAGTTATGCTGCGTTCACACTGCGGCATTTATCAATGGCAAACGTGTAAACTGGTTACAAAATTGTTATTAATATAAATAAATAAATCAAAAAATTAATGAACCTATTAAAAGTTAAAGTTCTCAGTTCAATTAATTTCTATTTTTAATTTTTAACTTTAACAATGAAAATACAAGTTAATCAGTTTGTAATACAATATTTTATTAAATATTAACGATTAAATTGTAAATTTAAATACATGTTTTAGCAAAGAAAATGCACATACATCAATGTACACAATGGGTATTAAAGCTTATAAAAACATGAATGTCATTATTTGAAATATGCATTTGATTGCTAACTAAATGGTAGTATGTAATTATATTTATCTGCCGTTATTTAACAACTAGTCATGTATTACACTATGCGTATTTGAGTACCTAATTAGATGAATATTATGACTATAGTTATGTTCTTAAATTATTTATATGTGAGTCTATAAATAAACGAAATTTGCGCAGACTTCATTACAAACTAAAGTAACAGCACTCATGTCTTATTGTTTTGGTAATTGTACAAAAAAGTTTTAGTTTCAGCTCAAGAACTTTTCTAACAACTCCTGAGTGATTTTTGAAATAACACATGAGACGACAATAATTCAAAATATTTAACTAAGTCGATCGATATTTACAAAAGATCTATGTACAAGTGTCTATGGCCTAGAATCACTGTGACTCCTTCTTCGTCAGATCAGTGCTTGATTCCAGTGGTTCCTTGGGAGGAGGCATCAATTCACCCACTGCCAACTTATTTGGCAGCGCATCAGGTGAATTAACGATTCCATATGGCCTCAAATGGTATATCAAATAGTCCAGCACATACATTTGGTTGGGCGAGACATAATGGAAGGATATGGCATTGTCCGAGCAGCAGTCCAAGCCCTGTAAAAAGTCAGTCAGAATAGTTGGATTCCATTTGATAAAGAGAAATAAAAGTTCTTACCTCGTCTGTCTTGTAGAATATGTATTGCCAGTACCAGAACTTTTTGTCCGTGTGCGAGGGTATTAAATGATGTTCTGGCACAAATGGGAAGAACCGACCACGTCCATTTGAATCTCTTGAATCACCTGCCAGTACTTTTACATTTTCCAGGCATTTGCCCATTTCCACATCCTCCGCACCTGTGTTATCATTTTTGCACTTCTTGGGATCGGGAATCGCTTCTACAACAAATCGACGCACTGCCTCTCGACTAAGCACATAGCCAGCTCCACCTGACATGTATCCCTGCTTCACATACGGCTTGAACTTGCAGCCAAAGTAGACAGGAGTCTCGGGGTTGTAGGGATACAGCATATAGCGCATGTTCTCCACAATCGTGTAGGTGTCGTCATCAGCCTTTAGGAACCAGTCGGCGTCATTAATGTGGTTTTTGAAGATGTACTTGTAGGCCTCTTTGGTCTTGCCCCACAGATTGTTGCGTCCTTCTCCAATAGGAAGTGCCACAGCGTCCAGCTCCTCGTCCTTCGCTGAACTCATGAATATGAGTTTATTGCAACGCTTTCCCCAGGTGCGTTTCACATGACGCGCCTTTTTCTGATGGTTGCTGGGATTCGTCATAATCCAGCAGAGAATCCGCACCTCGTTGTACAGTTTCTCCGCAATGGTGCTGTTCTCGTGGGCATGATCATGAGAGCCGACATCTTGTTCTGGACCCGCCAGTTCAATCATGTCGTGACTGTGATGGGCATCGTTAACATCGCCATGACGATGACCATCGTAGGGCATGAGCTCACCACGCTCTGGCGTGGAAGAGTAAACGAAAAGCTCCGCCAGACAGAAGCCAACAACGAGTCCAACAATTAGAGAGACTAAGGAGCGTTTGTTGGAACGTCCTGGAGAGTAAAATTAAATTAATTATTTAAATTATTAATAATTCAGTTTGTAAACTTACCTTCGTTGAGTAATGATCTTCCTAGCAGACTATTGGCAGTCATTTGGCTTGAGTTGTGCTACGATCTAGGATCAATTTAGGGGGACTGCTAGGGTTAAGGATTGCCTAGGACTACCGCTAATCTTTGGAACTGGGGCCTTGAGCCTCTTTGGTGGCGTTACGTAGTTGATTCGCTTAATTCGCCAAAGCTTTACATCTTCTGTAAATAAGAAAAATAAATATAAATAATAATAAATAAATGTTGTATAAATATTTTTATATTTTGTTGGATTGCCCACGCACAAATCCACGGAAATCTAGAGAATTCTTGCCGTCAGCTTGTGTCTTGAGCGTCTCTCGACTGTCTGCCAATTAAAAGTGTAAAACAATCCGAGAATTGTGCACAGTGGAACTGTGTTAATATTATGCGAAAACGTGACAATTGGTCCATTAGCCAGATGTCGCATCAAATCAACAGATGCAACGTTTTTATTTGCTACATTTTTGCATTATTCTGTCTTTCCTCTTTCCACTTCATTTTCTTGTTTTTCCCCATTTCCATGCATTTCTCGCACATGCATTTCAATTGATATCAATTAATTATCTCTTTCGTTTCTCGGTCTACACTACACGTGTGTGTAGTGTGTTCTTTGCTGATTTGTTTACCTCTTGTTCTACTGGGTCAGTTATGTGTCTTACGTAATCAACTTTGTTATTATTTGTTTCTTTTAACATTTGGTGCACATTATTAAATCTGTTTTGTAACCAGCTGGAAATAGACGACGAGCTAACCACGTTTAGCTTTAGTCTTTAAGTTTTGCTCGACTTTTAATGACTGCTAGATAGTATGAAGCTTTAAGTGGTAAATAATTATACCCTGTGTCAAAAGGTGCACACTGTTTGCTTGACCTTAGCAGGTTTATACATTTTTAATATGCTACTCTGTATGAACAAATTGATTTTTTATATAATACGCCCTTTTAGCCTATAAACCTAAATAGGGAATTATCGTTTTGAATTAAACAGAAATTTAATGGAACAATTTTTTAAAATTTATATGAATTTTGCAGCCAATATCCATATATAGTCACAAAATCAGCTAAGTATCGCCGACTTGACCCACAAATTTGTTATGTGCAGGTCACTTAATCTGGTAGTCACTTAAGCTGTGAGTAAATTGAGGACTACAGGGTATATAGAAGTCCGTTGTGCTTTTCTTCACTTTGCTTGGTGTTTGTCTTTCAAATATATAGAACCATAAAGAAACGTATGCCATCACGACTGTTGTGTTTTACTCAAAACTTGCAGAATATCAGTATTTTTTTACAAACAAACTCAGGTAAGACACCAGACAAGGCAATAAAATTTCAAAACTAATGAAAATTAGTTCTTATCAAATATATAATAAAAATATATAAATATATATATATTTAAATACTTTTTTTAACATTAAAAAAAATGTTTAATTTTTAGTAAAACATATTGTATTTAATTTTAAATTGAATCACTTTAATTGTTTATACACATTTCCATAAATGGTTTTCCGATGACTTTATACTTGCTTTTTATTTTTTATTAAATTCATAATAGTTTTTAACCACTAGAAGTTTTTAAATCAATGTCTAGCACGACTCGTCGCCGAGTGACAACTGAAAATATTATGCATATAAGCCAAGGTTCTTAAAGCAAAACACTGTGTACACTGCAATAAATATTCTGTTAGTTATAATGGAAATTGAGATGGCAAAAAGTGCAGTCTACGGTGATATCAGTAAGTAAATTAAGTTTGACAAATGGTTATGGGTTTCATTGTTTATCTTGAACACAATTAAACTAATTGATCAGAAGCACTGAGGTACTGCAATTTCTTAGACACACAGAGACGCCGCTTATCAAGTACAGGTAAATGTACATATATAGAAGCTTATCAGTGAACGTTTTCAAGTAGTTATCAATGTGGCAATAACTGTCAGTGACGAAACCTTTGGTAGACAGTAAAAACGATAATTGTATTCTAGGTACTGTCAACTGATAGTTAAACAAAAACTTAAAATTAGAACAGAGATTTTCAATTCAAATATCGATTAGGCATAAATAATATAAATTATAAATGATTTATAGACTTCCAAGAATTTATTTTGGATTTCTAGTCTAAGAAAATAATTAATTAAAAATTATCTTTGAAAAGTTTTAAGTAGAAAGTTGAAGAGTTAAATTAAAAGTCGAGGTTTTTATATATAGAATTTGTCTCTTAAGATATGGTACACAAAATATAAATAAATAACTGAAAGTAGACAACGAAATATAGGTTATATTTATCAGAGCGCCTTACCTATCTAAATATATGCATAAAAGATATCAAAATTTTATAGATAATAGAAATTCTCATTTCTCAATGTTTTTAGTAATTTATATATAATAAATATAAATTACGTTAATTTAATTTAGTTTTTATTGTAAACATAATTTTAACATGCTTCTGATCTAAGTAATTGAATATTAATTAATGAAATTATTTTGGAAAAGAATATGTTGTATTAACAACGCATAAGAAGTCACACTTATAGCAACCCAATAAAGTGAAATTAGTTTTAAACAACTTTTGTAAAGTTAACAAAAACCACACCCAGAACTCCGTACGTTAAACTAGTTTAACTATTTTCTATGCAGTTTTCTTTACTTTCTTTCAGAATCCAAATTTCATTGATAGAGTACATTCTATAGCACATTATCTCACAGCGTGTGAACTAGTTCCATTTGGGAAATATAGTGTAATTAATATTTTATCTATGTCTAAGACGACAATTTTGAGACTTTTTCATTAGGTAATGGAACACAAAATTTATAAAACTCAACATCGGATGGTGTCAATTTCTTAGTACTTATCTGACTGTCTTCCGATTCGGGGTTTATTCGAATATTTTGTGGGTGTATTGATAACAAATGAATCCTTAAAAGGATGCTAAAAACTCAATAAAAAATGTGTAAAAAACTGTGATAAATAAAAATTGGAATATTTTTTAAAAACCAAATTCGAAAAATGCGACCACAACGTTTACTTACTAACTTTCTAAGTGAAGGTAGTCACTGGAAAAAGCATCCGTTATTTATTTTCACCGCTGGAATAATCGTCGGTTGTTGCCTCCTGAAAATATTCAGTACTCCCCTCAGCTTAGATGGCTCGGATTCATTTCTCAACAATCAACGATTCTTAACCGAAAATGAAAATAATCCTACGGAACGCATCGATGAACTGGCACACAAACTTAATACTGTTCAACACGACCATCCGTATGACAATGAAACTGTTGCAAATCAGTTAAAGAAAGAAGTTCGAATTCTGTGCTGGGTTATGACGAATCCTTCGAACCACAAAGTGAAAGCTCGTCACGTCAAAAGAACTTGGGGCAAGAGATGTAATATCCTTTTGTTCATGAGTTCCGAAACGGATAACGATTTACCCACTGTAAAACTGGATGTGGAAGAGGGTCGTAAAAATCTATGGAGAAAAGTTAAAGAGGCTTTTAAATATGTCTACAAACATCATTACAACGATGCTGATTGGTTCTACAAAGCAGACGATGATACTTATGCTATAATCGAAAACCTGCGCTATATGCTGTATCCTTATAATCCCGAGACTCCTGTGCACTTTGGGTTCAAGTTCAAGCCTTTCGTAAAACAGGGATACATGTCCGGTGGATCGGGCTATGTGCTTAGTAAGGAGGCACTGAGACGATTTGTGGTTGTCGGAATACCGGATCCAAATATCTGTTTGCCTGGAACTGTTGAAAACGAGGATATTGAAGTGGGAAGGTGTATGGAGAATCTCAACGTAACTGCGGGTGATTCAAGAGACTTCAATGGACGGGGACGTATGTTTCCCTTTATACCCGAACACCACTTGATACCCAGTAAAGACAAGTCCTTCTGGTATTGGAGCTATATGTTCTACCAGACAGATGAAGTGAGATTAAATGAGGATCATTTTTAAGAAAAGGATCAAAATAAGTTCATTTTAATTTCAGGGGCTCGATTGCTGTTCAGATAATGCCATAGCCTTTCACTATGTTGCACCCAACTATATGTATGTAATGGACTATCTGATCTATCATCTAAAACCTTTTGGCATAGTGAGAGAGCCTGGACGTTTGCCTGATAAACTGGGAATCGGTGAATATATGTCCGCTCCCCTGGAAATACCTGCCGATAGCAATGAGGATTCCATGGATGACGATGACAGGATTAATGTGACTACTGCAAAATCAAATACTACTGATGATCATAATAATGCAGCAGAAGTCGTGTGACGTTTAAATTGTAATAAAGTCAAACAAGTTCAACTTTGAGGACTGATAAATGTAACTGATAGTTAAACAAATAAAATAAGTACAGAGATTTTGAACTCATAAATCGATTAAGCAAACAAATAAATAATTTAAAGACTTTCCATATTTATTTTTCATTTTATCTAAAGAAATTTTGAAAGTTTGTTAGACAATATAAATAAAATAGTAAGAATGACCACAATCAAATAAGCCAGATGTAAAAGATCCAGCTCTTATTCTAGTGCACATTTTTCCATACAGATAAGCACTTTTCTACTGATTTGTCCTATATCCTTCAGGATATAGTGGCCCTATCTCAACTAAACTTGGTGACAATAGTTGTAATGGTACTGTACATATAATATTCAAGATTAGTTATGTTCTTTTAACTAACACTACATGTTATCATACAAATTTGCCATTTTTAAGCGATTTGACGGACTTTCATTCCAAACTGGGTGGCTCTAGCTCTTTCCGTTTCTGATATGAAAGTCCTTATACAGACTGACATCGCTCTTGCGACTCAGCGGTTGGTGCTGATCAGAATATATATACTTTATAGGGTCAAAAAAGCCTCCTTCGTCCTGTTGTGCACATTTCGCTTCTGAGAAACTTGATATGCCCCTGTACTCTTTTTAGGTACGAGTGTCTAAGAATATAACCGTTGAAAGCCACTAAATATATTCATTTTAAGTTAACTAAAAATTGAAATATTTAAAAAAGAAATGTCTTTTAAGGAATGTAGCGCAAAAGATAAATAAAAGACCTTAAGGAGACACTGAAATAAAGGTTATATATATTGATGGGCCTTACCTATATAAATCTGTATATGCATAAAAGATTTGACCATTTTGTGATAACAGAAAATTCTGACTTCTTACACTTTTTATGAAATTCATACATAATAAATATAAATTAAGTTAATTAAAATTCTTTATTATTAAATATTTGAATTTGCTTTCGTGTCCAACAGAAAATATACATGATTTTGAACTATGTAATTAAATATTAAGTAATGAAGTTTTTTATCTTTGAGACTTTTTCATTAGGTAATGGAACACAAAAGTTATTTAACTCATCATTGGATGGTGTCAATATCTTAGTAGATATCTGACTGTCTTCCGATTCGGGTTTCAATCAATTTCGGTGACTCTTTTTGTTCAAAATGAACCCCTAAAAGGATATACTGAACTCAAAATAGAATAAATTAAGCGAAATGTGTAAAATATTGTGATATTCAGTATTGTGCAATAACCAATCTCGAAAAATGCGGCCACAACGTTTACTCACTAACTTTTTAAGTGATCGTTGTCATTGTAAAAAGCATCCGTTATTTATTTTTACCTCTGGCATATTCGTCGGTTGTTGCCTCCTGAAAATATTCAGTACTCCTCTTAGCTTAGATGGCTCGGATTCATTTCTCAGCTACCAACGATTCCTTCCTCAATATGAGAATATTCCCACGGAACCTATCGATGAACCTGAACATAAACTTGATGTAGTTCATCATGATCATCCTTATGATAATGAAACTGTTGCCAATGAAATGAAAAAAGAAGTTCGAATTCTGTGCTGGGTTATGACGAATCCTTCGAACCACAAAGTGAAAGCTCGTCATGTCAAAAGAACTTGGGGCAAGAGATGTAACATACTTTTATTCATGAGTTCCGAAACGGATAACGATTTGCCCACTGTAAAACTAGACGTGGAAGAGGGTCGTCCTAATCTATGGAGAAAAGTTAAAGAGGCTTTTAAATATGTCTACAAACATCATTACAACGATGCCGATTGGTTCTACAAGGCAGACGATGATACCTATGCTATAATCGAGAACCTGCGCTATATGCTGTATCCTTATAATCCCGAGACTCCTGTGCATTTTGGCTACAAGTTTAAGCCCTATGTTAATCAGGGATACATGTCGGGTGGATCAGGCTATGTGCTCAGTAAGGAGGCACTACGCCGTTTTGTGGAGGTGGGAATACCGGATCCAAATATCTGTTTGCCTGGAACTGTTGAAAACGAGGATATTGAAGTGGGAAGGTGTATGGAGAATCTCAATGTAACTGCGGGTGATTCGAGGGATTTCAATGGGCGTGGCCGTATGTTTCCTTTCACACCAGAAGATCATTTGTTTCCCAACAGAGACAAGACTTTCTGGTATTGGGAATTTATGTACTATAAGACAGATGATGTAAGAATAAGTGTTTTTAAAGTCAAGGATTATAATAATTTGTTTTTGGTTTTAGGGACTCGACTGCTGTTCGGATAATGCTATAGCCTTTCACTATGTTGCACCTAACTTTATGTATGTATTGGACTATCTGATCTATCATTTAAAACCCTTTGGTATAGTGAGGGAAACTGGACGTTTGCCTGATAAACTGGGAATCGGTGAATATATGCCAGCTCCAATCGGAATTCCTGCCGATAGTAAAGAGGATTCTGTGGATGACGATGATCGATAATGCAACTACAATAATGCTACGGAAGTCGTGACGTTTAAATTCCAATCAAGTCAAACAAGTTGGGATGTGTGGACTGAGTGTAAATATTTATCTTTATGTGCTTGCAATGTAAATTGCAATTGCAATTGCAAATGAATTAAATTTAGGCATGTAATTGACAGACCGCAACTTAAATTGTCGCTTACTTGCAGTTTGCACGGGTTTAAAATTCATTTTACGGAACACTTTTTGCATTGGCAAAACATTGCAATTACACGTAAATTAAATAAATTGCTAATCACTGAATTAAGTCGTTTTTACACAGTATTCATGGGGTACAAAGAGTAAAACTAAATGTGCACAAATCCATGTTGTTAGTCTATATTTAGCACAGGCCTAAAATTAATTATTTAATATTGTATTATTAGAAAAAATTGAATTCTTTTTTTGTGATATTTCACAGTTTACTTCACAGCCAACATTTATAAACAATTGCGCTTTATTCTGCTTGTTACACATGTGTCAGCGCAATTCTATTTGGTTAATTATTTATGTCTGCCATTTGATTTCTGTCTAGTTTGATTGTTTGTTTTATTTGGTTAATTAATTGATTACTAAATGGTTTGTCACATCAGTTATCAATTAGAAGCATCAAATTGCAGTCAAAATAAATTAAGAGACTCTAATTATTTATAAACTTGGCCAGTCTTGCCATCAATTGTCTTATTTTCCTTTACCAAAATAATTTTAAGGTCCGCCAATTTGTTGCTAATGTATGTCAAAAAATATAATGAAATATGTTTCACTAAATTTTTAATAAATAAATGAATATATTCCTCTTTGAATCTAATTTTTGTCCTTAAAATTTTGCTTTAAAAATTGATTTAATTTTAATTCAATTACTGTCAACATAAAAAAGACAAAGTTCACAAAATATTAAATTGGTTTTCATTTTTATATCTCAAAATTTTGTAAAATTTATTTTGAAAATAACAACATTGAAAAATATTTAAAAAATATCAGTTTTTATCAGTTTAAACCGCTTAAATTTTTATTAAATAAACCGATTGATGCCAAAATTTATAATTACTGAATAAACCAACAATCAAAATCATAATTGGATTTTTTGAAACCTGGGCGACTTTATGACTTTTCAATTATCTATTTTTGGCTAAATTCTATTTAAAGTATTAATTATGTAATGCAGAGTAATGGAATTATTATCCCATAGAGAACATGTCTATAAATACGCCCCTGGCGTGGTCACAATAGCGTGACAGTTCATTCACAGTGGAGCTTCGAAAACATGGAAAAACTGACAACAAACCAATTGTTCAATTGCTCTGCGGTTTATTCTTTGTTTTTGTTTTTGGTTTCAGTTTTTTATGTGGATCGGTCGGTTAACCAATAAAATCGGCCACGCTTTACGATTCTCTCCCTCGGAAAAAAATAGAATTTAATAGAATTGTGTGTGTGCGTGTTTGAGAGCTTTGTTTTATTTCCTTCACTTTCATTTGCCAGATAATAGCAATCACCACAAAAACAAATACGCTCAAAACAAAAAATAACTACAGAGTGTTGAAATATCAGTCGACGCGTATAAAAATTCTGCGTTATCACACAGCCAAAGGAACTGACCGTGGAAATTGTTATCAAAAGATACATTTCAGTTTTTTATGCTTTTGCTATCCGTCATTTAAAGTATTATGATGTGTCTTATTTCTTAACTATAGCAATTTAAAACTAATGTCAATACGCTTGAAAAATACTATTGAGATAAGTTTCTAAAACAAGTTCTAGAGGACAAGGTAAAGTGTTATGGCTTAGTTGATTAATTTTGATAAAAAAAAAAAATAGTACAGTGTACAATAGTAGATAAGTAAAACAAAGCATTGAAACTGGTAACAAAAAAGTTATTCACATTTAAAAATAATTACAGTGAAAGATCTACTCGCGTACAGCTTTCTCAGGCGGACATCCCCTTACCTGGACAAATTTTACTGTCCCAAGAGCATGATTTTCATACAAATTCCGTTCCCTTAGCCGGACATCTTTCTTTGCCGGACCAAAATACTAGAACCGTGGCTGTCCGGCCAAAGGGAGCTTTCACATTATACCATTTTATAGTTGTATTTAATTTTATATTTTAATTATTTTTCAAACTTTTGTTATCTGCAAATACTTTTTATATTTCATGTGATATAATTGATAAGCTACCACGGGAAATAATCAATATTTTGTCATAAAATCCCCAATTTTGTACTGCAAAAATACCAACCTTATCGATTTAAGCCCATATATACACAACGGACCAACCTTTTCGTTGGAAACCTATAAGGCATGTGTTTCAATTTAAAATGTATAAATCTAAATTGTTTTTGCTTCATAAACTGAAATCGATAACTTGGTATTACTCATATTTGTAAGCACAAAACGAGAACTTTAGTCTTCTACTTTTATAGCTTTTAGCATTTAAAACACAACTGAAACCAATCACGAAAACCAGTTGCAAGTTTTCAAGCTGGAAGAAGAGACGGATTAGTATTGTTTAGTAAGTAGGTAAAGGGTTTAGCTTAACACAAGATTGATTATCTCTCAAAGACGGCTTGTCTTAACTGATTTTCACTAAAGCCAGAAGCTAAAGATTAAACGAAGAAGTGTTGACAACTTTTTCATTGTTCTGTCAACAATTCGTGAACATGATACAATCAGCTGCAGGCAAAATAATATGAATGAAAAATTCGAATATTAAATTGGAATTTTAGCAGACTTTTGAATTCCCGGCTGTGCATTGAGGTAAAATTCACAAAAATGGAGGTATAAATCTGTAAGTGCAAACACGGCTATTGGTAAACAATCATATTTTCGATATACATCTGGAAATTGGCTCTTGGTAGATTCAAAATACACTTAAGTTCTTGGCATAGTAAATAGTATATTTATACGAATAGTTTTTCAATATAAATTAAAGATCTTACGCCTTACTAATGCTTTAAATATTTCAAAACATAAAGCCCTCATTAAAAACGCTATTCAACTTTGAGATTAACATCAACACATAAAATTCTGGGTATTATTCCGAAAACAACCAAATGGAATTTTTCAGGAATCGAGTGATAAACTTTATGTTAACATTTCTTACTCAAGTGGGACCCTTGAGACTTAATCCCAGCTAAATAAAATATTTTCCAAAATAATATTTACGCGATTATTAATAGAATTAAGCAAACGATAAGTGCAGAAATTAATCACTTAAACTAAGTGATTCATGTCGCTTATCAATGACCGACGCCTTCGAGCCTATGGACACAAAGTAATCCAATCTATAGTATATACACTAATAGAAGTCACTATCTGAAACTATATGTATGCGTGTATGAAGAATCACAAAAGAGGGGGAGAAAGGAAGAGAGCCGACAAGAGGCTTGACATGGCGCGAAGTGTGTGTGCGATCATATTTAAGAAAACATTAAATGGAACCACAAATAAATTAAAGAAATCCAGCGATGCGACGGCAACTTTAGCCTGCAGTGCAGAAAGAGCGAGCATGAAGAGCCAGAGAGTCTACAGATAGCAACGGAAATGGCGATTAGCGAGAGCACAAGAGAGCGAGCGCAAGAAAAGGGAGAGGAGTGAAACAGAGGGTGCAAGCGAGAAGGCAAACGCAAAAGGGCAGCTGTCGATGCAACTTATATTATAAATAACAACAACTTTTTGGGGCGACAAGCAACGAAGTGTTAATACCCTGCAGGTAATGTGAATTATACGACTAAAAGATTTTTGTTAAGACAAATCACTTGACTTGAATAAATAAAAAGTGTTGTAATAAATCTTCAGCACTTATAAAAATTATTAAAACGTTTCCAACTGTATCACTTGTCAGCTGCATCCTATGTCCTTTACAGCGTATTCTTATTGTGACACCCACTCCTAACTCTTAAACACTCTTATTGTCGTCATAAGAGAACTTTAAAACGCATCAATTTGCGCGCATTCCTTAGTTTATTCATCCAGCTGATTGCCTGCTGTACTTTGAATATTATATTATTAAAATCTTTTTTTATTTCCGCTCGTTTACAAGTGATTTGAAATTGTCGTTTTATTTTGTTGTTCAGTTTAAGCACATCGTTTGCCTTTACTGCCTGTGTTTCTTTATTTTGACTTCAGTCGAGTGCACTTTAGTTTTAATTTTATGGATTTTTCATATGATTTCAGTTTTTGACATACTAAGCGAACTGGTCGCAAGTTCAGCAAATTAACGCTGACGAAAATGTTAAACATTTTTAAGTGTTTGGTTTTTGTTGTTTTAATAGTTTTATACTTTTTGTTGGTTTATTACAGCACTAATCTACTTACAATTGATTTTTAGCACAATTATTCGCATTCTGTACACCGTTTGTCATTGTTTTTGTGACGCAGTAAGGACGCTCTCTTTTATTCTATTCCACTTTTTCTTTTACTTTTTTGTTTTCCGTGTGGATTTGTGCACTCACGATTTAGTAGCGATTTAATTGGACGGTTTGTCATTCATGCGATTTATTTAACTGTCTAGCTGCATGTGTTGTGGGCCCACGACTGCAATGTGACCAGCGAAATAAACAACAATAAAAAAATAATTAATTTAACAAAAATTCTATTTTTTCCCGACTCTCCGTTCAACGTTACAACAACGCGAACGAACGCGCGAGCGTACGAAGTGACAACAAAACGGCAACTGAGGACAGCACGCGAAAATTTTAGCTCATGCAAAGAGAACGAGAGACACAGAGGGAGAGCAAGAACGGCGAACACATGGTCTACGCCGACTACTAACCATGAGAACGCTGAGCATGAGCGGCGTCCAAAGAGAGACGCATGCGTTGCCCCACATTTAATGCTCATACATATGCAAATGGGGGCGGCTCATGACTATGAAACAGGAGAGAGGGAGAGTAAGCGAGCGTGAGAGATAGCGCACAGACGGCAAAGAACGGAAGCCGGCAAATGACCGGCAACTGAGAACGTGCTGATAAAGCAGCCCAATAAACTGACTTAGCTTGTGAATATGATTAAATGCATTAGATAAGCCAAGCGGAGAGCAAGAGAGCACGAGTGCAATCAGTAATTGTATGAAATACCCTGTGTTTCTGAATATTCTATGCTACCCTCAACCAGGTTCCCCTGGCAGCTGCCGATTAACAGTGGAGAGAGCGAGAGCAAGACAATAAAACACTGAGAGCGTACTAAGTAACAGCTGTTGGCTCTAAGGGTGAGAATTAACTCTGCGTTTTTATACAATTTAAATACTTAATTGTTTTTAAGCATGCGAGAGCGTACTTGAAAAATTAACAACATTTTTAAACAATCAAGAAAGCAAAAAATATTGAATTTCTATTTAATTAAATTATATTTAAGACTTTCAAGAATGTCGCTTAGGTCACTTTATCTATTACAACGAAATAGTTTATCAAAGTGTAAATAAATAAATAAATGGTTTTGTAATGTTTTGTGTTCTAGTGATAAGAAAAATGGTTATTTTGTCTAATGCTAAATTTCCTATTGGGTTTAAAATTGTAGCCAAGTTCAGCACCGCAGTGTTATAGCAAGCAGGTTTTGAGGCAACTTCATCAACGATCGCTACGACCGAGTGAAAACGAAGTAATTCATTTATTTGTTTTTATTTATTAAACTTATTACAAATTTACGACACTTAATTAATAATTACATAAGGCACTTGTGTACGTTGCTTAAAAATTAATTTTTTTTTACGTATATGTATAGTTTTAATTGATTCAATCCGTTTTTATGGGTACATAGATATATTCATTCATTTCTGATGCTAGAGGACAGTGTAGTTGTAGTAGATGTTGTTTATTCCCCTATTCTACGAGTACTTGGCTAATATTTACATTATACTCGTTCAATTGATCAAAACTAAAATACAAAGTCACGTTGAATAAGAAAATAAATTGTGTGTGAATTAATCTAAAATTACTTAAATCAACCTAGGAATATTCAATGAGCAAAAACAATTTCTATTCAGTCGAACGCCAAGAAACTCTCGAATACTTGAGGAATTTTTTCATGAATTTATCAAAATATATTTGACAGATTTTTTTCTTACAAATTTCATAAGAACATTTAATTTATATTATATTTTTGTATGTATATAGTATTATATAAGTACATTCATGGCTTATCAAGTAACTATAAACTAAATGCTTGAGTTCTAGAGTATATATATATTTCTTTACAAAACTAAACTTTAGCTAAGAGTAGACAATGAACATTAAGTGATTTGTATTTTTCAGACTGTGGTACATTTGACAGATGATAGTAAGGATTGGATCGTATAATGGTAGGATATATGGAATTTGTTTTGGACCTGCCATTAGGGTAATTCATGCTCACGTATATCACTCAGTTATCTCAAAAAAAGTAGAGTATCACAAGATTCCTAGAGTCCAAATTGCGATCCTACATCCTATAGGAAAGAGCAGCACAATATGAGTATCAGCACTGTTATCGGGAATAGAGCATAGATTTCGCTACGTGGATGACAAGTCGATATAAGATTTGTGATGTCATCCTCCTCGTGCTCTATGCCATCCCGAGTTGGCACCTCAACCACCACGATCTCATCGGAGAGGAAACCGATGTTGAAGGTACAGTCGGTGCTATTCAGACAACCACGGGATTCACTTAGATTGGAGTATTGAAAAGTCGGTTTATATATATCAAATATGGCGTGTATATCGTTGCGCACCAGATCGTTGTCACTGTAGAAGATATAGTAGTAATACCCATCCTCGGTAATATTCTGCATCACCGTATCGTGTTTTCCTTTTTCCATAAATTGCGTGTTCATACACGCGGGTTTCGGCGGAAATCCCTCGGCCAGGAGTATGGCGCCATTGAAACAATCGAAGAGTCCTGTCTCAAAACTGGATATGGAATTGGATTCATCGGTTTCCGTAAAGTTAACTGCATTTCCACCGTGACTATACCTTCGATCGTAAACATTTTCACGCTTCTTGCGCTCCTTTCGCTTGTAGAGTTGCTCGTAGAGTTGTCGCTTCTTGCGCTCATGACCAGAGGTACTATGCCTTCTATGGCGCTGGGTAATATCCGTTTCATTACCCACGGAACCGGCGGGTAGTTCCACAGCCTCCGTTGATTTGTGGCGAGGATGCGTGAGCGAACCCTTTTTCAGTTTTTTCCTTTGTCGTTTTGTGGGTGAAACCGTCGTTGTGGTTACGTTGAGTGAAACCTGATCCTCGGTAAGATCCTCACCACCATGATTCTCGTGTTCCAGCAGTCCATCAATAGGTAGCTTCTCCTCGGTTATCTCAAGCACATCCTCAAAGAAAACCTTCACCTGATCGTGACCCTCTGCATAATTGGCACCAAGTTTATTCTTATTGTGATCCGTCAGACCGCAAAGTTTGAGCTCACGTCTTCCCTTGATCATCAGAATACGCGATCCATTGTAGCGGGAACAGAATTTCAGGGATACCGTAGCGCCCTTTAGCAAAAAGAAGCCCCAATATTCCAGAGTATCATCCGGCAGAGTCATGGACTTCTTTAGCCTAATATGCTTTCGACTTGTGGAAATCTCCGGTTTATTCTGCAGCTGAAACGCATTGAAGTGACTGTTCATGCGGAGAGTGTGTTTCGAGCAGAATATCGAAGAGATTCCGTCCCGTATCTCGATAATATCCGACTCGGCTACCGGATAGATCACATCCGCAAAGATCGTCTTACGCAAATAGAGCGGCATTATGATCAGAGCCGCGGGCAGTATGACGATCATTATGCAAAAGACGAGCACTCGCTTTACGCCGTGCATTTTGCGGCTCTCTGAAATGAGAAGATTTTTAGATAAAAGATAAGTTTTTGATAAGCACTGAAAATTCGTAGAACTTTAAGTGTATGCGGAACTTAATTCATCTCTATAAAAATTATAAAAGCTGTGATAAGTCAGATTTTAATAAAATATATTACAAAGGAATAAGTTTCCTAATAAAAACTTTATAATATTATAACTGAAGTAATTGTTTGTTTTAATTTCTTAAACCTTTGTTTAATTCAAAAAAATTATTTTAGTGTACAAAGTAATTTTTAACTCCTTTAAAATCCTTTAATTTCCTGCCCACCTTCAAAATGATATTCCGTTATTTGCTGCATTTTGTTGCCTTTATCTGTTCACAATCAAATCCTTAAGATACAATAATTTTTCTACTGAACACCACCGCTGTGAGGTATTGCTCTTAGCCCGGCTTTTTAGTAACTGTCTTGATAGTGCGATTATCAAATTTTACTGCTGCCGCTGTCGACAGTTTTCCATTATTTTTTTTTATCGCAGAGCGTAAGTGGGCTCAGAGGCGTGAGTATTACCAACAAATACTAGATGTATTGTTTGACTGTGTGTATCAACAAAAACATCGGCAATACTGTGCAAATATATACCAAAGCTATTTACAAGATTCATTTGGAGGCACAAAAGGAGCGCTAAGTGACTGAATCTTCTATGTATTTAGCGTCTACTTCACTGCGGTGGAGGCAAAAGTCTCTCAATTAGTTGTAATCAGTTAAGTTCATTATGGAAATAGCTAACTAATTAAAAGTTTAATAAAAACATAAATACATATTTGATATTTGTAACTATATATTAAATAGGATTATTTTACATTAAAATATAATTTTAATTATTACAATTTTTAATACTTAGAGTTATCTGAACATAAATAAAATACTTCAACAGCTGAGCATTTGTTTTAAACTATAGCATACTTTAAGGTGTTTATATGTTCATTATGACGTCTGCTTATCGTTTCGCCGTTATAACAAAAACAAACACGAACTTCTTGATTGTAGTTGCCAACAGTAAAGCATGCCAACAAATAGTTGAGCCTCGTTACTGCCTTATATCGATAATCAACATATTTTTGTTAATAGTTAATACAGCTTCACTGACTATTTAGCAATCAAAGTTTTAGTCAAATGCCAGACAAGCATATTAGTTTGAGCCTTATCAGTGCCCGACAGTTCAACGTTATCAGTTTTGAGCACAATAAATACAAATTGCTTGAACGAGGTGCCAAGAGTGATCGTTTTATTATATAGAACAACATATTTATGAGTTGCGTCTATGTCACGTTTTTGTCGAGTGAATAATTTGGGTACTCAGTATGCATTGGTCTCGCACTCAAATTGATAAACTAAAAACGTGTTGAGCAATTTAAACTACACATGTTCTTATTGAAATATTTCAAAATATGAAACGCTATATAAACAAACAACGAATACCCCACAGTGAACTCTGCCTAAGAGCTGCTACTAGAGCGCTGAATTCTATTCCAGGAAATGGCATAAGCATATCGATCAATGTTTTCAAACATTTCTATCTTATTTCATTTTTAAATGATGCATTTTACGCTTTTATAGACAGTTCTTAAATTAGCTTTGTTAATTGTTTATAAATTGGTAACAATCAGAAATAATAAACAACTTGAATAAGTGACACTTTGACAGTCATAAAAGATAAAGACATGCAGACTGAGTACTTGATAATATTGGTCAGGGCTAAGTAAATGTTGAAAATTTATTAGAGAGCAACAAAACCAATACAAAGAGAACTTTATTAAAAGTGTACTCTTATTAATGTGAAACCGCTTTACGCAGTGTTTACTGTTTCGCTCCTGTTTACTTAACGGTTTAGAGTGTCTTTGTCAATTGATCTATTGTCTTAACGTGTCTGTATTTTTTCTATGTCTCGTAATAGGTCACAGTTCGTATTTGTCTTATTACATCAAAAGCCAAACAAATATTGGTTTTAGTTCATGGATACATTTTCCTCACCTCTTTTGTTTATGCTTTAAAAATTTATGACATTTTGGCATTGAAACGATGAACTTTACATTGTGGTTGACCGCTATGCAAAGTGAATGCCACGCAAATACTGGTTTCGAACCAAAAAATGGTTTTATTGAGTAAATTTGTTTATTTTTTTTTATAGGGTAACAAGATTTGTGTAAAATCAGTTTTATATTAAAGGTGTCTACTTTATAATAATAATATCTACGTAATATATCACATAAGCCCAGCCTAGCAACATAAAATCCCAAGCTAATATTATTAATACTAAGTTTCACCATATTCTTGGTGCTTAGCTAAATTATATCTACTAGTTTTATCTTTACAATAGCTAATATCTTATATATACTCTTGAGGTCATAAAAAAATGAGTGAAGAACTGTTTGCTTTGTAGAGAAAACTGATAGACCTTTATCTTTCTGTATGTAGTAATATTTTATATATTTATTAATGCGTTTCCAGATCCATTTTTAATCTTATATTCCCAAAACAAAGTCATTTATTTATTTATAAATTTAACTGAAAAAGTCTAGTTTCAACTAGAAAATCCTAAGCGGTTATACTCTAGAACTAATCTGTTCTCGAGGCTTGTAAGACCACTTATGCTAATACTAGTACCCATCTTAAAATATACTATATATTTTCTCATGCTGTCGATTTTTCCCTAACATTTGCGTTTCAAGAGCTCATTTACTGTTGGCGTGTGCTGCTAATAAAATCTACATGTTAATATATATGTACTTAAATGTGAAAATGCCAGAAGATATGAAAGACGGGCAGAGATAGAGAAAGGTAGATGTAGATAGAGATAGTATATGCTATATTATTTAGTATATTATGTGGTATTTTGTTCTATTTTCTTTGTTTAATTCTCATGTTTCTGTTGTTGTCAACTTACATGTTTATTTTGTGTATTTCGCTTTTTAGCTTATTTATATTAGCTATAGCAACGACAAAGTCAGCGCCAACGTCAGCGCTAGCGTCGACGTCGACGTCAGCGTCGACAGAGTTGACAAGTGCAAAAATTGCAGTATTCTTTGTAAATTTTCACATGTAGTTTATTTTGTTTGTTTTTTATTGTTGTTGTTGTTCGACGACTGCTTCTGGCATTGTCTATGGCTTTGTCTTCGTAGTATAGTAGAAATAAAAGAGCGTACAAAATAATTTTGATAATCTACACGTGCAATTGTCGTTGTCTTTATTATTATTATCATTATCGTTTATTTCGTTTATCAGTCAACGCTTTGTTATTGTTTTCTTATAATATTTTGACACACATTTTTATCAACAAATTGCTCTCCATCCATTAGCTCTAACTCTTTCAGTCCCGCTCTTTTAGCGACGCTCTCTTCTCTGGCGTGCTACTGTTCGCTCTCCCGTTCTATCCGCTCTCACAGTTTTTTTTTTTATATCAGCCACTCTCTGTTTGAAGCATTTCTTTTTTTAAAACACTTTTTTCCTCTTCTGTTTTATTTATTTTTAAATATTTGTTTGCCTTGCTTTGTCGCTGTTTTTTCTTTGCTTGAATTATTGCATTAATTAATTTGTTTGAGCCATTCAAATTGGTTAACTTAATTAATAAGAATTACGAAATATTTAGTCGACTGTCACGACACGGAAATAAGCACTCACTACTCTTAACACGCTCGCTTCCAACTGGTGACTGACGACGGTTTGACAGACGAACTCTCGATTCACTTCTGTTGCAATGGAAATTTTGTTGAAAAACAATGCGATTAACCATTGTAATCTTGCGCGCGCTCTCTGCCTCACTGTCTCTCTCTGTACATGGCTCTCTTTGCCTCTCTACCTGTCCGTATCTCTTTTATATTTGCGCTCGCCATGTCGGAAAAACCTATTGAACTCTCTGAGCGTATTTTCATTTGTTTTGATGTGAAGTTGGCTGCGATTTCTTTGGCTGCTACCAAATGGTTTAAAACTCTGCTAAATTTTATCCGCATTTAGAAAAATCGGATATTAAAATATGAATACTATTGTGTTTAAAGATTTTAAAATAGGAATGAATATAAAAATTTACACATTTATATAAATTTATAAATGGAACATAATAAATATGCAGTAAGACTTAATTATATATAGGGAATTTTACTTCATCAATTAAAACATTGTGATTTTCTTTTAAATCACTCATAATGTGAACTAATATTGTTACATTAAATAAGATATTCATTTTTATTATTCAATAAATGGTTTTTCTATTGTAAAAATTATTCGATATATTCCCATCTTTTTATTAAAACTTCAATGTTAAATCAGATAACAATTTAATGGCATATTTTAATTAATTAAGTTATAAATAGATTTTGACGAGCACTTTTAATTACTGTAGTTATTTTTGAGTTAGTAATAAAATCCGTTAATAATTTCTAGTTGAAAAATTTCACCAAGCTCTTAAAAATACATCCAAAATAATTTTCAAATAAAAGATGCTCTTACTATGCAAATTCGGCATCGAGTAATAGAAGTCAGTGTGATAATAGTGCAGTTGACTGGCACTAATAGGCGAATTGTGCTTCATTAAAGATTTTGCATCCATTTTGCCGAAGGATTAAAACAAACTTTCAAAAATTTAAGAAAGATGATAAAAACAACGATCCGACACACTTGAATTATCGCCCGAAACTAAAACTGAAATCTTTTGTTGTGTATTATGACTTTCTACGCTACTCGTAAACTGTCTGATTACCGACGATGTTGACGATGGCGATGGCGATGGCGATGACGTCCCACTGTGTCTATCTGTTTGCTCCACCAAGCGAAAGAGACAAAGAGAGCAGAGTTACACGGGCAATCCAAGTGGATTGATAAACACTCTGTCTCACAGTGTCATTTATAATAATTGTAAAATAGTAAATAGTAGTATAAAGTATACAATATGCAAAGAGCACAGCTACAACTGTACACTCATATTAATAAGAGATTAACACTTCTCTGATTAACGTGACATAGAACTGACATTTTGCAGCAACTGCAATGCAATCATTGAATTGAGTCCATTTGAGCTAATTGGTAATCTAATATTAAGGCAAAGTACACTTGGCAAACATATCTTCAGTCATATTCATTTAATTGATTATTTATTATATTTATATCTAGATAAAGTATCTTGAACACTCGTTTCTCTAGGCATGTTTAAACTGTGTCTTATCTCGGCTTTTCTGATATACATATATCCTCGATTAATAATGCCGTGTCTCAGACTTATCTAACAGTTTTATGATACCTTATCTTAAATTATTTGGTTTAAACTTTAGTTTTTTATAAGTTTGCAGTTTGTAGGGAAAACTGAATTAGTTCAATAGACTCTCTGAATTTATTTATTTTTCAGACACTCATTAATATAAACTTAGTTTTACAACATCAGTTTAGCTCAGTAATGCAAATTATTACACGTATAAATATAATTTGAGTGTATTTTTGTGTGCAGCCTGAAAGTATGCTTTGTATTAAATCATTTGTTGAGCATTTTATTTTACGCGCGCAGTTCTTTTAGAATTTCATCGACCAAAATGGTTTAATTAAAAATATTACAAGAAAAAGATAAGAAAAAAAGAAAAACACAATTGTAAGTTACACTCTGTTAAGATAAAGTTTTGAACAGCTTGCCGGCGAGTTGAGATTTTTCTCAACTACAATTGGCAAAGTGTTTTGAATCAAATCCACTTGTACCAATTTATCTTGTTAACCGTTTTTGCCCATACATATTGGCCAAGTTGGAAACCGTATAATGGATTATTTTTAGGGCGATTCCTCTTCCTCGTTTCCTCGAACTGATAGAATTTGATAATATCCTGACAGTTTTATGTACTGTTGATATATACATTATATCGTGATAGTTTTTATAATAAAAATAGATTACGACGTCAATTTAAAGTTACTTTATATCGTAAAAGTTTTTATAATAAATATAGATTACTTCGTTAATTTAAGGTTAATTTATATCGTAATATAGATTACTACGTTAATTTAAGGTAACTTGGTTATCTATTAGGGAGAAATACGTAAAAATATTAACAATAAAGTGTTCAAAAGGCCTTTATTTTAAAAGGGGTGTTTCAGCTTTATTTTGGTATACATGCTTGTCGTAAAATTCCACTAAATGCTCGTTTTAATTTTAGGCATTAATTGCTTTAGAACAACACGTAGCAACACGTTTTTGGATAAGTTCAAAACGCAGAACTGACACTTTTACGACTTAAATATATTTTAAATTACTTTAAAATTACTAATAAAATAAATTTTATATAGGAAATCAATTAAATATTTAATCCAAAGATTTATCTAGCAAAATGTATTCACTTATTGAAATTGGGATTTGATAACAATCCAGAAACACGTTCGTCACTTTAAATGGGTGTGAGAAACCCACATGCGAATTTATTTTTGAGTGTTGATAAAGTCCAACTACAAGAACTACAAAAACTTGCCTTATTGGTTTTCTGTTTGGGGTTTTGGTTATTAGTTTGTCACGGTTCATGTTGCACAGCAGATCATTAGCATTATGAGCTTTCGTGTTGTTAACGGTTCCGTTTCCTTTAAATGGTTCATATTGTGTTTACTTTTCGTGATCATTTTGATTTTCTGCATGCCGAGTTGGAATGACGATTTAACTCCAACTGTGCCAATACAAAATAATTCTGCACAAAACTCCACCGAAGTTTTGATAGTTAAACATAAATCAAAGGCGCACAAATACTTTGTACACACTTCGAAGTGCATGATACCCTACATAGATCCGTTTAGTGAAGGTGCTATGAAAATATACACACCGCGCACATTTATACCCTGCTCCAATGACAGTGAATTGGTCTCTGCTCATTTCAATGTGCACCAAAAGCGATATATTCTGCACATAAATGAGCTTGTGTCCCAAAAGTTGCTCAATTTTACAAATACAGAATTCAATTGTTTTTATCGGGAGATCTTGAGAGGCGAGGAGACGGAGACCTATGATAAGTAAGTTTAATCATCGGAAATGTTTTTAAAAAACCCGATAAATTAAAATTGTTTATTTTAAAAAGTGAAAAACATAAACAAAATTCGACTGATAAATTTCTAAACTCAGGCTCGGTCCGAGCAAATATTTCTCTCAAGATTACGTGGTGCCATTGCATGTAGAGGGTCTGTTACTGAACTGTGAAACCGCCGCGGAGTCTCCAGTGACACTACAAAAGGATGCCTATATCTTTATACAACATCGGGAGAAAACTACCCCAACAGAAACCAAGAAAGATAACACTCCAAAGCCCCGAAAGCCTAGTGTCATTATGTATGGCATCGATACTTTGTCGAGGATTAATGTGCGCCGTACGATGCCCTTGGTGTATGAGTTCCTAAAGGGTCCTGGCTGGTTTGAAATGCAGGGTTACAATAAGGTACTATATAGGATTGAATATTATCAAATTTTTATAAGTTTGACGACTTTTTCAGGTGGGTGACAACTCGTTTCCGAACATATTTGCCATAGTTAGTGGATATTCGCCGGAAACGGCCAAGGAACATGTGTGCGATACGGACAAATCGGGTTGTCTTGATCAAATTCCCATGATCTGGAAGTATTTCAATAATGCCAGCTATTTAACAGCATACGCTGAGGATGAAAGTAGTTCGAATACTTTTTCTTATTTAAAACCAGGTTTCTCTAAGAAACCAACGGATTACTACTTTCGACCCTTTCTCCGCGCTCTGGAGAGTAAGACCGATACCTATAACTGTCCCGATTGTCGCATGACTTATTGCTATGGCCGTCGATTGGCTAATAGTTATATCTACGATTATTGCCGACAGTTTATGCAACGGTTTGTCAAGGAACGACCCATTTGGGGCATGTTCTGGACAAATCACTTCAGTCATGATGATTATTTTATGCCTTCGGCAATGCAGCATAAGATTTTGGGTGATTTAATGGACTACAAGAAAGATGGCTCCTTAGAGCACACAATTTTCATATTCTTTGCTGATCATGGTGTGCGATATGGCAGTCTTCTGGACCTCCCCGAGGGTTATTTGGAGGAGCGACTGCCCATGATGTTTATCTACTTGCCGCCCTGGTTTCGTAAACAGTATCCCGAGTATACTGCAGCCCTAAACCATAATCAACATCGTCTCAGTTCCAATTTTGATCTGCATAACACTCTGAAGCACATCATTGAAATGGGCGGTACTCCAGATGGTCCGTCTTTGCCCAAATCCTTTGATTGTCCCACCTGTCAATCTCTGTTCCTTCCCATTGCCGAAAATCGCACCTGTCCTGAGGCGGGAATCAAGGATCATTGGTGCACCTGTGAGCCCTACAAAACTATTCATAATCTCGGTTGGAGTGAACGTATAGCTCCTCGTGTTATTGCTCAAATGAATGAGTATTTTGTATTCAAGAATCTGAGTCATTTGTGCAGCAATCTCAGTCTAAATTATATACACAACACGGAAATAAAAACGGGTTTGCATATCTCCTGGGAAGATGAATTACCTCAACTGGAGACAGCTGTTTATCGCACCAAGTTCAAAGTGCAACAGAACAGTGCAGATTTCCAGGCCACAGTCGTCTTTAATAACAAAACAGAAGCTGTTCAGGTGAATGTGGAGAGCATTAGTCGAACTAATTCCTATGCGGAGGATTCCACCTGCATCACTGACAAAATCGCCAAATTATATTGCATATGCAAGAGTGACCTGAAGTCATGAGGCTCACAAAGAATTCTAGTTACTGCCAAGTAATTATTTCTTTAAGACAAACTCAGCTCAATAGTATAAAAAGGTTTTAAAAATTATTATTAATTTTTATTATTATTAGACATTTTAAAGTGCTGATTTTAAGATTCAGATACTTATGTTAAAAAATTGTTTAAAATAAAACTAAACTTGTTTCTTTCAAGAAATATTAAAATTAAATTGGCTGCTCCCTTTTCTTGAGAGTCTATATAAATTAACATTATGAAGCTGAAGAATTCAATTCATGGCTCATTTACAAAAGAAAACTCTATTAAGTTAACAGATAAATTGTATAAATAATTTAAAAGCAAGTACTTAATTTGAAATAAACAAAATATAAAAGAAATTTTAAATACACACACAAATGGATGGTCTAGTTCTTGTAAGTCTGAATATATACACATATAGTCTCACCGATGTCCAATTCAAATTGAACTAGAAGGCTTTCAATTACCTTTCACTTACACTCCTACACAAAATCAAGAAATTTAAATATGTATCGTCAATTGTTTGGCAACTGTGGTAAACTTTTGCTGATCTCCATATTAATATTTACATTTATATTTGTAAATCGAAATGTCAGATTCATTGCCGAGTACCAAACCACAAAAACCACAGCAAAAACCGAGCAAATCGTCACCCAAACAGAGACAACCGAACTGAAATCCACAACAGTAGATAAACTGTCTGGTAGAGTTCACATTGAGGATTTCTGTGTTTTTAGTCCAAAATGTAAAATTCCAAAATTGAATCCATTTGCTGCCGATATCATGAGCCAGTTTAATCCACCCGAGTTTATGCAGTGCACAAGTCAGCCAGATTTGGTAAAGATAACGTTTGATCGGGAGAAAAGACAGTATCGAGTGCATATAGATGAATCTTGGCCTGAATTGATTACGAATACCTCGAACTATGAGTGCACCTACAAGGAAATTGCTCGGGCACAGAACGATTCTTTGGTGTGGTAAGTAAGAAATTGGTTTAAAGAAACATTTGGCAAACTTCTTTGATTTCAGGGTTTCTAAACCCAAGAGTTTTCCACAGGACTGGTTGGTACCGCGTCACATACAGGGCATTATAGTCGAGTGCCATGAGCTGAGCAATGCATCAAAAATAATCCAAAGAGATGCCTTTGCTTTTATACAGTATCCTACCGATCGGAACGACAAGATCGATGAGGAACGAAGTAGAAGCCATCCAAATATCATTGTGCTGGGCATCGATGCCATGTCCCAGTTCAATTTCCAAAGGACAATGCCACGTACCGCTGAATTTGTGCGTCAAACGGGCTGGTATGAGATGCTTGGCTATAACAAGATCGGGGATAATACGTTACCCAATATTTTAGCCCTGTTAACCGGTCGCACAGCAAAGCAATGGAAGTATTACTGTGATGTGAAAAGACCCGGGTGTCTAGACGCCTTCACTTATTTGTGGAATCATTTTCATAGTGCCGGTTATTTGACAGCCTTTGCGGAGGACGTGACCTCCATCAATACTTTTAATTACTTTCTACCCGGTTTCATGCGTCAACCCGTTGATTATTATCTACATCCATTTCTGCAGGCCATTGAACAGTCCATGGAGACTGTGAATCATTTTGGTTTCGATTATTGTGTGGGTCGCAGGCAAAGTTATCGCTATGTTCTCGATTATTGTCTGCAACTGATACAGCGTTTTGTCAAGGAAACACCAAAGCCGATTTTTGGTTTCTTTTGGATGAACAGTTTCAGCCATGACGAGTTTTCCAGTGCTGCCAGTGTAGATGGGGATGTTGTGAGTTATCTGGAGCGTTATCAGGAACTTGGAATGTTCGATAAGTCGATTGTTATACTGCTCAGCGATCACGGGCAACGATATGGACCGTTGATGGATTTGCCATCCAGTTTTCTCGAGGAACGTCTGCCCATGCTGCACATCTATCTACCGCCCTCGTTCCGCCAGAAGTACCCAACAGTTGCTAGTGCCTTGGACCTCAATCGGAGACGTCTTAGTACACCCTATGATCTACATCTGACATTTAAACATATACTACAATTATTGCATCCCCGTTTGTCATTCTTTGATGGACCCAACTGCTTTGCCTGTCAGTCACTGCTGTATCCTCTGCCCGAGAATCGCGGTTGCCTAGACGCCGCCATTCCAGTTCATTGGTGCTGTTGTGAGCTCTACCAGCAGATTCTCATCACCGAAGCCCTAGAGGATTTGGCCAGACTGGTGGTATATCGAATAAATCAGTATTTGGTACAGAAGAACTATGAGAAGCAGTGTTATCATCTCAATCTACGAAAACTGCTGATTGCCGAGCGTCAGCAGTTCATTGACGACAAGGGATTGGAGGTGCCAGCTCCCAATGGATTGCAGTCGTATCGCTTCAAGTTCACCACCAAACCAAATGGAGCACTTTTTCGTGCTACTTTATTGGCCAGTAAGGACAGTTCCTATGTGCAGATAAAGGAGGAGTTCATCACTCGTCTCAATTCGTACCGGGAGGATGCTTATTGTGTACGGGATCTCACAGCCAAAATGTTTTGCTCTTGTCTTAAAAATCAAGGACTTGGTGCTCAAATGCAAGAAGTAGGAGAAAACAACTATTAATACAGTGTGTAAATAGATGGAATTTTAAAGAAAAACATAGAGTATAAAAATAGTATTAAAAATTTATTCTTTTTCTTTAATTTTAAAGTTAATAAAAATATTAATAATTGAAGAATGTGTTTAAAAAATGTGTATTTAATTTTTTTAAACCAAATATATCCTAATTTTTTACTTGTTAGTACAAATAAATGTATAAGGACAGAAGCTTTGTGTTTTGAAAAGATTAGCAGCGAATCATAAACTATTAATTTGATTAAAATCTTAAATAAATTAGTAATAATTTAAGAGTTGATAAAATTAAAATTTTTATTTCCTATATAGTCATAAAATTTCATGTTTAACACTCAGAAATACAACACTAACTCAGCAAACAAAATTATAAACAACATCTAAAATCTACATAGTTTTTATATAGAGCTAAACCAGAAGAATGCCCCGGCGTAAAGCAGTAATGATAATACGCAAATACCTGATAGTATTCTTTGCGATTTTATTGGTATTTATATGGCTAAATCATGAAAGAGTTAAAGCCCAATCAGATGACGGAATGGTTCATTTTCCACACGTTTCCATAACGCCAACAGTAAAAAGAATCCGAATGAATTTTATGCAAAGGCAACATCACCTACAAAAACTAGTTCCGAAATATCATCAAAATGTGAACGTTATAGTCCCTGGAACAAGCTTATCTACTCCCGAAGAGGAAGAAACTACTTCAAATGAGATGTATACCTTTCGAAATGAAGTTAGGCATCAGTTAAAACCCGCACGTTATTTTGTGAATAGTGACAAATGTAAGATGCCTTATGCCGATCCTTTTTCCCAAGAGGCACTTGAGATCTATACGCCCTTTAAACTGAAACTCTGCTCCAATGAAACTGATTTCTTTGAAGTAAATTACGATTGGAACAAAAAACATTACGTACTCCATTTGAAATCGGAGGCGTTCTATAAACTGAGGTCGAGTTCACGTATTGTTTGCAATTTTCAGGGACTGAATCAATCCCGCGAGTAAGTGAAACTATTTAAAACCGTTTGAGAAATAATAAAAGTCTCAACTACTTGCAGCACAGTTACACGTACTTACTTCAGAGAGAGCTTTGAGTTACCAAAGGAACTGAGTGCCATAATTGTAGAATGTCATGAT
Source organism: Drosophila parthenogenetica (assembly GCA_035047505.1). Classification (NCBI taxonomy): domain Eukaryota; kingdom Metazoa; phylum Arthropoda; class Insecta; order Diptera; family Drosophilidae; genus Drosophila; species Drosophila parthenogenetica. The sequence goes on from JAWNPM010000242.1 coordinate 292,212, forward strand.
GCCAAGAACAGCTCTAGGATCGTGCAACAAGATGCTTTTCCCCTGGTGCAGGTGCAACACGAAACCACAAGAACTCCCAGCCCTGATCCCTTGAAGAGACAACCCAGCGTGATTCTTCTCGGATTGGATAGCATATCACGTATGAATTTTCAGCGCACAATGCCGAAGACAGCAAAGTTTGTAAATCAAAGGGGCTGGTTTGAAATGGAAGGATACAACAAGGTGGGCGATAATACAGTACAGAATCTCCTTCCAATACTAATGGGCTCCATGGAAAGCAAACTGCCGCGTAAATGTTTTCGGGACGATGAGGAGTGTGTGGAAAAGATTCCATGGATCTGGAGGGACTTCAAGAAAGCTGGCTATACTGTAGCCCTGGCCGAAGATTTAGCTTCCACGGGAGTTGTATTCGCGAACGATCTAGTTGGTTATCATGCAGGTAAAGTGAATCACAACTTGCATCCGCTGCTGCTGAGAATGGAACAAGTTATGTCCATTTACGTACGATTTGGTTATAACTATTGTATTGGAAGACGATTAACTATTTCGTATGTTTACGACTTTTGTCGTCAGTTTATTGCCCGCTACGTAGAGGAGTTGGATCAACCGTCTTTTGGGTACTTCTGGAGCAGTACATTTACCCATGATCACAACTTCGGAGCTGCCAGCTTGGATGACATTTTTGTCAGTTACTTGGAGAAGTTTAAGGCCCATCGGATGTTCGATAAGGCCATTGTAATACTGTTCAGTGATCATGGCGCGAGATTCGGTGATTTGATGAATCTGTCCGATAGTTTCCTGGAAGAAAGACTGCCAATGCTACACATTTATTTACCGCCCTGGTTCCGCACTACTTACCCCAAGTATTTTCAGGCGTTGTATCTTAATAAGAATCGCTTAAGTTCCAACTTTGATTTGCACAATACACTGCGTCACATACTTCAACTGAATGCGACAAAGCCAGCGGATTTACCTGCACTTGTCACCTGTCCTACTAGTCAGTCCTTGCTGCATCCCTTACCCAGGGATCGCAGCTGTGACGATGCCTGCATTGGAGACCATTGGTGCACCTGCAAAGAGTTCATTTCCCACAGTCTGAATGGGGATATCTTTTATATGGCCAAACTGATTATCTTTCACATAAATCGCTGGATGTTAGTGCATGAGTTTAATACGTTTTGTCAGCGTCTTCATCTGCTGGATGTAGACACTGCTGAGAAAAAGCTGCTCTTCGAGGAGAGTGGCAAAGAGACGATGCATGGCGCGATTGCCACTTATCGATTGCGATTCCGTACAGTGCCTGACGTAGGTAAATTCCAGGCAACGGTTCGTTTCAATCGTGAACTCAAGAAATTTGATAATTTATATGTACCAGATATAAGTCGTCTTAACTCCTATCACAATCATTCGCTCTGTGTGGACGATGTGTTTGCCAAAAAGTTTTGCTTTTGTTATCCAAAAGGCAAACTGGATGCATACATGGAGAATTGGCAGAAAACGAAGCTAACAACCCTGCCGGGTTAACAGTATTTTTATATGCAACTGGATTTCATTAAAGTGCATTATCGATAACAAATTTTAATGTGACCGAACAAATTTATCGATGAAATTTTTAATTGTCAAAGTTATGAAGTTAATTTTTTAGCCAGTCATTTTCATTCAGAGCGTTGACTTTGCTGCAGACGGAGCATTTTATTGAGAATTAAAAAACTTTTATAAATTTGAAATCTGTTTTAAAATGGTTAAAAACAAATACTCTCAAGTGGCAAAGTCAAAGGAACAAGTACAAGCAAATCTGCGTTTCAATGTTGCTATAGAGTCAAATAAGATGCCAAAACAGTCGAATTCTGAGCAGAATACCGTAAGTGAAGCATTCCGTAGGTCTTAAAAACTACATGTAAACTATGACTTTCCATTTTCAGGGCTCTAAGAAACCCAAACGAAAGAAGAAGCCGAAAAGGCAACCGGAAAATGTGAAAAAGCTTAAAAAAGAAGCGGCGAAATTATTAAAGGTCCAAAGCAAAGAAAAATCGCAAGCAAAACACTTGAAATGCACAGATTATATTAAGTTTCTTACCAAGGAGTCAAAAAATGATGCTAATGGAAAATCAAAAGTCAAGAAAATTATGGAAAAAATGGAAGAAACTGAAAAATTTATGGAAACGGAGGGTGTGGAAGAAACGCAAGTATTGAAGGAGAATAATGCTGATAGAAAATCGGTAATCAATAATGCTGCTGTTAAGAACGTTAAACCCGAACTGAGTCCAAAGACTGTGTGTCAGGAAATGATCAAAAAAATGGAAGAAACTGAAAAATTGGAGGAAAAGGAATATGTGGAAAAAAGGCAAATAATAAAGGAAACTGAAGAAATGGAAGAAATGGAAAATGTTGACGACCCAAAGGAACCGAATGAAATTGGGGAATTGGAACAATTGAATGAAAATGAAGAACCGACTGAAACAGAACTTGTAGGCAACATGGAAGAAGGCAATGAATTTTTTGAACCTGAAGGCTCTGAAGAAATGGAAAACTTGCAATTAACCGATGACTTTGAAGAACTAGATTACATGTATGAATCTTACACCCATGACGAAGCACCTAATATCGAAACTCCAGCCGGCAATTTCAGCTCATTCTTTCCAAATGTCAGCAATTGGAATTGTTCAATACTTTAAAAATTCCGAAATAAATAAATGGAGCTTATAGAACTTATTTCAAGAATTCTTTCTCATTTTTATTGAAGTGTCTTTCTCCAAACTTATTTGCTAGACTACGTTATAAGTAATGCATCTTCAATTGAATTGAATGTCTTTGGTGAAGTTACTTGGTTATTCTGTAGTTAATTAGTTGTGTGTGGCTGTGTATATCTACTGGTCTTAACTAATTTTTGGATACAATGAAAGTAAACTTGGCAAAGATCGCTTGAGCCATTTAATAATATGTACTATATCAAAAATTATCCTGCTATAAAATCCAGATACTAACAAATCAACGCTAACAATACATGACTTAAGCTATTCCAATCTGTTTATAAAACTATAAAACCATTTTGTTATACGCTCGGCGTGTGCTTCATATGTCTATATCATCGGACTATAGTCCTATATCTCGCTACATATAAGAATCCACCGGATACCGTTCGGCCTCCTCGAGCATGTGCCGGAAATCGACGGGTTGTGCAAGCGGTGCTACAGGCCCAGTACCGGGTCGACCCGGCACATGACCATTCATCATTTGGGTGGGTCTTTTAGCACCACCCAAAGCACTGCCACGATTCTTCAGATGTCCATTCATCATGCTCACATGGTGACTAATCGTAGGCACTGCACCCGGCACATTTGTCTCCAGATCATGAAGTATGGCATCCGTTTGCTCATTACGCATCACCTGATTAGCCATCGATTCGGTGACGTCATCGCCATCCCCTTTATTGGTCAACTGCTGTATGTGGTTGCGTATGAGACGCTCAAATTCGCGCTGCACGGACGGACTGTCCGTATCACCATCCACCTAAAAGTTTTCAGCTTTATTTATACCCTGTAGCTGTCTATGATTTTAATGTCACTTACAATCTGCAGTCGATTGCTGTTGTCCATGGTCTTCAGCATGGGCAGCGTCTGCTCCCGGAACAGCTCCAGGCGTCTCCGAAAGGAGGACACTGTGTCATCAATTCTTCCCCGTCCCAATTGCAGCTTTGAGCAATCCAACAGAATTGTGGGTGGTATTTGTTTGTACTGGAATGAAAGACATTACGTTTTTAAAAGATTTCCGGTATAGAATTTTACTTAAGCAAAACTGAGAATACAATTTTTCATTTAACGATAAATAAAATATTCACTTAAATCAAGATTTAGGCAGACTTTCATTCCAAATTTAGTGCTCTATCTCTTGTAGTTTAGAAGATCCAGGGGCTCATACGGACAGAAAGACGGACAGACAGTCGGACAGACGGGCATTTCTATATCGACTTGGCTGTTGATGCTGATCAAGAATATAAATATTTTATGGGTCGAACAAGGCCTCTTCTGCCTATTACGCTAATAGACCCCTCAACTCATTTTAGAATCCGTGGTATAATTATAAAATAGTTTGATAAACGGACACCCAAAAATACATTTATTATTATTCTACTTATCAAGACTAGGAATAAATCGTGCAATGAACTTTTTAAACGGCAGCAGCTCATGCCGTTTTGTTCTTAAGTTGTTGCTACTTTAGTAGCGGCAGTCTTCACATATATACATATACATACGCACGTATAAATATATATGCATTGCTCCCAGCATAAGCCATGCAAATTACACTAACAATTTTTCATGTTTCCTTTCTTATCTTTATTCTTTGGCGATGCTCTTAAGATGTTTTTTGTTGCGCAGGCAAAGTCAAAGCAAATTTGTTGCTGGCTTTGCTTGATTTCTACACTTGGAAAAATCTGCTTAATTTTTGAGTGCAGAGCAAAATGTTTAGCAGAACGAAAGCTGATGTGGATCCGATTTTTTAGCAGTGCATAAATAACTGTGTTTATGATTTCATTTATAAATGCACAGTGGTACGATGTCTGCTTTGATAACAAATTGCTTGAAAACATTACTTCATATATTTTTATATAAATTCAATTAATTATAATTCTGCTAAGTCAAGTTTATACATTTTTATATAAATTAATAAATTAAATTATTTTAAATAATTCTCCTATGTCAAGACTCTAAAAATCATTATAATGAATTTTAATTTTTCTCACCTTGTTTTCAAAATATTTAACCTGCTGCAGATTGCGTGGATAGCCATCGATGATGATGCCAGTTTTGCCACGCAATTGGCGGATGCTGCTTTCCAGGAGCTGATTCAGTGACTTCTCCGGGGCCATTTCGCCTGCAGCGAGAGCTTCCTTCACCGCATAGCTCTCAGTATTGGCACGTGGCGCAGTGTCCGTAATATTACGAAGTATTCGCCCAACGCTAAAAGAACATCAATTTTAATTTGGTGGTACTGGAAGTAACAGCTAAAAGACTCACCTGATATGCGACCAGCCGGGGTTTAGGCCAACTGCTTTGAGGCAGAGTGTGGCCTTGTTGCTGCCAGGGCCGCCAATAACCCAAATAATTGGCGGTATTTGTGAATCGAATTCATCATCGTTGGCATCCATGCTGGCTCCAGGCTGTCCCAGTTTGGGTTGCTGGGTGATGACTACACCGCTGTCATCGTCTACACTGTTGCCAGTTGTACGTATGGTTGCCGCTGCTGTGGCTGCATTGGCGGCAATGTGTGAGATCACAGCATTGGTGATATTACGATCGTTAGCACCACCAGGAGCAGTCAGATCGGTAATGGCAGGAGCAGCAACAGTAGCACGAGTAGGAGCAGGATCAGCAGCATCTACGGTGACCGGGTGTTGACTAGGTGCGGTGTCTACGCTAACAATACTGCCGGGTATATCATGTATCCCTCTGCCCATACCTGTAACTCCATTCAGCATTGCCTCTTGATTCTCAAGTGCGCTCAATATGTCTAACACTGCGGTGCGAAAGTCTTTATACACCTCTGTCGGCGCACGCTCGCCGTTTACGGCCAACAACATGTCACTCTGATCAAAGTAATCGGCGACTGGCATCACATTTTTAAAGAAATTTTCCAATTCCATTTTGGCTAAGGAGAGTACAACATGACCTAATTTTGCGCCATAATCGATTTGTTTCTGTAGCACCGATTGACGCCAGGATATAAGAATAACTCCATTAACGACTTGTATCTGAAAAGGACGAAAAAAGCACAATTTAAATCCATCATCATTCAGTTTCTAACGATTTAAAAAACAAATTTTCATTAAAGTTATGTTCAACTTACATCCTTGAGCTCATTTTTACTAATTTTGTGGCTAATTTTAGTCACTCACCAGCCCGCTTTAGCTAATTATACTACCACTCTTACAGATAGTTAGTGCGAGCTTAGTATTTTCCTCACTCCCAAACATTAATCAACGAAACTTTCTTTCTAAATTATATAACCACTCTGGGGTCCACTTAAGCCAATTAGCACATACTGCATACGTACTACACACGGACTATGTATGTATGTAGATCATGGTTGACTCAAAATTCATGGGAATTTATTGACTTGGTAAATAAATGTCGGCCTATTTGGCAGCTAATTAGTTCAAATGGTTCAAGAGCAATTTGCCTGAACAAATAGTTATAGCAATAAATTACAGCTAAAAAGTGTTTCATAAGAAAAATAAAAATAAATATAAATATGTTTTACCTTCTCTGAATACTCAACAACGTCGCGCATGGAGCGTGGATATCCTGATATCAGATAGGCTTTGGCAGCTGGAGCCATTTTCATTTCCAACATCAACACCTCGGTAACTGTTTTCGAAGATAGTTGCGAAAAGTCCTGCATATCTGAAGAGGATTAAAAAGAAGTTAATAAACAATAGGAAAATATTAAAGAATTTTAAAATTTGTTTTAAGTAAAAAACAAAGTTTGAAAATTAATTCAATTAAAAATACAGTTACTGATTAAATAAGTCATTAAATAGACATTAGGTATAATTAAATATTTTTTAAAATAAATTATTAATAAACCCTTAAGATTGTTTCACATAAATTTACTTACCATTACCCATTGCGTACTGCTGAAGCAAATCCATCATATTGATGTGCGTAACGCCGCGTCGCTCCTGCATGAAGGTATCGCAATGGGTGACCTTGCCACTACCTGGGCCGCCTAAAACAAATATCACTGGCACCTTGGGCGGATCGAATTTGATTTTGCCAGCATTCTGCATATCGATAGCGCCAATGTTGGCCGAACCAAGACGTCCATTGCCATTCATGGCCATTATGCTGCCGGGTGGAGCATTTTGGCCATCTTGATTCCGTGTACGATTCCAATCGTTGCCTTGTTCGCCGGTATCTTGTGCCGCGCTGGCATCTGTAAAGAACGAACAGAAATTTATTTCATACCGTCAAAAGTCACTTCAAAGCAACAGTTCGAATGCAGAACATTAGGTGAAACCGGAAACCGGATGTGTTACCAGGTTAGCGCTCCGCCTTGTTACGTGTCAAAAGGCATTAACAAACGACCGGAAGCAATTTGCTAGCTGTAGGAAATTAGCCACACACAGCGACAAGCACATCATTAAAATATGTTTAAACAATTATTTAATTGTATACTCGTAGCGCATTGCGTCACCAAATAGCTCTTGTGGTTCATTCATACGCTCATTGAGCTCGAACAAAAGTGTTGTCCACTTTCAGGCGCCCCACGTCGCACCGTCCCCCAGCAGTTTCGCGTAATTCCAGTGGATACGGCAACACATGCGACTGCACGGCGTTTTCCCTATGAATCCTACACACCTGTTCCCGCTCCTGTGACATTTTTATTGATTTTCCTGCAGTTTTATTTAATTGACATGTTGTTTTGTTATTGTTGCTATCCCGTTTCAGCCCACGCTCTTTATTTTCTCTCTGTTCCTTCTGTTATTTTTTTTTGTTTTTGGATTTATATATTAACATAGGTTTGGTGGCCGGTTGATGGTCAACGAACATGACCAAGGACCAATCAGCGAGGCCGTGTCTCTGCCTGTATGTATGTACGTGTGTGTGTGTGTGATTGTCCCACAATTGCCCCACAAATTATAGCATTTGTGCAAGGTCTTTTCGTACGACAAATTTTCTGTCAAAACGTTTTGTAGCCAAAATGATTTCTAGCTGTAAGCCAGATGTTTTTCAAGTTTACATTTTACAAAATTGATGTTAATCGTAGTTAACTCATTTGATTTCGATTAAGTTTACAATTGTGACTTAATTGTTGTGGAAAAAAATATTGAGGAAAACTTAATATAAATTTGGGAATTTTATATATATGAGTAATAATAATAGTAATAAAATTATATATATTAACTACCATGAAAATAAATATTTAAATTAGATAAACGCTGCTTAATGATATTGTATTGAAATAATCACTTTTATAAATGACTAACTTTTTAAATGAATTTACTATTTATTTTTAAGTAGTCAAGATATTTTTAAACCAATTTTAGACATTTAAACCATATATACTTATAGAATTACACTCTTTTCACTAGACAAATAGTTTAACCGCAGAAATGCTTTGCAATATTTGAACTATTACTATATTTAAATTATTTTTTAGTAAAACTAAAATAATTTAAATTATTAATTCTGAAAATTCGTTTATATTCTAATTTAAATAGTCGTAAGCCCAAATTAATCTCTGTACTTAAATTACACCAGATTGTTTACAAACATCTAAGTTAATTATGAATTTTAACAGCACCGCAAAGTAGGCAACACTATTTTGTGAAATATAATTTCAACGGGGCACAGCAAGCGTTGCAACTCCACTCATATTAAAAGGGAAATGCCAAAGTAAAGCTTGGCTATGAGCAACCATGTGTTTTGATTGTTGCTTTTGTGCTCAGCTTTGTTATGCTTGAATTGAAAGGATGGCAATGCTTACCTGTGTCTAAACAAATACCCATTATCCATTCGGTGGCCAGTATAGCTGAATTTTCGCAATGTTGTTTCGATGTTTTTCCACTAGTTCACACACAAATTAATATTGTTTGGGCAACGAATCGAGTTGAAAATTGACACAAAACTTATATGAATATATTCATTTGATTCGCAATACTCTTTCACTTTGCATTCAATCTACAAAAACGTGTATAAACCATTATACTTATATATATTTTATCCTTTTCTTTATTTTGTTTGATTTGTGTGTAGTGTGCGGTATCTCAGGGATACACATAAATATTTATCGTAGCCAACACGCACAGTAAAATAAATTACTACATAGCGCCGGTTATATTGGACCTAGCCGTTACCATAGCCTCTAGCGCGTGGTGTGCTTCTGATTTTATGACTGCGATTGGAATTATACTGGTGCTCTCAAGTTGGCTTTAACACACACCAAAAAAACCATGCAGGTTCTGTTGCCCGAACGTCCGAAACGAAACTGAATTTTAGATATGACAAATGCTTCGGTTTTTACCTATAATCCTACGTCGTTGTCGTCGTCGTTGGTCGTCGTTGTTGGTCAACTTTCAGTGCGCGTTTCCAATTAATGAATAGTTTATGAATTCCAGTGGCTCACATGATTCACATGAATATTCGTCTGGGGCTAATTTTGAGTGTGACTCAATTGACTCTGACCGGCTTATTGTCGTGTTTATACTTCGGCAAAGGCATTTTCTTCGGCTTTGGAAAATTGTTATCACTCACACACTCATTCTTGGAGTAATTCCTTTAACTCTACGCATGAGTGTATGTGTGTGTGTGTGTGTGTGTATGTTCATGGGCACCCATTTGTTTATGCAATCCAAACAATGTCCTGACCAGCCTGGTGAGTTCTCACTAATCTTTCGAGTATGAGTACAACTTTGGTAAGCTGCTTTTATTTATTGTTGTAGTTTTTATTATTGTTATTGTTGTCACTGTCATGTCATATTGTTGCTTTGTTACTGTCCTGTCGAGTCGCCTTTTGAGTTGCAGCTGTTCATGCTGGGCGCACACTGCAGGCCAAGCAAATAGTTACAGTGTCATTTAGCTTGAAAAAACTTTAATTTTTCTATAAAAATATTTTCAATATAATGTTATTAAAAATGTAGTTATATAATCTAAAAGAAATTTTTTATATATTTTCCAAGACATTCGTTAATTAATTATTAATCAAAGTCTCTATAAATAAATGTAATACTATTAATGATTACTGTTCAAAACAAGGTACCGGTATCTGTAAACATTTTTAACATTTTTAAGAAATTTAAGAAATAAGTTTTTATTGTAGTTGTCATTCTTAGACCTATTTAGATGTCCCAAACTGTGTGTAGTGTACACCTCCTATGTGCTCAAACATTCATGTTGCTATCGTCTGGACTTGGATATGAATGGATTTCATGTGTTTTTGATGGATAGAAAATTGCACAATCATGTCGTGGCCATAAAACTAAATTAGTAAAGTCGTTCGTAGTCATCAGAGAAGGAAGAGGATTTGTGGATTTTGGCTTTTAAATGGTAAAATGAAATGAAATATGATGGAATTTATGGGAGAGTGGGCTTTAGTCTAAGAACTGTGTCATCGTCTTTCAATTAATATTTCACACTATTGATTGCTTTTAATTATAGCGTTAGTTAACGATGAAAAGACTCGTTGAGTTGAGTTGGCATTGACAGTTGACAGCTGTCAAAATTTCCAATGTATATTCAATTAAACTTCTATTGATTTTTTATTGTGCCAATGATGAGAGGTGCTTGGAAAGAACAATATGCGGGTCAATAGGCGCCGCAAGGACATGAAAAGAAGTTCAAAGCTCAAGGAAATCTCATATCGATCAAATTGCTCACATATCGATCCACATATCCTAAAGCCCACATATCAAATCCAAAACAGATGCGACGCCTAATTTGCGTCTATCGTTGAAACCTGTGACATGTCATGTCAACCTGCCGACAAGGACAACAAACGACTGCCGACTCAGGCTGGACAATCAGCTTGGACTGTGCCTCGTTCACATATAAGTAGGTTCTCAAATTTGTTGCTTATGCGTAATACTAATCCATCGCTAAGCCCATTGACCACAAAAACCCCCCTAACCACTGAAGTCATCATCAGCTTTAACTGTCCACGAACTTGTTTTGGGCAGCACGTGTGTACTTCTCGTCCTTGGTCCTCCAATTGGGCGTTTGGTTATTAAATGCTTTTGGAAGCTTAATTAAGGGTACACGTTAGACTAAATACATAGCCAGCAATAAGAACTACAACAATAACCCATCGTGAGTTTAACGCCACCGTCTGTCTAGCTGGGTCAATTGATTCTCCGACATCATGAATGGAAGGAGAATGACCCTACCTTAATTTCCCATCTGTTCTCACACACACACATACGCCATTGAAGCCACCAAAAGAGGCAGCTGTGATTAAGCACATGGCGAGTAAATGTGTGGAAAAGGTCACATTAAAGGTATTTAAAGTGTTAAGCTATACAAATGACTTCGACTGACTTTGTCAACATTCTATACCTTTAATGCCTTTAGGAAATTCTTCAGAATTTTGTTAAACATATATATTTATTTGATTTTCATTTCATGTGCTATGCTAGTGATAAAAAGTCTTCACCAGCGTGCTTCTTACATGAATTATTAAGTGCTGCCTAAAAGTATGCTATATTTTAAAGCAATTAAGTGCTTTACGTTACGTTACGTTATGTTAAGACCTTTCAGTCTTAAATGCTTTGAATCTCATTTTAAAAATTAGAGAATGAAATATTTGTATTATTAAATTACATGACCTCATTTATGCTCCACTTTTTGCTTTTCTATAATTAAATTAACATACTATCAATTAATTACAATCTCGCTTGAAGTATTTGCATTTCTTTATAATACTTAATTTGACTGTTAAACAAATTGTGCTATAAATAAGAGCAGCAACTCTAAAGAAAACAGTCTTTGCGTTTGATTAGCTATTAGAGCAATTTGGGTTAATGCAGTCATTCGAAGGTGATTAAGAGCTTGTGTAAAATATTAATATAGTTCTTACCCATTTCTCAAGGATTTCTACAGGCTTGATGAACAGCTTTCTACAGTTTTGAAGTCCACATTGTACAGCAATCGGTGAACCATTATTTTATTTTATTTTTTGTTATTCTTTGAGGACTTTCGATATTGGCTTTTTGTGGGTGCATGCAAACCTCTGCCTCTGCCTTCTCAGTCCGTTTAACCTTAGCTCAAAATGTCACTGAATATGAATTTTTGATAATCAACTGTAAAGTTCCCAGGCTTGGGGTCAATATTAATTCACTGGCCATCCGACAATTGTTCAGCGTAGTTGTGTCAACTTGAATTCATTATTTTATGGAATTTTTAATTCATTTTGGGTTTTTTTTCAATTTGCAATCAAATATTGACAATTACACAGGACTGAACACTGTCTATTGAATATTTAAAAAACAATATCCTTGCCAAAGTAACATTTATTTTCTTAGGACTATTTACAATATAATATAATATCACTGGTTCAAAATTCTACTATACAGTTTGACTAACGTTGCAACAAAACACATAGACAACAGTACTAAAGAGATAAGTATACTAGTTGGTATTTTAAACTAGTTATTAACTCTTAGGCGCCGATTCTCCACTGCCTGGCGAATATGCTTGATTCTCATAGCCAGCATAGTTGCCCAAGACCATGGAGATTCTAGATGACGAATGCTGAATACCATTTGGTGTTGCCTGCTTGTCACTGCCAGCTTTGCCAGACTGTTTGCTTCTTGTCGTTGGCAGCACGAAGCTTCCCTGTCGAAAACTACGAGACAAATAGAGTCGCAGCTTGAAGAAGCCAAAGAGCAGAGCATAAATGCAACAGGAGAGCACCAAAACTCCAAGAACCGTTATAAATGCATTACTTGGTTGATTCCAGTCTATAACGTGGTAAATATAAGGTTTGCCTTTCCTAAAAAATATAGAAAACGAAGAAGAATTAATCTGCATTCTTTTTAAATACTGATTTAAACTTACTTGTTCATGCCACCACACAGCTGATAGATGTACGAGAAAATGGCATAGATAATACCGAATGTTACTGGAAGAAATACGTGAAGTAGTCGCAATGGATGTGCCACAATCCATAGGTCAATAAACATGCAAATCGAGTTAAAGCCATGTGTGAGCACATTGGTTGCATCCAGCGCACTTTCGTTGGCTACAAAGAAATCAAGTTAACAATAAAACTATATAAATTACGATTAATTTATGTCGTACTTACCATCGTAAAGTATGCTCCAATAGATAATGGTTATGACTATCGATAATACCAAAGTTATAATATGCATGCTCCAGTAAATGCGAAAGGGGCTCGTCCAGGCTTTCATATTGAGCAGTTTATCTGTGAAATCAGTCAATAAAAGTATAGAAAAAGACTACCAAATAGTTGACTTTAAAAATTAAATAAAGTAATAACTAAATATAAATGTATTAAAATGTCGGTGGCATAAAAATTGAACTTTAAAAAACTTCTTAAAACTATCAAAAAAAATCTAGACTATAATTCCTAATAAATCTTTATTCAAACTCAATTTTGAAAGCTACAATAATAAATATATATCTCTAAATTTTTTAAGTATTTTATCGACAATCGATATATAACTAAGTTAGCGTTAATTTAAAATGAAACTCACCCGCATACTCTGGATGATAGTGCCATATGGTGACCAGTATAGCGCCCAGTAAATTGGTTAACATACACATCCAAATGCCCCAATTGGTCATATATATAAAGTATAGCCAGTAACTGGTTTCATCATCGGCCTGGGGCCACATGGACTCGATGACGACGCCGATGAAAAAGAGGGCCATAAACCAGCGATAGAATAAATATGCCATGCTCTTTGTACAGGTTTGCCACTGTAATTTGGAATAACTAAGTATGAATATTAAGTCGCCATAGTATATACTAAACAAAGACATATATATACAAATATATAGAGCAAGACTGCGAAGCCTTCTCCTTGAAGAACCGTGATGAGGACTCTTTGTTTTGCCTGGCACAACACGAGTCCGTATAAGGTTACAGTTAGTAACTGTTTGCCGCTTATGAATATTTAAAATGTTTAATTTACAATGCTAGAACAATCGAGTAAGTGTCTAGGCCAGAAAACTACCAATATGGTCGAGTACTCGGTATGACCTCTTATTCTATTGATACTCTGAATGAATGAATCAAATTAAATATGCTCAAGGGTAAAAAATAGTCAACGCCCACTTCTCACAGTTTTGGTCGTTTGATTATGTAAAGAAAACGTGCCTTAAGACATGACTCAATCAATAGCACAGTTAAATTATTTTGGAATTTTCTTGGAAACTGATTTCAAAACCGTTTGAATTCCCTTTAAATCTGAAATTCCCAAAATCCCTTAAAAATAATGTTTGAAATGTTTGAAACTTCTAAAGAATTTAATTGACTTCCGCTACTGATTATACAATCACGTGGCAAACTGTATAAGTTTTGATTATACATAATTATATGGCAATAATTTTTTATAATGAACAAAATAAATTGTTGGGCACAGGTGCGTGTCAATTGAAAATGCTCCCTCAAGGACACACTAATCAATTGAGTTACCATTAAGTTTTCATTGAGCTCGTTAAAAGAAACAATTGGAATTAAGACTTACCTGCGATTTTACAAAGTCATCGGGAGTATCGTGATCGAAACCGCAGCGTTTACGGCGGAATTCCTTCTTCACGGGATGAACAATTACCTTCAGATTTGTCATCTTGCTTTTGTCGTAGAAAAGTTCTCAATAGACTCGTAGTGCTTCTTTGGGTGTTAACTATTGTATTGTTTTATATTGTGGAATTAGTTTTATATAAGTTTCACTTAACGTGTCGAGACATGCAACTGTTGCATTATACAATATCAATTTTTAATTGAGATTGCCATGTTTTACAGCCGATTGTTATAAACTTCGGTATGCTGTGAATTAAAAAAAGAGATTTTATTAATTAAATTTATAATTTATATAATTTATAATTTAAATAAAAGATTATAATTAAAATATAAATTTTTAGTTATGATTTAAACATTTGGAATCTCAAAAAATATTATTAAAATATTGTTTACAGTACTGTTAACAGTCCCAATAATTTTTAAAGACTTTTTCGGAATATTTATTTATATTCACGAAGAAGTGAAAATTCTTTTTGTTCTTCAAAAAACATATCTCAACAAACAGCCCATCGAATTTGATACCAATTATTATGACGTCTACTACTACTACTACTGTCAAATAAATTCTTAGGTGACAATTTTTCATTTCTCTTAAATTCAAATTAAGTAGGCCCTTTACTGTTTGCTTTTCCATATCTCAGTCTGTATTGCAATGTTATAAGGGCAAAAACAAAATACAAAGTTCTTCAAAAGTAACAAAAATAATTTTTTTTCTAAATTTTTTTGAGCATGGATAAATTACGTAAATTTATACAGCCGACATGGCGCCCGTTCGTAAATTGTATGTCGTGTGCACTGTAAAAAATCAGAGTTAATTTATGTATTTCTATTAATTTTTAGCCGCGCGTAACTATTGCTGTCCAGAGCAGTTCTCCCAACTTGCGAACTTTCCAGAGGTATCCATCGGGGATGGAAAACTAAAATATATCCTAGCCAAGGTCTATGTTCACGGTGAAATGGCACATGCCAAGACGGTGGTCCGTGCTGTTGGCCGTGTTAAATACCATCGTGAGTTGGCCTAAATTGCATATATTTGTTCTTGTTTTGATCGTTTAATTCACAGTTAATATCTATGATAAGCTGCAGAAGGAGGCGGCTGTTAAAAATTTGTGCACCCAGTGCTTGGGCGGTGGCACATTAGTACATTATCCAGAAAAGCATTATTTAAAAATCTTTGGACAATCCCAGACACTGGGTAAAGCCAATCATGGGAAAACTAAAACCATTTTATATCACAAATATCCTGACTATAAAATTGACGCCGAGTCTTCTGACATGGATTCATAATTTTGACGACAAATACTTTCAAAATTCATTGTAATTCATTACACTTTTTCTAATTTATTATAAATGAAATGCAAATCGAATGGTTTTATTACTACAGAGGGTCTGATCATGGAGTAATAGTTAAATTGAATTAATTATACGAGTCTTTGTCAATAAATATATGGTAGAAATTGAGGGCAACGGACTTGGATTTGCAGCTAGAGTTTATAATGTATAATTCGCTTCATTGCACTATTATTAAATTTTTTCCATGAATAATTAAACCCGGCAATCATCTAATGGGCAACTCGTCTGAAATGGAAAAAAAATCAGTTGGCCTTTTAAGCTCAGTCCGTCCATATTTTAATTAGTTTCAAACATTGTCCGTCTGTTAACTGTCATAGTGGAAATATGAATTTAAATATAATAAAGCAATTAGTCTCCTAAGGTCAGCACTAAGCTCACCCAATGGGCGCTATAAAAAAAGCAAGGTAAACACATAAAAAGTTACAAAAAAACCAACTGAAGGCGAGCTGTACTTAGTTACTCGCTCGTAACTAACTTGATTAATACTAAAGAGGCCTAATGGCTCACTAAATTTGAAAAGCACATTAAAAGAAACACAAAACGACTATGTCAAAAAAAATGTTGAGATAGTTTAAACCGGTATGACGCAGAAATTTAAATGTTTCATCAGGGAGACTTGAAACTTTATAGCATTTCACTTGGTTACATGTTGCTATAATTTAGCTAAAGTATCTTTAATTATCGCTGTATTAACAACTGATTTCAAAACGATATGTATTTTCCTGTTACAAGTCATTCTCAAAATAAACTTAAGCCTTTTTACTTTTCTTGAGAAATATTTTTAAAATGAACTAACCGGTTTTCAAGATGAACGGAAAAACATTCTCAAAGGAGTGTATCATCAATAAGTTCTTGTTTTAACCTTTCCAATAATTATTAAATTATACAAGACATGTGTTCTTGAAGTATTTAATAATTGAAGAAGATGGCTTATAGTTTTAATCAATTAAAAATGTGTATTATTAAAATTTATTTATTTAATCTTTACTACAAAACCGCCAAAGACTTCTGCTTTAACCTGATACACATTGGGAATACCTAAAAAATGTATTTTGAAACAATTTTTTGCCTTTATTGTTGTTTCAATACACTTCACACTACTGTTACCAATGCATTATTTATACAAGCTCAAATTTCAAAATATGCAACAAATTCAAACACATGTAGAGGATAATTTTACACTTTAAAATTGCCATTAGTTTTGCAGCTGTTTCAAATATCAAAACACCTTTTTTTGCTGTTACTTTTTCAGTTCAATTTGGTTAACAAGAAATACAAAACATTTTCCTACTCATTTTGTCACCACATTTGGGTATTAACTTACATGTTTGAGGTAAATGTTTTTCAAGTCTGTTTCGAACACAAAACACAAAACTCTTAATGAAGTGTGACACTCGCGTCCCTGAACTTGCACGAATGGCAAGAGACCTCAAGACACGTCTACGAAAATAGCCAAAAACTACAACAACAAAAAACATAACAATAAAAAGTAACAAACTATTTAAACGAGCAACTAAGCGTGGTGTTACCATGTGTACTCGTACCTATTTGGGGGTACATAGAGCTTTTATTTTCTGTTTATGTATTACAAACTCGTATATTATTTTATGCACGTTTCCGCCTTCTGTGCCACATTTTCGTCAACAAAGAGGCGGAGATAAGTAGTTTAAGTGTACCTGTATGAGTTCACAAAATTTTTCGGTATATTTAGGTTTATGTCTCTTGAATTTGTGCTACCATGAACCGTGGTTTTGCCTTCGTTTTCAAGCTGTACGAAACTTGAATGAAAGATTTTAAAACTTGTTGACCTTTACATCGGCGCCAACTGATTACAATATGATTTTTGAATGCAGTCAAACCGACTCATAAATGGCCATAAAAAAAGATGGTCGCAACTGACTTATCTGTCGTCTATCTGAGTGGGTTCCCTGCTGCTTAAAGTTAACCCCTTTGCGATAAGATAATGAGGACTTCACTTGAAATCCATACTAAAACAATGATTATATATTTTCAACACACATCTTTGCATCTCTGACTGAATTAACAAGTCTATTTCAGCTGCGATCACTACGATTCCATTCAATTTCATCGCGTAGAAAGTGAAATCAAAACAGTTCAACAACTTTTGAATATTTTATATGCTAATTTTATTCAATGACTAAAAAAAAATCTCATTTAAAGTTTTCTGTTGACATATTTGCATATTGTATTATTGATTGTAACTTTGGCAAAAAATTGTTAAGATTCTTGGCTTTGACGCTAATTAGTCTATTGATAAGCCTTGATTGTGGGCCATTATTAGCCGTGTCGAGTGCTGATTAGAGAAGTTTGTGAAGGTGCTAATTATAAAGGAAAATGCTTAGTGCCATAAAAGTTGACTTAAGTGGCATTCACACAATTTAAGCAGTTTTTGGGATTATTACTCAAACTATGAACTTTTGTGTAATAAACTTAACATATTTTTAAATTATTTTAGTTAGAAACGAAATTGCCCGAGTAAAATAATTTTTAATTACTTAAATTTTCCATTCTCATTTTGTTGATTTTTGAAAACTGATTTTTCTGCTTGTGTACACTTAGCTACAATTTCAAATACTTTTCAATTGCAATCCACACTCACCTTCAGTTTTGTCAAGTTGCTTTAATTGACTTTGCTATATCCGATTAAGAATTTGTTGATTATTTAGGTAGCCGCTCCTTCAATTTGTGTGTAGAGGAAGTCAGCGGTTGTTTTTTAATAAATTTTAAAGGTTTACAAACAACTCGAGTTGGCAACAACCTTCCACATAGAGAGAAATAATGTCACTCATTAATGATAACTGGGAAACGT
Source organism: Drosophila parthenogenetica (assembly GCA_035047505.1). Classification (NCBI taxonomy): domain Eukaryota; kingdom Metazoa; phylum Arthropoda; class Insecta; order Diptera; family Drosophilidae; genus Drosophila; species Drosophila parthenogenetica. The sequence goes on from JAWNPM010000242.1 coordinate 310,657, forward strand.
GCATAAATTTTGAGTACGTGCCAATAAATGAGCCAATTAATATGCGATACTCGCTCTGTTAACCGACTCAAGATTCGTTTGGATTTTGATTTTGAGTTTGATCTTAGCAATTTTCGCTTTTTTTCTGCTCAAGTAGAAAAATATTTGATTTGTCAATTAGATTTGCATATGCGCAGTAGATTACACAAACTGTCAATCATCTTTTTCAAGCACTTGGTATTGAGAGACCTTCCAATACCTCTAAAAACCCGTTACCCAAAAAAACCAACATAGAGAATTAAAAACGCACTTTAAAACAGGCTTATAACGTACTAACAATAACGAAGCCTTGTTTAGAGCTTTGCACACTTTTTGCTATAATGTTTGCTAGTTTTATTATTGTTATATTTAAAAATATATATATGTATATATATATTTTTGGATTTTGCCAGTTGGGAGCGTGGTTTGTGTTTATTACACGCGTGGCTTGGCAATCTAACTGCCAGTTTGGGCCGTGTAGTAATTTCTTTTTGGGTCAACAACAACAATAACAACGACAACTTTGCATAACGGTGCTTGGCTTTTATATTGTATTTGGCTTATTGCATTTGCAACTTGTGTTACAACAATACAACACACAATCAAACACACACACAGTCACTCACTCCACGACAGAGAATCATTCAACATGCCACACAGATCTCCACTTCAAAATTCCCCAGTCAAATATTTAACAATCTAACCGAATTCCACAACTCCACGGGGACCGAACAAAAAATCACGACTTGTTGAAGCGACGCGCGATTTACAACTGATCGCAACTTATCCAAGCCAACGGCAGCTGCGGCAAACACCGCTCTGCGCTGCACAGTGGTCCAAGAGCGCGCATTTTGGTGTGCAACTCAGGTAAAGATCACTTAACATCCTCTATTTTGTTCACCTCTACTATTTTCTATAACTGAAATAAAATATAACAGTATTTTGTTTAAATTAAAAAATAAGTAATAATATTTAAATAAATATATGTTCTTAAATTTGGCTTAGTTATTATTAAAATTATTTGCATAATATTGAAATTGTTGAATTGTAGTCTTTACAACCATTTTTTTTTCTATAAATTAATAAATATTTGGAAAGATATACATAAATTTAGCAGTTCTCTCAAAAATGTCTAGTATAAAATAAAAATATTTGTGTTAATATAATCTTTTAATAATTTTTCTAACATTATAAATCCATCTTATTGATTTAAAACTTGTGGGTCAATGCACCACTGTGCTGATATAATCTGATGGTAATTCTAATGCAATTAGCCACTGCACAGTTCATTAAATAATTTATTTACCAACACAATTTGCTGAGTAGTAAACCAGTGTGCACTTAACATCGTATATCGTAAATCCAATATCGTAAATGTTATTTGATTGTAGACACGACGACTGTACAGGTAACTTAACGCAGTGAATATTGCAGAATGAGTCTCTCAAGATACTGTCGAGTAATAAAAATGTATAAAATTATATTTATTTAATAGTTCTGCAGTACAATTCAAGGTAAGTGCAACTGTTGTAAATTATGTTCATCAAATTACTTATATTTTATTTGTGCTACTTAAACTATTTGCAACATTTTAGTTCTTAGTAACTTGAAAATTTCGCTGAGTGTAAATGTTTCCTCAATTCTGACTTTAGCCAAAACCATTAGGTAAAAATAACGACGATGCTTTACCTTCTGCTCCACACTCCACTACGTAGTGTCTTTCAAATTTTCACATAAGAGAGAAAGAGGGAGAGAGATAGAGAGAGAGAGATGCAGACATAATTAGTCTCTTATCTCTCATTTCTTTTCGCATTTTGGCAATCGGCGTGAACAGAATAAAAGCAGTTTAACCAAACCTCAATCTAACAATGTACAGTTTACTTTTTTCTCTCCCTCTCTCTCTCTCTTTCTCTGTCTTGGTCTCTCTATTTCTGTTTCTTTAAGTGTGTTTTTCTTTTGGAATACACCGAGAACTCGTTTCATTTTGTTGATTTAGTAGACGACGTTAAATTCGTAAGACGATGACTTTTAATTGTGTTTAATTTGGCAATGATTTCAAATACCACGATGACGCATTTTTAGGGCTTACACATATTTGGCTCAAAATGTGGGCCGTAAAGCAATCAAAACACATTGAGAATTTAAGGCTCTCGATCAAAGCGAATTGGCGAGTTCTATTAAAAAGAACTGATTGAGGGAATGTGAAAATTGTAGGCAATGAAAGTTAAAAATACTGTTTGTATTGTATGTGTGTTAGTACGATCTGGTGTTCTCTTTAGTACTTATCCAACCTTACACTCATGCATAAGTGTGTCATTGGCCTTAATACCCTAACTTTAGTGTAAGGTATATGTGTAGTCATGTAGCATTTAAGTTACAAGTGTTAGAATAATCGTAAATTAGTTTTAAAAAATAAATAAAAGTTTCAAATAATAAAATTATACAGAAAATTAACTATTAAATTATTAATAATAATAATAATAATAATAATAATAATAATAATAATAATAATAATAATAATAATAATAATAATAATAATAATAATAATAATAATACTAATAATTATAATTATAATAATAATAAGAATAACAATAAATTAAAAAATTTTAATTAAATGTTTGACCTTAAAATACAGAGTAATTTGCAAAGAAAATTTAAAAAAAAAATTAAAAATAATGTATACCTTCATTAAAATGATAAAATCCACCTCACTTAAATTAAAAACTCTACAATATCAGCTGCATAAATCATATTTGAAATAATTTTGAACTTTCCACAGGAGATTCTTATAAAAACACTTGTTACTTTCTTCAACAGTGTCATATACTATGGATTCCATAGTAAGCAACTTTATTCAATTGTTTATACCAATAAAAATAAAAAAATCTAACCAAAGCAATGTCACATTGCTTCAGTTTAAAGGAACATAAGACTATTCACTTAGCATTTAATGCCTAAATAAATAATTCACCTAAAAAATGACATAAATAAATGCAATGCGTGATGAGAGGTAATCTGCGAGGGTGTGTGTGTGTGCATGCGTGCAAGTGTGTGTGAGTAAATAATTAAATAATGCTGGTGGTACTAAGCCTAACAAAATGAGTGCCATTGATGGATTTGGAAGAGTCTGTGCGGTGTATTTTAGATTAGACCCACTGAATGGGGCGTCCAGACAACGCTGAAGGCACGATTAAAGGCCTGCTTAAGTTTATGGAATGCAAAGAGGATTGTCCAGTAGACAATTATAATGAGGAAGACACCAACGAAGGTCAACAGGCACCGCATTGGTTGGCTCCAGTCCAAAATGGGATAGACATACGGATTTCCGACTCTAATCAAAGAAAAATTAAATCATTATTCAAGCAATCAGTGTAAATAGTGCGGGCTACTCCAACTTACTCATCAGTGCCGCCACAGAAGTAATAGATGAGGGTGAAGACGAAAAAGGCGATGGCCAGGAACATGGTCTGTACCATATGCCAAAGTCTCAGCGGATGTGCCACGATCATAAAATCGATCAGAGCAAAAACGGTATTCACAGCATGTGTTATGATACTGATCTCCGGAAATCGTGGCGGTTTGTCTGTGTAACATAAGTTGGATTGTCACTCAAGTATAATATCATAACTAGTTAAATACTCACTCATGCGACCGTTTAGAAATATCCAGTAAATGGTGGATATGATCAGTGCCATCAGCAGTGCCATATTGTGTAGCCACCAATAGATCTTCAGTCCCAACGTTGTGTTTGCCTTTTGTCCCGCCTCGTTCACCAGACTACGTACGTTCTGTAGATCGTAATGCCACCGGGTCACGTGTACGGCGGAGAGCAGCATACTGATCGCCAGCAGACCGAATCCCCAGTTGGTCATGTAAATGAAGAATTTGCCATCGCAGAACTGCAGTATGATGCATGCAATGTACACGCACACAAAGAATATCGCCCATATCCAACGATATAGTAAATATAATACGCTGACCTCACTTTTCTGCCACTAGAGGAACAAAAAAAGCACAAGGTTAAAAGTCAATAGGGTTTTCGATTTTTGTTAGTGTCAAAAAAACGTGTTACTTCAAGCGATTAACGCCATAAATTATTTTTGTATTATTCTATGCATTTGAAATAAGCTAACCTATGATCTAATGAAATTCTAATTCTACATCGGAAGCTTTCAAATTTAAATGCAAACACGAATTACAAAATCAATTATGTTTAAATGCATGAGATAACGAGTGGTATTAAGATATTGTTGGGGATGTTTTAGAAATTTATATGTGTAGAAAATGGTGTAATAATCAATGACAAAGTTGTTTAGTTTAAATTTTTAATGAAAAGATAAAAATAATTTAAACAATTTGGTAGTCAAAATTAAAGTCAAACAATGAATTTAATATATTTTAATTAAATATAAGAACTGTCTATAAAGTACAAGAGTATTAAGTCACGTGTCTTATTCCAACCAAAGCTGAATATTTTTATAAATTTCCAACACACAACATTTATTTTTATAACACAATCAAAACGTAGTAAAATTATCAAACGCAGCCAATAATGATAAATTGATAGACATGAAATAATAATAATAAATTAGATAAGATTTTATAAATTTCGTTGATTCATACAACCCGGAAATAATGATAGGGCGTATTGTACAGAGTACACCAAGAATTTGCTGACTTTGAGTTCTGATTAGAAAAACAAAAACAAGTTAGTAGCTAACCTTATCTATTAACTAACTGCACAGACCGAGCCCTTAAATTACGCTTTGTTTTACAACAATTTACATAAGATAATGCACCTGGTTCCGTCAAAAAACGCAGAGTAATCTAATAAATATGTACGGAACCTTATCTATCAGAGTGATGCTGTTCAGCTATGACGTAGTCGGTAGACTCGTGCTTGTCAAGTTAGTTAAGTGTTAGTTAGTTTGTGTACAATAACAAAACTCCCCATTGCGTAATGTTTTTCTCTACCTGTATTTACTTGGCACGAACTTGAATTGTGTCGATTATACTACCAATTTATGTAGAATCAAACTACACAGCATGTGTGTAGATCAGAGTGTTAAATATTTTTCTCTTTAATTACGATAATTCGCACTGTTTGCTGAAATAAAGCGCACGCATGCGGGTACAGTGAGCGCCCATTAAACAAAACAAACACTAACTGGCTAAATCTATTTGAAATGATGTAGTAAAATCTGTTTGAATTTAAGTGAAGTATTTTCATTTGGTAGACCTATTCCGAAAGGGTATACAAAGTTCGCTGCGCTGTGCTAAGCTGTCATTAAAAGTGTTGTATTTGGTTAGTTTCAGACTTAATGCCTTAATAACTCAAACGTGTTTGCATTGTTAAGTGCTAAGGGTTAGTTCAGTGATCTAACGATATTGGTGTTAAGGTACGTAGGGTTCGTAGGGCTTTTTATAACGTGTACTCACCAGGGATTTGTAGAACAAATGTACGTGATTATATTCAAATCCAAAGTTATGTTTTTCCAATTCTTTGGCTAGCGCTTTGGCGAACTTTTTCAAGAATTGCATTTTATTTTTTAGCGTGATCGTCTGAAAGTCTATGAGTATTTTCTTTTTTTTTGGTTTGATGGCTTTGTCTTTATTATTTATTTTAATTTGTTATTCAATTACGGGTATAAAATGAGTTTGTCTGTGTGCTCGTTTTGTTGTATTTTATTTTGGACTGCAGCTGAAAACTGTACGAAAAGAATTCAGCTGAAACAGCGGTTTTTGTTACGCGTCAGGCCACACGACACACGACTACTGCAAATATTCTGTTTGATCTTGGAAAAAAGACTAGGACGGAATCGAAATCGGCGTTGGTGTCAGTAGTCGTAGTCTAAGTTGAAGTCAAAGTCGGAATCGGAATCGTTCTTTAAAGTCGGAGTTGCAGTGGATATTAATTTGCTAAGTTGACTTTTACCTACGAACGCGTCGCACTTTCGTGCACAACTCAACGGAGACACAGAGCGAACTGAAAGCGTCGAAGCTTTTACCCTTTTCGAAGAGCCGACAGAACCCGCAAAGCCGACGGTACGGTATGGTCTGCTCTGTGTCTGACTGATGCCGAACCCGGTGAACCGATGATGAACGAGGCTTCGGAAGCGCCGAACGTCAAAAAAATAAAAACGAAAATACAGTGAAATGTGCGAAATTGTTAGTGTCATAATGTGCTTTGTAGACATAGCAGAAACTGTATACCATCGATTGCCCAAACGTTCTAAAAAAGCGGATCTTTAGTCACCAAAAAGGAAAGGAAAGTAGAGGTGATCATAGCCTGCAAATACCCTTTGACAACTCCAGAAAACATTTTAAAACGGTTGGTTATAGATGAGATAGTTCAAGTAAGTTTTTTAATTTTATGCTTTATTTTGCTGTATCGCATACCCGCTTAAAACTCTAAGCACAGGGTAAAAGTGTGAAGTTATGTAGATTAGATAATGAAATTTACGATAAATAAAACTAATTTGCGTAATGATCTGTTATTCATTAACAGTTCTATTTATATTAACATTTATTATGTGTCGTACGGCATACCCGATCTTTGCGCTCTGCTCAGGGTATACAAATAAAGTAATTCAATTAATAGAGTGTGTGTGTGATCCATCCAAAATTGAACGTTATGGGAAGCACTTGGTGTGATATGATATCAATGATATTGACAGTAAAGATCGCTTTTCATCATCTGCTGACTTTATTGAACTTGAAGTCATCTAGGTCGATCAATTAAAATTTCCAGCTCTCCCAATTGTGAGCAGTCCATGCGTGTGGGAGTCTACCGATATATATACCATATAGTACATCTAGAGTTGTTTGAAATTCTTAACATATTTCAACAATTTCATTGGCTTTGACCTACATTTGTCTTATCAAACAGCCAATAAAATAGTACAAAAAGAAAGTATTTGCGCGTCTGTCAGAAAATGATTAGATTTTGATTAGGTTGCATTAATTTCCGCTGACATTATTTAATACTTATAACAGACATTATAATCAGCAGTAATTAAATAGGTATATTTTTAGGATTGATACTTTCAAGTGCGACTGTACTGAGCTGTAAATAAATCAGTTATACTTAAGTTCCTATATTTTTAAAAGTGATTATTTCAAGCACAGTTATAGCTGTAAATATGTAAGTTAAAAATAAGTTTAAATATTTTTATAAAGGAGTTTTTTAGTGCAGTTATAGCTGTAAATAATTCTGATTAATATAAGACTCTTTTGATTTTAATTTATTTAAGAATTTAATTATACCTGAAAAATCAGCTAAAAATTAAATTATAATTATTTATAAAGAATATACAAACACAATAATTATTATTAATAATTCTGCTAAAATAATGTTGTTGTATTTTTAAAAAAGATTATTCAATGCTTAGTTATAGCTTTAAATAATTCAGATAATAAACAAGAACATATATTTTTTCTATTTTTTTTCAGGAATTGTGTAATATCAGATTCAATTGAGGAAGGATATTATCAAGTACTGTATTTCTGATAATATTTCATATAAAAATGATTGACTATATTTTTCATAATACTTTTTCAAGTACAGTTATAGCTGTATATATTTCTGGTCTACTCACTTCCTGCCTTATCATTTATTTTGTAATTTGATCGAATAAACATAGCTGCCATTTTACACATATTGACTTACACTAACATTCCTATCAAATTTATTTATATTACAGCCACATATATCATAATTTACTTTCCAGTTTATTATATTACCTTTCAATTTTCAATTGATTCCTATTCAGTTAGCGACCTTGTCGATGACTTCAATCCAACAAAAAATCGGAGAAAAAATCGAAAGTGTCGGCATTAATAAAAAACGAAACTGATTCTTATTGCTTCTTTATTGCATAAATTCAATTTACAATTCCAATTGAATGTCAATTTACAAGTTCTTTTGCAAACATGGTAGCAACACTAATTGACACTTTGAATACACTCACTCACTCACTCACTCACAATCATTCATTCAGAGTACTTGTTGCGATTGCAATTGTTATTCGCATGTTTTAAAGACGTCGTATTGGTGGTATCGTCTAATAATGATATCGCATGTCCGATATAATAGATGTCGACTTTAAATTATAGATTTGCGTGGCACTTGCGATATCAATCTGTACAAATATTCAGCACGCGAATTTTGATTTAGAAATCTACAAAGTAATTCACCAGATTGATTTAATTTGTCATAATACATAAGGAAAAACTAACTATAACTTTTATAACTATTTTAAAGTATTCTTTTACAGCTGATTAGATTTTGTGAATGAGCCAAAAGTGATTATCAATTCCAGTTACTATTAGTCACTCTGGTTTATCTATAACTTGTGGGGCTTTACTTGATTCCCTAGTATTCGCTGTTACGGTACCACTCACACCCCGTTCCATGGGGAATTCATTCAAAATTCTTCAATATTCCATTTCCAATTTGATGTTGAATTATAAATGATAAATTGATAAAGTGTGCCTAGTTTTTTCGTTTTTATTTGTTGCCTTTTTTTTAAGTTTTATGCTTATCGTAAATGCCGTAAATTTTAATTGATTTTTCATTCGAAAGAAAAAGACGTGCGCAAAATAAAAAAAAAAACAGAAAAGTTGATCGTATTTATGAATGACACAACAGACTCGTGTAAATTTCTCCGATGCAATTTAGCGTGGGAAATCCTTCAGACAGCAGTGATGGATTCCAGCAAGTGCTTGGCGCTTGGCCAAGTTAGTTTGCTGGTGGCCAACAACACAGACAGCGGCTAATCGCGCGTTGTTGGCGCTTATCACCTAGACATATTGGAATTGCCTTCCAGTGCTGCATATCTGGCGATAAGACTGATAACTGTCGACCGATAGCTGTTAACACGAGCACTTACACTTGTATTGCCCTTCAGTTAGCGCTATTTGCCCAAATAATGCCAAATTGGCGGGTGTATTGGCCCGGCTAGTATCATGGCTGCGGCAGTTCGCGTGCTACAGCCGTTCCAGGCAGCTGCTTTGGGCCGCATTCACCGCATTTCTCCAAGTACGCCGACACCGCATTCGTCCCGCCGGCATGCGTGATCCCAGCTCCGGATGCTGTTGCCAGGATGAGTTCCAGCGTTCCAAGTTCTCGCTGCATCACGATGAACCCGGCGACTTTTGTCGCTCCCAGTGGCAGCGTGGAGATCGCTCCTGGATCTGGTTGATCTATCGCTGGCTCTTTGCACTCTTCTTTGCCGGTGGCGTGCTGGGCAGTCTTATTCAGCACTTTAACGAGGGCACCTGGTTCATTTACCTCACGGATTGGGGTTTTGTTTTGTGCTTCTATGCGTGTACTTATGGCGCTGTGGTTGCCACCATTTACTTCATAAAACCTTCTTATTTTGGTAAGCGTGGTCAGGGAAAGAAATCACTTAACTGTGTGACTCATAGACGCACTGTCGGCATAGCTTTGATTACTGTAGCTTTTATAGTCTATGAGTTACATTTAGACAGACGAACCGTTTCGCTATATTGACTCGGTTGGGTAAATACTCGAGCTATCTCAAGCAAGAAGCACACATTCTGTTTATGGTTCCATTTGCTAAATACTGACCAAATTTAATCGAATAATGGCAGATATATCACATAGCCTATACATGCCTAATCGATGAAAATTCCTGATTTCTATAATATTTAATTTGATTGTTCAGCTGTCTCAGCCAAACTAACGGTTTTATATATATTGACTAAGTTTTATCCATATCTGACAAGTATATCATAAAGTTCCTATAAATCTAATGGGTAGAAATCAGTGACTACTACTAAAAAATATATACTCAATCAAATTTATACATAGGCTTTGATCAGATAACTTTATCATATAGTTTTCTCAAAGCTAATCGGCTTAGAGTCTATACTAATTAAAGAAAACTTTTTCCTTATTTTAATTCTTATATACACTAGCACCCGGCAGTTGGGCCCTGCGAATTTATTGGGCCTCTCACTTTACGACCACTGTGCTGGCGTTGCTGATAACGCTGGTGTTTTGGGCAGCGCTCTATCCAAGTGAGTAACTTTCCATAAACAAATACTTGCTGAAACAAATACTCAATAAAACCCGTCTTATTTCATTGTAGCAATGTCGGATGGACCAATTGGATTATATAATCTGTGGGCGCACGCCTTCAATTCAATTTGTATGTTCTTTGATTGTTTTGTAGTTGCTTTTCCCACGCACCTGATGCACTTTGTCTATCCACTGGTTGCTGGTCTGCTCTACGGCATCTTCTCGCTTATTTACTTCTGGGCAGGCGGCACAGACTTGTAAGTCCTTAAAAAGTCTTACAAGAACGTTACTTTAAATTTCCTTTATTTTAGTGTTGGAAATCGTTTCATTTACTACATTTTGGACTGGGAGCGACCTGGTTTAGCAATTGGTAGCGTTTGTGGCTGCATTGTTTTGGCCCTGCTCTTTTGCTTTTTGGTCTATGGTGTCTACAAATTCCGCCTGTGGATGTACGGACGTTGTGTGAAGCCAGAACCCGCGGAAGTGATGCAAACGAGGGCTGCACCGTACACAATCCCTGCCGTTTAAAGTTTAACATTTTATTTAATAATGAATTTAAATAATTGCTATTATTTGTGCTTTTAATTTAATGCCAAATTTGCAATTTAAGGCAATCCAATAAACGATTAACTAAGGAAATCAATAGCTTCATTACTTATACCAGAAATGACACCTAAAAAGTAATGTTTGTTAAAATTTCCTACATCTCCATTCTTTATAACTTTACAACGTTTGCTTTCTCTAAAAAGCTGCTTGCTGCAACACTTAGCGTGGGAAACTATGCAGACAGTTGGAAGACACTGGCTTATCGATTGCTTATCAAAAAGACGAGAGGTTTTCAATTGTTTTACAGTTACACATATCTGGCGATAAGAATCGGCCACTGATAATTCAGTTACCATTTAAATAAGCTGCATTATGCACTGAACATGGTCAGTTCTCATTACACTGCTGGATCAGTCGGCAGTTCTTAGATAGTCTAGTCCTTTTGAGTCCATCCTTTTGTCATGTCGGACACATCCGAAGCGAATTGCCTGCAGCCTTTGTGGGATCAGTTTCAACGTTCCATGTTCTCGCTGAACCATGATAAACCCGAAGACTTCTTGCGCTCCCAGTGGCAGATTGCTGAACGCTCCAAGTTCTGGGTGATGTATCGCTGGATTTTAGCGGCCATGTATATCGCCGGTTTTCTGGGCAGCCTTATTGAGCATTATAATTCGGGCACTTGGTTCGCCTACCTCACGGACTGGAGTCTTACGCTGAGCACCTATACCTGCACTTTTGGCGCTGTGATTAGCAGCATGTACTATAAGAAATGGGGTTCCTTTGGTAAGCTCAATTAATCTAAAATCCTTAAAGTGTAGAGGTAAAAAGTGAGTTATTTTTCTTAGAGCAAGGCAGCAAGTCCCTTAAATTATATTGGGCCTCGCACTATGCATCCACAGTGGTGTCGATGGGCACTACCTTGATCTACTGGTCCACCATTGATCCTAGTGAGTTTTTTTTACAAAGCATTTCTATAGAGTTACAAATCTATAAATTTCTATTTTTAGGCCTTCCCGAACTACCCAAACAGTTCTTCAATATTTTTAAGAATGCAATTAATTGCGGTTTAATGGTTTTTGATACGTCCGTCGTGGGTTTCCCAACGCGCCTGCTACACTTTATCTACCCTGCTTTCGTAGGATTAACTTACAGCTTCTTTTCGGTTCTCTACTACTTGGCTGGAGGTACAGACAGGTGAGCACTGACTTTAAAGAGGTTTCATGCGAATTAATATTAATTTTCTACTCATTTTCAGTGAGGGCAAGGACTATATCTACATTTTTCTAGACTGGGCGAAAGCAGGCATAGCAATTGCTTGCATAATTATCGCCTTCATACTGCTCATAATCTTCTGTATTGTAGTTTTTTGCATCTATTTATTGAGAAAGTTTGTTTATGAGCGATACGTAGTGCCGAAGAGAGCACAGCGACAAGCACAGCAACTAGAGAGGAATTACGGAACGTATTATTGACATTAAGCTGCTTAATTTAAATAAATGAAATATTTTATATAAATTAAACCCAAAACACGACTTTTAATTACCTAAGTCAAAGAGTTGCTTGTGTTAAATTGATATTATCTAAATTGCTTCGGTAAATTGAACTTTATCAGTAGAGTTAGCTATTTTTATAATGTAGTGCAAAGAACATGGTATAAATACCTTTTGTATCTAATTATCTAAATAACCGAATCAGTGACGTAAACAGATTCGTTACGCATCAGGCCTGCGAGTATGAAGAGCAGCTAGCTTAATTACTGGGCAGGCTTTACATTTCAAACTGATTAGAATTTGCAAAGCTTATCGCTTGTAAAAGACAAGTGCAAGTACAACAAACTGTCATAAAACTGATTCAAAATATATGCATATCAGACATAAGTTGTAAATGTTGATAGGGAATACCTGTTGAGCTTCGATAACCTGCCCTTAAATCAATGATAAGGCAGTATAATTTTTTCATTTAAGTATTTCCATTATTTTGATACGGTTTTAATCGTTGCCTTATGCTTAAGCCATTTTCTGTACTACAGCAAACTGCAGCGACTGAATTTGGTTGGACCATTTCTCTAGTGCATTGTAGCGGGAAGCACTGCTATTCACCTTGTCCAACTGCAGCACCTGATTGACCTGATCGATGCGTCCCTTAATGGTACTGTAAGACAAGTTAATTAAACGAAGCGAAACAAAAGAAATCAACTGAAAGACTTACTCATCCAATATGCAAGAAACGAGCAGACTCTCCACCTCGGCTGGTTCAATGTTTAGGGCATTGGCTATAAAGGGTATGGCGATGTTTTTGTATGGTCGAATCAGTTTGATGAGCACCTGAGTTCGGATGTTGCGCAGCAAGTCCTCAATGTGCTCGCGTATGAACTGATCGGCCATAATGTTGCTACGATGCTGACGCAAAATGGTCTCAAACTCGTTGATGTCATTGTTCTGATACGAGTTAACCAAATTTGTCATGGCCAGAATCTCTGGATCGTTCTTGTAAGGCTTGGCCTCCTGCGAGTCGAAGGGGTTGATGCCAGACTTCATCAGCCTGTCAGCAGAAAACCATGAATAAAATTTTCAATTCAATGATCTGTTTACTTACATGTTGGCCAGCACTAGGTACTTGAGGCAGGTGGTGCGCCTAGGTGAGCCGCTTTCATCATAGTTCTTGAATGCCTCAAAGAAGTCTGTGTGCGCCTTCTCAAATTCGCCCTCGCGTAGGTGCATTTTGCCGCCACACTCGCGTATAACGCCCATGATGAGTGGATGTGGAATTGCGGACTTAATGTGCAACGATTGTTCATAGAGAGCCTTTAATTTTTTGTTGTTCTTCTGCACGGTGTACATTTGAATCTCCAGGGCATAAATCTCGAGTAGTTGTGTGCCCTTCTTGAGATCATCCTCGCCGTCGTCTGTCTGGCAGCTTGAGTGCAGTTGTTTGAGTATCTTTTGCAGTTTGGTAAAGTCGCTGCGATCGAAATATAGTTTGCCGAGCTTCGTGTTTGTCTTGAACCACAAGCGATCGTTTTTGGCATCCCGCAGTGCATCCAAGGTGGTCTCGTAAAAGTTCTGAAGCAGTGCCATCTAAGAAAAGATGTTTATGAGCTTAAAAACGTGGTTATTTGGGTCATTTACTGTCTTACGTTCTTGGACGTGGATATATAGTCCAGTATGGAGTTGATGCTCTTCTCCGAGTGATTGCGTGTGACGGCGCTTTTAATGTAGGTGAGCAGCTGCTTGTAGCGCACCATCATTTCCTCGTAGTTGCACTGCAAAGGGTTTAATGTGCTTACTTGAACTCTTATAATTTACTACTTCACTTACCAGTCTAAAGTTGATTTTAATCATTTGCTTCAGTGCCTTAAAGCCCCATTCGCCCTTCTCGCCATTCTCCAGATCGAGCACTTTCTGGAAACTGGCAAGTGCGGCCTTAGGCTCCTCCTCTTTGAGCGCCTTGCTGTTATAGTATTGGTTTTCAAGATCTACGTCCGGTTCCGAGTTGCTGTCCTCGGAGTATTCCTAAAAATTGCAAATGACGATTTGCATGCAGAAGCCGGCCATTAAAAACAGCGCAAGGAGATGTGTTAAATGTGGAATTCTTACCAGACCATAATCCTCATCATCATCGCACATGAAATCGTCGTCGTTATCAGACATTGCACGGCTTTTTAAAGTGCAATAATTAATTAAACAAAACAATGCCTATAAAAGTGGCAGAATTTGTGTCTCACTGCCGTTTGTGGCGGGCGGTCGATAGCCAGTCGATTGACTTTCAGTGGCAAGCTGATTCATCGCTAGGCAACACTGGTGCGGCTTGGAGTTATCGATAGTCGCTGCACGAGTACTTAAATATCGTTAAGAGCAGGAATGACACTTCATATTTTAAGAATTCATTATAAAACTGTTTTAATATTTGAATTAACAACGGGTTTAATTAATAACTACAGTTGTTAAGGTCCACTGATATAAGCTAGCTTTCCTTGGCCATACTAACATTAGTTCTCCAGCCCTGGTAATCAGCTGGAGATAAATGTGTTTGAAGCTTATCTGTTTCAGATAACAATTGCCATCTTTTATCTGCCGGTTGATAATACAGCATCAATTCGAACAGTTCGATTTTTTAAACGAAGCATTGCAGAAATATGAGGTAAAAAAAGTTTTATTTTTTTTATTTTGAATTATTTTTGTTTAACCGCTCACACAACAGTCTCACACAACCATTGAAACGTTTTTTGCACCAAACGACATTTCGTAGCGCCCTTAAACGCACCCATCCCTCGGCGGACCGCAATTCCCAGCCCATTTCGGAAGCACTTCTCTCCCAGGTGGACAGACAGACGCCAAATTTGCGGCTGCTGGAGATAGCCTCTGGTTCGGGTCAACACGCTGGCTTTCTGGCCCCGCTGCTGCCCAACATCAGCTTTCAAACCACAGAGTACGCTCGACAAGATTTTGAGTCCATAGCCGGCTATGTAGCAGATTGTGCCACGGCCAACATTCGACTTCCGTTGTTTGTAGACATTTCACAGGAGCTGACGCAGTGGGAGCCTGGTACACTGGACCAGGTGAAGCCCGGCAGCTTTGATTACATGCTCAACTGCAACATGATGCACATAAGTCCCTGGACCTGCTCCGTTGGACTGTTCCGTGCAGCGGGGCAGCTTCTCAAGCCTGGTGGAAGAATGTTCACATATGGGCCTTACGCCCAGGATGGACAGCTGACTCCGCAGAGCAATGTGGACTTTGACCTTGACCTAAAGCGTCGCAACTCCGCTTGGGGCATTAGGGACATCAGGGATCTCAAGCAGTTGGCCGAGACGAATGGCTTGAAGCTGGAGCGTCTGATTGATATGCCCTCTAACAATAAATTCTTAACTTGGCTAAAGTCATAAATGTAATTTAAACTAGAAAACAATAAATAAAATTTTAAAACATTCCAAAAGGACATTCCACTCGAGGTGAAATGCGATAGTTCGATACTAACTATCGGTATCGTGCTCTGGAGATCGCTCTCACTCTCTCGGCTCTCAGCTGTTTGTGTTATCGATAATGACTCAATGGGCTTTCACTTTCTAAGCGGTCAGTGTTTGCCGTCAGAAGATAAGAAAATAACAATTGGCCCTTGAGACGCGCTAATGCCCGGTCATTAAAATGGAGTTCCATGCTTTAGATAACATGTTAGCCATAAATTTAGCGAGTGTCGGCGTCGGATTAATTGGGCCAAGTGGACGCCTTCGAGCGGCCTTGAAAATCGTTTGATAAGTAATCGGCGGACTATAAAAGATCGATAGATTTGTTGAGGTAGTGCCACTCAAATTCTGGATTCCCAACATGACGCACACCTGGAAGACGCTCCTCTTCGCACTACTGATCAGTTTCACAGGCTGCCAGGCTTTGCCCGGTGCACATCTTCCACAGCTGGATGGACGCATTGTGGGTGGTGTGGCGGCTACTATTGAGGAGTACCCCTATCAAGTCTCCTTGCAGCGCACGTATCACATGTGCGGAGGATCCTTAATTGGTGAGGGCGTGGTTCTAACAGCCGCTCACTGCGTCGACAGCTCCACGACCTACACATCCCGGGTTCGCATTGGATCCACCCGCAAGGAAACGGGTGGTGTCCTGGTCAACATAAAGCGGGTCCATCGCCATCCGCTCTACGACCCCCGCATCATAGATTACGACTTTGCCGTACTCGAGCTGCAGTCGTACAACGCAACAAACATAACACAGGGATTCGTGAAACTACCCAAAAAGGATGAGGACATTTCCGACGGCACGCCCGTCATCATCTCCGGCTGGGGCAATACCCAAAACTCCCAGGAATCCGACGTAATTTTGAGAGCCGTCATCGTGCCGAAGGTGAATCAGACAAAGTGCGAGTCAGCCTATGGCTCCTTTGGCAACATTACGGCGCGCATGCTCTGCGCAGGTCTTCCAGAGGGCGGCAAGGATGCTTGTCAAGGTGACTCTGGTGGGCCCTTGGTGGCCCACGGCAAACTATGGGGCGTGGTCTCCTGGGGCTTTGGCTGCGCGCGGCCCGATTATCCTGGCGTGTACTCCAGAGTAGCAGCAGTGCGGGATTGGATTGCATCTGTCAGTGGAATTTGAAGGGATAAAATCGATTGGAATAACGACAAATTTGAAATTGTTTTAAATTATAAACTAAAATGTTTTTAAAGAAAACTTTTACAACGGAAGATTTTAAATTTATTTTATGGGTAGCACTGTAGGCACGCAGAAATTGGGTTGGGTAGCACTGCGTGGCTATTAATAAAAAGCTGGCTGCTATGACAGCTGAAGGAGTATGGCGGGCTTTTTAAATGCTACGTATTTCAAAGCAAATGCATTAAATAATTTTTTTGTTAACTCAAAAGCAAACAAAACAAATTCCTTAGTTAGTGGCTTACGTCATCAAGTACATTGTTCTGCTGGTTTCCCGTTGCTTGAACTGTGTTTGCCATAACCGTTCAATTTGCCGTTTCATGTCTTCTGGACACTGTTTTTGCTGTTAACAAGTTCACGTGCGAAATTGCAATGACCCAAGCCGCTGCACGACTTGCACACACACACACACCGAGAAGCACACACACGCACTCTTTCACACTTTTCTCCGTGTGCACAACGATCCACAACGCTAACTGCTTTGACAATAGACTCGTTTCTCTGGCGATTTCTAGGGGTGTCCCATCAATTGGGTTGTCTCTTGAAATTGAACCGCAGCCAGGGGCCAATTTGCACCGTTTAATCAACAATTAGTGCGCAGCAAGAAGGAAAAACAGAAAATTGTCCGAGTGGAAAACTGAAACCAACGACGTTTGGTGCTCAGAAATTATGAGCTGCATAAATGTAGCTGCAGCTGAAGATGCAAAAGTATCTATAGCTGTAAATGTATCTGTATCTGTGACTGTCTCTGCTCACTTTGCATATACCAAGCAAATGTTTGTTTTAGTCTTTTGCAGTTATATTTGTATTGCGCCAATCATTAAGTACACTCGCACTGAAGTTTTCGGGCACTGAAGAGTGGGAACTCGGCGTACTTCTACTTATATATTGATATACTGCCACACCAATTGACCAAACGCCCAGTTTGACTTGATGTGTAAATATTTGACTTTAAGCTCTTTCCGGGTCAATTATGATAGTTTGCAAGTTGTTTGCCGAAGTGCAGATGATGAATGTTTCAACACGAAAGCAGCTGCTGCTCACATATTTTAAAGTTTGTCTAATGAAAGTTGTGCTCATGTTGTGCCCTGTACATTGATCAATTAGTTGTGGACACTCTCAAAAAAATTATAAATTTATAACAGTGAAGCAACAGCTGCAGATGGGAAAATTATACAGAAATTTATAAACATTTCTAAAAAGCATTTCAAAAATAAGGGAAGCTTTTGCTAAGTAGTTGAGTGAATGTTTAGAATTTGACCTAAAAATTAAACCTAAAAGTCTTTTCTTGTAGCTCAACTAAGTTAAACAAATGAAACCTAGATCTAACTGAAGAATAAACCCGAAAATAAACAGAACTGCTACAATAACTGAGTTGAAAAAAGCTATCGCTTTCGGTTTGCATTTTTGTCAGACATTTGCCAACATTACAAATTACAATAGCTGCAAATAATTTATTACAATCATCGATTGCTTCGTTGTACCGAAGCAGCCTCCTGCACAGCTGTGTATGTAGACACATAGAGAGAATGGGTGAGGAAAAGAGCGAGGCAGGGAACCTGAAAGCAGCTCGTAAGTACAACAAGTGACAACAACTTTATTGTTGTTGTTATTGTTGCATGAAAACAACAATGTATAGACTGCAATACAAACAAATCGACAAACTGTAATAATATGGCAGCCCCATAGCATGCTATGGACAGATATAGAGACCGATGTAGACAGACTCTGACTTAGAGTCTCAGTTCCCTGTTCTCAGTACTCACTACTTGGTACTTGCAACTCCAAGTCTCGTGCATTGTCTGCTGCAGCAGCTGCAAAAACTTTCAACATCAATGCAGAAAACAAACAAATTTTACATTTTCTATGTCCCCACTCAAGTCTGCTCTACTCTCCGTCCCTCTTCTGACCTGTTCTCCTCCCCCATCGGATAATAGTGTATGGGTTGAGGAGTAATAAGCTAAGACAACAACATGAAGCGACTTAACTGCTGCCACGACTCGTTAGACGCTGGCTCAGTCAATCGTTGTTAATAGTATTGAAATGCCGAGTGTTAATATTTAGAAAAATATAAGATGTTGTAAAATAGTTTTATTTAATATAAAATAAAATCATAAATTATGTTTTATAATAATATTGTGTATTTTAAATACAAAATTTATGCAATTTTTAATACCATCCTTCAATGCCAATCCCAATTAAAAACTTGGAACAACCCCAAAGCTCAAAAGTGCAAAATAAATTCTACTTTGACAGCCTTCCGAGTTAAAATATATTTTAATATTAAATATTTACTTAATAACTCATGTGTCCTGTAAAATTTAATAAATATTTTAATTATTTTTTATCATTTGGAATTTAATAACTTTTGTCAAACATTTCTACACAAAATTTCAGAAATTTCAATCCTTAAATTCAATAAAATTCAGGCCAAATCACTTTGTTAAATCCTTTAAGCGGCAAGTGTGGCACATAACGCATACGCGATGTTGGCCAACGATTGGCTAAAGTCACAACACGCGCTTAAAGCAGCCGCTAAAGGCAATTGTGTTAATGCTTTAAACGAAATGTGTATAGAAATGTGTTATGGAAGTGTGTGTGAGTGTGTATGAGAGTGTGCCAGTGTGTGCCAGCGTGTGTGTGTGTATAAAATAAAATTAAATACATGTGTCGCTGTTTGCTTGCTTGTCTATGATTCGGCTGTGGCATACGTGGCGTATGCTTGATGCCCGAAACAATTTCCAAGACGATGTTGGAGGCCGCGCGCGCGCTCTCGCACACACTTCACTTCGCTTTCTCTATTCCATTTTTTATGGAAATAATATTCTTGTCAGGATTAAAAAGGATACGTGACTTGAAAATTAATGCAATGCATAGGAATGTAGCTAGTTTTCTTCAACGACAACGACAACGACTCGAATGGCACTCAGTTCAGTTGCAACGTATATGCCACGCCCCAAAAATCAACCAGCTGCCCCTGCCTCCCAAAAAACTGTAACTCAACTGTCATCCCAGCGACTTTTGCCATTCCCCATTCCCACATTCCCACATTCCCCCGCTATTCCCCTCCTCTGCGCTGTACGTGTTTGTGTTTGTGTGTTTATCTTTTGGGTCGAGCGGTAAGGATGCTTATCGTGGGCATCACAGCATTATTGTCCTGTCGCCTCGACTATTGCACGTTGTTTTTCTAATTTTTAAAAAAGCATATTGTAATTCTGTTGTTTACCTATTGTACACAAAGATACAAATACAGATATAGCTACAGATACAGATACATTCGTATATATATATATATTTTTATAAATCTAACCCGCAGCTATTTGTTGTTTGTCTTCTGGTTTTGTTCACAGGATTTGCGCATTTCGTTTACCTTCGAGTACCTGCTTGGAGTTTGAGTGTAGTACAGGGACTTTGGAGCAGGCATTTGCCATTTGTCCTGTCATTTAATATCCTGTACGTATCCTTGTCAGAAGCTTATGCTTCTTCTTGTTATTCTTGTGTCTCTTTATTCAACTGCTTCTGTTTCTGTTGCTGTTGCTGTCTCTGTTTCCGTTTCTTTGTATTTAGTTATGCGTGACGTGTCCTGGGAATGGCCAGGATGCTGATATATGCTTTTCAATTTTTGAAACATTGTCCCTCTATCTCTTTGTTTTTTTTTTGTGCTCTGTATTTTTTTTATTATATTTATCCTATGTTTATTTCTCTTTTTTTTCTGCATTCTTTTGATTATTTGTCGTGGCAAATGCTTGGTCATTGGGTTGAGACATTAAGACGTGTTTGCAATTGCAAATCGACTATTTGGCCATGATCTGAGTGCTCGTGTCTTTGATAAAAGAACACATTTGCATATCGCATCGTACTATTGACTAAATATTTGTACAAGTATTTGATCTGATTTTGTTCTATACAAAATATCAGCAGATAAAAATAAATAAATATTTATTACCATACCAAATAATTATTTTTCCAGCCACTTGCACTACTTTTAAAATTAAAATTAATTTTAAATCTATAACTTAAATAAGTTATTTTTGATGCCAGTAAATTCAATATCTCATTCTTCTTAAAATAAGCTATTAAACTCAGTATTTATGAGGGACAATAGTTGTGTTCCATATTTTTGGGATTACTCAGAAAACTTTCATTGATGTTTGCTTTCAGTTGAGTATTGTATCTAATCTAATCTTTATTAGGTGGTTTGATAGATTACTAGTCATGACAGCAAGTTGTGGACAGCAGAAATAAGTTAGTTTGTATTAACTTTATATGCACTAAAGTTCAGTTCTAACAAGTGCGACAAAAATGTGGTACAAATTGATTTTTAGTCTGGCTTTGCTGGCTTTTGTGGGACCGCAGTTTGGTAAGAATTTTGATTCTCAGAGTGCAACAGTTTTTCTAATAGTTTTATTCTTTTAGCTCAATCACTGATCTGCTACACATGCAACTCAGCACAGTCATGCCAGAATCCCAGCACAAAGGTGTGCGATGTGGCTGCGGCCAATCAGACCAGCGCCTGGCTCAGTGCCATTCACAGCGATGTCCTTATGACAGCAGGCAATGGCGATTACATGTGCTTGAACCTTACCCACTTCACTACCCCTAGTAAGTTAAAAATCTTATAATTTATTACTATTTTATTAATTGTAATTTTGGTTTTGTAGACATAGTTAAAATGTCTGAAATTCTGGGCTGTTTCCATAAGCGAATTCCTGTCTGTAATCTCACTTTGAATGCTACCAATAGCGCTAACTGGTCTAATAGTTGCAAACAATGCGATTGGGATTACTGCAATCGCAATCCAGCTGGCACCTTTAGCAAGAGCACCTTTACCATGATTGCAGCAGTAGCAGCTCTGCTTTTGGTCACACTGAAGGCCTAAATCACTGCACAGAAATTACACACACTAAACACTAAAGTGAAATTATTTATTATTCAAGTTGTCGTTTTTTTAATAGGTAAAAATCGGCACAAATTAAGGCCAGGAAAAATAAGAATAAAAACTTATTTGATTATAAAGTTATCACTTATTATAGTTAACGTTTTTGATAAGATTATGGAACTTTTCACATATACTCCCTACAAAATAGAAGCAGCAACAAAAAAATGTGGAACGCTTCACGATTTTGCGTGTCATCCTTGCGCAGGGGCCATGCTAATCTTCTCTGTATCGTTCCAATTTTAGTATATGTTCTGCCGAAGCAAGAACGAACTCTGTGCTCAAAATGTTGTATTTAAACTACACTAAGCGTGAATCACCACTTGGGAATTACAAACCAGTCGAATGCACTTCCCAGGTAGTAGTGCTGCAAATAGGGGTTGTTTTAGTCTTCACTCCCTGAGCGAACGATCTTTTTGAACAACCTTTGTCAGGTAATATTTTTAGAAGAATTAAAGGCATTGACGCCGAGTTACTACCTGATGGAGTGGCGAAACGATGATCAATAAAAATTATTTGTCATTAGAACAGACGTGTTTTTCAATGTATTCCTTGAGTAATTTTATTTCATTAATGGGTTCAATTCCGCTAAGTTCTGTCACTGTTAATAACGTGTATTGCCAATAAAAGTCAAGGCGGGGACTTTTCTATTAAACCTGATATAGTACCGACTTCTAGTGTTTTATCTATATTGACCGAGTACTGCATAAAAGTCGTCATTGTTAACATTTGAGTGCTTTACATAGTGAAAATTCTTAAAACGTAGTTTTTATACTATGAAAATAGTTTTTGTTGCACGAGACTTTTGCTTTCTCCGCTTCACCGGTTAATCTCTACTCATATCAAATCTTATCTCTTCCAATACATTGATAATTGTCCTTATCTTTATGAGCATAATAAACATATTCCGTATTTTTTTTATCATGACAAATTGGTTTATATGTGTTGTTTATGTGACTACATTCACAACTAAACCATTTCAGTTTTATTTCTGACTTAATATTCACAATATCAGAAGTTATGAGTATTTGGGCTGCTTCCATCCCCCAATTGATGTCCGCAACCTGAAGACAAACATCACCGCTACTTCTATTTCCAAAAAGTGCCAAACTTGTGACTGGGACCATTGTAATGGCAATCCTGCTGGAGTCCTTAGCAAAAGCACTTACACCATTGTGGGCTCAATTGTGGCTCTAATTTGGGCAGTTTGATTACTATTTGTACAACAAAGTCAATTGTTTACGATTTAAAACATAATACTTGCTTTTCTATTTCTTATCTGTATCATTAGTCAGAGTTTGGATTTGTGTAAACATACGGGTCTCACTCCATTCAAAGTCTAAAATGAGGGATAAATATTTACCATCATTAATACTTGTGTGAAAAATCTATTTATATTGCCAATTTGAGTTGGGCATGAAGGAATCCCCTATAAATTTATGCAAGCCAAGGAAATATAAGCTAAAGCGATAAAGAAATTAATAAGAAAGGGCACTCGACTATTTATTGAAGACTAGAACTCAAATTAATTAAGGAATTTTGAATATGTGTGTGAAAAAAAGTTGTTAATTGATAAAGAGTTTACAATAATGAATTTTTTGTAAAATATATAGTATGTATATGTCAAATAAAAAATATATTTATATAAGACAGCTCTTATTGCTGTTAGGATGATTTTAAAATTCTCTGCTTTGTCATAATTAACTACATTTCACATTACAAAATAAATTAATTTAAAGTCAAAATAAAAATGATTTTGAGAGTGTTTAAAAGTCGAGCAAAGGCGACATAAATTTTCTCATAGTGTTTCATAGTATTGCTTAAATAATCAGCTCATTGATAAGCTAATCTGTAAGTTGCGTCCAAACGACGGTGACTTCATGCCGGCTAGAAAAACGCTTATCGAGAATATATAAAGACTCCAGAATAAAACGAGGCATTAAGTACAAACCGCTTTCAGTTGAGTCTTAAACGCTGCGAAGGAAACTTTAACATCAATACAAAATGTTTGCGAAAGCTTTGATTATCAGTGGGATAATTGCCCTTATCAGCGTGCAGTTTGGTGAGTCATAAGAAGGATTATGAAATCGAATGAGAGTATTGAAAATTTCTTTTTTTATGCAGCCACATCCCTGTCCTGTTATACCTGCTATACTCCAAATGAATGCAAGAATCCTTACAAACAAACTTGTTCCAATGCTACCGCTAATTCCACATCGTATCAGTTGGGCATTTATCATCAATATGTGAGAGAACTAAACAGTGTTAGATTCAACTGTCTGACACTCAAATATACCTACCCCAACAGTAAGTATTCTGGATGATTTTCATAGAACTTGTCTTATAAAACTTCTTTTCTTTCTTTCTCCCATATTAGACAACACAATTAGCCATCAACTCCATGGCTGTATCCATCCTGATGTAGCTCCCTGTAACTTGGCACTGAAACCTCAGTTTGCTAACTGGCGAAGAACCAAGTGCGATACTTGTTCCGGGGACAACTGCAACAAGAATCCCGCTGGAAAAATGAGCAGCAGCGTCTACACAATTGCGGCCACAGTTTTGGGTCTGGTTTTGGCCAAGATATATGCCTAGATATTATGAACTTACAATTAATAAAATAAATCAACTATATTTATATTTTATAAATTGCTTCGCTGTTTGCTTTCAACTTATCTTTGGTTTTATTTGCCATCAAGGCGAATACTTGATAAGATTATGGGGAAGTGAAGACCTTCTTGATGTGGTGCAATTGAATAGAATTTATTAGAGGATTTTACAATTGTGACTTTTTCTTAATTGGGGGTGTTCCTTTACAACTTCACACACATTTCGTTATGAAATCATATTTTTTGTCGATAAGATGTCAAATACTGTGTGGGCATAACTTTCTAATATAAAAATTCTTAGTAATACCAATAACTTTGAAGCGACAAAACCTCACTGTCGTAATTCTTGCATAAGGTGCAATAATTTGACTCTAATGGCTTTGACATCCCTCATTGTACCACTAACTTTTCGAGCTGCAATTGAACTGGCTTTAAGTCAAAATATTAGAAAATATTTGTGTACACTTACGTTTACCATCTACTAGGAATATAAAGTAAAGTAAATATAACAAAAATAATAAATGTTTAATGGACATGTTGATCAAGTGAATATTTGACGTCGACTAATGGCAACTGTGTTACTGGCAGTCATTTAAAGCCTTAATTCTGGTGATGATTCCAGCTGTAATAATTTTATATATAACTCAATCCATATGACATCAAGTTAATAAACAATTTGTATTTATTTCTAACTGTTTGCAGCAGCTGTCTACTGGAGAAGTTAGCACTATACCCTTTAAAAGTTTGCCCAACTGGATTATGCTAAATTAAACAAATTTAAAATAATCTCAATATAGTTAACAAGTAAAAATAAATATTATGTTTTATTTAAAAAAACAATTAGTGTTATATTTTAAGGTATTTTTATGGTTTCATAATTTTTTAGCCTTGGAATTTTATTTAATTCAGAAAATGTTGATTTTCTGTTAATTAAATTATTAATTAATTACTTATTAGTTTGCACAGCACCTTAATAAATCGATTAGTACAAGCTTTTAAAGCAAAAACTCTCTAATTGCAAGTCAAATCACTCTTAATAAGTTCCAATAACACAGAGAAATCTTTGAAATTTTTGTTAATTTTTTGCAGCGCCGAAAAGTCTGCAACAGTTTTTACATTGCTCAACATTATTTTGGTTGCAGTTGTTGTTGTTCTTGTTGGTGTTGTAGCGGTTGCAGTCAGACATTTAATTGATTGATTGCTGCTCGTCTATGTCTGCAACGATTTGCCTTCTGTTACGCCCACTCGAAAGGGCTCTTTCCTCTTAGCCCTTACCGCTCGCTCACTGTCTTTTCAGACCCTTTGGCAGCAGTCGTTTCATAACCAATGGATTTACCCTCGGCCTCCTGTTATCAAATCGACTTCGTGGGTCCACATAACTTTTATTGTTGTTGTTGTTGTTACTGCCAATTAGTGTTGGCGCATCATGTGTGTGTGAGTATGTGTGTGTGTGTCAGAGTGTAGCTGTGTGGGTGCGTCATCAATTAATTTTTGTATTGTTGTTTTGCATTTTTTGGGCACAAAATGTTGCATTTGCAGTGAGACGCTTTGGGTTATGCCAAAGCTGAGACTGTGTTTGTGGGATGTACATGTATGTGTGTAGCATGTGTGTGGACAGTGTTTTACAGAGGTACCCATGTTGATTGATTGGTTTTACGGTTCAATTGTTGTGTTGTTTTTGATCGCAATGTTTTCTAGCCTTAGTTTGTTATGTAGCCCGTATGCCTGGTCTCCCTAGAGCCAATGCACATTTATTACAACTACGTAACTGTTATTTAGTTGACGTACGAAAATCAACTTAATATTTGAACAGATGACAAATAGAACTGCTCTCTAGTTTGTTGGCTTATCAAGTTGTTAACATTTTATAATTTTTTTTTAACTATTCTTTTGTTGAATTTAACATTTTTCGTAATTCTCTTTTTAATTTTCCTTTGTTTTTTACTAAATCAATGACATTTCATGTAAAATATGTTGTGAAAATATGTCAACATGATAACATTCCATTTCAATTGCTTAACTGCGGTCAAAACATTGTGATTTAACTCTTATTTTACATTTACTATTCTAATGACATATTAACAATTTTTTTATTGTTATAGTTTTAATCTCACAGATTGACATAAGCTGTATTCATTTTTTCCCTCTTTGTTTTTTTTTTTTCAAAGCCACATAAATTGCATTTAAAATATGCATAGAATGAGCATTTGACAAGTTAACAATTTAATGAATATTTAATGCCTATAATGCACCCAGAAGTCATGATTTTCGCTCTTTTATTCCAGTATTTGGGTGGAAAATTAAAAAAAGCAACGTATCTGTCACGCTTTCAGTGTCAAATTACGTTAATAACATGAAACAGGAAAAAACCAACATGCGGAAAAAAATGAATAAAATGTCAAATTGACCAGGAGGCAACCAAATTAACCGCGAATTACAAATCAATTTAAATGCACATTTCGAGGCTGAAAGTTTGTGGCATTTTCTTTTTATTTTTTTTTTGTACCAGTCTCTTTACAATGAAAATTGAAAAGCGGCGCAGTTTTTCATTTTGTGTTCAGCTGCTTCTTAGCGGCACAAAAAACTTTTAATTCAATTCTTGTCAGGCATGTCAATGAGGCTGCTCCGAGCAGTTGCTCGGCATTTGGTGTCAGGTCTTGAGTCTTTAATGTGAGGTTTTTCATTCGCTAATGGAAGTTTGTTTATAAAATTAAGAGTGCTTTAAATGTGTTCAAGTCGAGCCTCACTCTACTACTCTCCTACAGCCCTCACTTCTGCTATCTGCCTGCTTATCAGTCTCTATAGTTTTCCCTGACTTTTTTTTTAAAACATGCAAAATCACGTCTATGCATCTTAATAACTTTTCGTGCTTGGCAAACAATGCGAACGTGAAAGTTGTATAGGTTTTCCTCGTTAACACAGTGCGGGTGAGTGGCGGCTTTTCATTGGATTTTCCTCGCATTTCCAAATAGAACTAAAATGGCAATGGCTTTTCTCAATATGCATAAATCATGCGTACACACAGCGTAGTTAAAGTTCAACTTCTAAAGTTTAGTTTATTTCAGTTTGTGTGTTTTTCTGTCAGTTGCACAAGTTAAACACGCTGCTTAGTGTTTAATCTGTTGTTACACCCTTAAAGAGGGTCTTAAAGTATATATATTCTTGATCAGTATCAACAGACGAGTCGATATAGCCATGTCTGTCTGTTAGTCTGCCTTGGAAACAGTTTCTTTGCGAACTAGTCTCAGTTTTTGAAGTTATCTTGATGAAACTTCGTAGAGATGTGCATTTATATGCTACAATCGGCCAGATCGATGGACTATAAAGACTGATAAAGAGTTAAAAAACTTTTCTGTTATATCGTAATTGCAATCAAATTTAAGCAATATGAATTACTGTAAGAGTATTTAATGTTTGTCGAGCGGAAGCTAACATTTCTCTCCTTTACTACTAAAAATATTAACACTTAGCGAGGAACTATAAAATTGTATATACTTTTACATAAAAAACATTGTATATTACCATAAAGAATGGTTGGCTGTGCCATTATGTTGCAGATTTAATTTAATACTTATTGTATTAAATATTTGCTTAGTTTTTTTAGCTAAGCATTTTTTGACAGAAGACTGAACTTAAATTTTACGAGCTTTATTTATTAATATTGGCAATTTTATGTGTTCAACTTTTTTAAAGCAATTTTTAATCTAAATAGAATTGTTTTAAATAAAGTAATAGATTATTATTTTAAGTTTAATTCAATAATTTTGCAATTGTTTTAGCTAGTCGGCATAAATAGTTAAATAATAAATAAATAATTTGTCTTTATTTTTTGCAACCTTAACTAAAAGTGATTCTTTGAAAGAAACTCTATTTTTAATTGTGTTTAGCGAAAGTCAAATTCCGTTTATTTTTCTTGTTAAATATTTGATAAGTAAACCTTCACTTGTTTGAAATTCATGTTTGTCTCTTTTCCACTTTCCTTCTACACCCATTTTCAAACATTTTCGTTACTCACCAGCATATTTCCATTTGTCTCTTTATAATGGTAAATTAATAGTTGCTAGTCGTCCCCCAACCCCTCACTATCTTTCGGGTTCGCCCAAGCTTTTTTCACTTGCGGCTTGTTTGCATGACATTGGTTTCCGTGTGTGTAATTTTTTTTGGTGCCGCCAAGGTGCAAATGTGTGTGTTCGCCGCCCTTAATGTGTGTGTGTTGAGTGTGTTGCAACACTGTCCAGCTATAACCACGCGTTCGGGCAAACAATACCAATTACCAGCGCATATCAGGAATGCGAGAATGCATCAGGATATGCCAGGAAGTGACCGTTGAGCTTCATGTACTCTTTCACTCTCACTGCTCCCTCTCTCTGTCCATTGCTCGTACTGTCTGCGCATCCTGCTTGCTTTACAAATTGTATATGTACAGCATATATAGTATATATATATAGGGACAGACTCTCGGCTGATGCAGATGTCGCTTTTGGTTGTGTGTTTGTTTTTGGCTATTTGCTCGTTTAACTGACATTCGTTGCTAGCCGCGTTTTCAGAGTCGCCAGCTTTTGACCGACATCGACTGGACAGACCCATGGTAAAATTTTAATTGGCATTTCCGTTATTGAAATGTGGCACTTGCCGCATTTTAAAAGCAAAGCGGGTATTATGTTTATGAAATAGTAATTAATATCACTAAAATGATTAATAATTTGAATGCAAAATTTTTGATGAATTGAGTTTTCAGTTCATTGAAATATTTTATCGTCTTTTTGTGTTATACCCCTCATAAAAATAAAACTCATTGAGAGGGTATTCTCTCTTCGTTCACATTTTATTTACCCTGCTTTGAGCAATATTATTGCGAGGATATTAACAGTCAATAATGTCAGTTATTGACCGACATATGTGGCAGTGATTTCACATTGTGACGTCATTTAAAGAGAAAGCAAGAAAGCAGCAGAAAAGCCAAGTAACAAGGCGAAAACGACACGACTTAAAGTACATTTATAGCTGAAAGATTTATGCTCTTAAGCAAAGATGTCAATTGATACCATCTTAAGCAATTGAAAGTCAATAAAAATTAAAATATATTTAAATGCTGCATATTGACCTTTGACATTTAAGCTATGGTTTTCATCAAAGTGTCTGTCGTTGTTGTTGTTTGTATAAGTTGTAGCTGCTTTATGTTATTATAGCTGCTGTTGTTGTTTGTCATTTTGGTGTTAATAATAATGCCCGTACAGCTGTTGTGATTTGTTGTTGCCGCTTGCGAATAACAACACGAAAGCCTTGCCACCATCAACTGCGAATGTCTGGCAACCCACAAAGTGTCTGAGTAACGTCGACGTCTTGCAGGATTAACTCTGTTGCTCTCATGCATAAATTGTGCAAGTTATGCAAGCGAACCGTAGAAGCCCCGGAGGTTTGCCACACATCACAGCTGATGAAAGCAATAATAATGATGAACTTGCTTACTTAAGAGGGCTGCTTGAGAAGTAGGTGAAAAGAGACATTTTTATACCATTTTTAAATATACTTTGTAGTACCAAAATCATTAAATCAAAACAAATATACATTTTGTAACTTTCTTATGCTTATTATTATTTAATTGTTTCAACAAATCTTTCAATTTGTACTCATAAGTGTTGAAATCATTAGCACACTTGCTTATCTCAACAAAACTGACCACCAAGTTGTGTGTGTGTTTGTCTAATGATGTCTAATGACTTGCACACAAGCCAAAAACTTAACAACTAACTTCTTAAGGATTCTTATAACCAGGCCAAGACAAGATAAAACTTAAAGCTGTTTAAATACTTTTACTAATCTACTGGAAAACCTCAACAAACTACAGTCAAGTATTTTGCAATAATAATTATCATTTTACAGATTTTACATTTGATTTGTTTATGGCTAGCAGATTTTATGGATTTTATGTATGCAGTTGTGGTTGTCATTTTACAATTTTCACTTTTCATTGCATATATTTGGAATTTGCAGTTTTCTCGTAAATTATGGAAAAATTCTTTGTGTATTTACGGTGTTTAGCGCCAGTAAACTCTAGAGCTCAAAATGCTAAACAACAATAACAACGGCATATAGAAAGAATTTGTGTATTTGCAGTGATTTATTTGCTTAAAATTAAATTTTATAGATTTATGGGTTACGTAAATATTTACCTGCATGCCAACACCAACATCAACACACACTCTAACACACACACACATGGCAAACGAAGTATTTTGTTATTTTTCACAAATTGTTGTGTGTTGCAAAACGAAAGTGTTGCCTGATTTTTAATGTTAAAATTTAATTAAATTTACAATACGCTGTCACAAAAATTGAAAGCTAAAATAATATTTCAATTGGAAATAAATGAAAATATAAGGAAAATCATTTTTGAAGAGCATTAAAAAAGGTTAAGCCTAAAGAAAAGAATTTTACAGTTAAATTAATGCAAGCTTTGATATTTTTTCTTTATTTGCTTGAAAAAACATATTAAAAATGCCAACTGTTAACGGTTAACATTTTCGTTCGTTGGTTCGATGCAACATGGCGTATGCGCAACATGTTGATGTCGAGACTTTCTGAAGAACATTTCTTCGCCAGTTCGATTTAGTTTCATAGCAACTGCTACTGGAACTACAACATTGTACCAGACGCTACTTGGATTAAGCCAGAATCGTAACAAAAGCATCGTAACAATGCGGCGTATGCTTAATGTGAATAGTTGTTTCATCTTTAAGTAACAAATTGTGAAATACACGACAAAATCCTAGGCAAGATTTAATGTTTTTCGTTTCATAAATACATAAAACTCTGCTGTACTGAGTTCTTTTTATATGTTCTTGCGACACAATCACTTGGCGCACGCTTTCCACATTTTATTTCATTAGCACGTAAAATTCCTTTTAATTAATATATAAAAATTGCCAGCAGTCGCAAAATTGTTGTTGTTGCTACTCTTGGACGTTTCTCGGTCAGCAGACCCATAAAGTTAGTTGTGGAAAGTAGTTTCTGGCTACTTGTGGTTCAATTTGCGACCCCAAACCAAACCAGACCAGACCAGGCCACGCCAGACCAGACCAGACTACCGACTAAAGACTACAAATATAAAAACACGCCCCATGCATTTTATTTGTTTTTGCTCGAATATCGAAGCATAAAATGTTGAAAGCAGCCGCTGCACGTGCGCAGCATGTTTAATTATCTTAATCTCAATGTGTGTGTAAATGAGGGTGAAGGGACCTCATGTGGTGTGTGTGTGTGTGTGTCTGTGGTAAGTGGCTAGCGGTCAAGTATTTATATAAAATCAAGTCAAAAGTCTCTAATTTAAACAAAAATTGTATATTGAATGAATTTTAATTTATTAAATTGCTAAATAATATGGGGTAGTCAAATAAAAAACAATGTTTTAGAAAAGGATGTATTTAATAAACTATATTTAAAACTTAATAACATTTAAGATTTTGTTTGTCATAATTTATTTATAATGACTTGTAAAAATTGTGTATACATATTTTCTGTCTAATATATAAAAATTTAAAAAATTTCTAGAATAAATAAGTTGTTTAAGTGCATTAAACTACAGCCTTATTTTTGATTTACTGTACACAAAAACTACACAACAGGTCAAATTTAATAGCTTAATATGCGCATATTGTATGGCAATGTAAGTTCATTATTTATTTATTTACTTACAAAAGTTAGTTGAATCATTTTAAGCCTTAAATTGCTTTAAATTTACAAAGTTGTTTGGCTTTGTATGCTAAAAGAGAAAATTAGGTGAACATTTTCAGAAAGTTTAACGCACTTTTCACAGACATCAAAACTGAATATGTTTGTCTTTGAGTAAAGAGATTAAAATCACAAAATTTGTATAACCTTCTGTGAAATACCTTAAGTATTTCTTTACGTATAAAATGTCTTTGTCAAGCTTATTAGTAAGAGAAAGAAAGAACTTCAAGATATTTGTATGTAAGTCTGCTGCAATGTTTTTGTTTGCACTCCTTTTTAGCTCCTTTTTTACAGTGTCTGCTTGAGGTTTTTTGACCGACAATATTAATATGAATGACTGTCGTGTTGCTGGTGTGTGTATGTGTGTGTAATTATGTCGCAGTTTGTGTGTGTGTGTGTGTGTTAGTGTGCGAGTGTTCGGCGAAACATTAAATGTGCACGTGACAAGCGTGTAATGAGGAAGTCTTCAGTCTTCAGTCCTGTCTTCGTTGCTAGCCAACTTTATATACATCCATTCTCATATATGAACAGACTCCTATATATATATATCTACGATATGATGTTCACATTTTGCGGCAATGTAGAACAGTGTTACGCATATATCATGCTACATATATTTCAATCATTTTAAGTGTGTTTGTGTTACATGCACCCAGGACGTTGGACGTAGGACATAGCACAGCACAAGATTGTCCTTGTCCACATTCTCGTCCTCGCTCTTGCTGCGGGGCATGCGACATGAAAATTGGACAATGATTTATGAGGCGTTAAGTCAAACTTCATATTAATTTCATTTCATTTTCACAGCACTTTACGTGGCCGCTTTAAACTTTCAGGGGCAATGACCAGGGTATAATAAATATAATATATAATAATAATAATAATAATGAGGATAATGCCAACTCAAAACGAATAAAATTTGTCTGACACTTTCATATCGACTTGGCAACCTGACATCGAAACGTGCTATGAATTTTGTGAAAGGTAAATCAACTGCGTCATGAATTTTAGATACTCTTTTGTAAAGAATTCTGAGTTAATTTAGATTCAGAAATATTTTAAAACTAAAATGTACAAAATTAACTAAATGAATCAAAGTAATCAATTTCATTTAGTCCTACAACAGTCAACTAAATTTGACATATTGTAAGAAATTGTACAAGTACTTCAAATGTAATAAAGTGAACAAAAATCACATTGCCAAAGGCAAACACTAAAAAATACACACAAAGCCACATAAGAAGAATCAGAAACACACAAGCAGGCTGAAAAGCAGATTCGTCTTGTATTGGTTTGAATTGGGATTGAGGTTTGGAAAGGGTCTTGAATTCGTGTATGGGTTTGAGCTTGGGTTTTTTGGGCCCAAAAGCAATAATCATATTTACGCCCAACAATTGTATAACATGTGTAATTCGAGCATTTTATTTCATATAGCCGACAACACAGTCACGCACACAAACACACACAATTGACTGGCCCCGACCGATGTGTGGGAGTGTAAAATAACTTGTAGCATGCTTCAAGGCGTTTTGTAGAGTGCCAGCAACTGAACTCGAAACACTGAAAATTCTCTGAGGTTTTGTGCTTTTCACACTTCTTTTTCCCACTTACCAGTTTCCACTTCCCTTTTTCCACTTTCCATTTTCCCATGCTGCGTCTGTCTTGTTCGTTTATTGCTCACTGAAGCGTTAACCATGGTCAATAAAAAATTTATTTAGACAACCACAACGACAACAGCAGCAACAACAACACGAGCAACAACAACTGGCAACAATAACATGACGTATACGAAATTTGTGCTGTTTGCTGATAAAAAATTTGTGTTCAGGCTGTAAAAAGCAACAAGAAAAACATCAAGAGAAAACAGAAACTGCTGTAAATTCAGTTTTCTCTGCCATTTTTGTCTCTATTATTTTTTGGCTTTGATGTCGAGTGTTGGCATTTGATTTATTTTGCGCTTAAATATTTCAAATAATTCATATTTTATTGACTTGACAGAAAAAGTGAAACACCAGAAGTAAACACTGTATTTAAGTGCATCGGAAGAGTAGATATAGATTGAGTGATTTCTTTGAATTTAATTCATGTGATTGAAATTACGAAAAAGAAGTTTATATCGTAATTAAACAAATTCTTTTGTAGTAATTTTAACATCGCATTACGTCTGACACCTTTTATAACACTTTGTAAAATCATCAATTACAAAAGTTTAAATGTTTAGCAGTTTAAAACTGATATCAATCAAATATAAACACAAACATCAAATTACTAAATAGTAAATTTTGTAAATTGGTTCGCATTGCGTGGGCGTGGAGAGGGAGAGTAAACAAAATTGCAATGCCAAATTAGTTTTAATGCGTAATAAGCATATTCCAGCTGAATTAGCCAAAAGCACGACAACAACAACAGCAGAAGCAGCAGCACCAACAACAACAATAAACAATTGGAATGGCAATTTGATGCCTTGAAGTATGCAATGCACATATTCAATTATTCATAGTTGAAATTGCAATGGGTAATGAAATGAAATCAAAAGCTGTATTTCCAAATTGCCATATGCCAAATGTCGCATCCCATTCATTTCACACATACTCTCTCCCTATCTCCCTCTCTTTCTTTCCCTTTATAAATATATGTATACTGTATATTTATCTATCTCTATTCCACACAAACACTTGCTATCTCCCTTCTCAATCAATTTCATAGTAAAATGCCTTTGAGCTCTACATCGACATCATTCCGATTCATGATTCGACTCGTAATTACACTAATCTATGTATGTATATTTTGTGTATGAGATTGATGTGTGTGTGTGTGTGTGTGTAATTGCATTGGAAATTTTACCCTAGAGACATTTACAGTGACCAGTAAAGCCAAACATATTTATTGTTTAGCCGTTGTTAATAATGCTGCTGATCTTCTTGTTGTCGTAATCGTTTTTTTATTATTGTTATTGCCTTGCGGTTAAAATTTATTGGTTTGGCTGCTTAATTGTTTCTTAGTTATAAGATATTTAATGTTTGGCTTACTAATATGGCTTATAACTTAGGATTTGGGTATGAACTTTGGGTATTCAAAGCATTAAGTGTCTTAATACCATAAGTTCTTACTCAATGCGCACACAGAAGTCTGTTAAAAGCTTAAAAAGAAAATTTAACTGAATAAGGTATTAAAATTTACTATCCTAAGCTTATAAATAATTATATGCTGTCAAATTTAGGACTCTTTGTTATATATTCTTTGAATATTCCCAGTAAAAAAATTCATTTAACTTTATTTATATTAAAACCTT
Source organism: Drosophila parthenogenetica (assembly GCA_035047505.1). Classification (NCBI taxonomy): domain Eukaryota; kingdom Metazoa; phylum Arthropoda; class Insecta; order Diptera; family Drosophilidae; genus Drosophila; species Drosophila parthenogenetica. Next base: position 345,992 of record JAWNPM010000242.1, read on the forward strand.
CAGTTACAACACTTCAAACCTTCTTTAAACTATATACTTAAATAAATTTTAAATTTGACATTTTTTTGTAATTTTAACATACCTTTAATTTATTTAAAAAGTTTCTGTGTTAACCTTACATAATAAACTATTTCTGAATTTTTGATTTATTCGTTGAATGCAAAATTATTTTAGTAATATTATTAAATACGAATGCATCGGCATTAAAATTTTGTTTCATAAATTTGACAATCTTTGACACGATTTAAATAAATTTTTTTTTTAAAACTGAAACCAATTTTTATACGACTTTATGATTTTGTAAGAATTAAGCCAAGTGGCTTGCCAATTTTAGGCTTAGATACTCATAGGTCAGAAGTAAAATGGCAGCCCCAGGACCTGCCCGCATCATCTGAGGTGTTAGTCCTTTGTAGAGTGCCCTCAAACCCTCCTCCCTGTATATAGTGTGAATAGTGGGAAAGACACGGCAATATTTGATTTCACCTTTCACTGGCTGTGGTCCCTGTATCCTTGACTTGGCCACATCGAAGGGTATACAGACGCAGCAACCCAGCAAGCCAGCCATCACGGCAAAACAGACTTTGCGAAGAAATTCCTTTATTTTATTACTGTACGGGGTGGTTGCGTCCTTTGCAGTGCAAAAGAATCCAAAATACATGATGTGAAACACAGAATTCTTACAAACTGTGGCACCAATTCCTTTGGTGAATCCCTGGGAGCTAAAACCATGATTCATATAGATCGTCTTGGCAATGCATCTAGTGCTCAATTTCCTTTTTCGATTCGCCTGTTGTGTAATTTTGACTACCTCGAATGGATTCTGTAGGACAGCTTCTATCATTCCCGCTATTGCTCCCGAAGCAGCATACGTTAAAAATGTCGGTTTTGGCGAACCGAAAAGAAAATGCGGCTTCAGCTGTTCAAAAACCATAAATTTAACCGCCCTGCGAGGCGTGTCTGAGATTAGTGGGGGAATTAGGCCACGCCAAAAGCCCAAGATTCCCTCATGGCGGCGGATCTTGACAAATGCATCGAACACGCCTGTGTAATGACTTTCCAACTTCACTGTCGTATTACTCTGTAACTGCAAACGAGTTTTGATCACGTCCAATGGTATGAGTGTTAGTACCTCTATAATACTCGAGGCTCCGCCGGATATAAGTTGAATTTGTGCCCACTTCAACTGGGATATCCCTGAGTTGGGGTCATGTTGAGGAACAGGCATGTGTTGGAATTAATTTTAATTTTTTAAATTGGCTGTCAACTGACAGCAGCAACAAATGTCAAATATAAATAACATTTAAGTTTAAAGTTTAAGATTAATAGTCTATAAAAACAATTTAAACTTCTATTTTTTTTAGCCAAAAGCCGTTAAACTCATTACGTTTAGTTTAGGTAACTTAATGACTTCAACAAAACGACGGTATAAAAGGTATGAAAACAAAGTTTTCAGCCAAGAAGTCAGTCAAATGCAAAACCGCAGTTGGCTTTGCCGAGGGAGACAGAGGAAGAGAGGGTTAGACAGAGAGCGACAGAGGCAGAGACAGAGACAGACCGAGCTGCCCACAAACCGCAGCTCAGCATGTTTTACAATTTGCACTTAATTGTTTAGCTCGACAACAACAATTACAAGCCAACAACAATAACAACAATTACATTGTACATTTTCAAGCATATTATAATTAATTTATGTAAAGTGTTGCTCTTCGTAGATCGTTAACTGGAATTGCTGTAAGTGAGCTACTAGACATCTCTTGGGTTTTTCGGACTCTTGACCATTCTATTGGTTTGCCAAATGACACGCCCACTTAATTGTTTGGTAATTGAAGAGCACTGAGCTCTCGGCTATGTGGTCTGAAAGAGCAATTAAGGTTAGTTAAGTTGGCTCAGAGAGATAGAACACAGTCATAATCGTGTGTTGAGTGTTTTCCAATCACAGTTAACATTCATTTAACCGAAATCACGATGGATACAGGGATAGATGGATGGATAGATTGATAGAGTGAACCATGTCGACTGTAACTTCATGAAAATCACACCTGTGACGCGCTCATAACAACAATTATGCTAATGTGGCCCAGTCCGTAGACGTTCGTCCAACATAATTGCCAACAAATTAGACATAGTCAACCCCATGGACTGCGCACACACACACAGACACACCTGCCCGCAGCTGCTCACCTGGCCCAAATACAGAGTGTCTGGACTGTCGGAGTTCATTGTGTTCCCACTTGACTTGTCGTAGGCGAAGTTTAACATGCTGCATTGTCTATATCCCTACGTATATATATATATTTAGATATATATATATGTAGTGGGAGAGGTGTACTGTTGTGTGTGTAGGTGTGTGCTTCCTGGCAATTTGCGTGTCATGGCTGCACAAATGCCAGCAAAGTCCGGAGGAAAAACCAACTGTGGCATTTGCCACAAAGGACTTCTCTTCTCTCTTCCCTTCGGCTCCTTTGCCTCCTCTTTCCTCCTCAAGGCCAATGAAGCAAATGAGTTTCATTTCATGTCCTTCAAACTGTCTGTGTGTTAGTGCTTTTGTGTGTGTATGTGAGTGTTGTTGCTCTAAAGTGTTTGCCTGCCTGGCGTCAGTTCCTGCCGGTATTCCAGCTTTACTCCCTTCCACTCCTCCAGTCTCCTATCTGTTGCTCCTCGAGTGCTGCACTTTTGATGGAGTGCGTTAAATTTATATTAGAATATTAGGTAAATGAGTGGACTACTTAAGTCCACAGAAGTAACGCCAATTTGTGGCTGTAGCTAAGTTAATATATGCGTCAGCATGGTCTACAGACTGATGGAACGACTATTAAGACCGGACTACTGAGCTACCGAGATACTTTTAAGAAGGATTACATTGTAATATATACCTGAGGCTATGTGCAGGCTTATAATAAATTTGTTATAAGGAAATTTGCTATTATAAACTGTTTACTACTATTTGTAATAAATCTACTACTATTTTGAAATTTAGTACTACTAATACTATTTAAGTTTAACCGATTCTAACATAAAAATCTATAGCTATTTCTTCTCTTGGTGAATATCTGTTTATTTAATTTTGTCTACTTTTCCTAATGCTTTTACTGCTATTTCTACTACTATTTTCTTTACCATTCTTAAAATCCTACTGCTACTTTTTCAATTAACATTATTTCTACTACTATTTCTATAATTTTAGTACTGTTACCATATTTTTTAACCAGTTCATATACTATCTACTTAATTTTTCATTTACCATTGTTATTTTCTTTACTTCTACAGTTTGTCTTGCTTCGTACTTCTTTTTAGACAGTAAAAAGAGCAAAGTATAAAATTTAATTTACAGTGGATGCGTTCAAAATAGTATCCTTTCCTCAGGCCAATACACCCATCAACACATTGTCCCCATTCACCACAAATTCCATTTTTAAAATTTTGCACAGCTTTTCTATATAAGTGGGTTGTGTTTGTCGGTATTCCTCCTGCTCCTTGTCCCCTTGTCTACGCATTTGTCTGTCCTTCGTGTCATTTTAAAGCCATTTGATGTATGACAAATCAAATTTGACAAACTGCCAACAGTTCTTTTGCATCTTTGCAACATTTTTCAAACGCCTCCGCAGCCATGGAGGGAATTTGCTCTATTCTCTTGTCTGTGCCGAGACAAAAGGAGAGAGAGTGAGGAAAGAGATAGATAGAAACACATGTGAAATCAACGCTATACTTTTTCACATTAATGCAGTATAATGTTATACCCACAAAGTGGATCGAAAAGGGGAGTAAACAAAGGAGCAAAGTAGCTAAAAATTTACATACTCATGTTTAGCATGACAAGCAAAAATATTGTTTAGGAGTCGGACTATAGAAGTGTAACTTTAATACAGACAAGGACTAGTGATGCCATCTGCATTGGATTTGGGATTAAGGACAATGATTCTAATGATGTTGATAATGATATGGCGAAAATTTAACACTGCCGAGAAGAAATGCAAAATTTTTGAATGTGATGCAATGCAAACTTAAATAAATTATCAAAACACGTACAAGAGAGAGAGCTGCCGATTCAGAAAGGAAAATCAAGAGGACTAGAAGTGAGACTAGGAAAATTGCGCCAGCTTTTGGCACTTGGGAAATAAAAAGAGTTAGTCGAATGCCTTTTTGTTTAATTTCGTGGTGCACATGGAGATGAACATGAGTCTATATCAAACTATATATTTTAAATAAAAAAGAAGAAAAAAGAAAAGTCTAGTGAAATGGACTCGGAATGAGAAAACGGAAAATGGGAAAACGGGAAACGGGAAACCGGGAAAACGTGCGCTCAATCAAGCGCCTCTGCTGCACTTCAACAGGGGAAATTTACAAGTCACACACGAGCGTAAAGAAAAAGAGGAAAATGCGTCAAGTGGAAACCTTAGGATGTGGTCGGAGTTCAAGATGAAGACGACCAACGACCGACGACGACTGACTTTTTTACTATTTGACTCTTGGCTCTCGACTCTCTCTGCATATCGCATAAAAAATTAAATCGCCAGCGTAAGAAATATGCAATTTGCTCGATTTGTGCATGATTTCGCAGTACATCCATCGAGAATACACACAGAAAAATGATTCTGAGCGATATAGCATTGAGACACTGTATTAAATTATATTCAAAGTTATCCTGTGGATTAAATTCTAAAGAAATGTTAGGCAGGGGAGTCGGTGGAACTTTATGTCTCGTTGTTTAATAGACAAACGTTGATTTGGTTTTGGAATATGGAATAACAGAAATAATTTAGAAATTTATCTGCTTCACTTAAAACTTTAAATTGAGAAATTATTTTAACATTTAAAGTCTTTTCTCTAATAAAAACATATTAAGTAAGCATTACATTTTGAATGCGATTTTAAGTTTTTAAAGTACTTTTCCTTTACCAAAATATGTGTGAGACTTCAGAAATTGTTGTATTTTTTCCAAAATTCTTTTCTTTAAAGTTCGCTTCTCTATCTAAATATTTAAACATATTCTGTCTACTATTTCGCTGACTGTAGCTACACATGATGAGTAGTCGTGCGTGTAGTGGTCTTTTCTTAAAAGAGTGTACATATTGGCAAAGAGTTTTGAGGGAATGTAAAAGGGTAGCTGAAAACATTACATATTCGCCGCCAAAAAGTGAGCCCCAAGGATATGGTGTCAGTTTTGGAACAAGTTATTGCATTGCATTGAACCTATTGGCGTTGATGTGACCAGGTTTTTAGTAACCAGTTACCACTTCCTGACTGTGCCACAGTCTGTCTGTCTCTCTGTCTGTCGTATGTCGGTGTGACTGTGCCCCATGGCGTCTTTGACTTCCATACGCTTTTTGATTGTTGTGCGACTATCGTGGACCATGGAGTAGGAAGGACGAAGGACTGTAGCTTCAGGCAATGGCTGGAGGAGAACGCTTTGGGTTCGAGAGCCGAGAGTTGACGTTTGCCGTTTGACTTCATGCATGAGTGGCTCTGAGTGGAACTTCATATTGGGTCTCTGCAACTGGCTGGCAGCCCTTGGGGGGTGGGGAGGTCCTTGCGCCTTCGACTGTTCCAAAATTACTTTTGCACTGTCGCTTTGAACATTTTATATGAAGACGAAGTTGTTTTTTTGGGGATGCCAAAGCAACTGCAACGTGGAATGTCTACCTGGACGCAGGATTCAACTTTTACCTGCATCAACGTCATCACCATCATTATGATGTTAATGTTGAGTCTGGACTGAAACTAAAATCAAGTTATCTGCATTTGTGTTGACGTGATATGCGAAGTTTTCGGACTAAACTTGAGACATGCTAGTAGTAGATGAGCAAGTAAATTAGTAATCAATATGTAAAGATGATACAAATGCAGTTCTCAGCTCCCCATTAGCTGCACATGGTTTGTCTAGAGTCTTTTGGCTTTAACAAACCCGAGACTCAAAAGAACTCCACTTGGGTTTAATCAAAAAACTTGCTAGTCTCTAGTCTGTAGTCTGTAGTCTGTTGCCTGTTGGCTGTTGATGGAAAGCTACCGAGTAGAACATCTTCAGAATCTTGTGGTACACATAAAGCACTTTGTATGCATGTCGGTGGCTTCTTCTCCCTTTCCAACCTTCTCCCTTCTCAACTCAGGCATCTTTACATCAAGCTCGTGCTTGTGTTATGAATATAAATTTATTTCCCACGTCACAACACAAACATGAGGCTGCTGGCGATGCCAACATTCTACTCGACGCATACACATATATATACATTTATATACAGACATTTCACACATCGCGCATAATAATAATAATAAACGATAACGAAATTTACTTCCTAGAAAGCCACACACGCGTAGGGAGACATCTCCTAGACTGACACAAGGACCAAGAGGTAAGAGGGGAAAGTGAAAAGTAGAAGGAGGGGACACAAAAGGATAGGGGCGACAAAGCGCATCCTTCCTATTTCCGGCGTGTGCTCTTTATGAAATTTTATGCTACCAAACTACAATTACAGTGCCTAAGAATAGCTATATTCATGGCTATTTCAGCTAGTCCATGACTTATCATTTGCGTAATGCTCAGACTTTGTGCTAAAATTCACGAGGAAAACCTGCGGAAACTCTGGAAAGAAGCTGGGCAAAAAAAGGCAGAAAAACGACGATCGCGATGTGTTGTAAAAGTTTTGCGATTTATAAAAGTTAAGAAATATTTAGATTGATAAAATATGTATTTGATTTTAAACATAATAAATAAATAAAATATTTTGTATAGAAAATACAGTAAGAAAAATTACTTAACAAAATTATTATGAGGAAGCTGATTAAATGCAGAATATAAAGCGTTTTTATATTGACTTTAATATAATTTTTAAATGTAATAAAATATTTGACAGAAGATTCGTTTATAAGTAGAATCTTGTAAAGATTTCAAAATCATTAATTTTCTATGCCAATTACCAAGCAATAAATATTAATATTTTTAATACAGTGGCATAATTTTAAAGCGCTTGCTCAGCTGAGACTCTGCTAGCTAAAGATAAAGCGAGAGAAACATTCAGCAATGGAAAAACTCACAGCTGCTGCCATTTTTCTAATACTCGTAATATTGATGTAAGTTTTCATTACGCGTCTCGACAAGAAGTCAGACAGACAGCGTCTTGGGTGTGCTTGTGTATGTGGGTGTGTGCCAGTGTGTTTGTATGCGTGCCAGGGACAACATTATGATGATGACGTTGACAAACCTACGCATAAGGCGATAAGGCACCGACGGCAGCTAAGCTTAGATTTTTTCCCTCTCGTTCGCACTGCTGAGGCAAAAGGAAACGCAGGAAACTCATCTAGAAAATTGTCAAAGTGACAGCTGTGCGAAAGTATTGTGACATGTGTTTAAATGAGCTACATTCGGTATGGAGTACTTTCAGGCAAAGTGAGCCTTAAAGCCACTTTCAAGTCAACTTAATTTCATTTTGCCACAACTTTTTGAATACCAAATGCAAACAGTGTGATAAAAAGGGAGAGAAAGGGGCCGAAAGAGAGAAAGTCGCGCACAGACTTTTGGCAAACAAACACACAAAGGAGTCAGTGAAGGGGGTGGGATGTGGTAAAGGGTCTAAGTAGCGTACTGTTTTGTGTTGCCTGCATAATTTAAACGTGGCTTGCACAAAGTTAACTATTTTTGTCTGTGGCGTGCCAATGGATACTGTTGAACTGACCAACTGCAGTGACTATGTTTAACAAGTCTCTATTGCTCTCGCTTTCTCTTTCACTCCTACCCCATGTTGTTCTCATTTTTAATACCCGTTAGATGTTTACATGGGGTATTATGTAGGGAGAATGGGAATATTCATTTAATTTTTGTTTTGACAATAATTATATTTAAATTAATAGGCATATATCGGTTAATGTTTTAATTGAGCACCTAAAAGTATGCAGTCATTTTTACAATTTAATCTAAGCAACGGGTGTTTCATTATAGACTCTCCCATTGCGTGTTTGTTACATGTTGTTGGCCCAAACAGGCCGCGCCAACTAAATTATCTGCATTGTTTGTTTTTGTCGTTTGCGACTTTACTCAATGCCTTTGTTGCCGCTTCTTGTTGTTGCTGCTGCTGTTGCTGCAATTGAAAAGGCCTCTACTGTACGTTTAGTGTGTTGTGGCATAAATTTCGTGGCTAAAATATGTTGTCGGCCTGGCTAGCTTTTTGGCAACCTCATTCCCGCCACGGTTGGCTAGTTTATGGAATCCCCGTTTGAAACTGTTCACCAGTTTCTGCCTCTCTCGGGAGCACAACAACGAAATCAATTAACGCAAAACAACAAAAAATATTGAAATTAGTGCAATGAAATTGATACGAAATTCTGTTGGTTAGACGGCAAACTAACCCAATTATCTGAAAGTTAATTGCTTAGAAAATGTCGAACACTATGATTTACTTGATTAAATTTATAATTATAATTTTTCATATAAATTAAAATAATAATTATTTATATTAATATTATTTATCTCTAATTTAAATAGTTTTCGCAAATTTAGATTTCATATTGAAATTTATCCATCAGATATATATATAAACTGACTTCTTCTATTTCCAGCTCAACCAGGAATGATTTCAATGCCAGCAAGTCAGAAAGGCAAGATCATACTGGTTTGCTCCAGACTCGTTAATCATTTTCCCCCAAGAAATTACGTATACGTCAAGTGTAACCGGTCAGATAAGCGTGCTAGTCGGCGTGGGTGGGAAAGGTTAGCATTTAGGATGACACTTTTCCTCTACAACACAAAAGGGCTTTTCATTTGATAAATGATTGCAGTTCTTACTGTCGTATGTTCAAGGGTTCAAGGTAACTAGAAACTACCTGACCTGACTTCTCACAGTTTCCGTTTACCAACTCTTTTCCTCCCGAAACAAAATGTCAAGGTAAAATTATGCAAATGAGCGCACACACTCTTACATGGTAGGAAGAAAGACTGAGAGGAGTAAGGGAAAGAAAGAGACAAACAATTTGTCAGTCATGCAATTTTCGCTGTTTTTCCAACTGAATAGCTGGAAACTTTCAAGACAAATCAATAAGCGTAGCCGAACAAAATTGCAATTAAAATAGTTGGCCAGAAAGTTGGATAAGTCGAAGACGTGACTAAGCCATAGTTAAAGCCTAATTAGTTGAAGAAATCAATAATAACAAGACCTTATTGAAACTTTAAGGCGATTTCACAGGCACTTGAAAGCAGATAACGTGGAAACCGCAACTTACATGCTTAAACATTGCGCATACGCCACGTTGTGTGCAAATCAAAGTCACTGCACAAAAATCTGACGGGGAAAAAATGATAAAAGCAGTTGGAAGCAGACTAAGGACTATTGGACAGACATTGGCGGTTGAAGCTCACAGTCGATCCGTCTATCCGTCTATCCGTCTGTCTCTCTGTCTGCAGTTTGCACTTTTTTGCGCCACGTTGTCATTCCACTGTCAGTTTGTCTGTGTATTTGCGTTGCACGGCTGTCGCTTAAATGTCGCCCGAAGTGGAGCGAAGTCGGAAGTGTTTTGAAACACATAAAAATGCGAAACATATGTGAGAAATGCTTGTTTGTTTCTGCACTTCAATGGGCTGTATATTCGCTTTGAAAATGCCAACAAAAACTCAGTGAGTTTAAGTAGCGAATACTTTCAGCAAACTACACTTACTTGTCTTGTTCTACATTTAATTTGGCTGCTTTTAGTTGGCTTGTGCTAATTACTTGCTAACATTTGGCTTTTTGTCACCTGACAAGCGCTTTAAGCAGCTTTAAACTTTGCTTTCCATAGTTGTCGAGGGTTGTTGCAAAAACTTTTTCATAAATTGACTGCGGAAAAGAAAAGTTAAAGAATTAAAGTAGGTTAAAATAGCACAACAAGTATACACATTAAAGTTATGTTTTAAATTTAAACTGTTTAAATATGTATGAAATGTATTCTCTTGTTGATCAACTTAAATTTCAAGTAGTCAAAATTGTGAGCAATTGCCTGATTAGTTATTTTCGATACAAGCACAAGTTTATGGCACATTTGAAGTGGTTTGTAATAACATAAGCAAATATTTAACGAATCCACGCACACGACACTCCAGGCTGAGGGCTATGGAGGCGGGCTTAAGCCAGCTAAACAAGCACTCAGCTAAGATTCGAGCCCATACTCACAGATTCATGCGAGTACTCGTATATGTGTGTATATAGAGTAACCGCTAAGTGAGTGCCAGGAGCAGTGCCACAGTCTATAAGCAGCGATACGTAAAGCTCAAGGAAAAACTGTAACGATATATTGTGCACACTTATAAGCATAAGTATGTGTACAAGTGTAAATGTGTGTGTGTGTGTGTGTGTTAGTGGGTGTTGGCCTGGTTTCCATGTTCGACTTTGGAGCCATAAGTAGCCGCCAGGCTGTCTGCTGGAATATTCTGCAAGCCAGTGGCAAGTGAAAATGGCTGCAACGTTGCAAGCAGGCAGCTGAGAGGCAGGAAGGTAGAAATGCAACTGAAGCTGGCACAGAATACCAGCTGGCGCCTTAAAGTAGGCAACGCTTCGCTGCACATGTGCGAGGGTGTAAATTTATCCCACACTTTTGAGCTGTTCCCGCTGTTGATTTCCATTACATTCAATATTTTGTAGCATTTTAGTTGTCTGCTTCAGTTGCGAGTCTAAAAAGGGGGAAAACAAAGTCCACAAAGTGGAAATTAAATTTAAAAAGAAAATTTCACAACAATTTGCAGGCCTGCCGGCATAAACGCTTAATCCTTTCTGCCTGTTTCTTTTTTGGACACAGAAAGGAATAAAAACTGTTGGAGGTAAAAAATAAAAGAAACAGAAAGAAAGAATGAAAGAAAAAGGAAAGGAAACAAAGTTACCAAATACTTTGGCGCATTCCGCAGTCGTGAACGCCGTTGGCTACACTCAAAAATGTTTGCTGGCGGCCCAATAAAATCATCAGGAAATCCGCAGCCGGAATTGCAGCTGCCAGAACCAACGGCAACAACAACAGAAGTACCAACACCAAAGGACAAAGCAGACACAACCAAGCTACTGTCTTTCAATTTCTTTCCTTACGCAAAAAATGCCTTTGCTTTGCCGCCTCTTGTTCCCTTCCCGGAAATTTTTTCCTTTTCTCAATGTATGTTTTTTTTCTGGTTCGTTGTGTTCTGCACTTGAAACATTTCCCCAGCTTTAAGAAGGAAACTTCACAGACGACTTTCCATTAAATTGCTCCTGGTTGCATACTTCAGGCGGTGCTTGCAGTGCCCCGTGTGTCCCTTCATCCCCTTTATCCGTTGCCTTTGGTTTTGGTTTTGCTTTTGCCAAATCAAATGAATTTATTCTCATTTTTCTGCAGCTTTTCGAAGTACTCTTACTGTAGGGTTCTTTTGGTTTTAAAACAAATTAATGACCAAAAGTCAATAAAATAAATTGTAATAAATAAAAAATTTATATTTTATATTAAACAAACATTTTTAAACCATTTTTAATCATCTACAGCTACTGTTTTGGTACTTAAAATGAATTTTTAAAGATTTTTTCAATAATGTAATGCATTTTTAATATTTTTTTAATTTTATTGAATCAAAATAAACATTTGAATAAATTCCATTTGGACTTGTTTCTTGGAATTTGCATTTTTTTTTTTCAAAAAAATAATTTAATCAATAAATAATAATTTGGTTAATTTACTAAAGTTTTCTTACCATTTCCTTTAAATATATTTAATAAAACTGCAGAGTATTTAAAATGCAGCAGTTGTTCAATAAAATACTTAAAAGTCTTTTTCTCTGTTAATACAATTTTGCTTTGTGTCCTGATTATTTATAGAGTTGTGCTAAAAGTCTTAATTGCCAGTGGCAACACTGGTAAGCAGCCAATTAAGTTTTGACAGTCGCTAGTCGAGCTTCGTGTATATTCCAATCCAAAGAGTTTTCTTCAGGGAGCAATCAGCTGGAATCCCTTTTTTTTCACTAAACAGAGTCATAAAAATCATTCAGACCGCTCTACTAGTTGAGTGTTAATGCAAAGGGATATATGATTGTGCCTTTGTGTGCGTGTGTATGTGTGTGTTTGCTGGTTAGCCACAAAGGCAAAATCCTTACAGAGTACGTGTGGCATTTTCAACGCCAATAAAATCACAAAGTCACGTACGAAATGCCTTGGCCCATGTCCATCACAGGAACCCCAACTGCTAAGACTTTCCTTGTTCCCTCTTTGGTCCTTTTTGGGCTGCTCTGTCTGTGACTATGTCTGCTTTCGTTCTGTATGATTTTATGGATGTCCTGCGGTTGCCTTGCCCATCTAAGCGTACGTCCCATCATGTCCTTTATTATGACAAGCTGCGGTTTTTCGGCTCTTCGTATTTCTTATCGTTTGGGTTTCCTCTAATAAGTCAGCGTTGTGTTTGCGTTAATAGTTTTTGTTGTTGTACATATTTATGACCCGAAATTGCTATAGTGGCATGAGGGAGTGAGGAATGTATGTGTGTGTGTGTGTGTACGTGTCTAGTTATTAGGATTAATGCCCCCAAATATGCTTGACAATTGTTGCTGTGGATTGAACTTTGCCCCTTGGTTAGTCTAACATATTGTGATGTCTGTCTATGTGAATTTTGTTTGGACAAAATGATGATAGACGATTTGATTGGCTAAAGTATTTAAGTTTGTTAAAGGATTATTGAGGTGATAAACTCTATGATTTACTTAGCTGAAGTGATTGTAAATAGACAATGAAGTCAATTGATTTTTAAGTGTAAAAAGATAATAGATAGAAGACATTTTTTTGTTATAACTAAAAAATAAATAATTTAAAAATGGAGTCAACTAATATTCGACGCTCATTATGCTACTAACTTTGAAGTCAAGTATAGTTAAAATACTTAATTTCTTTCAAAAAACATGTGAAGAGTACTAGAACTACTTTATATCTGAAAGTTTATCGGATTAAAAATCACTGCTTGTAGTGTTTTCCCCTCGATGTTTTCTCTTCAAGTTGTGGATTTGTCAGTGACAACTTTCACTTGAGTGCCTGCAAGTGCAATTCATGTTCGAATCAATGTAAAGGTTGCCACAAACTCTTTCCCTTTCTGCAGACAGTCCGTGTCTATGTCTATGTCAGTATCAGTAAATGTATCTGTATCTCTTTGGCAGCATTTGTAGTTGTATCTGCAGCTGTATCTCGATTCGCTGATGCTGCTTCTGCTGCTAATGCACATAAACAAAAACATGTAAACAGTAGAGAAGGTTACTAGCAATTTTTCAATGATGGCTGCTTTAAGAATTTATGAAAACGATGAAACTGATTTCATGGTAACCGTGCCAACTATCTGAGAGCCAAAGCAAACTTAAAACCCAAACTCAGACCCAAACCCAAACCCAAACCCGAACAGAAAGAGGGGCAAAGCAAACGCGAAACGCGAAACGCAGCGAGACGAACCAAAGCTGGGCAAACAAACACGAGTCGCGAAAACAAAGATCCTTTTCGCAGGATTGCTGCAGAGCTACAAAGGTTGCCAATGCCATTACCACAGACAGCAGGCGAGACAGAGATAGCGACTGATACAAACGGAGTGAGCGAGAGAGACGGAGAGCGACTGATGCACAATACCCATTTGGAATTGCTGTTGTTATTGTTATTGTAGTTGTTGTTTTTGTTGTTGTTGCGGTTATATCCTTGCAATGATTTCCAGCGTCGTGTTTACCCACGTTCAGACCCCCCTTCTCTTACTGTTTGTTTGTACTGCGTTTGTCTCCCCCCTGCACCAACCACACCCCTCGCAGCAACTCACTGAGCTGTGCTAAAACCCGCGGCCCTGGCCAGGAATAAATTATTAAATCATACACAGTTTTAGTTTAAAGCAAGCAGCTTAAAGTCCATTTTAAGGAGGAGTTGGCTACACTGACAGAAACGAACAGCTTCAAAGCTGTTAAATAATAGGTTTTTAACTCTACATTTTTAAAGTTTCAATAATTAAGAATATTAAATATAAGCTCTACTTCAATCAATTTAAATTATTCAAAATGCATATAATTTTTATGTAGAATATTTCTTTAGTTTTTTTTATATTATTTCTTAATTGATCCTTACATTATTTTCTTCAGTGTACGCCCTGTTATTCCACCTGATCCATTTATGAATATGCAGTGTTGAAATTTCACAGTCAGCGCTTTTGCCAAGCTGCTCCAGAGCTTCTGAGCCTGGCCACTCGCTGAGGCGTCTAATTGAAGTTTTTGCCGAGACCAAAAGCTGGCGATAAATCCAGTAATCGATAATCGCTTAATTGGCCACGCGTTTGACGGTTTGATGCAGTCCCAAGGACATGGGAGTAAAATAAGTCCTTCTAAGAATTGTGCTAACGAATCCACAAATGACACATCACGTTTTATTGCCAGCGCCTAAAAGACGGCAATGGAAATGCTTAATGCCAAAAGCGAAATGGCTTAACTTCTGTCTAACTGTGTCTTGGCAGATGAAGTGATTGCTAGGCTAAACATCAAACATTCTTTGCACATTTAAGCAGTCGATGCTGTGCTGAACAGCTGACGTCACTAAATGTGGACATTTCCACCATTTTCCACTCCTTTTTCAACCCTTTTTTGTTTGTAATTACTCGTTAAAGTTTAATGCCTGCACCTTTTTTATGATTACCTCACTTAATTGCCAATTGCCGAGCATTTTTCATAATTTTTCGCGTTTTACGTGAAATTGTTCACATATGTTGACATTTTGTACGAGAGCCAAAGAACGCTGTAAAATTCCATACCGTCATTTCTTCTCTTTTGATGATGTAAATAAAACATTGTAAAGAGAGACAAAAAGGCAAGTGGCATAAAGTGAGCAGGCAAACAGCTCATAAAACAAAATGCCAAAAAAAAAAAAAAAACGAAAAGAAACGAAACAAAACCAAAATACCAAGAAGCCAAAGCGCAGGCCGCAAGTGCCGTCAAGTGCGAAATTTAAATTTGCATAAATTATACAACAGCAGAAAAATGAACAACACAACAACAACAAAATGAAATAGCCAACAAAATATGCACAAATCTGCAAAGCGAAACATTTCAAAATTGTTTGAAGCATCATGAAAAATATATCATGTAATCAAGAGTTACTGCGCTGTTAGCGGTTTTTACAAGAATTGACCAGCACTGATTAATATGAGCTGGCTTTTATTATTAGAAAATTCGGAAGGAAAGGCAGAAAATTAAATGATTTATGAAGTGTTTTTATTAGAAAACTGTAAACTGTTGAAATATGTATTTGTATTTATATGTTTGAATATATTTTTGTCAAGATTTTATATATTTTCTTAACTTTTCTGCAAATTGTTTGATTGTACTTCTAAGAGAGCCCGTGTCAGTCCCGCTAAATCAAAGTTTATCATATGCAGGATCAAAGAATTCGTTTCTTTGGCTATTAAGGATTTCAGGGGACTTGTGTAACATGTTTGCAAGTATTTCAGAGATACAGAAAGAGTTACAGATAATTTATATTTTTGTCTACGACCTCTCAGCATCAGCGTTGTCATTAAGCTTTTTTCCTCTTCTTATCTTGGGCTTATGTCTGCATAGATTTGTTTTCATTTCTTTTGCTTCTTTTTGGGTGCATTGCACCCAACCGAAATCATTCACACACACATTCATTTCCACATGCCGTGACGCTGCAATTTTAACACTTTGAAGTCCAGTTTGAAATTGGCCGTTGTATGCTGGCCTTTTTCATATTTTTTTCTTGTTCTCTTTTCATTTTTTTCTATGTGCATCTATTGCCGGATAGCGGCAAGTGCCCCAGTCGAGTCCTGCGGTGTCCTGTGGTGCTTTGCTGCTTTGCTGCTCGTTTCCTTTTGCAACTATTTCAACAAAGCGCAGTGCAGTTACTTTTATGTTTTGTACGTGCCTCAGAAAAACGACAGCTGAGCAAAAACGCAAAAAGAATCGCCGGCTATGATGATGTAGCACGTGTCAACATCAGTTGTGACTGCTCCTCGTCCTGGTCATGGTGTTCGCTCTGATTCTAGTGCAGAAACTGGTAGAGCATGTGGATATGGAAGTGGAATAGGAAAGGCATCTGAAACTGGCACTAGAACTAAGCATCGGGGATGACGCACAACATGACCGCCTGTCATCATAAATGTCAGAAGAGTTCATCGCTAGCAGGGCTAACAAACAATAGAAAGAGCTGCAAAAAAAGACCAGTCAAGCCATGCACTGACATGTTGCTGCATGTCAAAATAGAGCTAGACTGGAATTAAAAGCAGAGGTGCTTTCAACTGATTGAAAGGTGCTTAGAGAAATAATTTACCAAAATTTATGGAAGCATTCCAGCATTTTATAGAGTTTTATTAATAAAAAATAAATAAACATATAATAATATATAATATTTAAAAACATATTTAGAATCGCATAAAACTGGTTTCTAGACCCTTTCTTAATTTTATTTAATTTTTATTATTGAACAATTTTATTGCCGCATTGAATGACAGCTTAGACAAATCCCTTAACAAGCCTTAACAAATAACAACCGCATAAAAGAATCAGGTTTCTATAGCTTTGACATACTGAATAGTCACAGTTGTCCATTCGTCCAGTTGCCCTAATTAATTGGCATTACGGCGTTTAGAGCATTGGAAAATTGGAACTGGGAAATGGGAAATTGGAGTAGGAAACGGTGGCTGGCTGCCAAAACTGTCAGAAATTCAATGCGCGTTTGCCCGACAAGCATAATTTCAATTAATAATCAAATCGGCAAACCGAACACGAACTCAACCACAACCAAAACAACACCCACAAAAACACAAACCCACACACCCATGCACACCTCCAACTATATACAGTTCCCAAAGGTCTCTCAGCAGACAACTTTGGCGACTTTACAAATTGAAATTAACATCATGTCAGAGGGGTGAACTGAAAAGCAGCACCAACAAAAGTAACCAGGTCATTGTAGAGCACGAATTAGAATAACTTTTTTAGTGGGCGTTTTGGGTGGCATGGGGGGTCGGGGCTATAGAGTATGACATCGAGGTAGGCCCATCAGAATTGTGTTAATGAAGGCGTCAGTGTCTGGCTGAGGAATCTTTATTATTTTGTAATTAAGTGGCTTGCCGAGTGGCGCCATGATGAGCTTCGCCTCGGTCTCTCTGGTCTCTCCGGTCACTTTTATATGCACAAAAAGCAAATTGTAGACACCAGAGGAGGAATGTGGAGAGAGACTTCAGTGTAGACGACGCAACTGGCAAAGAAAATTGTGTTGATTCAATTTTGAAAAGTCTTGGCAGTCTGTCAAACTCCGGCAAGGAGTTGAGTAAGACTTTGAAAACTCACAATTGAGTGGGTGGAATAGATGGATGGTTGGCTGGATGCTTCAAGTTGAGCTGCTCACAGTTCTCAGTCAGTCAAGATGACAGCTATTCATACCACCTGTTCTTATTCTTCTTCTTTCCATCTACTATTTCGTTTGTATTCACGCTTTTATGTTGACTTGGCCTATGCTAGTTGCCAGGTTACTCACAAAAGGAGTCAACATCTCTTGACCTAAGAATTTTAAACTACTTATTGTAATTTACAATGCTTACACCAATTCAAGTTCCAGGTGAATTGTGGTTGTATTGTGCAGATTCGTACAGACACATTCCATATTAAATACTTAAATTTGTTTGAGTCAAAACAGTCTATTGTTAATGGATAAAATTAAAATATTTAATCAAATAATGACATAAATCTTGAGAAATATGCTCAATAATTTAAAATTTTGTATTTAATATATTTTCTCCAAACAAAAGACTAACGGCAGCAGAGTCAACATACGCATTCTGAGAGTCTGGCATAGAAAACGTGCCGCCAGCTTTTTCTTTTTATGGAAAATCGAAAATTTTGAAGAAGAGCAAGTAGGAGAAAATAAAACCAAAATACACGCGCACATTTTTCTTATCTGTAATGATAGATGCCACGCCCACGCACGCAACGCAGCCGCCCCTGCGGCAAAGCGAGCGACAACAATTTACAATAAATGGAGTTAAAAGTTACAATTCAAAGAGAAAGGAGGGGGAAAGAAGCGGGAGAACACATCATTTCCATTGTTGTTGTTGCTATTTTAAACGTGCGATAAGCCGACGCAATTTAATAGCAAAAATAACAATAAAATACGAGACAAGCAGACAGAAAAAAAGATATATAGATGGAGAGGTAGAGAAAGAGAGCGACAGCTGGGAAGAGTGAAAAGCGGAGGAAAGGCGTTAGCAAACAGTCGAAAAATAATCGTTGCTGCTTTCAAAACGCCGTCTTCCTGCTTCACTTTTTCTTCTCTTCCCCCTGCGGACTCGCAAGGACACTGGGCGTGAAAAGTGTGTCGTCGCGCATATGTAAATATTTGCATAAAAACGATGACAATAACAACAACAGCAACAACAACCGGAAAACGGGGCGTCAGTCTAACGTTAGCTTAATAGCTTTCGATTATCGGAAGAGCAGAGAGTTCACTTTTTAAAGCAAGACAATTTAAAGACGAAGACAAGCGCGAAAAATGTAACGAAAATAATAAAATCTTAAGAACAAGGTTTGGAAAATCTGTAAGTTTTTTTACACTACGTTTAGCCTTTAAATTTCAAAGGAAACCTTGATATTTGCACTTCTAGTTTGGGTGAGCATTTTTCATAAAAAAAACTTTGTAATATTTATAATATATTGTATTTCATTTTCATTAGAGACAAAGAAAAATATTTAAATATTTTGCTAACCAGTTTTATTAAATTTACCAATTTATGTGTAATTTTTCTCGTTGCACATCAAACGCCTCACGTGTTCATTCATATTCAATTATAAGATATCTGGAATTTACAGTAAAGCGGAATGTTGCATGAGGCTTGCAATTTTCATTTGCATTTCCAAAATATTTTTGCGACAATTTGCGAGCCAATTTCATAAGAAAGTTGCATAGTTTTATGCGTTGCACGAAAAATAAAGAAAATTATCAGCATAACGTACAATTTTCTTTGAGCCTGGCATGCAAAAGTATTTTGTGGGCGTTCAATGGGCGTGACAACATTTCGAATAGAAAATGTGAGGCAAAGTTTCGTGTGGAACATGTTTGCCATACTTTTTATCTGTGCCCAATTCTTTATGCGACCAGTTTATTAAAGGATGCGAACAACATAGAAGAACAGCAAAGGAATGAAGTGTCCTGCACAAAAGAGGTCCTGAGTTTATGTGTGTGTATGTGTGTATTTAAGGAAGGGGATAAAAAGTTGTAAGTGCATTTCGCATAAATGGAAAATTGTTCAATTTATCGGAGCACAAAGGAACACACTAACATAGTTAAGAGCAAGAAGTTCAGAACGTGGCCAAGGAATAACTTATAGAACTTTATGCAATTGAATAGATAAATATTTATATTGGTCAACTGAATAACTGGTTAACCCACAAACTTATTCAGCCCAAGAAGTGCTCCCTTTACCCCTTTCCTCATTGAGTAATTGCCACAAATGAGGCCCATCAAATTTGATTTGATTTGAGCTTTTAAACCACAACAAACAACTTGAGAAGAGAACAACATTTAAAGCGCTAAAAGCAGCCATAAGCTGGATAAAGATGGATAGAGGAGAGAAAAGAAAGAAGATGATAAAAATATCAACAAGGCAGCAATAAAACATTCAAGACTCAAGGAGTGCAAGGAGAGCAGCCAAGTGAACATTGGACCATTGTCGAAATGACATCAATAAAATATTTAAGGCGACAACAAAGCGAAGCAGCCACATTCGCATCCATGAATGGCCTTCATTCCTCATCCCCCTGTCTCTGGCTGTGCCTTTGCTTCTGCCTCTGCCTTTGCCACGCCCCCTTAGTTGACAAAACAAGCTGAAGAGTTCGCTGAATAAAGAACTCCACTCGACTGGCGCCGTGGCAAACGAGCTTAACAGAATAAACCGATGAGAACTGAAGATGAGGAATGTGGATGAAGGTGGAAATGGAGATGACGATGGAAATGGAGTCAAGACGATGAAAACTCAGTTGGAGCTTTAGGTTTTCACTCGTCTCGGTTTCAACTCGACTTTGAAGAGCAATATCGGAATTTGAATTCAATCGCAATTGCAATCGCTTCCCTTCCATTCAGCTTGAGTCTTATTCCCATTCTTAGTTTAAACTCCTTCTCAAAATAAGCTCCATAACTTGGATTTTATTGCGGCTTCTGCTTCGGATGCGGATTCTGTTTTGCTGCCAAGCGGCTTAAACTTGTTAGCAACGTCTTCCAAATGTTTACGGGTCTTAGACACTCAGACTCCTTAAAGGGCTGGAAATCGCGGTTTGCAATCAGAAAAGTCATAAAGATGGGATGCCGAAGATAGCCGAGAGAAAACTCTTGTATTTGGGATTGGAATTGGGGATTGGTAATGGTAATGATTATCGTATTGGCCAGTTACTTCAACTGCTGACCAAGTGAGCCATTTAAAGCATTCAAAGTCTTGTTGTGGTTTTCCATTTGTCATAATTTTAAGAATTCTACTAAAGAGAAAATTCTTTTTCTTATCGCTTATCGCTTTTTATGAAATTTACATATTTTAATCTGCTAGCGTCGATTTCCCAGCGGCAATCAATTTGCCGTCATGGTTTCCTTTCGTTTCGTCTTTCGTCTTTTTCAACTCAACAAAAATCAGTTGAGATTTTATCTTTTGATTTCTTTTGATCTAATTTTCTTCAGTAGTTGCAATTTTCATGGCAACAAATTTTGAATTTAAAGTTGAATTTAACACAATCTGAGATCAGCAACTGTCCAGGACTGAGGATTTGCGGTTCTGTCAACTCCGAAGTCCTTTGTCGCGTCGTCGGCTTAGAGCAGCGACAGGAAGTGATAAATGAGGCCGTTTACTGTTGCTTCGTTGGCATTTAATTTAAAGCGTTTGCTAATAATAGCAACTAACCCAGAGCCGTTTGAACTGGGTGTATACCGTGGGGCAAAAGTCAATAAAATATCAAATTACCTTTTAATATGTAAGTGCCTAATGAGGTGGTTGGAGAGTCGCAATAGAATTTGAAACTTACGTGTTTATCGAGTCGTTAAATTTACAATTTTAATGTAAATTTAATACAATAAGCCTGACGGCGGGCCGTCCAGAACTTTAAGGCAGAGCCTAAAAAGTAACCAATAATCTGCCTTCGTAGGGAAACTTTAGCGGTGAAAGGAAAGGAAAGAAGAGGGAAACTCCGAAATGCAATTGGGACATAAATTTCCATTTTCGGTTTTATGCCCTCGAGAACTCGCAGTAATTTAACGCTAAGTTTTTTTGTTGTCTCTCTTTTTGTTGTGTCGAGCAGAGAAACCCGTCGCGCCATAATAAAATAGTAAACACGGAACAATGGGAGGAGAGTACTACAATATATACTATAAGAAAATAAGTCTAGCAAAAAATGAGAGAAGCAACTTGTGCTAAGTGTCTTGCTGTCCTGCTCTACACTGTTGTTGTCTACTTCTACCAACTGACCGCAAAACTAACTAAGAAAGGGGGCGCAAAAGTATTTTTTTAGACCCTGTAAAGGGGGTGTAATAGAAGACAAGAAGGATGTCATGAAAAACTTCAATAGTACTGATATTTAATTATATTATTGATTAATAAATTAATTTTTGAAATTTAAATTATTTATAAACAAATTTTACTGGGTAAACTTGCGTCTGGTGCACTCGACTGAACTTTTTTCATTTGCTTGTTTTTTTTTTTGAGGTCACTTCAATTTACGCGGCTTTGAGTGGTTTTTTGTTTTTGCTATTTATCTTGGCCCGGTTACCAGTTGTCTTCCATCCTTTTGCTCTTGCTTTGTTTTGGGTTTGGGTTTTTGGCGGCAATTTAATGTCATCATAAATACAAATTTCAACTCGCTGAAAGTATTTCTCAGTTCGTTTATTTGCGCTTGAACTTCGTCTCTTGTTTTCTTCTATTATTCACTGTACTGTTCTGTCCTGTTCCGTCTTGTTCTGTCCCGTTTTTTTCTGTTCTTTAATCCTTTTGTGTAGCTGCAATTCTATTAAGACTGTTTCAGAGCCAAGTCTGGACTCGTGTCCCTCTGTTGCTCTTTGAGCCACTGAGCACTGAACACTCAACAGCCTCAATTGCCAATAAATTTTAGCTGTTATCATACCAGCCAGTCCACTTATTCATACACGTGCCACCAGCTGCTACATTGACTGCACCGCACTTGCCACAGAGTGGTGCAAGCAAAGGAATGGAATACTGAATGAAACAGTTACTGGAGCAGTGGCAAAGTGGCAAACTATTCCTGCTCCTCGGATCACATTATTTAACATTTTTTTAGCTGCACATAAAACTAAGTCATGACTGCAGAATTTGCACAATAGCGAAATTTGCATGCACTTCTCTTTAAGGCTAAAATAAAGTATACAAACCGGGTTTGAATATAAAATTGAAAAGAATTTAATTTAATTAACAGTTTTATTGAAGAAATTCAACAAATAAAGAGTTTTTTAAAGTAAATATGTATTTTTTATATTTTTAATGCAATAATTAAAGTATTAAAATTATTTTTTGTTTTTTCCTGAGTTGTATTTCCACATAGTTTTCTATTGTATCTCGAGTCAGTGCATTCCATTTCCCATTTTTTTTAGTATGTTCCAGACACTCGGCTGGCAAACGACACGTGTTCAGCTCGCGTCGTGTCCTTGCACTTGAGCAACAGTAGCAAATATAATAAAAATAGCAGAAAGGGAGACAGCAGAACAATAGAACAAACAGCAGAACAGCAGAGCATGTTACCCAAAGGAAAATGTTTTCCGCTGCTCAAGAGACCACGCCCCCTTTTCCCCTGTTCCCCTTTTTAACGCTCTTAGAAAGCGCTACAAGTGCCGACTTTGCAAGTCGTTTGTTTTGCCCGTTGAGTGCAAATTATTTATGCCACATGCGGGGATTCAAACACACCTGCACCACAGCAAACAGGCAATGCAATCAAAGTAAGCAACAGCAAACAGAGAGAGCACGAAAGGGAAAGAGAAAGAGAGAGAGAGGTGAAGCGAGACTGGCAACAAAAGCCACATTGCCACATTCCACTTTCCATTTTCACTCGAGTGCAATTTGGTGGCTTTGGTTTCTCACACTCTCACGCCTCGACCGGAAGTTGAAGTCTTTTGTTTTCATTTCCGTTATTTAATGCAAGTGGCATTGTTGTTGCTTTTCTTGCTATTGTTGTTGCCTCTGCTTTTGTTGCATGTGCCGTTGCCAGCTGCCTTGACTAACATAATATATGACATTGCCCCCTCAACAACTTTTAACGCTAGAAACTTGTTGGCACCTACTTGTCCTTGCCAGGGCTCCTTTTTCTGCCTTTTCTGCCATCCCTTGGCATCCTGTCGCCACTTGGCAGCACTTTTCAGCCAGCACATTTGCATTTCACCAGAATACTCGCTCCTTACGTGAAACTTGTTTGTGTTCGCCTCTTTCGACTACATTTTGAAAAATTTCCCACCTTCCTGTTCACTCTTCTTTTATTTTTTCGTTTGTTTGGTGCTTTCTATGCTTACTGTGCAGCTCTCTAAACGAAGTTAACCAGATTTTCATGTTCAGATAATGATTTTCGCTTTATTTGCATGCGATTTCTCACTCTCCATGATCACTAAGCTCTGGCAGACTCAGTGTCTAGTCCTTTTGTTAAGAAGCTGCCTTAAATTTATTGCCCTCAGTGTTGGTTAAATAAACTTTTGAAGCATGTTTTGGCGGGGAAACCAACATTGGTTTTTGGTAGATTACACATAGAAGATGAATGCGTATAATCATTGTTAGTTATCATCAGATATTTTAATTTATAAGCTCATTGGTACAACTTATGACACAGCATTTTTATTAAGTATTTATTTTAGGGTAAATGAAATGTTATTTATAAAATGTTATTTTAGTTCAGTTATGACTTAACTTTTATACCTACCTTACCAGAAACACTTTTTTGAACCATTCAATTTCACATAAATTAACAGTTTCTTTACTTTACTATTCATAACCGAATTGGCTTATTCAAATACTAGCCAGAATATCTACTGCTTAGCCCATTGCTGGTCCTCCAACCAATTTACTCTTAGCAAATGTATCTGTACTTTGTGGGGTTTAAGTTTTGGCTCAGCTGAATTTACGCTCAATCTGCCACACACTTGGCTTGACGTCCACAAATTGCTTTTTAATAACTCAACTAAGCCAAGTAAAACTAGCAAAACAACCTTAACAACAACAACTACAATGGTTACAAAGGCAATAACAACAATAACAACGATAACAAGAACAACATGTAAAACAACAACAATCTTTGCTACTGTTTCAATTTTCCAACTGGCAGTTAAATGAAGGCAGGAACAACCCACAAACTATGCAAAGCAAATCTGTTAACTATCCCATCCAACCCTAGTTCTAACTTCTTGGCCACCCTATTCCTTGTCTGCGTCCCTGGCCTCTAAATTGAAGTAAATCTCTGTTTTTGAATAGTTTTCCCTGTACCAGAAATTCCCACTCGACCCTCCACGCACTGTCGAAACTTTAAAACTTGAACAATTTGTGAATTTAGTGCCAAAGTTTTGCTTCATTTTTGTTTCTACACTTTTTCATTATCGTTTGCTCTTCGTTCTCATTGGATTTGTTGTTGGTGCTGTTGTTCTGGTTGGCGTTTCTGTTGTTGTTTTTGTGGTTGTTGTCGTTGCGGTTTTCAAATTGCGATTGTTGAGATTTTTGGGTCTATTACAGCATCGTCAACAGAAACGGGGGGGAAACAAACGGATAAACTACTTAGTGAAATATGGCAATCATTTGTCCAACATTTGGATGTCATATTTCGTTAATGGGTATTTGAAAAACTTTAAATGGATAAAGTGTGTAGAGTGTGAGTTTGGCAATTTTCTGCTTGGAGTAGCAGACAATTTACTGTCTACTAAAATACTAAATTGATTTGGTTCTACCAAAATAAAGGTTATTAAAATTATATTAAATTTGCCGACAACTTGAAGTTTTGTTTAAATTTCTTTTGTGCAATTGAGGGAGAAATAGTCAACTAAGGATTTATTTTAAGCCAATGCTTCATCTCTTAATGTACCGTATTATTTCTCATGTTCTGTTATAACTGTTACTTTTCTCTTTCTCTCTGTCCTTTCGGGCTCTCTAACAGACCTAATGTACTCTCACACGCCAATCTTTTATTCTGCACTCACCTCACAACATAAACAAGCTTGTAAACAGTTATTTCCTTGCGCGTAAATTAAAGCAAACGCAGATAAGTAGCGGTCAGTGATGGCATTATTTAATTTAAATTTAATTTAGCTATTTTACCATAAGGAATACAAATTTCTTTGTTTTGTAGCTGTAGATTAATACAGCTTTGAAATCATTTGAAATTTAATAAAAATTATAGTAAACTTAAGTATTTAATTCTATTTTATAATGCAGTTGTTTGAATAAAATAGTGCAAAAATATTTACTTTCCTTTTTATTTTTAGGGCAAACATGTATATTAATTTAAGTTCAGTATTTAAAATCATTTTAAATAAATTTCTAGCTTTGTTTTTGCTAGTTTGGCAGCACTGACTGCGGCACAGACATACAGTTGAATATGCAGACAGCTTAAAAGTATGCAACATAAAAAGCAACTATTAAGCAGTCCCAGCAACTCCAAATCGCAACAAGCTCAGCCAACACCACAAGAGACAGTGACAGCGACAGTCTGCCAGCAGCAACAGCAACAACAACAAACAAATAACAACAGTTACAATAACAACAACAACAGTCATAAAATGCTCCATATGCAATGGTGGCTGGCATCCAGCGTCACATTCTCTTTTTGTGGTAATAAAAACTAATTAAATCTGCACGAAAAGCATGCCAACAAGCAGCCACTCTCTCGCTCTCATTCCCTATCTCTCTCACTTCCACTCTTTTTCTCTCTCTCTCTCTCTTTGTGTTGATGTTGTTGTGGCATGCAGTGTTGCAACATGTTTCAACACTTTGCGTCTGGCCAAGGGAACAAACACTTTGGCGGCAACAAGGGAATATCAAATCCACATTGAAAATTTAATAACCAAAAATTTGCAGCCGAGTTTCGCTACAGATTTTTTTTCTTTTCTTCAAACTTTTGTCTCGCTTTTACTCTCGCTGTAGTTCTCGGTCTGGTTTACATGTATGTAAGTGCCACAAAATGATGTTGTTGTTGTTAGCTGCTATTGTTATGCCCTGTAGTAGGGAAGTTATTTTAAAACTTACAGAGATTTTTAAATACCTTAAAAACAATTTCTGAAATTTGTCAAGGAAAGTAATAAATATTTTCTGTAATTAAATTTAAGAATAAAGTACGAAAACTGAAAACTTTTAAAAAATTATTAAAAATATTTACTAAGAAGCTAGAGTTCCTTACAGAAATGCCAAACCTTTTATAACAGTCTTAAAAATAATTAATTGCACCTATTTTTTTTATGAAAATTAACTTACTAATATAATATTCAAATACAATTTAATAATGCCTGTCACAAAGTTTAATTTAGATTTTCCACAATTGTTTTAAAACCTATGAATTCGTTGTATAGGGTATTTTCTTCGTCTATCATGTTCTACACCGCTTTGGCTTTTCTAATTGTTGCTGTTGTTACGTTTATTCATTTATGTTTTATGTGGCATTTTCGTCGAATGATTTTTGGCACACGCCGCTGACAAAAAACTTTTTTGGCAGACAGTTGCAGTTGTGATTGTTGTTGCTACTGTAATTATTATTGTTGGCACTTTGGGCTTGAGTTGTGTTCATGTTCTTCTTATTCTTATTGCTCTTATTTTTGTTTTTGTTGTTGTTAGTCGCTGCTAAGTAATAAGCAACCAAAACAACAACAACAACAACCATGACGACAGCACAAAAGTGTCGACAGACGAAAATGTAATAAAATTGTTGGCAAGTCTGGAGCACAAGGTAGAAAGCAGAAATCACAGAGGATGTTGCTTCCACTCACACACACACACACTGACACATACACAGTGAACGTAATGGTGTTGTAATGCTCGTAAGCAGGTGTAATTGAATGGCCTGCCTTCCCATTACCTTACTCCCTCCCGCCCACTTTCCCCTCTCTGTCCAACTTCACGAAACTCCCAGCGGAGTTTCCGCTTTTGGCACGAGACTTCAAGTGCGCAACGACGTTTGTGTCTCTGGTGTGTGTGTCTGTGTGAGTGAGTGGCTTTTCCGGCTGCAGGAAATTTCATATGCATTGTGGCTTGCCATTAAATGTGATAATTGAATTAATTGCCGCCAGTGTGAAATTTGTTGGAGACGACGGCTAAAAGAGATGATCAGCAAGGCAGCTTTAAAATATTATAGATAAATTATGAAAGATTTAAAAATGAATTGTTTTAAATAATTATAAAAAATGTACGATAAATTTATTTTTAAATGACGCAGAAAGTTTTATTAATTCATTCTAGAAATAATTATTAAAAATAATTTTTAATCACGAAAAAACCTG
Organism: Drosophila parthenogenetica; assembly: GCA_035047505.1. Taxonomy (NCBI): domain Eukaryota; kingdom Metazoa; phylum Arthropoda; class Insecta; order Diptera; family Drosophilidae; genus Drosophila; species Drosophila parthenogenetica. Next base: position 373,423 of record JAWNPM010000242.1, read on the forward strand.
CTGAATAAATTTAAATAAAATTTCAAACACTTCTGGATTTATTTCTCTGTTTAATGAATTTTAATTTACTTTCAAAATAAAAGAAAAATAGTGTTTTAATTGCTCCAAAAATGTATTTAACATTTAATTATCATGAGACGGAATGTTGACTTTGAGGATTAAACTGTTTAATACCCATTCAATGGGACACTTCAAAAGCAGCGAACGATGGGCGTTAACTCATTACTGGAATGGCCCTTGGGTACAAAATGGTAATTTGATATTTTATTGACTTGGCTCAGACCGCAAGCCAGTCAGCCTGCTGCTTAGCTATTAATAGTCAAAACGCTTTAAAATTAAATGTAAATTTGCCAAGAAAGTAGCAATAAAACGCGAGGAAAAGTCGTTTATCATTTCTAGCCATCAACACGACGCATTTCCACTCCGCACCCAACACATAACAGACAGGTAGAAAAAACCTTCACCCAAACCAGATATTGTCCAGCGTAGCACAAGGTGTAGACAAAAGTTAAATTTACATTTTATACAGCAGCCACAAATTGTTGCCAATAACTGCAATTCTCGCTAGTTGCGAAATTAGATCAAAGGAAATCAAAAGACAAAATCTCAACTGATTTTTGTTGAGTTGAAAAAGACGAAAGACGAAACGAAAGGAAACCATGACGGCAAATTGATTGCCGCTGGGAAATCGACGCTAGCAGATTAAAATATGTAAATTTCATAAAAAGCGATAAGCGATAAGAAAAAGAATTTTCTCTTTACTAGAATTCTTAAAATTATGAGAAATGGAAAACCACAACAAGACTTTGAATGCATTAAATGGCTCACTTGGTCAGCAGTTGAAGTAACTGGCCAATACGATAATCATTACCATTACCAATCCCCAATTCCAATCCCAAATACAAGAGTTTTCTCTCGGCTATCTTCGGCATCCCATCTTTATGACTTTCCTGATTGCCAACCGCGATTTCCAGCCCTTTAAGGAGTCTGAGTGTCTAAGACCCGTAAACATTTGGAAGACGTTGCTAACAAGTTTAAGCCGCTTGGCAGCAAAACAGAATCCGCATCCGAAGCAGAAGCCGCAATAAAATCCAAGTTATGGAGCTTATTTTGAGAAGGAGTTTAAACTAAGAATGGGAATAAGACTCAAGCTGAATGGAAGGGAAGCGATTGCAATTGCGATTGAATTCAAATTCCGATATTGCTCTTCAAAGTCGAGTTGAAACCGAGACGAGTGAAAACCTGAAGCTCCAACTGAGTTTTCATCGTCTTGACTCCATTTCCATCGTCATCTCCATTTCCACCTTCATCCACATCCACATTCCTCATCTTCAGTTCTCATCGGTTTATTCTGTTAAGCTCGTTTGCCACGGCGCCAGTCGAGTGGAGTTCTCCATTCAGCGAACTCTTCAGCTTGTTTTGTCAAATAGGGGGGCGTGGCAAAGGCAGAGGCAGAAGCAAAGGCACAGCCAGAGACAAGGGGATGAGGAATGAAGGCCATTCATGGATGCGAATGTGGCTGCTTCGCTTTGTTGTCGCCTTAAATATTTTATTGATGTCATTTCGACAATGGTCCAATGTTCACTTGGCTGCTCTCCTTGCACTCCTTGAGTCTTGAATGTTTTATTGCTGCCTTGTTGATATTTTTATCATCTTCTTTCTTTTCTCTCCTCTATCCATCTTTATCCAGCTTATGGCTGCTTTTAGCGCTTTAAATGTTGTTCTCTTCTCAAGTTGTTTGTTGTGGTTTAAAAGCTCAAATCAAATCAAATTTGATGGGCCTCATTTGTGGCAATTACTCATTGAGGAGAGGGGTAAAGGGAGCACTTCTTGGGCTGAATAAGTTTATGGGTTAACCAGTTATTCTGTTGACCAATATAAATATTTATCTATTCAATAGCATAAAGTTCTATAAGTTATTCCTTGGCCACGTTCAGAACTTCTTGCTCTTAACTATGTTAGTGTGTTCCTTTGTGCTCCGATAAATTGAACAATTTTCCATTTATGCGAAATGCACTTACAACTTTTTATCCCCTTCCTTAAATACACACACACACACACATAAACTCAGGACCTCTTTTGTGCAGGACACTTCATTCCTTTGCTGTTCTTCTATGTTGTTCGCATCCTTTAATAAACTGGTCGCATAAAGAATTGGGCACAGATAAAAAGTATGGCAAACATGTTCCACACGAAACTTTGCCTCACATTTTCTGCACACTTTTCTCCCTCCTAGCCCTGTCCCCGCCCTCATTTTAGGGCACCGTGACTGTTGTTAGGCTGGCAAGGCATGCATGTGGAATTTTTCTTTGTTATTTTACAAAAATTGCAATGCGTGGCATTCTTTTGGGCGAATTTTCTCAGGGTTTTCCATACTGAATGGCAGGGCTAATAAGGAAAAGCTGCTGTACGTTTTCCACTTTCCATAAATAAGTATAATTAATTTTTCCAGGTGCCCAATCGCTAATATCTTGCTAGTTTTTAATGTCTTCCTCTTCTTTGGGTAATTTGTTTTTTCCAGTATTTGGCTTCATTTGTATTTGTTTGTTGACTTTGTTAACTTGCTTTACATAAATTTTGCTAGTATATTTTTCTCCTTCTTGCTCTGCGGAAATTGTCGTGAATAGTTCATTTCAGCAGTTTACGTTTGCATTTTGGATTTATTTTTTATTTTCTCTAGAATTTTTTTCAACTTCTTTTTCTTTCATTTTTGGCTGTTTTACAAAACTTTTGCCGAGCAGCTGCGATTGCAGCTGCCATTTAGTTGGCCTGATGTAGTTGTTGTTTGTGTTTTTGGTTGTTGTTGCTGTTGTTGGCAAGAAAAAATAATTTCCCCTTTATGCAGATGAGTGCAGTCCTCCACTGTCCTTGGTGTTCTAACTACGGTCCTTTCTCGTAATGAAATTGACATCTTGTGTCGCGATTTCAAGCTGATTTCGTTTTATGCTCTTCCTTTATTTCATCTGCTGCTTTTTGCTTGTGGTTCTTGTTTTTCCATCTGCATGAAAGTAAGCTAAAAAGCAAATTTTACTTCTCGAATGCAAAAGCAATTTAATTTCCGCTTATGTTTGGCTTTTTAGTCAAACCTTTTAATAAATGAGTGGAATATCCCGTTAAAGCTGTTCATAAGCGCAATAAAGAACGTCAAATAAAAATTTCAAGTAATTGTTTAATACTTGTCTCAAACAAATAATTTAATTGTTTTGTAATAAAAGTGTCACTTTCATAGTATTAGAATAAAATGAAATATTGCCATTTAATTGGTAGATTCAAATACAAATTTTGTGTAACAAAAATAAAGTTTAATTCAAATAAACCCTAGTCCCAATTAGTTCAGTCATTTAAAAAGCATTTCATTGTCATGGCCATTACAAGTGACCAATTTGTTGTTAGTGTTGTACACTTTTTGAAAAATTTCCACAACGCATCATTAACTATGGCAACAGTATCGAGAGCTGGCACTTAAATTTTTATTAAAAATTAAAGAACTGAAATGAATTATGAATGATAAACTTGTGGCACGTATACAGCAATAATTAAATTGAATATGGCAATATTTTGTATGATTTTTATTATATTTATTTCATGTTTTTGTTGCAGTTGTTGTTGATGTTGAAATCACTTGAGAAAAAAGTGTTGCGTGTAGTAAAAAATAAATAAATTAAATGGCACAACAAATAAAATGCGGTCGTGTTGCAGAAGTTACCTCATACCTGGCCAAACAACTAATTGTTTATTAATGTAATGCACTTTAAATACTCTGTAATTAATGAGGATAGTTGCCTAAAAGGGTATATGTGAGTAGGAAATTATTGGAAAATAGTTCGATAAAACAAGTAGCAAGAAATGAGCTCATTAGATTAAGTTGTTGGCTGTTAATGAACACTGATTTCAAGCTAAGATAAATAAATTAAAATAGCTAATTAGCTATGCAGGGTAGTTTAGTGCTTAAAACTCTAGACTTCCATTTTTTTCTCGTTTTTTTATTGTTTTTAATGCATGTTTTTGGTTGTTCGTTGCAGCGTTGTTTAATTTGGTTGCTAATTAAGCATTTAACACATACACATGTTTATATATTTGCTGTTCTCGACTTTTTTACTTTATTTCATTTATTTATTTTTTTTTATATTTTATTCATTCAATTTGTTCACTTTTGAATTGGGCTTTGGATATCAATTGATATGCGCCATTTAGTTTTAATTTCCTTTTTGCAGTTACAACTCATTTCATATGCTTAAATACATGTTACATAGTTATAGTGTATATATCTGTGTATATATATTGTTTTGTATATAATTTTGTGTCGTTAGCTTTGCATATTACTTGTAACTCATTAATATAATATAATATATTTAACACCTTTGTTCTGTATGTAAAGCAAAACACAACTTTTTTTCTTTGCTTAAATGTTTAACATTCGTTTTAAGTATTTTCGTTTTCATTTCCATTTTAGTTTTTGTTTTTTTACAATAATGTTTAAGCTTTAGTTACACATTACTTAAGTTTAGGCTTAAATATTTCAGAATTTTGAATGGGAAAATAGCATGGATGTGATCAAATGATAGTGAAATTTTTAGCTTCTCGGTTAAGCAATTGAGTATGGAAGTGTGAATGATTTTGGAAGTCTTAGAATATACCAATTGTCTACATTTACATGTGAGCTGTTAATGATGTTAGAATTATTATGTTATTTTTTAGTTAAGCTATTAATTTCTCCATTCATATACATTTTGAGAGCCTCGTTAGCTATAAAGCGCTTGACCATAGACAGCTGTAAGCCATATAAGTAATTTACCATTTATCAGTAAATTACTAAACAATAAAATTTTAATTCAATTTTTTATCTGCATATAAGCACTTTGATTTAAAAGATTTTCATTCTCGATATGTGTTTGCTATTTTTTTTTAATATTCGTTTTGTTTTGCATTTAACGTTGCATACCTTAAGGCGTAAATATAACTAACTGTCTGTGTGTGTGGGTGTTCGCGTGTGAGTGAAGGTGGTAGTGTGTATGAATTTAAGCTTTAAAATGCCTTTAGCGTTTAACGCATCTACATCCCATAATCTTTTCAACAATTGATTTCAGAGATGTTATTTTTGAGCTTACAAGAAAAATAATAATAATAATTACAATGAAATTGAATTGTTAAATTATTAGTGAATTTTCCTATACAGGTCTAAGCTAAGTTTATTATTATTCTGGCTACATTTTGGGTTTCATCTTCATTGCAGCAAGCTCTTGTTTGGCTTTATTTGCAATCATTTCTTTTTTTGGGGGGCGGATCATAACTAGGGTCATCTTCTTCACTAAGGTCAAGACGAGTACTTGATACGGTAAGTATATGTATATATTTGTATATGTGTGTGTATCTTCTGCTAGTTTGTGTTTTCTTAAGCCTTAAGACTAGATTATGTAGATATGTAGCTCTAAGATACAGTTTGCTTTAGCTAACATAAACTTAAGCTAAGCCTAGAAAAAACCTTAGCTGACAGTGATATTAACAGTGTTGGTAATAACACTGGTAGCCACGCTATGGCCACAATGCTGTTGGCATCATTGCCCTCCATGCTGCCTTCGAAGGCGGGGCTCGAGGGGCTGCCATTTCCGGTTGACGCAATTTGGGTTTTATCTAGGAATGATTTTTGTTCTGATAAACCGATTTCATTCAAATTGGATTGATAGCGCGTGTCTTAATGATGGAATCAAACATGAGATGCAATCAAAATGTTTCACGAAAAAAAAAGGGATTTAAAAAAGAGAAAGAGAGAGAGAGACAGAAACAGAGTTTAAGAGAAAGAGAGAGAAAGTTCATGTATTGCGGTAAAGTGAATATGGTGCCAGGGAGATTAACGCATACAAGGAATGAACAGATGAACTGCATCAACTACTCACTTTTGTCATGTCCATACATGGAACGCGTTGAATCTGAGTTTCCATAGCCGATATTATTGCTGTTTCCCTCACTCCAGTGGGACTCAGTTGTGTAAATACCCGAAGAGGCTGTCGTTGGTGGATATGAAACTGAAATGACAAAGGAAATTGGGGGTCTATATAGAAACATATTTACATACATCTCTCCCACTTATTATCATATTATCCTTCCCCTTCGAAATTAAATCAACTGTTAACCACATTTTAGAATTGTTTTTGCTTCTATTTTCTTATTATTGTTTACTGTTTACGATTACTTTACATATTTTTGTTATTGTTCGCTAAATGTTTTTCAAATTTGGTATTTTTTCTTGCTATTTGCAAACTAAATTTGCATAACAATTTTCAGTTTTGACATTTTCAGCACGTTTTATTCCATTTGATTTCATTTTGTTGTGACTTTTTTTCCACCCTCTTGTTATTTATTTAAAATTTGTGCTGTCTGTTATTTTTGAGCTCACTCCAGTGTTGCATACGCCCGAGTTGATTACGCAAAATGCTAATTATTTGATATTTTCATTATGTGACAATATATGGCACACATTATCTCCCATTTGCCAGCTCCGAATTCCCACAGAATCGTAAGCTCCCCAATGTTCATATAATAAAAGCATACCCGACTTTCCCCTCTTCATCGCTTGATTGTTGTCTCTCTTTCTGTGTGTACTCCTGTTTTCCGACTTCATTATTGATATTTTCAATTAAAGCACGTTTTAATTATGCCGTTCTCCAAATTTTTTCTGCGTATTTGCCCAAAATCCCAACTGCAATTTCCAACAACTGTTTTAAATATGCAAAATCGTTATGATTGTCAAATGCTTTATGCCTTTGGTACTATTTATTAATTTAAATATTGCATTTTCAATTGCATTTGAATCTAATTAATGCACGGATTTGAAACCCTTTGGCATTATTCAGTTTTGGAAACTTTTGAAATGTTGACTTCCTTTTAAATTAAAGTCAATAAAATTTCTTTATAATTAGACTCGCAGCGATATTTAAGTTAATTGTACAATCGCAGGTCTCCAGCTTTATTTTTGGCAACTTTTAGCTAGTCTCAGCAAATCCATCACGTAATTAAACTAAAAACGTGATATTAACTCTCAACTTGAGCTACAAAATTGAAGCGTTGCAAAAGTAAAAGAGTACAAAAAAGATATGCCATTGAAGGGATAGAAATTTAAGTTTACCCTGAGGTTTGGCAACTCATGTGAGTCAATTCTAGTCCTTGGCTGTAGTAATTCTACTTTCTCTACTCCTCAGCCCTCAGTTGGGAAAAAACTTCTGTCACGACAATCCTAGAAGACCGCCCAGCCAATACCACACCTCAAGCAGAGCACGTGACTTGATTTTCAGTGGCTTGATTATAGCTCTGAGCAGATGCCATACCGCACTTTGGCAAGGGCCTGCCTTTTTAGCCAGCAAATGTAGTCAGAGCCAAGTGCCCAGTAGGGTATTCAAAGGTGTTACGAATTCATCTTATTCCGTCTCTTTCTCTTACTTTTTCCTACTCTTTCTCTAGCTTGCCTTTTCGAAAAACCTTGAACTGTGCTCGACCGTTGGCCAGCAGCGTGTCAGGCAATTAAGTCAGCCCATTTGTGGGCCATTGTGGTTGAGATTTTCTTTGTTCTGCTTTTTTCTCTGTGGTGTATTGCTTTGTTCGCCTCAATGGATAAATGGCTAAAATTTGTCAATTTGTGTTAAGGCCAATGCGCCAGTTTCTAAACACCCCCCAAATTCCATTTATTGGACATGAATCTCTTAATTAGCCGCTTCGACCTTAGAGTTCTAACAAGACTCATTAGAATAAGACGAGTTTTTGTATTAAATTCCTACTCTTTGCAGCTTAAATTTCAGCCTGTAATTTATAGTATTTTATATGTCAATTGAAACTTTAGAACTTTATTTAGTTACTCGCATGCAAACATTGCCAACGATGCAAATAAATTGCTGACTTTACATTTCATTTCCAGCTGCAGCACGCGGCGTATGCGCAATGTTTTTGCAACATTTGTTTGCCAAACAATTAAAAATACATTTGTTAGTAACTTTTCCAACATTTTTCAAGCTGCTATCGAGTTGTTTTGAGTTGTGAGTGCTTAATGGTGTTTCAGTCATTTCACTTTTGAGCTATTTACTTACCATACAATCGTATAATGCCATCAGTTTCTCCCCGGGGATTCTTAGCTACACATTTATATATGCCATCATCACCGCTTCCTACATTGATAATTGTCAGTTTCATATGCGTTTTATAAGCAGGCACGCCGACACTTGATTCGACTCTGAAAGTGTCACAAGAAAAGAGGAGAATTTAAAAAGATTTTGTTATAAATTATAATACAAACTGTGCACTAGAGGGAATAGTTAGTTAAGCTTCTTTACTCACTTGTATTTATATGAGTCATGTATGATTGGTCCCTCGCCACGTGTCCAATAATTCAAGGACGTTGGATGTGCCTCCGTAAAACATTCGATGGTGACGTTGAAACCTTCGGGTGCACCAACCAATTGATGTGGTATGAGTAGCATGGGCGGAACTGCAATGTATACAAATTATAAAGAATTAAAATGAACTATTTTAAAACAGGATTTTAATAATAATACTTTGTGGACTCCTTGATATATATATTTTATAAAAAAAAGATTTAGTTTTCCATACCAAAGAGCTGAATAGCTTATACACAAATTAGCTAATTCTAACCATTTTATAAGCCCCCTTTCATTTACACCAATGCTCTTGTTTATATCGTCCAGCTTCGTTAATGACCACTCAACTCACTTAACCCGTTGACAAGTTAATTAAGTAGCGCATTTTGTCACACTTAAGCATCGTGATACTTAATATACTTTTGATTAAGGGCAGTACAAAAAAAATAAACTGGACCAAGGGGGAAAACAGAGCAAACCCATCAAAAGGCAGCCGTAAGCTCAGATGCTTCACGATACTTTTCATAAACATAAAAACGACGCTAATTTGTGTCCAAGCTGATTAAAATTTCAATTGGTTGGGGGCAATGGGAATTAAGAGAGAGAGCGAAAGGGGGATAGGGGGAGAGCGGAAATGGAAGCCGTGAAAAAACCCTTTGGGCTTGAGCCGCAGCTTAATTGTGAGCTCGTGGCAAACGTAAATCAACAAAAGGTAAAACAGCCAGCGAAATGACAAGGCAAATGGATGAAAGAAGAAGTTTCCATTGTCTATATCCAAGCTCTTTTTATGCCCAGCCTAATGATGATGACAGAGTCAGAGTCTGACTCAAGCACAAGCTCCAACAATAACTATGAAAAATGCAAAAATGTTCATTAGTGTTCATTGGCAAAATGCGAGAAAAAAAGAATATGGAATGGAAAACCTGAGACTCTCATTTAATATCTTAATTAAAACTGTTCGCTGTGGTGCACCTGAAGTGTGGGTAAAAACTGTCAGCGAAATTCCATTTTTCTTTTATTCTGAATTTGTTTTCCTGTTTTTTTTTTATTTTGGCAGAAGCATTGACAACATTTTGTATAGGTGTCTTTTATATAATTACAAGTCATAAGAGCTCAACAGATGCACGCAAATAACAAAACAGACTGAAGAGAGACTGGAAGACTGGAAAAACAAGCCAAGCAAAATAGTGAATAATGCTATTCATAAGATTTTTTCATGAGATGCATTCGCTAAGAGCAAAAATAGTTTTCTCTGTGTAAGTTTTCTTTTTACCTACTTTGAATGTATGTCTGTATGTATGTGTGTGTGAAAACTGTAGCGAACTTTATTCTCGGGCAAAGAAAAGGCACAGCCTTGTGACTTGCCGACTTGCCTCTCAATTTAAATGAAAATCAGTTGCATAAAAAATTATACTTAAGATCTGGCCCGACTTTGGTATTTGCATAAACCAAAACCACAACCAGAGTCATAGTCAGAGCTTGAGAACAGAGAGTTGAGAAAAAAATGAAATGTTGGACGAACCAAACAAGCAGAATGTATGCATAAATTGGACTTGAAACTTTGTTTGTCAATATGCAGACAGGAGAAGGGAACAAAACTTAAGAAACTTACCAAAATGAATTAAAGAGATTGCTTGCTTTTGGTTGGTTAGAAGATGTCAGCACTTAGGGCTATGAAAAATTATCTAATAAAATTATGCAGTTTGCAAACCAAAACAAGCTCCAAGAAATTGAAAAAGTCTGCATTTTATTTGGCTAAAGGAGACAGCCAGAATTACTGACCGGAAAAAAAGAAAAATGCATTCTTATAATAATAACTGATCTCAAATTTATTGTTATTGATAACTTGTGCTGTCTTTATAATACTTTTTGAGGCATATTTGTTTGCCTGACAGAGGAGAAAGGTAAATTATTATGGCAGCATAAAAATCTCTTCCTTGATCATTCAATAAAATCTTTTTAACAATTTACCAAATCAAAGAACTCTCTCTCTATTCTACCTTCATGGTCATTTAAATGTAGTATTCTTCTCTCAAACTCTAAGCCAATAACAATGCAATCAGCTGAATGCCAGCATCATTATCATCGTCTTGGCCATTTGCTATTACACTAATTCCGCAAATATTGTGCAAACATCCTTTTCATGCAATCAATTCGTACCCATTTCACTTCCTCTCTTCTTTACTCCTTTTCACTGAACAAAGCCAAATGCTTTACAGACTTTAAGTGTAATCCTTAGCCAACACTCGCAGCCCGTAACGAGGCTTCATTAACTGCTAATTTTCAAGTTCTTTACACTCAGCAATGTCACCTTGCAATTTTCTGTAGAAATAGTCACAGACAGACCAACAGACAGTCAGACAGACACAAAGCTGTCACTCAGTGTCCAACTGACTACTGAGGCGAAAACAGCAGCAAACCACTCAGCTAACTTCTTCAACTTCTTGTCTGATCCTTGTGCTGCCAGGCTAAATTATTGTTGACTCAAGTCCCTTTTTTACCTGACTCCGACTCTGATTCTGTCTCTGACTCGCCAGTGGCCACTTAGCAGCTTCGCTAGCTATTTCCCTCTGCTTTTGTTCAGCTTTCACAATATTGTCGCCACTCAATTGTAATTTAAATCAGTGCCAAGGAGTGGGCAGAAAGTACTTGTTCTGTCGCCCAAAAGTCGAGTGCTTTTGTGTAAAAATTATACACTTTCAGTGGATATGAAAGTTGGGGAAAGAGTGAAATAACTTTATTTTAAAAATTAACTTAGGTGGATAATTTTAGCTTATTTAATGTTAAGAATAATTAATAAATTAGTTCAAGTGGCTTCTAAAATAGACATTAATAAGTGATCTCTAAAAATATAATTTATTTTCTTGTTTTAATAATAAAGTTTTTAAAATAAAATTACATTTGGAAAGGAAATTACATTTAAAATATAGTCTGTTAATCTGTATGGAAAAACTGAATTGTCATAAATATGAGCTTCAAAATATAGTAATTTTATCTCTAACTAGAATAACATGAATTGATCCATTTATAAATTAGATTCATTTCTGTTATTTGTTGTCTTTTCTTGCAGTTTTCTCTTGCTAAAAAATCATAATTTAATATAAAAAATGGAAATATTATTATTAGCATTTTTTGCTACATTTTCTAAGCCAAAGTTAAAGTTTTTTACCAGTCAAATAAGGACATAAGCTACTATATTATTTGATATCTGATCCCTTTCTGGCCATTGGCATTTTAAAGCACTGTTAAGCAGCGACAAATTGTATAAAAACTCACAAGAAATTATATCAAAGCTAAAGGATCTGGATTGCATACCAAATTAGCTGTTTGTGTTGACGATTTGAGATACAAAACTGAGACTAGGGAAAAAGTGGATATAGCTTTTTTTTTTCCTACAAGTGGCGTCAGGTTAAAGGGCCTTTTGCAGCATATGTTGTCCTTAGGAATACGAGTAGTATGTCCTGCTGCTGCACAAGGCAAACAAATCAGTATGCAGTCAGAAATGTAAGAAACAAAGTCGCACACACACACACACACACACACACAGAGTCACAGGCACACACTCATACACGCACACACTTTTAGAACGGAAACAGTAGCTGAATTTGTTGCTTCCTGTTTGTTAAGCAACGCACGCCACAATAAACGTACAAATATACAGCAAAATAAGCCAATGGAGTAGGAGAGAGAGTTAGAGAGAGAGCGTGTGAGAGAGAAGGAGAAAGAGGGAGCCAGAGAGGCGGAGAGAGAGGTTAATGTGTGTGTGTTCTGGCTAAAGGACATATGCAAGCTGTCACAGTTGTTTTAACAAATTGTTTGGGGAGGTTCAGCACACACACACATACCCACACAAATATATTTTTGCTATGCTCAAAAATGAATTGGAAATTTGTTTCTCCTTTTCCTGCTTCTCCTACAACAGTTTCGTTGAGCACCAACAATTTTGTTTTTAAAAATCAGCGTACGATTTGATATTTATTTATACCAAAAGCAAAAATCATTTCTCTTGCCAATACTTTTGCCCAAAAAATTATCATAGTTCTCCTTTGGGACTGTGTTATTGCAATATGCATTGGCGAAAAGTATCAAATTGGATTTTGTGGCTTCTGCTGGTGCCGTTGCACAAAGTGCATACAAATTGTGGCATTAAGACAGGCATCGGATTATTTCTGTTAATTGTGTGTACAGAGACTACGAACATAGATCTCAGTTACTCCGCTTAAAGTGAGATTTTGATAGATACTGAATATAGTTAAGGTGCTTTAAAGCGGTTGCTAAATTTGAAAATATAATTAAAAATAGCTTATTTATAGCTCATAATTTCGGACTTTTTTTTAGACTAAATTTTAGTTTTGAATTTTAAATTCGAAACATTTATTTTATATTAAATGCCAGCTTTACTATTTTATCCTATAATATTAAAGTACTATTAAAGATTAAAATTACTAACCCATTTGAAAGCTTAGACTTTGATCTTTTATGGCTTATTTTAATTACCGATTTGCTTTTCAGACTATTTCTATATATTTTGTTTAAATAACACTAACATTCCCATTAATAATGTTTTAAAATTAATTTATAATTAATCCTCGAAAATTAAACAAATAATATAATCATTTTACACTCCCCTGATAAATATACATTGCTTATAGCAGGAATTCAATAGTTTGGCTGTCTACTTTCTGCGACCTTTGCCCACCTGCCCCTACATTTTTCATATCCTTTTTTTACCGTTGTGTGTCTGCAGCAATCAAGCATTTAAAGCTTGTTCCTTTTATGGCGAAACTCTGCACACGTGTAATTTGTATTGCGCTTTTTTGTAGCTGACCACAGAGTTACCTGTTACCAGTTACCAGTTTCAGGGTACTGGCTATTGGGTAGTGGGTACTGGGTACTTGGGTAGTGGCTAGTGGCTTCGGGTTCTGTCGTTGGTTTGTTTTGTTAGCAATGTCGTGTACAAAACAAAAATAGATTTATGCTTGCGGCATTTTTAAGTGACAGCAAACAAGCAAATTTTGTGTGACGACTCAGCTGCCTACCCACTGCCACGCCCACCACCGCCTCAATTGTTGCCTGCCTTTCTGCTGACATGACAGCACACGGACAACATGTGATGTGACTGTCGCTTGTAATAAATCTTGAAAAGAACTGCACGGTGATTTGGAGTTTTTTTTTACCTTTTTGTTTTGGTTTTTTAAACTGATATTTTTTCTGAGATTTCGCTACTGCGGCAGCCACAAGTGTGTTGCCACAAATTGCAATCACTCAGGCACAGTGGGCCGAATGAAACAAAAATGAGGCATATACAGCTGGTTTTAATGACTTCATTTATTTGTTATTAATGTATTAAAACAAAAACATAAATCAAAACAGAAAAAGACATAAAATCTGTTTATATTTAAGAATAAAATATTTAATATAAAAACTAATTGATTTGAAATTTCATTTTCTTTCTGTTCAAAATATCAGATAAATTCATGTTATATTTAGCTATTGAAAACCACTTATTTAAGTTAAGCTTTTTATGAAAAAGTATTTTCTTCAATTTCTTTTAATTAAAAAAAAATTAAAAATATTAAATTTACTTTTTTAAACTTTCGCTTTTTAAATTAATCAAAATTTAGATGAATTAAATCACAGTTTATGACACTGTAACAACCATTTGACCCTCAATCAGTTTAACTTTAATCCGCAGTCGCAAAATGGAAATATGAGTTGCCTGGACAACAGAACAAATAACACACGTACTCCGTATACGGCGAATACGCTTCCACTTTCGGCTTCACTTAAATCCGACACTACAAATTTATAAAGGTAGGTTTTTTCGTGTTTCCCTATCTATATATTTTTTATTTATTTTCATTTGGTTTTTGGTTAGGCAACAAACGATGGTTTGGTCAACAAAACGTGGCACGTAATGAAAAATAAATTGAAAATCGTTGCCAAACTGAAGCGCAATGTATAAACTATAAAACTGTGTTTAGTTTTGACCAATTTTATAGAAAAATCTAGCGAGCTGTTGTAAATGTTTGCTAAAATATGGACAGCAAAATATAGAGGGACAGATGGACAGAGAGAAGAGTCACTTTATCATTTTTGGCATGACAAACATTCAGGGAAGCTACAGTGTCCATTCAGTTATACTCACAGTCCACGCTGACTTTGATGCGCTTGGAAACCGTTGGGGGAACCCCGTTGGATGCAATGCAGAGGTAAGCACCCATATCCAGACGAGAGATACGGGTTATCTCCAGCGTATCTCCCTCCCATTCGTTCACTATAAAGAGGGATAGGGGAACGGGAGGAAAAGGAACAAGAGTCAATGAAAATTGCCATTAAATGATTGATGCTCAATTGGAAACTGTCCGATGAGCTTTGCACTTACCTATGTGATTCTTATTGATGGCTATACGCGAATTATCATCACGTTTCCATTTGATAATGGGTCGTGGACTACCACTGGCTCTACATCTCAGCGAAATGTTTGCACCTTCGCGCACAATGACGTCACTCGAACTAAGTGAATCATCAATGTTTGGTGGCACTGGAAAAAAGCAATGAATAATGCGATTGAAATCAAAATTTATTCACAATTGTCAATTGCTGTTCAATGCTAAATTGTTATACCCATAATCCGCTTAAATGTCAACAAAAACAGTCAAATATCTCTACTATATTCAACTGGTAATCATGAAAGCCATTTAAGATTAAAGGCCTTCCACATACACATATATGATATGTATGGTGTGTGTGTGGATATCGTAAATATTTACCACCATTGTTAAACCCAACACAATGGGCACTTCCTAAAATACAGTGTAGTCTCATTTTAAGCGCCAGTTAAAATAGGTGATAAATTGTATTGTTTCTTGGTGTCAATTTGGCTGGCAACAGGAAATTGCTGTGGCAGTTTCAGTTGCAATTGCAATTGAAATGTTTTCAATTTCAATTCACTGCATTCAATATGCATTTCATAATTATTGCAGTAATTGTGCAATTGATGCACAATTCGAATGATATATTGATTTGGCTTTAATCAAAAGTTATAGCCATTTTGGGAAATTGTTGTTTTATTTTCAAAATCATTTAACTACAAGAAATTTTTAAATCAAGCGAAAGTTATTTATTTTGAGTTTGAAATATAAGCTGAGTTCATAAATTATTTAAATTAATTTAAATAATTATTTAAAGTCTATGACTTGCTAGTAAAATTTAAGCCAAAAACTTTTTCAATTAAAAATATAAAAAACAAAGGTGTTCGTTAAGTCAAGAAACTGCTTTTAGTTAAATTGAGAAAGTTTATTTTATGGTTAAGTAATTCAAGCGTTTTCTTTTGACTTATTGACTTGAATTTTAAATTTAGTGTAAAACAAATAATTTAAAAAATTAAGCAAAGGCTAACTGATTATTTAAAAAACTAAATGTTAAAGTTTTTGAATCATCAAAACAGGCCAAGAAATACCTTTAAGCTTAAAAAATATATGTTATTCAAACTATAAAACAAAACATATTATAGATGTTTTATTTTAAGGGTATTTTGTAGTTGCTGCTTAAACCCTTCAACTGTTTCGCTTTTGGATTAGAACAATATTTGAGCATGATAAATTCTAATATTTATTACTAATAAATTGTTTCACACATTTCATTTAAATATTAGTTTTGGCATTTATTTAATTCAATTTATTGTTGTTTTACGCGAATTTTCCTGCCGAATACTTAAAAATCTTTTTTCTTTTAATTAAAAAATATTCGCTGCCGTTTCGCTGAATATCGCATGAATTTTTAATAATTTGTTTGTTTGCCAGCCAGCCAGGAAAATAATTCCGCCTGGGCAAAAGATTCACTGAACTGTGCACTGGACACACACACACACACACACTAAAATTTTGCTTTCGGCTTCTTCTGCTGCTTGCTCTTTGTTTTCTCGCTCTTTCTCACCTCCATCCGCCCTCTCTTTCACTCTCTTACAATCTCGTGGTGTTTGTGTATTTTCCACGCTTTAAGGCAAATAAATTATTTTTTAATTCACCGCGTATTTGTACAGGATTTTCGTGTGGCGCTTTCCACGACTTCTCTTTACCTTTGGGGCTTCATTGCTTTCAAAAGCAATGATTAGAATTCCCATTTATAACCATAAACTCGACTCACCTACAACATTTAGATAACCAAATTGTGTTTTCGCCGTCACCGTATTGATCTGACACATATAACGTCCCTTGTCCTCCTCGTGCACATTATTGATGTGCAAATACCAGGTGCGATGGCGATCGTGCTTATCGTGAGTGACACTTATGCGAGGATTACGCGTGATCACGTGGTTGTGCACTGTGAGTATAGCGGATTGTTCAAAGTGCATCCAAGCGACCTAAAAAGTGGTAAAATAATTATTTATATTAATTATAAATCATTTAAATAAATTTTTTATTATGAGTTCTCTAAGAATGGAAGCTAATTTAAACCACTTAAAAATTCTATAAAAATATTTACACGCAATTTGGATTACAAATTCATTATTCTACCATTAAATCAACTATCACTTTCTTTAAACTTCGTTAGCAAAGTGAAATGAACCACAAAAACGGAAAAACTGTTGACCATTATTTCCATAAAGAGCGAAAAAAAAAAGTAGGAAAATTGCAAAAGATTTAGTAATTAAGCAGCTGAAAAGGAAATCAGCGTGTAATGAGCGATAATGATTTGATTACTTGTCAAAAGAAACGACCAACTGACGAGAGCGATAAAGAAGGACTAAACGAAGTGGGTGGAAATGAAATACAGAGACAAAGCAACAGATATACGTATGAAATGATGGAATGAACGTATTAAAAAAGTATGAATGCAGCAAAAGTGAAATCCATAGCTAAAGTCAACTAATTAGTAACTGACATTGCGCATACGCCACGTGAAGACTTAGTTGGACATAACGAGGTGCTCGCTTTTAATACTGTGCTTTGAAAAATTGCAGTTAATCGCAGAAAGATCAAGCACTCGTTGGATTTTGAAAATTTAAACACATCATTACCATGAAAATGAAAACACGGCTATGAATATCAAGAGCACTTGAATGGGGCAAGCGAACGTCTTGGAGCATCATTACCGAGTACTTCAATAGTTGGCTCAAGTAGCTCAACCGACAGACAGTTAGAGAGAAAACGAGATGAAAAGGGGGAAAAAAAGAGAGAGCAAAAACTACTAGTTTCGCTAACAAGACGACTGGGGCTATCCAATAACTTGACTGAATTTTGGCTTGACAGGCAACAGGAAATAGAATCAAATTGAGGTGTAAATGAGAGCAACAAGAAAAGCGTCGCACACGTGAAACGTGCATTGCATCTAGTAAATAAAATGCTGAAGAAAATAAGAAGAAAACGTAGCAAAGTATAAGGAGTAGGAAAGATGCAGCAGGAAAAGCTGGAAAAGCAGGTAGCAGAAAGCGTAGACCGAGTCGGTTTAGCTGATGGCATGTTTAAATAGCTATGTCTGTGCGAGCAAGATTACTCCTTCAATAAGTTTACAAAAAATGCCAGAGAGTAAGAGAGAGAAGAGCTCTACTACATCCTAAGTCCTTACAGCTATCTCCGTCTCCCTTTTGGAGTGACTGGCAGGTTCGTTCTCATGTATTGCATGCGTGTAATTCATAGCTATCACCGCACACTTTCACGCCCCAGACTCTCATGTTCTCCGGTTCAGTTTATTTTTATATGCGACACTATGATGCAATTTTCTCGCTTCCGCTTTTTGCCAAACGCTTCTGGATTTTCCTTTTCGTTCTTTTTTCTTACTTTCATTCTCATTTTTTTGGTCTTGTGCTGAGCTGTGAAATTGCAAACCGAGTACGTGAGCACATTGAGGTCTAACCCAAGTATGTTGCATGTCGTTAAATGTTATTAAATAGCTTCTCTAAAGGTTGACTAACATGGCTAAGAGCCAACCACTAAAGCCGTTTATACACAGTCCAGAGCTATGCTAAATTCTGTCCAATGAGATGCTTAAGCAGATAACAAATTGAACTCGGTTTATTAGTACATGCAATTGGAATTTAAACTAGTTAAATGGATGCTTCATTTTGTGGCAAGTTATTTGATTAGAGCAAGCTTCCAAACTAAATTAAATGTATTAAGTGCTTGACTAAGAGCTTGATAGGAATTCAAATAGGAAGACAAATTAGAAAATCATGTTATATTTCAATTGATTTAAGGGCTAAGAATTTTGTATCGACAAATTTAAATTATTCAAAGATATAATTTTAAATCGTTTAAATAGTCCTTTATTTACTACGATTTGCTTACCTTATAAGAGCCAAGATTCTTCACCGAACAACCTAATTTGACATTACGTCCAGCAGGTACAGTTACGTTTTCGATGTATTCAGTAAATTCGGGTTCTTCAACAACAACTGAAACAGATCAAAATAATATTTATTTAAATAAAATCAACTTATTTATTACACATGATAATTATGTAACAAGAAACTTTTTCATCAAATTATTCAATACACACAAAGATAACTGAAGAAAAAAACTGTGTAAAATCAAATAACATTGAGCAACTGTTTGTCAACAATCAACACACATATTTTCCATATTTGCTTTAACTATCAACAAGTTAAACATTTTCACGCTTCACATTTTCCAGTCGTTATTTTCACATTTCATTTTGAGTTTTCATCGCAGCTTTCATTTCATTTTTAATGACCATTAAATTTTGTAAATGCATTAAATTGCTGTAAAAGCCACAGCAAAGATCTTGTCAGAAATCCTTTTCAATTTTGCAACCATTAAAAGTGCAATAACATCAACGATTTTCAGTTCAACGAAAATTAAATACTCTCTTAAGCATTTTGAATTCAACACCAAAGTGAAGCTTAAATACATAAAAGAAGAAAACATATAAAAGAAATATGTAAGTCCAGTAAAATATTAACGAAATGGTATTAAATTGGGCTTCTTTGAAAGCCATGAATATTCTGTTCACTTTGTTCGATTTGTACTTTGTTTTGGCAATAAAATAGTAGTGTAAATATTAATCAGAGTTGTGTTTGTTTAAATGTAGTCAATTGCTTTGAGCCAGTCACAAATAAAGTACTATTGCAATTCAATTAACATGTTAGCATTGCAATTATTAAATCACATTGCCGAAAGGCAGTAAATTAATGTTAGTCAATGAGGTCAAAGGTTATAAAAGAAACTCTTTGCTCGGTTATGAAAAATTGCACATGTTTTCTACTGGCTTTTGTATTTTAGAGGATTATAAATGTACTTTTTCGTTTTTAAACTTCAACAAAAAGTATTTTAGACTAAAACTATCTACGACTAGATATCCTTCAGTCCATTTAATTGCTGCTATTCATACTTTATTGAGAAGTAACTCAATGCTCTACAAAATACGTGTACACTTTTCGTTAGCCGACTTTCAATTGAAATTTATTGAAACTTTATTTATTTAACTTAATTTACAGTGGTTTGTGATACACGCCCGCAAGTATGCTACAGTTTTCGGCCATTGCTTTTGCCTAATTAGATATTTATAATGCCCGCCAGACACACACACACATGTACAATTGTGTAATATGGTACAGTGGACAAGGCAGAAGTCAATACAATTTGCTCTGCCAACTCCAACTGCCCCTTGGGTGTAAACACACACACATGCCCACACATATACACTGCTATGTGTACACACTCATGCATGAGCAGTTGGTAAACATTTGACATATTGCATTCGCCACGCCCACAAACATGTACGTTGCCTTCTAATTATGAAGCAACAACAACTACAGCAAAAGTTGCATAAATTAGGCAGAAACTCAAGGCAAATGTAACCATGACATTCACATTCACATTCCTATTCACTTACGCACTCACATTCACTTTTTCTGCACTTTCGCATTGGGAACGCAGTACATAAAGAGCAACAGAAAAGGAAAAAAGAAAATAAACAAGGGGAACAAAGCGAAAAAGGGAAAAAAGGAAGAAAAACTGAATACTGGCGTTGCAACTCAAGCGTGCAACCTTTTTGCAGCAGCTTCAAATTCTCTGCATAATCATGGGATTCCATCCAGCTGCAATTTTCGCGCCAGAGCGCGTGTTTGCATATAAATTTGTGAGGCCCACAAAACGCAGCTACTCACACACACACATCCCTCTCATCCACAGTTTGCCCTATTGGAGACAAAACAGAGTACGGAACTAGACGACTCTCAGATGACCTGCTACCGAGATCATGAGAAGTAGTGAAGGAATAAAAGCTTTAATAAGTATTATGAATCCAATTTTATAAAAGAATATTACTACTATACTGATGATCAAGGTTATTTGAAACCATTTGGTTAAGAAAAACTTGGGAAATCTTGAGAACTTCAAAATGTATCTGAAATAAAATTTAATCTTAGCAATTCATTAAGATCCTCTAAATCTAAACTAAACTGAAGGATTTCTTTACCAAAGACTAATGAATTTATATAAAGCAATACACCATATAAATTGTCAGTCACTTCTACTGGATTTAAGTTCAATATGCCCGATTTTGACAACTTTATGTCTGGCATTGCATAAAAAGTTGGCAATGATATTGGCCAGCAGCAGTTGATGGGCTTGTCAGAGCAGCAAAAGGCTGAGAATGATGAGAGAAACAGAGACGGAGAGAGGGAGAAAAAAGAAACATAGTGAAACAGAAGTACAGTGAACACAGCAGTGGAACGACTGTGTTGTTGATGTCGCCTGTTGCGACATAAATTGCGTTGCCTGAATAAAATTTTGCGCACAGTTAAGCGACATTTGTTTCGGTTTTTGTTGCTCTTCTGCCATTTCCCAGTCTCCCTGATCCCTCTCCACTTGGCTTTTCTGGCTGCACCTGAGCACAATGACAGTCGGGTGGCAATAGGCGGGAATATTCATAGGGAGAACGGGAGAGAAGGCTTGGTTGTATCTCACGCTCTGAGCGCTGTCACCGATTTCATTTTTTCACGCCAGATATACACAAAGATATAGATAGGTATATATGTTATTATATGGTGGTATCTGTGCAGCTGCTTGCTTTCAATTTTTGGCATATAGCCGTGTATCACTTATGACCCGGAGCGACATACTGCCAACCTACAGCTGCCACAACCCCCTACACTCCCACTTGCCACTTTTCTCCTCTCACTTCGGTATCTCTGCATCTCGTAACTCGTATCTTGTATCTCTATCTTCGCATTTCTGGCTGTGTGTAAATATGATTGCCCGAGGTCAGACGCCTGCGAGACGAGTGTTATTGATGGCATCAGACTTTCATGTCAGCCGAAGGCAACAGGCATTAAGATAACCAAGATAAGTACATCAAATTACACTGTG
The DNA here is from genome assembly GCA_035047505.1 of Drosophila parthenogenetica. Lineage (NCBI taxonomy): Eukaryota > Metazoa > Arthropoda > Insecta > Diptera > Drosophilidae > Drosophila > Drosophila parthenogenetica. The sequence continues at coordinate 395,120 of JAWNPM010000242.1, forward strand.
TTGTAAATTGCAAAACACCAGAAAATTAACTCACTGTCTACCATTTAAAATTAGGCCTCTAAAATACTTTACTGTCATTTCAATGTTCTGCATAAAATAATCAGTAGTTCTTTAAAATTTATACACATTTGTTAGCTATTACTTACTATTTAAATTCGATGTTGGCACATTGGGCATTCCGCCAGCAACAATAACGCCATTGCTGCCAAGGATTGTGTTGCCATTGGTGGTGATAACATTGGCGGTGTTGCCATTGGCGGTGCTGATGCCATTGCCAATGCTGGTTGCTGGTGACGTTGACTTGCTGTGCTTGCCGTTGCTGTTGTTGTTGCTGTTGCCAGTGGCGCCTACGCCGCCGTTGACGCTGCCGTTGAGAATTTGTGGCAAGATGATCTTATTGGTGGAGTCCCCCGCTGTTGCCGTGAGCACTAGGAGGGCTCCAATTAGATGCCAAGACGGCAGCAACATCAACTTGCCGTTTTTTTGCCACTTTCCCTAGCCAGGAGCACCAATGATGGCCTCGTGGCTTGGCTAAAGTACATCTCTCTAGGAGCTCGGCTCCACTTTCGCCTATTTCGTGGACCTCGGTTAAGTTTAAACTATTTTTCTCTACTTTTGTTTGAAGTCAAGACTATTATGAAGCTTTGTATTTTAGTTTCGTTTAAAAATTCAGTTTAGTTTACCTAAAATAATGTTATCGATTAACTTGGTTGTGTTTTAAAATGAAATTAAAAACTACTAATTGCTAAAATTTGCAGCCACTTGTCACTAATCTACTTATCACTCTTGAAACACCTCGCAATTACGCAGAAAGTTTAAAAATAATAACTCATGGCTAGCAAATTCAGTTAAACAATTAAAATTTTAATTTGAGTGAACATGAAAAATGTTTGTTGGCAACCAGATTTTATTAATTTCATTACAAACACTTTGCCAAACTCATAAAAAAGTGCATAAAATTTGTTCTTCCTACAGTTTGCCTTACATACACATACACACATTTTTTTCTTCTGATTTTTTGTTTTGTTTGTGGTAAATCTGTTTTTGTCTATGCCAAAACGTCATCATGTGTGTCCTGGCTAATGCATGGGCTGAAAGAGGGGAAAGGGGGTTTTAGGGGGGTAGAAAATTGCTTAATTTCATAAGCGAGCCATAAGGGAGAAAGTTTTGTGCGTTTTGTGTGTTCCACAAGCTGTGGACTCAAACCCAAAGGCGACACGCTTAAAAACCATAAAAAACCATGGATGGCACACAGACAAAAACTTTTACTTCCTTTAGCTTTATTTAGCTTTCTTTTTTTGTGAAAATTTTGAGAAGATCGCCAACAACACGCACGTCACATAAAATGTTTCACATATATTTTTTTTTTGCTTTTGTAAGGCACAGAGAAAGTTGGTAACAGGCACAAAGTTAGCTAGAAATGTAAAAAGCCAATTCAGACTCAGGACAAACACATTTAAAAGCAGCTTTTAAATTAATTGCCTACTGTGTGTGTGTGTGTGTGTGTGTGTGTGTGTGTGTTTGTGGATGTTATCACTGTTATCACTTGTTTCTTGTTGCTGCTCAAATCTCTTTGTAAAGACATGACTGCTTCTGCTGACAGAGAGTTACAGCTGGGGCTTATAAACCATGTCATTAAATATTAAATTCAGAACTAATTAAATTACAGTGTAACTATTTAGTTATAAAACTTTTAGTATATAAACTATGTCGAAATAATTTCTAAGAGCAGTTCTATTAAAATGTTTCAATTTTATTGTAAATTTCTAGTAATTTTGCTGTTTACAGCTGGTGCAGCGTTTGCAGACAATGTAACAACCACATTAATTAAAAAAGTGCTAGCAAACAGTGATCAAAATTCAGTATTTTCACCTGCACTGCTAACTGAAGCCTTATGGCAACTCTATTTGGTAGCAGAGAGTAAAACGGCTGGTGAAATTAGCAAAGTTCTAAATTTAAATGGCCAAAACAAAAGCCAGTCTTTGGAGGATTATGTGATTTATCGCAACAACTTAATACCCCTAGCAAATGTCACTTGGTACAGGGCAAGTAATCTGTTTCTAGATGATCATGTTAATATATTGCCAGAGTATCTACAAAAATGGATTGAATTATTTCAAAGTGAACCTCAATTTGTGGATTTTTCCAATTCCACAGCTACAGTGCGTGCCATAAATGACTGGGTTTCCATACACACCAATGAAAGAATTACCAAATTAATAGATCAAACTAATTCTGAAATGAAAGCAATGTTTCTCAGTGCTTTTTACTACAAGGCATTGTGGAAATATCCATTTGATAACCAACTTACACGTCAGACAGACTTTCATATACCTCTTGAAACTGGAAGTACGCGGACCATCAAAGTTGATATGATGTGTCGTCGGGGTCGCCACAGACTGAACTCAATAGAGAAATTGGATGCAATATCTTTGGAGCTGCCCTATGAAAACACAAATATTTCCTTGGTAATTCTACTACCAAATTCCGTTGAAGGATTGGATAAACTTATAGCGAATTTGGATACACTGGATATTACGGACTTGGCTCCAAAATCATACGAAATGGAAGTTAAAATATATCTGCCCAAATTTAAAGTCGATGTCAGTTTGGATATGAAGAAGACACTGATAGATTTGGGTGTTGTTCAGTTATTTGATGGAGATTTTAAACTGGATAAAATCAAGCAGAGAGCCACAATAGAGGTGGATGAGGAGGGATCAAACATGTTTATTGACGAAGGTTTGCTAAGATATTGGGAGATATTTAACGATTTATTGAAATTATTCATTTCAGAGAAAAGATTTTCATACATCAACTTTCCAATGGTTGTGATTGATGTACGCATTGATCATCCCTTTGTGTTTCTGATCAAAGACGACGATATTGTTTATTTAGCAGGGAGAATCACAATGGAATAAATTTAATAAAATACTTTAAAATTAAAAAAACTAATAAAGAAATATTTAAATATTTAATAATTTAAATAATGATCAATTTTAGCTTGTGTGCTTCTTTTATCCAAAAATCTATTTCAAGTATATATATTTATACTTCTTTAATTACATTTCAACTTATAGGTATGGAAATTTACCCCGTGTTCTTATTGTGGAACAGGCAACAACTTTTTCCTGGAGACTTTTAATTTTATCTCAAATGGGAGCAGCTTTATGCCCACCTGCAAGCATGGAAAAGTGTCGTGTACCTTTATTTGCAAACGCAGATATCCCCGACCATTTATCAATTGTACGCCAGAGGGCGCTACAGACTGGAAGGCTGGGTACCTAGAAACTTAGAGCCAAATCTTTATGACTCTTTGAATTTTTGGTCTGGCAAAAAAGGGTTTTCGTTTCGTTTCGATTTCCTTTTATTTTTTTATTTGGTTTCTACAGTGGCTAAAACTTTTGTGTGGCACGTGCAGGCGGTGACTGTAAAACAGGCGTGGCATACTGAATATGGCGGCTTACACTGGCATAATATTTTGCCAAACTTTATTGAATTCCCAGGCAAATCTGTGTGGCATCTGAGAGGTTAGCTGCGAACGAGTCCGTCCGGAAGGGAAGTAGAAAGCACAAGTTGCTAGACAGCAAACAATCGGCACAGAGAATGAGGAAAATGCAGCAGAAAGGGGTGCAAAGCCAAGAAGTGCATTGAAAGCAAATTTATGAACGCCAAAGTCGTATGGGAAAACTCGAGAATTAAGCAATTCTGCGTGTGTGGTTTCACAATTTTTTCTTCCCTGCCTTTGCTTTTAGGCTAAACAAATGGAAAACTTGTTATTGAAAATCCAAAAGAAGTAAAGTAAAGGAAATCCAAATGAAAATGCAAATATTTGAACTGAAATTGACGTTAATTTGTTGTTGGAATCTTGTTTAAATGCAAAGCAAATACAGCGGGTGATTAGAAACTTGAATTTAATAAAGTTTTTAAAATAAACTTTAAATAAATGAATGAAGAAGTGTGATAGAGACATCGTTACATCACCCAATTATAAATGCAAGAAGCAAATCAGAGCAAAGACTCACACTTGAAATCAACTAGAAACAAAGCAAATACAATCCCTTTAATAGACCCGCGGCCATTGACAGAACGGGTATAAAAAATTCCCTCACACTCGGATTTGGAATGGGACTCGATACTCTAACTGAACAATGCCAAACATGTGACCAATTAGCGCCAAATTGTTGCAAGACAGCAATGGACCAGTGGTCATGGATCAAGCAGGGCAAGAGAAGGGATAAAATGGGATGGGAAGTTGGTCAGATATGGGCAAGTTGACAGGACAAAAAGTAGGTCCGCAGTGCAAACAGACATCGAATGCCGCATTGGCATCCATTAGTTAGTCATGTCGGGGACACGGTTTAATTTTCAGAATTTCACCATCACCATTTTTTTTACCCCAACATTTCTCTGCTTCTCTTGTCTTTTAGCCTAATTAAAAGGATTCCGCACATGTGTAACGCATATGAGCATGAGAAACAGAGAATCGAAGCAGCGCTTTATAAGAGTGAAAGAGAAATATTTATAGAATTTACAGCGTTGAATTAAATGGAATTATTTTTGTTTCCTTTGTTATACAAAGTGTCATTGTTATGCGAACAGCTTTTTAGAGTGCTTCCCAGTGGTTTCCCACACCTTTTCCCACACTCATAACAAAAAAATACGAAAAAACAAACACAATTTGTACAAATTGTAAACAGCAAAAAAATAATAATAATAATAAGCCAAGGCAACTGTGGGTGAATCGCCCCTCGGGGCGTGTCAAATGACCAGCCTAAGTGGACCCACCCTGTGGCTTATTTGTGGCCTAAACGACAGTCGCTAAACGTTGACAGCTTTTGGCTTTCAACACGGCTCAGAGTAATGGAATCTGCTGCGAAAAGGAAGTGAGTAACTCAGGGCTTACGAAAGAAGAAATTACCATTGGAATGACTTTAATGTAATCCAAGCTGAGCTATATTTTCAGGTATTTTAAAGCGTAATAATGTAGTTTTTTCTTGAGGAATTTTTAATGGAAGAACTGGAAGATTTTTAAGCAGAGAAATCAGTGTGTAAACTGCTTGCAGCAAGCGTTCAAAATTTAACACAATGCACTGCTTGTTTCTACTGTAAGCAGATCATATGCTGCTTCTTTCCGTTTTTAGAAAATGGCTGCCAGTTAATTACGAAGCAGTGCATTTAATGATCAACACAATTTAAGCAGTGAATCAATTTCAATGGCTTAATTAACCAACCTAAAAATTATTTTTGACAAAACTGAATTAATAAATTAATTACATAAGTTTCAGGATAAATTAATTTAAATACTTAAAATTTATACATTATAATAAAGGTTAATAAATACTTTTCGATGTGATTCTAATAATATTCAAACATTTATAACCTGAACTAATCTAGAAATTAAGTTGCCACTGTCAAACCATTATCCATGCGGCAGATCGAGGCGCAAGAAGCTGTTACAAATGAAGACATTACGTTCCATTGAGTTGCATCAACAACTTTTCTCTCGTGTCACACCGAAATAAATTCGCACAATTTGTCGCAGTTGGAGGTTCAAAAGGCAATCCCCACCGAATTTGCCCATATATAGCAACTGTGTCCCGTTCTCGTCATCATCATCATCATCATCGATGGCAATGGTGAACAGGATTGGGAATGAAAATGCGGATTGGCAATGGGAAACGGAATGGGAATGGCATCATATTTTTGCAATTTGTTTGCTTTGCTCTGAACAATTTGTAAATTTGTTACGCCGAAACGATAAACAAAAGAGACAAAAACTAAAGCGCAATACGCAAAAATCCAACACCAAAGAGAAAACAATAAGCTGCAATGACGATGACTGGCAAAAAGTTTTGCTTTTGCCCGGCAACTGCCATTGATCTGCATTGACGCCAGCAGGCAGACACACACAGAAGTACTAAGAGCACACACACAAAAACACGTACTCAATGACGCACACACACACACACACATACGTATTACGTATGCAGTTTTGAAGCTGCTTTCTGCTTTCCGGGGACTTTAGTCTCTACCACTCTCACTCATTCTATCCCTCTGCCTTTTACTATTTGTTTCTCTGCTGCATTCTCCCCCTCTTTCCCTGTCTCCACTCCTTTACTCTCCCATTCTGTGTGCAGTGGGTTAATGTATTTTTAAGCTAAATTCTTTGTTTATATTTGCATTACTGTTGTCGTTCGTGTTGTTCTCGTTTCAGTCGCAACAACTGCATCTCTGATTCGAGTCAGGAAACAAATTCTCCTTTCTCACTCACAGTGTCCCCTTTCAAGGCCAATTTATCTATGGGCTTTTCGTACTTTCTTCCAAGTCAAGACCCCATTTAACTTTGGTTTATTCATTTATTCATTTAGTGCCTCATAAGTTGGCCCAAAGTTTTTTGTTTTTGGCAACAAGCCTTTGATGTTCTCTGATGACATGAGTGTTGTCTCTTTGCCTTCTCTACTTTCTGCAGTTGTTTTGGTTCTTCTGTTTACTTTTATTGCATGCAATGTGCATTAGCTGAGTTAACTGTTAAGTGTTTGCACAGGTTAAGTGTTTAAGCCTGGCCGAAAATCATCCATTTCGTTGAAGTATTGAAAAAACTAAGGCAAGACAAGAGCTCTAACCTTGATTGGAGTTCTAACAGCGAATGTGTAATTCTGGCTTAACTTTTGTAAAACATTCTACTACTCAAAATGTACGATATAATATATTTCTAAAATTCTTAACTTAATTGTTTTGTTTCGATCATTTTTCAAAATTATATTCAACTTGTTTTTAAATATCAAATGATTTTAAACTGATAATATATTTTAATATTTAATAGTCTTCTAAGTACGCAATTTAAAAACTTATTTGATCTGATCTAACAAATTTTATGCGCTTTTTATGCCTTTTGTTTATATTTTCTTAAAATTTTATAAAAAAAAACATACTAAGAACACTGTCACATGAACACTGTAAACCAATCGTTCGAAAATGCACTCAAATAAGTCACTCTCAGGTTTTCAAACACGTTATTTCGTTTTGAAATGATCTTTATGAGCAGTACAAACGAAACAGAGAACTCGACGCGTCCGCTTCGTGCAGAATCCGTAGCGAAACTGATTCGTCGACAGGGGCCATACGCACAGCACACATAAAGCAGAGCCGGCTGACAGAAGTAGCAGCAGCAGCAACAACAACAGTAAAAATAACAGCAAAAACAACAACAGCTGCAGCCACAACTACAACTACAGTAAGCATAAGGCAACGGCAACAGCAAAGCAAACGGCAGAAAAGAACCGACGAATGAAAAAAAAATTAAAACACAAGCGTAAACGAATGATAACAGGCCAAAAACCGAAGCCGAACACACAGCACACGAAGCTCGCATTAGCCGAAGCACACTGTTCGTTTCGGATGCTGTTCGTTGTGGTTGTTATTGTTGCCATGATTGCCGGCATTGCTGTCGGTCCGTCGGCTTGTAGTCTGCGTGCAACCGGAACCACAACAACAGACCGCAAAACACGCGACAAAATTGTTAACAGAGCTACAAAGCCGTAACATTACATTGCTCCCCAACCACTTGCTCCACTCCACAGCGACAACTTTAACATTGTGTTACGCTGTTGCAATTTACACAGTCGGTTAAATGACTTCCGGGACTGTTGTTGCTGTCACTGGTTTGAGTTGCATTTGGTTTTGGTTTGTTTCGAACTTAACACAAACTTAGCTCAAACCCAAATTTGTATCCTTGCAACAAGTTGACATGCTGAGTTTGGAATGCTTTGACAATTCCCCCATTGCATTTTCGAGTTTAATTGAATGAATATAAATGCAAAAACAAAAATCAAAACAAGTTTGTGTGATTTTCTGCAAACTCTGCATATTAAACTTCTATTTAATTAAGCAAGTTAATTAATTTCATTTATTTGAATTCCATTTGAAGTCGTGTTGTGTGCAAAACAAATTTAATATTCACAATTCATTTGGAAACTAAATTAAATTTGGCATAGAAAAAACTTTAATAATATTTGGAGTTTATTATTTGAAATTTATCGCTAGTTAAGTTTGTTAAGTAAACTTCTTTTTTTTGACATTAAGAAAAGTGAATAAAAGAACTAAACTTGAAATAAATACAAAATTAAATTAACTTTTAACCATAATTTTGATACAGTATATAGTAAATTAGTAAATAGATTTTCCTGTTCTTGATTTATTTCATCTTTTTGTTAGCATTCGGTATTTTTCGAAAACATATCTCTTAACTTTGAACAACTAATTAATTCGCAGTCTGAAACGGTTTGAAAACTTTAGCTTCCCTGAAATTAAACAGCTGTGGAGGAACACAAACAACGACAGCAACAACAACTACAAGAATAACATGGAGAATTCTTCTTGCCAGTTTTGCGAACTAACTAACAAGCTTAATGAACTCTTTCAAATCACAGGCATCGCTCAATGCCAACAACATTAAAACTGACAAGGCTAGACATACCTCGCAGGGAGTGAGCAGTCCGACGGGGAATACGAGACTGGACTCAGGGAGAAGGAGTAGCTCGACCAGGGCTGCACACTACACTACGGTACGTGCGAATGCCAACAACAAGTTCAGACACACCACATGGCATGTTCATTATGTAAGGCAAGAGGCATTTCCCAAGGGGCTGTGAGTGCGGGAGTAGGCGTGGCACGCTGCCGACTGTTGCGCCTCGGACTCCGTGTGTGCGTGTGTGGTTGTGTGTGTGTGCAGCATGTGGCGCGACGCAGAGGCCACAAAGGTCGTTGCAACACATTTTGAACGCTGTTGTGACGCCAAAAGTCAAGTGTGTAAGCCAAGGGGAGTCCTGAGCGGTAGGAATTGGGGTACGAGGGGCGTGTAGGTCCTTTGCCGGTCATTACAACACTTTGTTGGCTGCTTTTGTAAACTTCTTCGCCATGGTAAAGTTTTCTTCAGTTGTTGTTGTTTTTTTTTTTTTTTTGCTTTCGGTGGCGCCTCTTTGTATTTTTCACGCCGTATCGAAAGTTTTACTTTTCACGTTGTTGTTGCCAACTCGACAATGAAATTTTTGACTGCTGATTGTTTGGCGTTCAATGTTATTCTTCCGGCTGTTGTTGTTGGTCATACTGTTGTTCTTGGCTTAAAGCAGACGGCGACTTGCAGAAAGATACAGAAATAAAATAGATGCCCAATAGTAACTTGTAGCAAATTGAAAATGGAAAGTTTTGGTTTGCAGTTGTGCTTCGACTTTTACAACTTTATACAACTCAACTTATTTCCCTCACTATCTCTCCACAGCTGGCTATCTCTTTCGCAACGTTTTTAAGTCTAGTCTGGTTCGGCAAATGAGGTAAAATAGCATAAACTTTCTTAACAATATAAAGATTTATGTGGCAGATATTTGAAATATTTCTCAGGTGAATAACATTAGTTTTATGACTTTGAAATCAAAAGCATTCAGCCATTCAAGGTGGTGTAAATGTGTTGCAAATACTGCTAAAAGCCACTCGCAGATAGTCAAATAAATATGCCATAAAATAAGCATGTTTCTAACTAAAAGAACCGAAAAAACGGAAATTCACTTCCATCACTTCTATCAGAGGATGAAAGCCAGAAAAAATCAAAGTTTCGTTGCATTTTCCAGTAATTTTCACACTCAAGCTGCCATGCAATGCATGTGCTGTCATCGAAGCTTTTCTCACCACTCCCGTTACGTCTCTGCCATCCCTCCATGTCCTCATTTGATTCGCTAGCAGCTGCACTTACGCAGTGTTACGCATAAGTGCCCGCCACCTAAAAGTATGCAATGCTTTTTCATCGAATTTAATAAAATGACAAGACGAAATTGCGAGTATTCATATTCGCATTCGTTTTCGTATAGAGGGTTTTATTTTTGCCATTTGAAAAGAATTTCGCTGGCAAATCAAGCAAGAAAGCATTGCATAACAGCAGGCGCTGGAGCAAGCATGTGGAAAATGATGCTTTTAAAATTGTAAAAATAACGCGTGAATGGTGATTAGAATGTGTTTTGTCATTCCCGGAGATATTTTGCATTGCCATCGACTGTCAATAAGGACGCTAAGAGCTTGCTTCGAGGAAAGCAGCAGTAGGCCTCACTTTATTAGCCAACGTGACGAGGCGTTTGGCAAAGTTTTTCGTTCCGGAGATGCTAACAAATTGAGTCGCGTGGCGCCTGAAAATATGCAGTCAGCAATTCTGCGGCTAATAACTCAATAAAGCCCAAGAGGCGAGAACCAACAGGGGAATGGCAACAACACCTCCTACTCCACCTCCTAAAGCCACAACATTAACTCTCCCCTCGCTAAGCCGATTTCAGCTTGTTTGCCACGCAATTACGATTTGTCAGCCGGCTCAGGTTTGTCTGCCAACTCCGGCGTATATATCAAATGCCTAATTAGGGATTATGGCGGATAGCACAACACACACACACACACACACACACACACACACACACACACACACACAAAGGAGCAATGGAGCCAAAGAGGGCATGGGAAAGGACAGCGATAAGGAGGGACACCGCCACAATGACACTTTGTCTGTCAGGATTTCAGACATCACTTTGACGATTGCCAAAGTCAAACTCAAAGGCTACCAGTGACTTTATTGACAAATCATAAATCGCCTCAACAGACAGGCATAAATAAGCTCACGATTTCAAAGCTATGAACAAACGCTTTTAATACTGTTTCAAAATGGGATTAGTTCTTGATAATAAAACTGAGTTATAGAAATTTCTGTTGAGTTATAGAAATTTGTGTTGAAACAAATTAATATGAATTGATTTTCAAAACTGAACAGGCTAAGAGATGTTTAAATTATATATGATAGTGTCACTTTTATATTTATAAATATATAAACTCTTTAAAAAAAGACAACAAATTTCTATAGCTATTTTAGATTACCAAAACCTCCTCAGTGGCTGTTTCCGAGAACACTGCCCTACAAAATTATGTGTTTTACATTTAAGTTGAGAGAGTTTTAAGCGGAGAGACGGCAAACACCTTGAGGCCTAATGACCACACGTAGGACATTTCGTCCTGCGGTCACCATAAATAACGCAAAAGCGCATTTGTCATACGACCCTCAACGTGGCTCTAACTAACAGCTACCTGAAGTGAACTGCCTGAACTGCAGTCGATGCTTTGGCCCCGACATGTTTTTGGCAGTAAATCAGCTCATTAGTTAAGTTGGCAGGCAAGTCCTTGACCATTCCCCACTCCATTCCCCTACAACGTCCCTAAATACCATTTGGGGGGAGTGGCAGCCACGTGCTGTTGTGGCATTTGTTGGCTGCTCGTTAAGCTTCATTTAATCAAAACAAAAGTTTTTGGGTGAAAAATAGCCAATAGGCTGGCAATAAGCGCCTAAAATGCCGCTTTGAATGCTAATAAATCTCATTTGGAGGCTTAAACTTAACCTTTGCCACTACCAAATATAATTTAAGGCTAAAAAGAAAATATATGTGTGTGCGAAACTTGTCGGCAAGTTTTATGTGGGGTGCTCGTATCAAGGATTTCCCTGATAGTCAGCCATAAGCCAAGGATTGTTAAGGGATTGATGCGAATGTGTGAGTTAATGAAGCGTTACGTGTATGTGAGTGTGTGAGAGATTGACCAGAACGAGGCTATGACCTCTGCTGATTGGCTGAAGTGAAAGGAATTTGTTTTTGCGGTCGTTTCCTTTACTTTTTTTGACAAATACTTTGAGATAGAACCCCAAGAGCATTATTGCATTGCTCTAAAGTTTCAGCAAGTACGTAACGTAAAAACTTCATTCACTGGCAAATAATAATTCAGAAAATAGCCAAAGGCACACGCACACCCGCGCAGGCACAACAATTTGAACAACAAAACTTAAGAAGCGAGCATAACGAGGGGCTAAGTGTATTTTCCTTGCAGGTATGCCAGCTATAATGACGTCAAACTTGGCAGGACTTTTCTCTCATATTGTTGCCGTTACCTTCTCATACTTTTAACCTCCACGTGCCCCCTTTCGCCGCACTTATTTCTTTCACTATGATAATGATAATGATGATAATGGACGAGAGGACCAGGTATATACTAGAAGCTGCCCTTTGCTGATGACTTGAAGCTACTCCAAGCGCGCTAATCTTAATTACTTTTGTTTAATTACTTTGACGTTTCGCTTAGTTCCCCCAACCCCCGTCCCTTCTTCTCACTGCTTCATTCCTACTACTCTGCCCCCTTTTGGTATTGTTAGCGCACGCCCGTGCGGCGCCTTAAGCTATGCAACGGCTTTTCTTCCTTTAAAATAAATAATGTTTACTTATTATTTTGGGGGCACAAAGTTTGCGCAGTTAACAAAAGCTTTGTGTACCTTTTTTCTCTTTTCTCTGACCGGAAAAACCAAAACCGTTAGACAAATAAAGGCAACATGCTCTTAGGCGCTTTACCTGCCTTCCATTTACAAATACACGCACAAATATGCATGTAGAAATATGAATATTTTTACTTTTTCCTTTTGTTTTCTGTTGTTAACTAATTTAGTGATTAAAATCTGTATAGCAGCTGCTGTCGGTCAGCCAAGGCGCTAGAGGGCGCCACCTTGGTCCATTCCCTAGCCCAATTAACATAATAATGTTGATTTTTATTGCTTGCCAAAAAGTTTTGTCATTGACTTGGTCAATGCACTTGCCATTTTCTAATTGAGGTCTCGACTTACTCAAAATTATTTCCTCCTCCTATAAGTTCCTTTTATTACGAGTATTTAAAGCCAGTTTCTGGGTTCCCCATGAGTTTAACTTGTGTGTTTCTGCTTTAAATGTTATATAGGCCATAAAATTGTTTGATTGCTCACTAAACGCCACAAAGCTAGCACTTAAGTTTTCTCTGTCAAATTCCACAAATTATTTATTGAGCCAATAAAAATACAGTCTACACAAAATGACTAACAGGAAAACTAAACGGAGGCATAGACCAAATTTTAAATTTAATATGCTCTGCTGGTGATACTTTAGCACCTAGAATTAAAGTCTATTTCTTAAGGACTGTTTAATACATACTTAAAATTAAAGTTCAATTATATTTTCTTTCTTTCTATATTTTAATCATACATAAACTTTTTAGCCAGCATTTTGTGATAGTCCACATACCACAATGCAGAGCACACTCTCCAAGCGACTCTTTAAAAGCCAGGGCCCTTGAAAGTATGCTATAAATGTTAAGGCCAAGCATGAAAAAGACTTATGGCCGTGTTGCAGATCCAACTGAGCTTCAAGTTGAGCGCAGTAAATGCCTTTATGTTAAAACAGGTAACCGTAGGCATGAGCTGAGTGTGTGTTGGTTACTACGTGTGTGTGTTTGCTGTTGTTGGTATTCAGTGAGGCGTTAAACTGAGCCCAAAAGTATGCTACACTTTTACTTTTTCCCTCAGCTCCAACTGTCTTCTGTCTGTCTTCAAAGGCGTGGAAGCATTGTGCGAATGGGTCTGTGTCTAACACTTGATTAGATTTGCCACACTGATAACGCAGAGAACGAACAATAAAAGGCAGAAAGCGTAGACAAAGTTAATACGATTTTCGCCAAAAGAAAATAGCAAGAAGAGTAAAAAAAACATTTTTGCATTTCCAATGTATTTTTTTCGCATTTTTTATGCCACTGAGAGGGCGCTGTGAGATCTCTCAACACAAAATATTTTGAAATGTTATCCAAATTGTAGCTAAATTCCAAAAGGAAAAACACAAAAAAGAAACGTATACAATTTGACGACTCCTACCGCCCTCGCCCCGCCACGCCCCGCGCCCCACCGCTACGAAGATGGTTTCCCCGCCCTCAATTGTGAGCGCAACGCTGCTGCAGCTCTGTGGCCTCTCCGTTTTCATAGGCCAACCGAAGCAGGATCAGATCCCCCAGTGCTCACTGGCTCTATCAGTGGCCAGTTGGTTCTTTGTGCTCTCCCTGCTGCTTGTGCTCTGGAATTGTGAGTTGCTGCCCCGTTGCTATGCGAATCTCTATCCACACATTCAGAGCTATGTGGAGCTGCTGGGCACCATCTTCATCTCGGAACTGGCCATACTGATTGGCTGGCAGCGATACGAGCATCTCATCCATCAGCTCAGTCAACGTCTTTGTCCAAATTGTCGCTGGTGTAGCTACCTCGTCCTCTGTCTGCTCAGCCTTTTACCCTCGACGATGCTGCTATTTACCTTGGCGCCAACCCAATGGCGGGAGTTTATTGTCCAGCTGGTGATGAAACTGCCCAGACCCGAGGCAGATGAATGCCTGCTGGAGTGTGCTCGCGAATTGTCCAAGGGATTGGTATACTTTTGTCAGCTAAAGCGCGAGGATCGAATGCGTGCAATTCGCTTATTTCAATTGCAGGCTGAGCGCAGGACAGAAACTGTCGAGCAGGACACCAAGTGACGAGCCTGTCATAAATCCAAGACACTGGAAACTGGAAAAGGGACTCGAACAGCGACTGCGACTGTGTCTGAGACTGGAAATGGTATTGAAACTGAAACTGGCAATGGGAATGGGAATAATCGTAAATTGTTTATTATGGACACAAATTTATGCCAACATCTGTTGTTGTTATCCTGGCTCACATTCACGATTGTTTGCTTCTTTTGCGTTCTCTGGGATTCTTTTGGGATTCTTCTTTGTGCTCTTTTCTTTAACAACTTTTCGCTGTTTGTTTTTAATTTTTTGCTCGAGCTGTTTCACAGCGACTGCTATCCCATACTCTCCCTTGTATATCTTTCTCTCGCTCTCGCTCTCGCTCTTCTGTTGGCCATTTTAATTTTGGTTTTCGTTTGCTGTCGTTGCCATGTTAGCCGCAATTGATTTGCCGTAAATTGTATTTTTAATCTGCCGACAGTTTCGACATTGTTACGTTCAATTCTCTCTCTCGCTCTCTCTATCTCTTTATCTTTAACCTTCTCTATGTTGTCACAGTTCCTTTTGTTTTTGTTTTTTTAGTCATTGCTCTTGTTTATCTCTAACTATTTTTCTACTTTTCACTTCTTTTTTTGTTGGGCTTTAATGAGTGTGCCAATGTGTTGTTTATTTATTAGCTAACCGTGCAATTGATCGGAGAAAATGTATGCGAATTGCATAGTTCCTTCACTCGTGTCAGTAAATTATTTAAACTTTTATACTGCTAGGCTTAATGATTAATGCATGTTTCTGAAATTGCTTCCACTTACATTTTAATGTTTTAATCGCCACAGTACTTATTTTAAAATATTTTTTAAATATTTAATAATGGAATTGTAACAGCTTTCCAAGTTTATATAATTTTGATAATGAAATATGGTAATGCTATGCATTAAATGATTAAAATATAATTAAACCAAAACAATACATAAATTTATAGATTTTTTAATGCATTTTTGAATTACAAT
Source organism: Drosophila parthenogenetica (assembly GCA_035047505.1). Taxonomy (NCBI): domain Eukaryota; kingdom Metazoa; phylum Arthropoda; class Insecta; order Diptera; family Drosophilidae; genus Drosophila; species Drosophila parthenogenetica. The sequence goes on from JAWNPM010000242.1 coordinate 410,488, forward strand.
AAATGCAAGTTTACATGGCGAAGAAAAACTTTACTACTTAGTTAATTTCATTTTATTAATTATTTAATTAAAATTAAATTTCTTTCGACTAAATTTCTATGCCTTTATAAATTTAGTTCCCATTAAAAAAGAGCATACGACATGCGCCAATTTATTTGAGAATGTGTTCAACTAAACGCAACGATAATAAATATTTTTAAATTATTTTTTGTATATTTAAGTTGAATCGATTAAATTGCAAATTGGAGCAGAGCAAACATCAAAAAAGCGACGTAAAAACAATACGAACTGACACTATATATATTTTTAGGCGTTTTCAAACAGCAATGGAAACACACCGATGATTGGCAGTTGGCTAAATCGCATTAATGTCACTCATACGCACCATGTGCCAGTTTCGTTAGTATTGCTGTCTTTGTTGTTGTTGTTGCCGTTGTCTCTGTTGAGTAATTGAATTTGTGTTTGTGTTGATTTGATGTAACCTGCTCAATGCAGGAAGTAGAATTGGGACTAGTACATTTAATATATCAACTCAAACACACACACACATCCCACACACTCACACACACACACATTATTCTCCCCAGGCAGACAACGTGTCAAATTCTTTGGCACAAGCAACACAAATACTACCAACAATATATGCTAGATATATAGAGTGAGTGTCTTGGCATTCCATCAGGAAGTATTCGTATGTTTTTTGTCTTAAGACATTTATTTCGTTGTTTGCCTTTCGTTGGGAATTTGATTAGCTGCTGACTCTGCCTCAGCTGCTGCTGCTCCAGCCTCTGGTGTGCAGCATGGCGTATACTTTATGCAAAATAATGTTAGCTTCTAGTATTGCATTTCACACTATTTTTTATGGAGCATGCTACTTTGTTTCAAGTCTTTGTAGCTAAAAATAAATTTTATACTTTGTGTGAGTATTGAATGCCAGTAAAATTAAATATGGTAAGCAAATTATTTACTTGCCAACCAGCATAAGATATGAAAAGGAAGTACATAGTTAAGCTAAGATGGTTAATATTTAAAGTAGCTGAGTAGATAACTTAGCTAGTCAAATGCCAGTCACTAAGTTAGTATTGCAGTTCGTAGTGTGAGCAAAGGTTACTACCCATTCTGCACCTTGTTCACATACTTTTTCTTTGCTCGAATGCAGCAAAGATCTGTCCACTGGTTTTCTCACTTATTTTGCTTATTTGTGCCATTTCTTTCTGCACTTCTGCTCGTTATTGTTGTTGTTATAGTTGCTGTGGCCACTTGAGTTGCTTTTATTTTATTGAAGATTTGTATCAAAATGTCAACAGGAACGTATGTCAACAACCACAACAATAACATGAACACAAACGTAAAGAAGTTGGTCTTTTGATGCGGATTCTCTAGTTGTCTCAAGTTTCCCCACATTTCTCTTTCTTTTATTTCTTTTTCTTCTTTTTCTGGCAAATAAAATGTTTGCTTAAAAAATTGTCGACATGCATTGCAGCTTGAAAATTTCAAATGTGCATTTCTGTAGCTCTTTTCTTGTATTTTGGGCGTTTTGTTAGCAGGAATTTACTGCAGTCACGACTACGCCCTGACGCAAATACATTTAGGAATGTGTCGACATACGTTTTAAGCGAAATAGAGAGTGCTCTGAAGAATGGGAGGAAGAAGGAGCCGGAAGAGAGGTAGCGGTAAGGACATACACTTGAAGCACTGACAGAATGAAGCCTAGCATGGGATCACGGGGCGTATGGGGGTTTTGAAATCTGCTGCGATAATCTCAACTGCAATATATAACTGTAAAAGTATATTAAAAGCCAAGTGACATATGTGTGCGCTTAAGTGAACATATGTGAGCTGTGATCGCTTGGCTGAAAGCTACAGAAATTAAGATCGACTACAAATTGTTTATTAAGTTTATATGGTAAGAAAAGTCAGAGTAACTGTAATGGTTGTATTTATAAGTATAGCAGAAAAGTTGATAAATGTACAAAGGGTATTTTAACACTATTTAAAGTTTATAATATTATTTGCATTTCATTTTAGCAAGAAAACATTCCAAAGTGACTTTAAATGTTGTTTAATCCTTTTTTTGTAGAGTTTCCGGTGCTGACTTGCGGTCAAACAGCTGCTGCACAACACGATACAACAGGACACAACACGGCACGACAGACTGCACAACAGGAGACAAAAACAACAGCAAGAACAACTAGAACAACTGTAACTAGCAACAATCAAGTCAGAGCAAAAAGTAAAAGAAGAGGCTAACAAAAACTTGTTAGCCAATTTACTAAATATCCAGAGTGTCTATGTGTGTGTGCTTGTGTGTTTCTGTGTGTGCTTAGCTCGTTTGCCGCTTTGTGTACTTTTTGTGTTTCGCATTGAATAACAAATTATTTGTGGCATATGTTTTACGGGGTCTTAACACAACTTGAATCCTGATGAAATCAAGTAGAACACAAATGGGATAAACCTTAAATGGTCAGTTAACATTTGAATGGCCGAAATGAGTTAACTGTATTTTGGCATAACTAAATAGATCACACAGCACACTGCTATCGGTGTCAGTTGAGAGTATTTCCAACCAAAAAGTTCATTTTAGTTGAAGAAAATTCTAACAACATTTTGGTTTTCTCTTTTTGGTTTTATTTGTGGCTTTTGTGCGTTGGAAATCGTTAGTTTTGGTTGCCCATCGACCATCGTCCTGTCACGCCTTCGGGGATTACCAAAAGTCTCTTCTCCCGCTTCCCTTTCTTTCATTTCCCCACTTTCTATCTGTCTCTCTTCCTGCTGTGTCTGTTACGTGAGTAATTTTTCAAAGCATCCATCTATCCATCGACACACACACACATCTATCTACATATAAAGCATCCATGGATATAGCTGACTACCAGTCGTTATGAAGTCAAAAAAAATATAGAAAAAACTATCGAAAACCATAAGGACCGACTTAGTTAATACCCTTTTATGTATTAACTTCGTTTTTGTTTAATAATTTCCAGTCGATTGCAAAAACTAACTGAATTTATCTTAAGATATGTTAACAACATCGTTTAGGTTGGTCTATCCAACTTTAACTTACATATAATTCCCTTAATATGATATAAGCTTCACTCAATACTAGATAACTGGGAGAAAAGGAGAAAGAAAGGGACAGAGCCAGCCAGTTAAAAACCATAACACAATTTGTAGGCTTCTGTTCATTAAGAATTTTCATTTTTATTTCTATTTATTTTCTATATTCTTTTTGGTTAGCGATAAAAAAGAATTTATTGCCGCAAGTTCAAACCATTTTGCCACGTAGCATTATTTTCTTTTCCTTTTTTTGTTTTGGCCCAATTGCCATTCTAACTGCATTTTCAATTGCATTTGGTGTATTTTCCGCAATTTGCGCTTTCCAATTTCCACGGAAAAGTTCAGCAAAGGGAGCAGCGCATTTAATTTTCACATGACTTTCGTTGAACTTCAGCGGAATATTTTAGAGCTAGATGACACAGTTGAATTGCCGTTGGGTGCAGGGGCCGCAGTAATTAGACCTCGTTAATTATCTCTAATTAGTGCAGGGCAGAAATAAGTTAATGATGATTGTAAATCATCCAGAATAACTTTAATTGAGGTGTACCACAACTAATGAAAGCGCCTGCAATTTTGGTTATACTAAGCACTTGAATAATAATAATAGTGGTATTCTATAAATTGGAAAAGTTTGCGTAAAGTCATCAAGGTTTTTTTAAAAAACTGCTTACAAATTACCTTAAAATTGTCATATTACCAAAAAATCAGAATTAAATTTGAATTACAAAATAAAACAATCTATTTATATATCATGGGTTTTGGTAGTTAGTTCGAGGCCAAGGAAATTATTCTTATTTTCATACTTTAATTTTTTAAGAGATAAGAAACAAAACTATGAATTGTCAGCCCGTTGTTCAAAAAGCTTCATTGCGTTAAAAGAGAATCTTTATGCTCCCATTAGTGGAATAATTAACTATATTTTTAAGCTTGTAATTTAACGAGTTTAAATTTTTGTTTGCTTATTACTCTATAACAACGCCAGGTTGTATATGAGGCACCCCATATTTGGTTTATCAAAGTTTTATGTCAATTGGAAAGATGCTAATAGAGATTTTAAGCCGACTATATGTAGCTACTATATAAACAGTACAACTATTTAATAGACTAACTATTATTAAAGTACGGTAAGTTTCTCTTCTTTGTACATTAATTAACTATTAAGTTTATCTTTTCTGCAAATTATATAATCTTCTGCATTTAGTATTGTGTATTTATTACCACCTTTAAACAAATAATACTCAATTTAACAAATTTTTAATATTTATTATATGCAATTTACAAAGTATACAATTTACATAAGAGTGTCACTCCGCAATGTAGATCCAATAAGAAAACGGAAGTTCCCTCGCAGTCAGCACAGCATGCTCCGTCCAAGTTCAGAAACCAACTGAACTTTTATTGGGCGCTGCTGTGACTTTTATAAGCCAATAAGAAAAGCGAATTACGTTTCTAAGCTGAACGGGATTGGCGTGGGTTCTAATTGGGGTTGTTGAGAGCAAAAGCTGCAACGCTGTAAACGAAAGCTCACACACAGAGCTTGCAAGCTTAGCACATGCCGAGCTTCTAGCAGGGGTAAATTTACCACTATTATTCAGGAAATTTTATGGAAAGCTTTGCTGTTAATTTTGATTAACATAGGGGTAATTACAGCAAAGAGAGTAAGCGCTGCAGATTAACATTTCTGTTAAGCTAAATAGCAGCTTTTATTAACAGTCAGCAGGGGAAAGCATTTTACATAGACAGCCAAAGAGATGTTACTGTTCAGTTAACATAACATTCAAAGAGAAACTTAACACTAGGAATTAATGCTATTTACAGATAGTGTTAATGCATTTAACATGAGTAAGAATTACTTGGCAGGTAATATTTTTGTAAAGTTAACAATAAACTAAATGTATTAAATATTAAATTATAGATTTGAAATTTAAGTTTATGTGCCTTCAACAGTTACTGTTAACTTCAGCTCTTTCAAGCCATACATTTTGACTCCCATATGCGTTTGTGGTAAAAACAAATTAAGTGGAATTAATGCGTAGCCCTCTGACTTTTCACCTGTGTAACAACATCCCCACACACACACACTTTTATCAAAAATGCACACAGCTATGCAGAGGCAGACACAGTTACATACGTAGGTAGTTATGATTTCGAAAGGACCAAAATCGACTGGCCTTTGTGTGTGTGAAATGCTTTTTCCGGGTTTTCCTGCTTTTGACATATGAGTTGTTCTTGTGTGTATTAAATATTCAGTGAAAATGCGATTGTATGCACGCACTCACACACACACATAAAGATTTATTGGCAAAGCGTTCAATTAATTGTGTGTGTTAAAAGCGGCTTAAAATAATTAAAATCAACTCAAAATATTAAGTTTCCTTGCACTTTTACAGCATTTTTCCTACATATATTTTCATTTTTTTTCCCATTTATAGAGCTACTTGTGGGGCCGTAAAAAGTGTACAACAAGTTTGTGGCAGACGCTCTATTTGAAGTGCCCCATTGAAGTGGGAAGCGTCCTCTTCAAGTGGATTTCTTTAGGGGTTTCAGCCAGCAACTAGACCCACCTGCACAGTCGCCTATATATGTATATATTTTTCAGCCAAGCAACTTGACAAATATTTGTATTATTTGCACATTTTTATTTTGTAGAAATTTGCATTTTGCCGCCTGCCATTTCCGCTTTGCCACTTTACCATTTCCGGTTTTGACGTGCCATAATTGTGGGTTCTTCGCTTTAATTCCAATTGTGTTTGAGTGTGTGTGGAGTGTGTAGAGTGTGTGGGTGTGTGTCGGTCTGTCTGAGAAAAATCCTATAGGGCTTGATTTACCATTTGCTCAATATTCGATTGTTAAATCACATTTAAATAAATTAAATATGCGAAAGGAACTAAAAATTAATAAATTTAATTCAATTAGTTTGTGTTCTTCACCTACTTTTTAAAGACTAGAATGGCATGGCATATCAAATTGTTAAAGAACAAGTTCTTTTAAAGAAGATTTATAAAATTACAGTTTAATCTAAAGACTAGGAGTGTCTTACTGTTGTGGAAATCCTGATTTATTTTATTTACCAACGTGTCGAACATATATTTTCTTAATATTTTAATTGGCTACAATAAGTGTAATTAACCTTTCAATTAATCAGTTCAACTTAAGTTGTTTAATATTCATATATACAAACCATAGAAGAAGGGAAGAGGGAGAACAGGAAAGAGAAATAAAGAGAGCGAGTAAACAAACATAAATTGAAAAGGACAATACGGACAGAGTGCTCATTTCCCGGACTTTAATGTCGATTGTTTAATATGCCAGAAGGACAGCGGACGATGGCGCGTGTAAGGCAAATATATCAAAGCGAATAAAAGGCATAAATGTTGCATAATTTAAATAAAATTGCATTAATATGTTCTTGAAAAGGACACACAGGACACACACATATACTTACTGCAAGCTGCCTCTGACTGGGCACAGTTCCAGACTCCAAAAGGATTCCACAACGACTCCACAGACGCCTGACTGTGGCCATAACTCATCTTAGCCACACAAACACACCCAAACGTACACACACTTACACACATATACACAACACTCGTTCTGCAAATTCACACCAAAATCAAAAAGCAATAATGATGCTCGAAAAGTGAACAAGGAAACTCTCTTCTCACTTCTCACTTCCCGCAAACTCCACACGAGCTGAAGTTTGTGGCTCCCAACTCAGACACGAGAGGAGAGTTTTACGTGTGTCCCTCTTTGTCTGTGTATGTGTTTCTGTATGTGTGACCGCGTCTGTGGCCCATTTATGGGGGTCGAGTAACGCTGACTTTTACCGTGCACAAGTTTTGTAGTATTTGTCGTTATAAATCTGACATCAATTGGCACAGCATGTGAGCAGCATGAGGCAAAGGTTCTGAACAGCAATTCTGCAAAGGAATATCAATAAGCATAATGCATAATTTTTATAAATTATAGTCCTGTAAATCACTTGGTACGGGTTTTACTGTTAATAAGATAATAATTATTTAAAATATTTCATAAATTTTAATATAAACAATATGTAATCTAATTTTTTTTATAATTTATCAATTATTTTTATCGACTATAAATATCTTTAAATTAAATTTAAAAATTTCTTTTTCTTAAACTTCTTTTTAAATCACCATAAGATATGAATGGATGAACCCTTCGTTCAAATGTTTTTCGGAACACCCTTTTCTTGGTTTAGTTTATATTAACAATTGAGTAAAAAATTCACAACGAGCTTTTCAGTTATTTTTTCATCCCTGGAAGTTGGTTTGAAACTTCGGTAAAAGGAAGCACATGGAATAGGATGTGCAAGCAGTGCAAAGCGTTCCAAGCATAGTACAAGCTGGTACATAGCTGGTACAAGTCTTGACTAGGACTGACTGAAGATAAGCAGCAAGCAGTTTACAGGTCACTGCTTTATGCAGTGAATTGTTAAGAGCACTGTAATTAAGTTGGTTGTCAATGCTCTGTAAACTAACTTATTAAAATTCTAATTTCAAGAACTTCTTTTATTTAAAGAGCTCAATTTCGACGATATATCTTTTTTGACTTAATTTAAATTGCTAAAAGTACTTAGTTACGTGTCCAAGAGCAATTAGTACAAGTTACATTTCCCTAACTTCAGCATAATGTAGTCACATTGCATCAGAATTCTCATATAAATCACTTTTGTTATCCAACCTATTGCAATATTCCGCTCTTTGCAGCTGCCACATGTACACATCAAGCTTTCAGCGAACTAATGACGTGTGAAATGCAGCTTGTAAGCTGATGCTAATGTTGTCTGTGGCAAACAGGTAGCACAGACTTACCAGGAGAAGTCTTGGCTTGGCCACTTAGTAACATTTCCACGCTGCCCACAGCATTTTCGTGTGGCCCTTGGCACTTTTTCAATTTCCCGCGACTCGCCAGAGGACATAAAGAAAAGTGCAAGCGCTTCATGTCGGCGCATGGCAAACGATTCCTTCAGGTGCTCAGCCCAGCTTGAAAGGGAGACTGATCATGTGGGTAGGGGGTTAAGGTGGTGTTCGCTTTTTCAAGAGACACGGGAATGTCAGGCACGCATCAACCCCAATTTGAAATGCACGTCACGTTTTTAGCTATTTTTTGTTGTTCACGGGGAACGGTGGGGGTGAAATCGCGTGCAGACAAAACCCTAAAACGGAACACGTGTGTGCATGTGCATGACACGCCCCCTGCAACTCCCTCACTCCCGCTCAATCGTTCTCTGTCTGACTCTCTGTGGAGCCATGTCGACATTTTCAAGTGCATTTTTAAATTGCAAATAATTTTTTATAACATTGTGCGCCATTTATCGTCGATAGACCGACTTGATGGCTTATTATTCAATGAGCCAACTTTATGTGCCAAAACTACAGTGAGCACTGGCTAAAGGCGAACACTCCGCTACCAACTGAATTCATCTAATTACGTGTGGAACTAATTGTTCTGGAAAACTCTTGACATAAATTATACTTCTTATGGGCGCACCTGAACGAGAAGTTCGCTTTATGCAGGCAAAACTGTAGCTAATTACGTTTATTGCACTGACACATAATTACAATTGGCGCATTTTATTGTTTACTTTATTTCAAAAGTTCAGTTCTTCCCCTAATTCGCCCCTTTTTTTTCAAATGTTTCTTGTTTTTTCTCGGGTTCCTCAATTTTTTCTTGGCACAAAGCGGAGAAAACTTTTCGCATTTGGCCGACAATTTTCTATGAAGTTTATTTTTTTGTTCAACAAATTTATGCTGACAGCTGTAAAAATTATGCAAAGTTTGTTAGCTCTCCGAAAAAATTAGTGCAGACTTTTAGGCGTTTGTCGTTTTATGGTCTGAAAACTGGGACTCGCGTTGGGTAATAACACAATAAGTACATAAAATTGTATGATAAATGGGAATTACGGATTAGTGTATTTTAAGAGTGTAAAGCTATTATTAAATTAAAGTTATGGATTAGTAATTGAGAAAATATAAGTTAAATTGGGAGCATTACTAAAGAGATTACTTTAAATTTAAATACGATATAGATATATGCATAAGCTTATAATATTTAAATTTTTTGCAGGCATAAATTTTATAAATAAATTCTTTATATAAATGTAAAGGTAAAAAAAAGTAATTAAATTTTTTTAATATAAAAAAGTGAATTCAAGAGATTTTACTACACATTAAACTGTTTTATAAACAAAATTAATACGTTTTAATTTATTTTGTTTTAAGTAAGTTTATTTTGTTTATCAAAACCCATCCTAAGGCAAGTTTAATAATTATTCTAACACAATATATTTGTATCTATAAAGAGTAAAATTTATATAAGACTAAAACTTGTTTATCTTGTCTTAGTAAACATTAAAGAGTTAATTGTTGTAATAAAGAAAGTTTTCTTACTCTCTAGAAATTTTAAAAGTAATATTTTAAATATTCTTCAGTTCGACCGTTTGCTCCAAAGTTTTATCCATTACACATCTTCTACTCTTCTTTGTAATTTTACTAGTTCCCATCAATGCGTAAAATACACTTTATTTAAACACGCAAGTCCATTATATAACATTACATTACACACTACTTCCTCCTACAACCCCTTGGGTGCAACTGAAACAATACATCATCATTTACGAAGCTTATAAATTTTATATGAATGTCGAAACCGAATACAAAAGAAAAGAAAACACGCAAAAAAATACAGAAAATACTTTAAACTTTCGTAGAAGAAAAGAAAAGTGGAGATGAGACGAGACGAGAAACAGGAATAGACTCGATTGAAATATAAAAACCACAAAACAGGCAAAGGCTGGCAAAGTAGACAGACTGAGTCCTGTGCAATGTGTGTTGAGTCCTGGGTCAAAGGACAACACTAAAAACAGGCAAATTTTATTTGCATGCGGCTTTTCAATTCGTCTAAGAACATAAAACGAGCCAGAGGAACAAAAGGGGAAACCCTTTCGATGATGCAAAATAAAGTAAGGCTGTAAAAAAAATCGAAAAGAAATAAGCATAAGGAGGCGGGATGGGGTGGGTTGGGGTAAGGAGACGGAGGGAGTGGAAATGGGAGGCAAATAGAGTGAACGGAGGCGCGGCGTCTTAACAATTTCCTGCCAACTTCTGCTTCATTGCATATTTCCGTTTCCGACCGTGTTTGCCTGTCTGTCTAACTGTCTGCAGGTCCCGCTGTCTTTCCGTCCGTCTCCGTCTGGCGGTGCACATATGAGAACTGAGAACTTTGTAGAGTGTAGAGAATTGCGACGACAGCCTCGACAATTTTCTTTTTTTCTCTTTTACGATTTGCAATTATTTTTGCTCATTTCAGCAGAAACAAACATGCCCGCAATTCCTTATGGACAACTAAAGGACTAGACGCTCTTCTCAATGTAGTGCCAACTATGCAACATGGGGACGGCAGAGAGTGAGAGAGCCAGTGAGAAGGTATGAGAGCAAGAGAATTCTCCCAGCTGTCCTTTTCATTACAATTTACATAAGTTGATACTCGGCTGTTGATATTTTTCGACTTGCTTGCTTAACTCCACTGTCTCTCTGCCTCTCTGGCTGTTACTTTCTCTATCTTTCTCTTACTCTCCATATAGTTATTTGTCTGCTTGAGCAAAGTTCTTGCACATCGCTCTGAGCAGTTTACATGAAAAGCATTTTAACTGCAACGAGGCGAATAACATAAATCGACATTGGCAGAATCTCTTCCTCTCTCTCAGTGTCTCTCTCGGTCTCTCTGTCTCATATTGAACACTTCACTCTCAGCGTTACTCAAGTATCTGCATCTATGCCGTATGAGCTCGTGGTAGGGAAATCATAGCTGTAAGGACTTTTTAGCCAATTGTCGTTACTGCCAATGTTTTTTTTTTGTTGTTTTTGCTTACACAAAAAGTTCAATTTGAGCTGCAATTGCGAGTTGTTGAATGGAGTCGAAACATCTGTTTTTCTGTTCTTTTACTTGCAGTCGAAACAAGTGTCTTCAGTTAAAGTGATGGAGAATTGTGAGTGAATTAATCTTCATTAGGTTGGATTGAATTTCTTTAAAATTGTATTAGCTTAATTTAGAAGTGTTAATACATTTATATACTAAAATGTTAAGTAACTTGAAAGACAGTTTGTTAAGTTTCAGTTAACTTAAACTTCGGTGTAACTATTTATCTATTTAATTTTGCTGCTGAAATGTTAAGCTTAAATTCGCTTAATTAAATATTAAAGAGTTCAGCTTTAATATTTTAGCCCTTTTAATTTAATGACAGGCATCGCCATGTGGCAGATTTGCAGGCTGTCAACATGTGGCGCCTCCAGGCATATCTCTATCTCAGTCACTCAGCTACTCCGGCTGTGTCTCTTGCCTGAGCTACCCGCAAATTGGCCACGTAAAAAGCACAAACAACAAAAAATGCCTTTGGCGCTGCATTGCGAAACAAAAATAGACTAAGTAGAAACAATAATTTAAAAAAAAGTATGCTCGACTATAAGATACCATTTATGGAATAAAACGTTCTTAAACAAGTTGAAACAAATATTTAAAAAATGTTATAAAATTTATTTAAATTGCCACCAACTCTTAGGCTTACTTTGTTGTTGTTGGCTTACACAACAACACAACACGCTCTTTATTACAGGGTATACTCGTGGAAGTGGCAAAACATTTGCCTTTGAAGTGCCTTCCGCTGCTCGTTTACAATTCGAAATGTTTCGAACGCGTGCAGAAAATCAAAATAAAACGTTTTTCGTTCATTTGCAATGAAATTCGCAAGTGCTGCCCTTTTTTTTGTTTTCTTCCTGGTATTGTTATGCTGTTCCTAGTTCTATTTCTATATCTATATCTCTGATTCTGCTACTGTTTCAGTGTCTATGTTATGTCTGTTTCAATGTTTGTTTGTCTCTCTATCTATTTGTTTGTTTCTTTCTTTCTTTATTTTTGTTTTGTTTGAAGGTGGCACTTAAATCGTTTTCCAATACAGAGACATGGGCATTTTCTATGCACATGGCATTTGGGCAATCGGCAATCAGCGACCCGCTTCCGGGTCCTGGTGTCATTTCCATATGTGTGAGTGGTTGTGTGTGTTTGGGTGTATATGTGTGGGGGTGTGGCGGTGTTTGAGTATGTGAAGGTTTCACTTGTTTCCGTTTCCGCTTTCAGTTTTATTTCTCGCCCTGAAAATGGCCCTGAATATTTAACTAGCTACAATTGACTATGATTGTTATATTTGTTGCCCAGTTGCCCACTCTCCTCCCTCCCTCCGCTTTCCTTGCCTCATTCTCAACATCCTTCCCTCCACCTTTTACAATTAGACTGAGAGGCAGCTTTGAGTGCCATGAAAAAGTAGAAGTTGTGGGCCTTGTGGAACGATGTGATTACACGGGTTTTGCCTGCTTTTTCATTTATCAATTTGCTTAACATTTCTTCTCCTCATCGTTTGCTTTGCCTTACCAAAAGAGAAAAGAGAGAAGAGTAAAAAAAATTTCAATTTTAACGCATGATGGCGCATTTTCAATACGCTCCCGAGGCAAACAAAAAAAAGTGCTTGAGATTTCTACGTCTACTTAGACATCGTCGCGTAATCGAATATAAATTGAATTTTTTACAACAAATGGATTTTTGCCAAAGGTTTTTCTATCATCTTGCTGCTCTGCTGCTTTACTGCTTTTGCCTCTTAACTCCATTCAAACGAAATAAGCATCAGGATTAATATATGCATTAAAAAATATAAGCAAAGGTGAAGGATATAAAGCACTTACAATTTTTTAACTGAGACCAACGGTTTTTAGTTTTGCCATCAGTTTTTATGTAGTTTCTTAACACAATATAGCGAAGACTGGCAAGAATTTCTTATATGTGCGTGACTATCATTAATTTTTGAGATCATTTTTTTGTATCTCAAGAAAATCATTAAGTTATGAAACTAATTTGTTGTCGGTAATTTTGCTTATCTCTGCAGGTTTCCATCTTTCTTTTACAGTTTAGTCTTTTACAATTTTCACATTTTTGGCACGCATTTTGCTGATTACCCTTTCCCAGCCTCCCTTCAACAGTTTCGCCCCTTTCACTTGTCATTTCCTTTCACAGTATCTAACTGTCTGATTGAATCTTTTTTCGGTTTTATTTTTGGCGTTTTTTTGCTGGTGTTCGCACTTTTTTGCGAACGACACTTGAACGCCTTTTTCCATGGCATGTTTGGCACTTTATACATATTTTTTGCATTTATTGTGGCCAAAATATGTAGACGAGGCTTGTTTCCCCCTAGCTAGACCTAGGTCTATCCTAGCTAATGTATGCTCGTCACGTTTAGCTACTTGTGTCCTGCGAACTCCATTCTCCCTTTGGTTTTCATGTTCTTGCTGTTGCGTCGTCTCTTCACATTCACTTAGTGCAAGTCTTGGATAAACCTCTTTTGCATATTGATATGGCAACATGAAAAATCCACTTGACACCCTTCAGCATTCCCAATCCTTGCTTTGTAATGGAAATTAACAGCAGTTTATGTTGTCCATTGCAAACTCTTCAATTTACCAGTCTGGAAACGAGTTTAAGTTTTTATTCCCTATGGTATAAATTACAGCAGCTAAGTGTTAAAGAAATGTGTAAATAAATAAAGTGCAAAGTTTAAAACAATTAAATTTCAGAATAGTAAACTAAATTGCATTTTAATAACACTATACTAATATAAATTTGTTGTTGCATAGTTTTGGGCGCTGCTTATAACGAACTGCTTGAACTGCTTGAAACGAACATAGCACGTGCTCAAGTGCATTTTGTCTGCTTGCCACGAAACTAAACAAATTAAAAACGGCGCCCAAAAGTGGGCAACAAAACGCGTAGTTGCAACAGAACTGCAGGAAAGCAGCTTTAACTGACCAACCCCAACAAAAGGCATTGGCCCTTACATTTTATTGAATTTTGTTGCAAATTATTTTCTCGTGTGTCATGAAAACGCGCATAAAAAACATAGTCAAACCTCCACCAATTTCACACAGCATAGAAAGCAATTAAAGCCACACCCCCGCGCACTGCATGTAGAAACTTTTTGGCGCCCAAATGGCACACGAATGCGCCTCAATGTTAGCCCATTAAAGTTTAGTGGCGGTTTTTGCATAGAGTGACGCCAAAACACGCAAAGGAATTGCTGCTAGGCTGGGAGACAGAAAAGCAACGGAAAAGACAGAGAGAAACTCACAAACACGCACACACACATTCACATGCAGGGAGAAAACTTTCTCAAGCTCATCAAGTGAAGGCGAGAGACGAAAACTTTTCTGGCTATAAATCAAATTTTAGCTTGTTAACTCGCTCGTTCAAATTAAGTTGAACATTAGCTCAGCCCAAAGACCTAACAGAACACACCCAAAGAGTAGAATACAAATTTTATAGAATTTAAAGCATTTCCCTGCAAACAGTGGAGAAAACTCTAAGGAAAATGTCTTAAAACGACGCCGTCATCACCACTAACAGCTAATGAAAATATTCGCCAACTGGGGAAAGATGAGTCAGGTTGGTAATTAGCATAGTGTAGTTAAGCAATAAGTAAGTAGAAAAAGTACTTAAAACGAGTTTTCTGAATGCATGCCAAATAGAAATGCATAAAACTTTACCAAATGCGATTACTGTGGCAAAGTCTAAGGCAGGCAATCAAGTTATTTAGCTTTTTATTACAAGAAAATAAAGGAATGGATAGTAATATATACTCTGATAACTATTGACTGTTTTAAACATTATCGCAACTAAATATTCATTTTTTTAATCTATCTAAACAAACATGTTAACAAACAAATTGAACACATAATTTTTTTGGTTTCGAAGACTTTTGTATCCCGTTTAAAACTCTGGCTTTCGTCAAAATTGCTTGCCCTCTGCGACCAGTCGCAGATCAACCGCTCATTGCATGTGATTACTCACAGAACACAGCTCTTGGGAGCTGGTGAAGTGGGAGGGAGATTGGGTTTATGTCTAATCACAATACACAACCCGTGAGCCTGTGAGCCCATGAGCAAAGTCCCCAATCAGCTGGGTTAGTCCAGGCAGCTTGTTATTGTCATTGTTATCAACAATGTCATTGCATTTTGTTCAACAGCAAGTTGTGGATAGAGGTTAAAAATACGTGTTTAGGCGGCTGGGGGCGTGACAGAGTGAAGGTTTGGCGAGAGTGGATATTGGGGCGTGTCTCATGTGGGCATATGTTAAACATTTTGACACTTTTACACACGGTTGAGCCGCCAACGCCTGTGCTCAGCTCTGACAATTTATTGGAACTTGATGAGGGTACACTTCCGCTTCAGCAACAAAAACAACAATATACCTTTGCTCTACAAATTTGTTTAAATTTTACAAATGCCAACTGCCCGAATTTGTAACAATTTGCAGTTGTTGTTCTTGCTGTTGGACAGGTGCAATAATCAACGCACTAAAATCAGCAAATGTTTCGAATTTCGTTCAATTTTTGAAAGCCAGAGAGAGGGCCTGAAATAAGTAGGTATGGGTAGGTAGCTGTTAGGAGAAGGAGCGGGTAGTGTTGGGTGGGAAACACGTAAACCAAACCGCATTAGCGGTCGCAACTGAGCTTTGCTGTGGTGTGTTCTGAACACTAGAATCCTGGACTGGACTAACTAGACTAACTGGACTGGCAAACTGAAACTTAATTAAGTGTTGGTTGAGGTCCTTTTGGGCCAGTGGCGATTACGACTGGCTCAGTGGTGAATGCCATCGAATAGTTTCACCAAATGTTGTTCAGTGGCTGCCGATAAATGTTAACAGTTTTGGTTTTGCGGACTTGCAGTTGATTTTGGTGGTATGTGGTAGTAAACGAGTTTCTATTTCGCAACTCACCGATACAAACTGTGCAGAGTTCTTCGGCGATGGAAGTATTTATTTAAAAAGCTTCACAGCAGTAACTTATCGATCTGTTTACTTCGCTAACGCGCCCTCTTTCTGTCGAAAATATAAACTTAAATACACCCTCCACTTCCGCGTGCAGAATATAATTCTTCTTGTTTTTAGACTGAAGACTACTGTAACCGCGAGACATGAAGCGATTGCGTCTGGCATCCTTTGGGACAACGCATGTTATAGGAAGGACCTCCATCTCTTGCTGCCAATTTTCGTTATCGTTTTCAAATTGAAAATTTGCGTAATCACATTTTAAGTGAAAATCGCTTTACAAATGAAATTAAATCGATTTATTCAGCGAGACACTTAAAGCTGGAAAGAAAGATAAGAATCAATGGGAAAAAAGTTACGCATACGACGCGTCTGACGCTTTGCATTATGACTTCTCATATCCGACCGCTGCTTCCGTTTCTGCTTCCGGTCCTAGAAACTTTAAGTCCACTGCAGTTTTGTGTGAAATATGCGTCGTCTATATCCCATTACTTTGTTTTTTTTTTTATACTTCTATTCGTTATTTCAATGCATTTCGCAGTCCCATCAATGTCACTAAATCGTTAGTCAAAAACGTTAAGAAAAAAAAACATTTTGTCTTTCTCCTCATGGTAATAAAAATGATGAGTTTCTCTGCAAGCTCTGCAAAGTATATTCACTTAAAAAGTCTTTACCTAAAGTTTATATTGTTTCCACAGCTTTTGCTAAAGTTTGTCTATTAGAATTGCGACATCAGAAAATTCAATACGTGATGATATCTATTATTATTAGTAACTAGTAAATGAACTAATGCCGTAGTCACA
Organism: Drosophila parthenogenetica; assembly: GCA_035047505.1. Classification (NCBI taxonomy): domain Eukaryota; kingdom Metazoa; phylum Arthropoda; class Insecta; order Diptera; family Drosophilidae; genus Drosophila; species Drosophila parthenogenetica. Next base: position 427,236 of record JAWNPM010000242.1, read on the forward strand.
TACGCTACAACTTAGGCACTAAAAGCCGATTTTTATGAGATAAAGAACAGCACTGCGCATAAATTCTGGGTTAAGATTAATAAACTAATTCGTTTACAATTCGTGTTTCATATACATATCATCCAGTAAATATACCTCATCTTCGGCGCTCTCTTCGCTCTCCACGTGGCATTCATTCAGGCAGTCCTGTTTTGTGCTAAAACGATTGGGATTTCCGCCACAGCCACCATACATAAAATGTACACAACGATTTGTTAAATAATCATAGCCAAAAACTTTAACTTGATCATTGCAAGGTCCAACATCGGCCATGTACAAGCACTTGGCTAAAAAAAACTTCGTTTTAAAATATATACCAATACTTGCAATAAAAATGTTGATAATATTTACGCTGACGTATCACTTTATTGTAGGAATGCACACATGTAATAGCCAAGCCAAGAGCACACATAAATAACATTACTCTCATCATGGGTAAATGAAAGAAATAAATACTATTTGTGGAAAACATAAATGAGTAAAATAAACAAGCTTACTTTATAGATGCTGTATTCAAAGCGAGTATAAAGATGGACATATTATTTTAGACTCCGTAATTGAAAAGACAATAGAGTTTTTTCACTTTTATGCTTATCTTGCTGCTCTCTGGTAGCTGCTCATGGTAAGAGCAGAATTGGAGTTGTCATTCGAGTAGTCACTTGTATTTTTAATTGATATGTATTGGGTTTATTTTATGCTCATTGGAATTACCTTTCCGAACAACATACAAATTTGTCGGTGCAAAAAGTGTTGCCTACTTTTATGCGTTAATATTCGACCACTGCCAATTGGAGGCTTAATTAGCTACATTAACGTAGCTCTAAGTCCAAAAAGAAACGAATATAGTGAAGGTTCCACCTCCGCTTCACCAACTCCGCATTGTAGCCAGTCAAGCTCATATGACACTTCTGGCCTATCTATTAACTTGCTTCTCACGTTGCCTCCACCAACGAGGGGCGAGTTTTCTGACTGATTATGTAGCATTTCGGCATTTAATTGCCACTCAGTCGGTATATACGACTATTTTTATGGTTAATGAGCAACCTAAATTAGGACAATTCATAAACAAACCAGATATAAGAATTTTGTGTATATAAATTAAAACAAATTCCAGTTGTACTTTTATTGTTGTAACTTTGGTTATAAATATGCCTTGAGAGAAAATTCATTTGCAGTGTTTTGTTTGCTCCAATATTTTGGAGTTTTGAAATCAAGAGTTTAAAGTTTTCTGTAATAAAATCAGCGCAATGTATTTTTGTAAATTATTTGTTTACATTTTTATATTTTTTGTATATTACTTTGAATTTACAAAAGCATCTTATGATGTACTTAAATCTGCATACAATCTTAGTTTGTTTTCCTCTAAGAACAGGACAATGATTGATCATGAGCTACATATTCAACGTGATACAGTTGACAAAAAAAAATTCCAAGCTAAAGGAAATTTCAGTAATGACAATGACTTTCAGTTTCTTGTAGCCCAAGGCTACCGTCCTGAGAAAAATCTTCTTGCAAAATATATCGTGTCGTTGCGCATGAAGAACGATGGGAAAATGTTTGGAAATAATCATTTTTGCGCAGGCTCAATAATATCAAGGAAGACCATTTTGACTGCTTCGCATTGTATTGTTCACAATTTTTGGAAAATGAAACCCAAGTCTATAATAATCGTGGCTGGTTCACCTCGACGTCTGGAAAAGACTGAAAATACCCAAGAGCTGGCTGTGGACAAAACAATATATCATCCCAGACATCTGCCCTACCTTCTTTCTAACGACATTGGTCTCATAAAGCTAAAAGATCAGATACGATTAGACGATGATTTTGCAAGTATCATACCTCTGATTGATCGCGATCCAAAAGGAATGCAGTGCACATTTATTGGATGGGGAATATTATTACAAGATGGACCTCTGCCTGATGAGCTTTTGACGGCTGATGTGGTTGTTAGTTCTACGGCGCGTTGCAAAGAATATTTTCGAATGTGGTCCAGGGGCGTGATATGCACACATAACCCAAACAATTTTGAAGTTAGTTCACTCCAAGGTGACTCCGGTGGTCCATTAATATGCGACGGAAAATTAGCTGGAGTAGCTAGTGGGATAACACTGATATCGTATCCGAGCCGCACTTTTTTTTGGGCGGATGTGTATCATTTTCGTGATTGGATACGACGTAATTCAGCGAGCAGTATATTTGACGGCTGTAAACATACAGTTATAGTCTCTGTCTTGGTTACAATAATTTTGAAAAATCTTTTGTGAAAATTGGACACAAAAAAAATATTTATATTTGATAAAAGTTCAAAAGCACTTTTTTTATTAACAAAATGTTATTAGACCCCGTACTCTAAAATAGAGTGGAGGGGTCTATTAGCGAATGTGCGTAACAAGAAGAGGCTTTCCGACCTCATAAAATATAAGTATTCTTGCTCAGCGTCAACAGCCGAGACGTTATAGTAATTTCTGTCTGTTTGCTGCAGATCAAACTATATCATACAGCTCCCATATGACAAATCGGTTAAGAATTATAAGTTTTTTTGGTAAAATGCGGAGCAGAATGAGTAAGGTGTCTCTTACAGACTTTCAAAAAGACTTTTAAGACTAAATTAGCCGCGTGTTCAATAACATTGCTTAACACCCACCTGTCTATAGTCAATTCAAAGACGACTCAATGTAATGGCTCAATTGAAAAGCACAAACCATGCAGACGGTCTGATATTCACAAAAGCAAGAAGCAACAGCTTCAACCATTGAAATGTGTTTCACAATAAATTAAATTTTATACGCTCTTAAGATGGCGCCCAAAATTTAAATAGGTCAAACATGCATTTAATTTTCGCACGAATGAAATGAATTTGTCTGCTTTGAGCTCAGCCTACAGTTGTCAGTTACATGAACCATACACACGCACACACAGCCACCGGAAACAGACGCTCGACAGTTTCCTTCTGTCACACCCACGACTACATCACATCCTTACAAAGGACACCAAATTTAGACTGAATTATTCTTGTTCAGTTCAGTTTTACCTTGTGTTCGTTTTGGGCTTTTTGCTTGGCATCTGCACACTTAACTTATTTGCCTCCATTAAAATCCTGCTTAATAAATATTTAATGCGTGAACAACTGCGAAATTGAACTGGGAGATTCTTAGCAGACTGTAGGAGACTGAAAGGGAATGAGCAGTTCTCAGGTTGTATGCGACGCAACAGCCTGCCAGATGATTTATGAGCTTTCCTTCACTTACTTGTGCTGGCAAACAGTTTGACTCTGGACCAGGACCTGCCTCTGTTCTCGCCACTGCTCCTGCTCTGCCACGCCCCATCTACCATTCAACAGCAGGACGGCTTGTGCCGCCAGTTTGTACCGCCTTTTGTGCTGCCTAATGGCTCATAATTGATTTTTATGCCTATTGTTAGCCAGGCCCATTTAAATGGCGCGTTGTTAATGCGACGCACTGCACCAGTTTCCGCCATATTTCCGAGTATATTAAAAACTTATGATTTCAGCCGCATTTGAAGTGTGCATAAATTAATATTAATGCCATTAAAGTAATGTTTAATGATGCAGCTGCCAATTGATCAGTTCCTTTTGGACATAATATTTATATAAATGAAGAGGAAAATGTACAACAAAAATTAGAACGTTGGAAACATTAGTTACCATTTGTTACTTAATATTTAATAAACACATATTTTCACAAAAATTCTACTTTTACTCATAGCTTTTCCAGCCTTTAAATAGAATAAGTTATGCTCAATACAACTTGATTTAATAATTCTAATAAGAAACAAGAACGCCCTCCTACAAGGCGTTGTCTTCAACTAAAATCTAAATAAATAAATGTCCATTTACGACACCTACGGTACAGTACGTGGACAGCGCAGTGACAAGCTTTAGGGGTAGCCCAGTAAAGTGGAAAACATTTTGGCCAGAGACTTGACTCCGGGTGTTGTCTATCCCTGGAAAGTGTGGCACTTTTGGTATGCCGGGCATTTCATGTATTCAGTTTAATAATGCGCATAAATTGGTAGACCAGTTGGCCCTTTGACTGCTTCATTCCCTCGACTTTTGGCCCTTATTCAGAGCTCTCAGCCAAGTCTGCTACAGACACGCGTGCATTCATTTCATTTAGCTTTTGTTTTACTTGACCCCGTCCATTTCCACATCAATTTCCAAGACCAAAACTCCCTTTCCATCTGTCTGTCTAGCTGAGCATTGTTTTTGGATCGTTATTCCCCCTCTTGGCCGACTCCTAGTATATTTTGCAAGCGTTTAATCTTTAATTTGCCACAACTCTATGGGCTAGCCACAGTTCCCTTTCTCTTCTTTATTTTCTTTTTTTCTCCCCCCTTCCTCGGTCCTTTGCCTGTCTTTCCAACTGTCGACTTTTCTAGCTCCTTTCGCCCTCACCCCCGGCTCAATTTATTTGTTTTCAGCTTAGCTTTTTCGGGGGTCAGCATTAAATTAAATACTTAGTCGCTGGAATAGTAAAAATTATGCCAGCATTTAAGTGTTTAATATCCGTCTGAGACTTGTCCCTCTTTGGGGAATAACGACTTTAGATATTTATTAGTTGACTTTAATGGAAAAACAGCGGACTCTTGGCTAAACAAAATTGTTTTAGGCCCCCAAGTTATGAGGCACCATAAAGATATTTGGGTTATCCTTTGAGCATATGTCACCGGCAGTTATTTTCAATTCGTATTCATGTTAAATTTAATCCTAGTTATAACTAAATTTGGAAAATCATGTTGTACTTTAAGAGGAGAATTTTATATATTTTATGATATTTTATAGCAAATATTAAATATTTTCATTTAACATATTTCTTTACTTGTACTTACTTAGTTCCTTATTCCTACTTTAAATAGTGCTTACATTCTGTTCTTTATTATTGAGTTTAGCTTAAATTGCAATATTTAAAATATTTCTATTGTTAGTTCAACAACTTTGCATTCTCTCATTCTCAGTGTCTACCCAACTTGAGGGCCACTTCAATTGGTATGCGGTCTAATATGGAAAATACTTAGAAGTTTGAGTATAAACGAATGGAATAGCTAACTGTAGAAGGACCTGTCCAGCCATACATTCAAACTACATTGAATAAAGTTGAATGGTTGGGAATAGATCGTTAGGAGCATGAAGCAACCACAGACAGGGCCCAGAGGAATCCACTGGAGCCGAGAAACTGCACTTGGCCAATGGCTGCTGTTGGCAGAAATTGTTAATAAGATTTGCACATCATTTCACGTGTCTTGGCCAAATGTCTGTGTATTTGACTGTAGATTTGCATGCAATAAAGCTACAACTGGAGTCAGCTCCATCCCACAGCCAATCTGCATTGTCTGTTGCCATTTTATGGCAGGTCCAAGTTGATGTTAAGTTTGTGGACAGCTCTGTGCAACTGCAACTGCCAAAATGGTCATGCTTTTACAGGGGAATACTTGTGAGAGTTACCTTCTATCGTTATAAGACCAAATGCAGCTGCAGTTCACGTCTGAGTTCCTAGCATTTTTGAGGCCACTCTTATCACATTTTAAAAAGAATTAAATTTCCTACATGACACTGCTTTAAAACTGGAAAATCATTTTCTTTACTGGACCTAAATGAAAAGCATACAAAGTAATCGGGCAATTTGTTATAAATAATTGATGTGAACCTCGGTTGATTCTACACTCATTCTACAATCTACATTCATTCTACACTCTTTGCATAATTTATTGGGCGTCTTAACCCAAAACAAGGAAATTCCTAAAGTATTTTGAACTAAAAGATATCCTTTACGCCCGTGAGCCAATTTTAAAAATAAAAAACCAAAGAGGTCCAATGATAAACCAAATGTCCACTTCAAAAGTCTACAGGGTATAGAAAAGGCAAAATTAAATTGCCATAAAGCAATGATTTGCGTATTTTTTCTTCATTTTATTTGCTGACCGAATGTGAGATAATAAAAACAAAACAAAAATGGAAATAAAAATAAAGAGAAATGCAAAAAGGTCTCTCAGATAAAATGCGACAAATTAATTGAAATTTATTGCGCAGAGGCGTGTTAAACTTGGGGTGTCAACGACAGTAGGGGCAGTCCTAGAGGGGGGTAGTTGAATGAGTTTGGCCGGGAATTAAGAAACGATTAGAGTGGATTACTAAACTGACACATGTTGAGTTATATATATATATTCCGATTCTCTAAAATCTCATTCCATTTTAAAAAGATTTTCGTCACAGTTTAATTCGCTGCCTTTAGGCAGTTTATGTCTAGGAATTCAGTGCTTTCGTATGCAGATATTCAGATAGGATTACCTGTGCACAAAGCAAACTTTTTGGTCCTTAGCTGTGGTAACCAATAACGAGCCTTGAAGCAAAACTTTTTGCCAGAGTTCAACTCATTCAGCAGGCAAATTCAATGTGACAACAGACTGGCGCCTGAAGGAATTCAGAACCAAGTGTGAAGGAAAACACACTCGAGTCAACTAGACTGCTTTATACCCAGTTGGGCACTTGGAAAACTAAATCACTGTTTAAACATTAGTTTGCCAGTATATTTATTTACAGAATTATGTTAAAGTTTAAATGTGTTTGGTGTCTTATTGGTCTCCAAAATTATTCATAGGGACAGATGGAGTTAATAATATATCTACTAAAGTGTATTTTTGACGACTTCTTCTGCCAGTTACATATCTTAAACAAACTTAACATACCCTCGCAGTGAGTGTAAAAATTGACTCAATACAAAATCCATTAAAATATCAACAAAACTCAACGATGCCGCCGAAGACGACATCAAAATGTAATTTTCAGCTGCTGCACAGCTTACGCATAATAATGAGATGAAATTGAGGTGTGGTTTGGGTTCGATGATAAGGAAGTGGAAAGCCCATAAAAGGTAATTCAACATGTGTGTGTGTGCTGAGGTTTTTCCTAGCAACTAAGCCCTTTTTTTTTCAATGACAAGAGTGTTAAAGGTCTATGTGGGCGAGTCCATAATAATTATCCAGGCATTAACACGAACCCACGAATTATGCAGACTCTCAACTGGATCAATACCTATTAATGACAGTAAAGTTTACTGTTTTGTCAATTTATTTAAAAGAAATATTTGGAGTACACTTCCTATTTTCCACATTTATTAAATTATTTTTTTAACATTTCTTTCGCTCTCCCTCTCTGGCTTTCCAGGCACGTTTCTCATATATTTGATGACTCAATTCCAAACCAGACACATTTCTTATATGCGTGTACACAATTTCATTGATTTTCATTACCCGAAGAGCAATCGTTTTCTGTTGCCAACCAACAATTGAGCAACATTTCCGTTTCCTTTTCACCGAATTCCGTTTTCCTTAGTTTGCTGCACATTTGACAATGTCAGGGCCAAAAAGGAAGCATACCAAATTGAAGTTCAAGTGCAACAAGAGCCGGAAACACGTACGCTCTCCTCTAATATCATTTATATTTATAAGTTTTTACCGCAATTTTTCTCTACCGAGTTGTGCTTTAAACTTAAGCAAATTATTTTCACAAGACCAAACGCCGGCAACTGACAGCAACTAATTGCAAGTTATTCAGGTCTTACAGCTTTAGTTTTCCTTTCTCTCTCATCTGTCTCGCCTGCGGATTTCTCTTTGGTTTTTCACTTTACTCCAGGTCTGCTTGTGTCTGCTTGTGTGCTAAATTTTACATTATTCCCTGCCATGTTCCTGCTGCTGCTTCAATGCATTTACCAGTACCTTTTCTTGCCTTTTCCTGTCCTGCTCTCATGTAGTGTGAATAATTTTCTGTCATCGCCGTTGTCGACGCTGGCAAAAGAAATTAAAAATCGGTTGAAAGTTATTTATAATTCGTTGACTAGCACAGTTGGCAACTAAAGCACTTAAATTTTGCCAACACGAGCAGACAAGTCCAATAATTGCATTTAAATACTGAATATTGTGAGAGTTTTGTTAAGTAATCGAAAAACAATTGGAAGTTGAAACAGTTTTGCTACAAACTCTTCTGTGGCACTTTAAAAGCAAGCTTAATAAATTAAGCATACGCACTGTGGTGTGGTATCTTGTAGTACGTGTTGCTTCACCCTCATTTCTACGGTTCGTTAGAGTAACAAAATCCAACCCCAAGTTATTTGTGCCTCGCTGCCTGTCATTATTAATGCGTGTAATTAGCGCACTTTATAAAGATTGATTGGTGAGGCTTTGTTCTTCGGAAAGCCAAAAGGCATCGCCAGTCTCCAGACGTGGCACAGTGAAACCACAGCGTAAGCAAATACTCACACACACATACTTATGCAGAGACTGCTTGGGTTGATCACGCACTCACACACACTTACCACTCTCACACACATGGCATAGTAAGTATACGCCACTTGTTTATGTGCCACACGCATGACTTGAGCGTAATTTCTTTCCTTTTCCCTAGAATTACAAGAGAAAGGAGGTTTGGTTAATAAGTTTTGAAGGTAAATATGTGAAAAATAATATTTAAGTCTGTTTTTTCTGAAAGAAATATAAAAAAATATTTTAATATTGTTAAATTGGGAATGAAAATCTTACCATAAAACACCCCAGCTTTTATTTTCAAATATAACATAATATTAATTAAGTATATGCTCCTTAGTATTTACTAATTTCTTAGCAGGTTATTAAACTTCTTTCTTCACTTATTTTTACAGGATATTTCCAAGCGACCTACACACAAAGCCAACACTTTGGCCAGCTTTAATATAAACAACGCGACTTGCTTCCATCTCCTTTCCCCTGCTGCTTGATGGCATACAGGAAGTGGGATTTATTGTTTTATAAGCAATACAGGAATTGCCACAAAATGTGGTAAATTCAAACTCAAGTAGTTTGTGGGATATACAAACTCGTCTTAAAGAGTTCTTCTTTGTGTGTGTGCTTTGTTTTTTGAATAAACATAAATTTGATGCAGATAAAAATATCATTTTAACTTGCATTTTATATGTTTATCGCTTACATATCTGAAAATAACTGAATCTGTCAGTTACAACAACTTGCTCGAGTATATTTACTCTGCTCTGTGTGCGACTTATCTGGCGAGTTCATTATTTAACTACAGACTTGCGGCTAAGCATATTTAAATGCGCTACGGCACATTCAGTAGAGCATATTAGCAGAATATAAATACACAGTATACAAAATTTGTTTAAGATTTCAATTTATATACTACTTAAAAGAGTTTTTATATGTTTTTTTTCGACTTTTTTTTCTATACATAAACTTTGAAATAAATATTAGCGCACTTGAAGCCTGTTTTGGCCGACTCGCTTGTTAGTTTGTTGAGTATTTGTGCTGTCTTAAGTATTTGTATTCTTTCGTTGGCCAGCTTGTAAGTGTTTAGTTGGCATTGCTTATCCAACAACTAAGCTTTTCCTGGTAATAACCAGACAAACACACAAACACAGACAAGAGTTTATGTATACTATTGTGTGTGGTTTTTCTATTGCTTAGTTTATGTGCTTACCATTACACTAATCATGCAATTTTTGTTAGATTTTTATTGGCCCCAAAACTCGGCCATTAGCACGTTGAGTGCATGGCTAATTAGAACATCTGGGCCAAATGACTTGCCTGGGAAAAGTACGGTAAGTAAGCATTATTCCAGACTGTACTTCCGTAGCTTATTTAACTCTTCAAACAATTTGGGTATTTGCATTAAATTTGCATTCCACGCCAAATGCAGACAATGTCAAATTACAGCAACAACGACAACAAAAGTTGACGACGAAATTGAGACAATTGACCAATTGTCCTTCTGCCTGTCTCTCTTTGTGTCCTCTTGACGCTTTGTCTAACAACTGTCTTCGCCTTTGGCGCTGTCGTAATTTGCAGCAACAACAAAAGTTTTTGAGGAAGTGAAAAGTTGCTTGAGAAATGTTTTGAAGGATTTTCGAGCAATTGTGAATATTCAGCGAGACGTTAACTAAACTTTTCATCGCTGATAATGAAAATCTCGCGGAGTTGAGTTGAGATTTGTTAAGAATATTTCAATACAAATTATGTTTTATCGCTGAAGTACCTTATTTACATAACTATATTTATCCACTAAGTAATTGAAGAGAGACTGAATGCAAAGGAATTCCTTGTCTTTAATTTATATTTTTTATTTTATTTTTCTTTGTAATGTTATTGGTTGCTTGACGGAATTGCTTTCATTAGTCTATGCAAATTACTAACGATTTTTGCCGAGGCCAGCAAATCAAACAGTAACCGCTGACACCTTGTATTGAGTACACCTCCACTCATTCTAAGTCTTACCATATAAATTAAATCACGGTAAATAAAAGCCTCACATTCAAATGCTAAATCAGTCAGGCATTTTCTCCCTTTTTCTTCTGCCCACAAACTTTTCTATGACATTTCATCTAAATGTTAATAAGTCTCTCGGTCGCTGGGCTTCTGCTTCTCTCTCTTTCTCTTTGCCCCTCAGTCTATCGCTCTCTCTCTATTCCTGTCTCTGCTTAACAAGGTGTCTGGCTCTACGCGAAGGCATTTTCCACTTGGTCGCGCTGATTGAGTGAGTCTAGCTAAATCTTCGGGGTGCAAATTCTAGCAGCTGACGGCATATCCTTGAAGCATACATCCTGTTTATTCGACTGGCTTATTGATGAGACACAGCTTGGTCTGCTTTCTTCTTTGTCTGTATTTGTATTTGTATTTGCGGATTTACAGCCTAAATAGTTGCGTATAAAAAAAAAGTGGGCCTGAAGTTTGGAGTAAGTAAGTACTTGACTCTTGGACTGAGGTTTATATTGTTGTCATTGATTGATTGACTTCTTGAGACCGTCTAGATAACTTTAAGCTGTCTTGATTGAAGCCAAAAAGATAAGAAAGTATTTCGAATTAGATACTTTATGGTCACTAAAAATCTAATGAATAAAATGAAAGGCTTTAAGAGTCGTGTCAATAAAATAACATTTTTAAGTAAATAAATCAATTAATCGGTTGTTGTTAAATAATATGTTGATTTAAATCTTTATTATATTAAATTTAATAGACTTGTAGCTCAAGTAGCTATTAAATAGACAAATGAATAAATAACCAACTACATATCCAGTAAACAATTAGATAATGTACTTGAAAATGTATTAAAATCGTAATCTTAGTTGTAATTGTAATCTGTTTAAAGCAAGTTTAAGATGTTTTAATATTTTTATTTTAATTTAAACTTTCTTTAAATCACTGCTTTGAGTACAGGGTATTTTTCAAGTAAAACATTTTCAAACTGAGCTATTTTTACATGTTAATAACTCAAATTGTTGTGGTGCAGGCTTATAAAAAATGCATGTGACTAATTTAAATGCATGAGAGTTCAAGATTAACCAACACACAGCAGCGCATATTAAATAGCAACGCAATTTATATTTCATTTATGCTTTTTAATTAAATAATATGCATAAAATATTGCACATCAGTGCAATTTGTGCATATTCATTGTAAAACTGCAAGCAACAAATATTTTGAATGAAATCCAACCATTATTGATATTTCAGTATTACAGCAAAATAAATTAAACTCGCTTCTATCTTCAGTAAAGTACTTTAAATTCCACGGTAAAACTTGTTCAACTTATGACAAAAATAGAAAACTAATGTTTTCATCTCATCATGGCAAACTGGGGAAATTTAATTTCAACCCTCGTCTAACTTTACGCACCGTTCCTTCAAAGGCAACTGGAACCCATCAATCTCGACCTTTTTCCACGCGAAAGTTGAGCCTAAGAAAAGTTTGAGATTTTCCTTTTACCGTCATTTGGGCTTTTCCACTTACCGCAAAAATGTGTGTCAAGGCAAAGTCGGGGATTTTGCTTAAAATAAACATGATTTAAGCCAACATTCTTAGCTCGAAACGAATCAAGTATCGATTGATTTGCATATGTGTAAGTAAAACACTGTCTGTGCATTAGTAGTGCTAAGAATAGTATAGGGTTTTAGTTAGTGAGTAGTTAATAAATGTAGTTCTAAATGAACTGCACAGTAAATATTCCGAATTAAACAGAAAATGCCTTCTTTGCCCCAAGGTAAAGTTTTTTGAGTTTATTTTTTAAGATTAACTTTTTCCGTATGAATTCACAACTTCTATTCACCTCAAACCTTTTATTTCTGTATTATTACAAATTTAATTGAAATTCGGTGGTTTTTGTGTCTTTTACCTTTGTAAATATAATAGTTCTTGTTAAAGTGCCTGAATAATTGTTTGTTAGCATTTAATTTTCTGGCAGAGCCTTTCGCCTGTCAGATAAAAAATCTTAATCGCTTGCAATTTGTCAGGCAGCCCATACAGAAGGATCTCGAAATCCGAATCAAAGCCAAACAAAGGCATTATAAAGCAACCTTTTTCATTATTACTAAAGCGACCACAACAAAATCACTAAACACACACACACTCACACTCACACACAGAAAGCTGTGTGCCAATTACAACTGGCAGACCTTTTGTGGCTTTGAACTTTGAACCCAGACAGGCATTTTGCTGTTGCCACAAATATTTATGTGCTGAAAGCGAGGGAGTAAAGCAGTTTATATACATGGACTTGTGCTCCCACTTTGAAATAGAGTTGAAGATATTTATTTTATTGCCAGATTGCCATCTTAATTGAGTTGCAATTGGAAATGTGAGAACAAATAATGAAAATGTTTTCAGGGACAACATCATCAATCACACAATTAAATTGAATGATGGGAACTCATACTAGTCAGTTTATGAAAAGAAAGTTGAGTTTAATTAGCAGTAGAGTTAGCAAATTGCGTATACGCAGCGTTGCGCAATTTTTACTCTGTCAGCTGTCAGGTAATCTTAGTGGCAAATGGTATTAACCGCACTCGAATTACTTGCACTTCATAATATGAAACTTTGCTTTTTCCTACCTGTCACTTACAGTCTGCACTTACTTGAGGTTGCAGTTTTCGAACTTAAAGGTGATGCAATGAAATTCTAGGTTTTTATGTGCGGCAATTATACATTTAGTTGGCTGAACGTGACCACCAAATGGGCTCTTGCAAAAAGGCATAAAGACAATTGCAAATGCCTGGTGAGCATATAAAAACGATGTTCATAATTCGAGTGCCATCGAAGTGCTACAGCTTTAAGGCTTGACTGCCAGCGCCAAATTGCCAACTAACAAGCAAAGTGAACGTTGGCAGCAGTCTTGTATCTTGTATCTCTTAGTTTGTATCTTGTATCTGTGCGTTATGACACGAGGTGGCAGGCAAATGCAAGAAACTTGCAACATTTTGCCAGTTGCTAAGTAAGAAAATCGCTTCGAGACACGACAGAGGCCACCAGACAGCAGACTAAACAAGCGGACAGACGAGGCAAGACCAGCAGATCGAGTGAGAGAGATAGAAACGTTCTCTGGGTGTGGTTGGAAAGTAAGTACGTGTCATATGACAAGTGAAATGTGCTCAAAATTACTTGTTTAGCTGTGGTTAAGAAAACTGACGGGCTTAAATTTGCTTCCTTGTAAATATCCTGCACTTTACTTAGCTTCCTGTAAATTCACTCTGTGGAGTGTGTACCTCACTTCAAAATATGTTGCGGTATTTTGAGAAATATACATAATTGTTTAATGTTTTAAGGGTAGATGCTTAACACGGCGTATACTTAATTCAGAATAATATTCATTCGCATTCTAAAGAGTACTCTAAATTGCTTTAAAGTTGTTATTTCATAAATTTACTGGTTATACAGAAACTTCTTAATATCTTTGGACACAAAAAATTTTACACTTTGTTTAAATTTTCCATAATTTTTGTTTCAAGTTTTGCATTCACACCCCGCAGGCAATTTATTTACTGAAGCAAAGGCAACAATTGTAAAAATGAAAAACTTTGTGCCACTGTCCTCAAGGAATTCCGTTTAGACGTCGACGAGTTTGTGTCAAGTATAAAAATTAAGCAGCTGCAAGCTAAGTGTGGCAATAAGTGAGATAAAATTAGATACCAAAGGGACAGGGCTGGGCTAAAAGTAATTGTAAAGTATGCGAGTGGGCGTGGTCGCCCACTGAGACTAGAGAACAAAAGAAAAGGCTGTCTTACATTAGCTGCCACAGCTTGCCATATTTGAAAGAGAAAATCTGGAACAAGGTCGATGCTCAATTCTGTGTCCGTTTTTTTTAAGGACTTTGTATGAAACTTTTCCTTTAAAAAAAGTAATCTAAATATGTTCTTAAAGAGTGCACCGTGTACAAAAATAGTACTACTCAAAGCTGACTTCAAGTGTAATTTCACTTTTCATCAAACCAGCAACGTGACTCGATGCACGCACCTAAAACTTTTTCAATCTAAAATTATCAAAGTAAACATCAAAGTCACCCCTCTAAAAAAAAGTAAAAAATGTGTCGAGACTGAAAAATTAGCAAAGCCGAAAGGTAAAAAACTAAATAACAAAGCGCAAACTGAGAGAGAAAGAGACAGTTGAAAATTTAATCAAAGTTTTTAGAGGCGAATCAACAAAAATATTCACACCTCGCATGTGTGGAATTTAAATTTTATACTTATAAATAAGCAAAAACACACAAGCTTACAGTGTAAACTTCAGAGTCTATGTGTGTACGTATATTGCACATACGCACTGTGTTGCCAACAAACAGTCAGTGTAAAATTTCATATCAATTTCGTTAGGATTAAGTTATATTTTAGTGCTTTGCCAAGGTGTTTATATCTTGTTTTTGTCGTATGTAAGTTTCTGAGTGCTTCCGTGTGTGTGTGCATGTGTATGTAGAGTGTGTTGAGTGTGCGACTGAGATTTTGAGCACGTGCAGCTCCTTAGATTTTATGCGTTATGTTTGGCGAAAGGGGATTTGCTGTAGGACCAAAATATTGATAGAGCCTGAAAGTTTGTCATGCAAGTTGGCCAAACAAGAAGCAGTATAAATATTTAGTAGTGTCGAGAACCAATTAAAGAACTCCAAGGAGAGGTGAAGAATAAATGAGAGACAGAGGAAAAATGAAGAATATTCATAAAGGAAGTTTGTAAGTCAGTCTGTAGAGTTTGAGTTTACTTAATTATTAACATTATTATTATTAATTTAGACAGTTTACTAAATTTTGAAATTAAAAATAATTTTCTAGTATAGAAAAAGTTTATGTTAAGAACATAGATTTTTAAACATTAAGAAAGTATAAGCAGACACTTTCAGCATTAACATATTAAAGATCACAATTTCTGACCACCAATGAAGTCATGTTGTTCATTCAAATAAATAATTCACTCGGTCATTACATTTTTATTGGCAAATAATCCATACAGCATGCTATTTATAGACATAACTAAATATAGTACTTAAAGTCGTACATTGAGCAATCGAATTTGGAATTTACTTATTCATTCTCCTTCGAGTGTCCCCAACTTCTGGCGCATTGCCTGACCATTTGCTTAATTCAATGACTTCAGTGACTCGAAACTACACACTTGCGAGTTGGTACTTGGCAAACACTCAAATCCCACATGCACATGCTTACTCGATGGCACTACAATTTCCTGTAGCAGGCCCAAAAATACAAATCATAAAAGTCATGGCCCGACAGTTCATAAAAAATGCGGCCCAACGCAGCGATTGCCATACAAACAGGCGCATTACATGGGTAAAAATCTTCCAATCTCAACTGGTGTGGCATGACCGGCATATAATTCAAACACGTACCAATACCAGAGCCAAACAGAAAGAGAGTAAGAGAGAGCTACCAAGTCACAGCAAGCGACGGGTGGGCGGTAATCAGGCAATTTCATATGAATAAGTTAGCAGGCAATGCCGCCTGAGTGTATGCAATAAATTTCGTTTGTATTACGAATGCGACGCTGCTTATGAAAATTTTAAAAGCGCCAAACTATGTGCCCCGACTGAGATTGCCGCCCCGTTCCATCAGGTATTTCACGCCCACTGCCGTCCTTCCGCCCACAACATCAACAACAACAGGAACACAAACAGAATGGAAATTTATTACACCAAAGCGTGGGCAGACCACGTCTTCGAGCCAGAAAAGGTGTTTATTACTTATTTAAAGCGTCACGCCTACACAGGTAACAGAAGGCGAGAGTAAGAACGGAGAGAGAGAGAAAGATAAAAAAGTGGAAGATATTTTTAGATAGCCGAATATCAGATACCATGAAACAATGATAATTGAATTGTCTGAACAGCAAGTGTAAGCATAGTTAAGCTTAACAGAGTCACTGTTGCTGTAACTTAACAGCGATCGACAGAATGAACTGCTTGTTCGATCGAAATTACCTTAGTAATGATAGTTGAATTAACATAGCTATGCTAAGCTTAACAGTGTCACTGTTACTGTAACTTAACAGCGATCGACTGAATGAACTGCTTGTACATTCTGTACAGTAGCGGCAAAGCCAGTGATCACACTAGTTTGGAACGCATGTTATAGTTGATTATTTAAATATATATTTTTTTTAATTATTAGAAACTTTTCCAAAATATTGAAATGATCGTTGCAAAAGGATCAAAACATGTTCAGTAGTTTAAAAGACTAACTCTACATAAATGTTACTACTGTTATTCTTCTGACTTGATGCAATAGTTGCTTCAACTCTTCCTTTGAGGGTATTAAAACAACTCAAAGCTGCTCACAGCGGGCAGCCTCTTGGCCTTACCACGGAATACGTGCCTGAGGCTTAACGCCGTCAAGTGGCAATTGGGGATACGGCGCTTTAGTCTCGCCAGCCACTAAACATTTTAATTAGAAAATTTTGCACAGCCAGTTGAGCCGACCACAAATCCAATTATCAAGTAATTATGCATTTAATTTGACGCAGTACACAGAACGCATAACGACGGTTACAGAACTCCCCATATGCATTATCGACATTAATTCGACTGCCAACAATAACAACAATAGCTACAAATCAAGTCAACAGAGTATATATCTCATGTGGAGAATCATAACTTTTTGTGGCACAACTTTGCGGCGTCAAGACTGGAAAATTTCAATTTAGTGGCCCTCAGTATGTTGTCTGGCTGGGCAAAAAGTGTTGGCAAACAACCAGGAAGACAAACTGAACACTGTCTGGTGTCCACTGAAACAGACACATACACGCACAACACCACATAACACATGACACCCACTGGCCACGCCCAGTTTGGTTTATGTTATGCCAGACCATGTGCAATTAAAAGTTTTTCGTCTGCCTTTCGACGCTTATTGCAAATGTCGAGACCGCAATCAGTATCAAAGAGGTCAAGAGCAGAGTATGTGAACAAGTTTCATCTGTATGCGTGTTTCGAAAAGTATTGCATACTTTCCAGCTTCAGAGCATGGAATTTATGACTTGTGCCGGTAATTGGCCTAGGTCGTGTCTCCCAGCACATTTAAAGCCCTTTTGAAGTGCTTTTCGGCAAATTCCTTTGAATCGCTTTGCCAATTTCTCGTTGCCCATAAAACTGTCAACATGCCGCTTGCAGTCGACACCGTGTAAATATTTGCCACTCGAATGCCAGCGCAGGTTATTGGGTCCACAAGCATGGCCAAAAAACGCGCTAAAATTTATGTGGTGACCTGGTTTTTTCGCCACTTCAAATTAAAAACACAAAGTGCTTTAAAAATCAAGTGCAATACAAAGTTAAAATGATTGAAAGAGGTGGAAACTCTTACAGCATTATTTAATTAGCCACATTTCTTACTGGTATAAAGCCTCCGACACCTTTAATTAAGTTCTTACAAGCTAATTAACACCCTCGCACGCAACAGCCAATAACCCCTTATCAAAGCCGTTAATTAGACCGCAGTAATGACACCTTAAAGCCTCTGGCAAACGTATAAAAGTGATTCAAATGACAACCACGCAGTTCACACTTCCATACACAGCTGAAAGGGCCTCAGGTCTAAATATAACATGGAACTACAGACAACAGAGCTGCCAATTTTTGGCAATACACTAAAACTCATGAAGTTTTGGTCGTATTTATATGTGCACAATTGGCGACGTTACGTGGCTATGACACCCTATCTTCTCATTAATGGAACACAGTATGTGGACATCTACTTGAGCACAGAGTCTTTGGATTTCATTATTCGTAATGTCTATTTAACTGTGCTTTTTACAAACACTCTGGTTAGAGGAATCCACTTAATTCTCAACCGCGGACGTTATGAGCGATTTATAGAGCTAATCAAGGGATACTATCTTCAACTTTTGGTAAGCCAATGGAAAAGAGAATATATTAAAGTATGAATAAGTATATACATACGTTAAAAATATTATAAATACTTCCATTTAGTACAATATTTGAACCTGATTCAACTGTTTATCTTTAATTTTCAGAACTCTGCGGATACTCAAATAGCTGAGCTGGTTTCTGAAACAACACGACTTTCCAATTCAATCGGCAGGATTAATTTGCTAATGGGCACCTGCACCTGCATTGGATTTGTGACCTATCCCATATTTGGCGCCCAACGTGGTAGGTAAACCTTGAGTCCTTATTGCACTTCAATGTATTCCCAATATGTGGTATTTACAGTGCTGCCCTATGGCATGTATGTGCCCGCTATTGACAAATATGCCACGCCCTACTACGAATTCTTCTTTGTGGTGCAGGGCATAATGGCGCCCATGGGTTGCTGCATGTACATACCCTACACCAATTTGGTAGTTACCTTCACGTTGTTTGCCATTCTCATGTGTCGCGTGCTGCAGTACAAACTCCGCAGCTTGCAACTGCTGCCGGTGTCGCGGGTGCACCAGCAAATTATATGGTGCATACAATATCAGGTCAAGTTGACAGGGTAAGCTCAGGATATTTACCTGCAATTTCCTCCATCAATCAACAACTCAAATCGACCTTAACGCAGACTTGTCGACACAATGAATGGATTGAATACGACTCTCCATTTGGTCGAGTTCTTGTGCTTCGGAGCGATGCTTTGTGTGCTTCTGTTCTCCTTAATCATTGTAAGTATTTTATTTACCCTCTTACTTTCTTGCTTTAGCATAATATATATTTTAAATTTCTTTATAGGCTCAAACCTACGCACAAGCAGTCGTTGTTATTTTCTACATGGTCATGATATTTGCCAATAGCGTCGTGCTCTATTATGTGGCAAATGAGCTTTACTTTCAGGTACTAAATTAATCAAATTAATTTGGAATTATATAATTAAATCTTGCCTAGAGTTTATACATTTCCATAGCCGCTTATGAGAGCAATTGGATGGACTTTGATGTGAAGACACAAAAGGCCTTAAAGTTTCTCATAATGCGCTCACAAAAGCCGCTTGCGGTAAGTTTTATTCGGCAATGCATCAATTTTCATATAGTATTAAGTATTTATGGTCTACTTGTTTGCCTGATGAGTGGTTTCTTATACTGTACTTCTTTGTCTACGTGTATTTCCGTAGATACTTGTGGGTGGCGTCTATCCAATGAATCTAAAGATGCTGCAGTCCCTGCTGAATGCCATCTACTCCTTCTTTACGCTACTGCGACGCATTTATGGCTGAGTTAGAGTACTTATATCAAAGGGATTCATCTTTGTTATCAAAGAATAGGTGGTACACTGGCAACAAAATGTGATTAAAGTAATCTTAAGACCTAAGTTAAAAGTAGACTCTGTATTGATACTGAAACCACTGCAAACGCTATTAAAAAATTGCTAAAAACTTTACAGAAACTATAGCTTTATTTATGATCAATTTTTTGGAATATTATCTTTAAAATGTAAAAACAATTTATTTAAATTTTTTTACATATTTTAAGCTTTTTTAATTTTAATGTCGGTCTCCAGTGCTGCAATGTTTTCATTTAAGCAGCTAGTATTTTGTAACAGTGTACTATTGTAAAATTGATTGTATTTAGGTATTGGCCAATAAGCGTTTAAAATGATGTCCGCAATTCGATTGGCCAATGCATTCCGAAATTGCATTTTCTTCCGTTCAAAGACAAGAAATAAACTATAATAAAAATGCGTCTGGGGAGGTCCTTTGTTACTACTTTCTCAGTAAGGACTCTCCTGAAACAGCAGCTGACCAACGTAGCCTTTGTACATTGCGAATGCTCGACACGTACCACTTAGATAACTTCTATTTAAGCAAATATAAATCTAAAGTGTGTTAAATTAGATTAAAATGTTCTCGTAAAATAAATGCTACCCTTCGGGATGTACCATGTAAAAATGGAGGGACATCGGCAGGGAGAAGTAAGCGGAGAAAACCACTTAAATGTAGTTTTCAGTATTGCTTACAAGTTTCGCACATTGTCTCGTCCATTGAAATTTTGGGAAGCATTTACACAAGTAAATTGTTTGGTTTTCATTTCAGTTAATTAATGCTTGAATTGGAAAAGAGTCTTGGAGCATTTTATGGGGTAAATAAATAAAATGAAAGCAAAAACCAAAGCAAAACCAATCGAATTATATGTAAAAGCAATTTCTGAACGATTTCTAATGCTCGTCTCATGCTCATATTCCAAAAGGAAAACCACAAATTATTGATTTACTACTTTAATTAAATGTATCGCTTTCATATGTGATACACGAGGAAATTCTTATGTTTTAAAATATACTTTAAAGACTTGAGAGCTTAATAATGGAATAAATAGCTACGATAATACTAAATTTTAGTACATTTGCTGTTTACTTTAACTTATTTTAAATAACAAATTCAATTTTTGTGTGTAATAATTGTTAAATAAATTTATTAGCTGAATAAATAACATAGGTACCATCTCTAAATATGTATAATTTCAGTACTTACAAGTTTTGCAAATTTGTATAAAATTTTCATTAAACATTTATTTAAAACAAGTGCAATCAGTTCAGCTGCTTGGCAGCATTTTCCGATTTAAATATAATTTTCCTCACATCCTTCGTGTTTCACTCTAACTCCACACATTATCACTTCAATTTTCCTAATCAACATTAAGTTTCACTTCAGTTGAGACCCCCCATTCCATGCACATTCTCAGACATTTTGCACATCCAACGAGTCGTCAAATTGACTTTAATTTAAGAATTTTTTATATGCTTCATACTCACGCACACACACATACACACGCTCTAAGGAATTGCTGCCTATGCGTGTCACTTGCCCCAGTCGGCATTTCCCTGTCTGTTGCTTAATGGCATTCCGCTGTAGCGCCACCCCCTTCGCCCTCCATTCCCTACCAGCAATGACTCCTCGTTTTACTGCATACTTTTCGGATCGAGGCAAGACCAAGCGCAAGAGCAAAAAAAGCTGATGCGACAATTATAGTTATTGTCTGCCTAACCGAGCGGGGGAATCACCTTCTCACCCCGCCCCCTTCACGCCCATCTACCGCGTACGTGAGACAGCGTAACACCTCAAGGGTGGGAGAGTGTGGGTGTGGCAGCAGCTGCTTATTTTACTTCTACTGATTCTGTTGCTGTTATTGCAGCCAACTTCAATTTTAGACGCTGCTTGTTTTATTGCTAATGTAAACATGTGTTGTTGTTGTTGTTGCTGGTATCATTATACCCCTTTTTAGAAGACAATGGGAGTGTTGTATTGGTTTGTTTGGTCAGTTAGTAACAGTTGGACATACTAACATTTTAAATCACAGCATTTGTCAAGTTATTATTATTTTAACATAGTTTAATAATTTACCTATTCAAAGTCTATATTTAATAATAATTAATCTAAAACATAAAGTTAATTTATAAGCAGTACATACGCCAGTCGTTTCACTCCCACTTCAATCGTTTCACTTTCTGATTAAATTTAAGATCTTTCTCCATCAGCATCAAATACTTTTCTACCAATTCCAGGGTATTTCCACAGTCTAGATAGCACTAGAAACATATTGTCAGTTATTGTGTGCTGCCCATCACAATGTGCTTGACGCCAAATTGACACATTTTGAAGTCTCTGCCTGGCTCTGCTCAACACTGGTTAAATAGTGTGCTAAAATGTTGTACGTGCGCTTCAAGCCAAGTCGCTGGATTCTTATCTGTGCCAGGTCGCAGAGGGAGTCAGTAGCAGGCAATCTTTAATTTCAATGGCAGGTAAAAAAGGAAGAAAACTGAAAGTTGCTAAGAAGAAGAAAATTATCAGAGCGTAAATCAATTTTCAACACCTTGCCTAAGGCGTGTGTGTGCGGATTTGTGTGTATGTGTGTGTGTGTGTGTGTATGTTGTGTGTGAGAAGGTTGTGCAAATAGCTAGCCAAAAAATCAGGGCCAAGTTTGTAGATGTCGCCTCGGGCCTATTGCCTAATGAGGCGAATTCTTTGCTCTACGCATTGCTGGAATGGAATTGATAACCCTTGCATCAGTTGGAGCTCGAATCATGTATTAGCTCTCAATAGTTGTGCGACCACGCCCCATATTTTATGCCTATTTTATGCGCATCAACCCGAAATTGCGTACGTGTTGTAATTTTTAAAACATTTCCCTTGTACTTCTTACATGATTCCCCTACGCTTTTTTTTGCACTTGCCTCTGTTGACATTTGATGTCAGCACGGACAGACGCTCCTTAATCCGGCGCCAAAGAAGAAGAAGAAAAAATTGGTCAAATTTAGGTCAAGCGGTCAAGTGTTTTATGTTGTTGTTGTTGCTGCTGCTGTGAGGGTTCTTTGAAGGGTTTTATGCTGTTTGCCTGCAGTGGCCCGCAGTTTTGTTTTATGGCTTAAACCGTGCAGAGGTCGGGGGTAAAATAGTATTTGAGCTTTGTGTCAGAGGGTTGAAGCAGCTGTGTTTGCCTAAGAGCTGAAGCATTTGTCTGTCAATATTTGCAAGTTTTTGACCAAAAATGTACTGAGAAAACTAAGTAAATTCATAATGCAACTGCATTCTGATTTATTTAATATCAACATACCAAATATTATGCAATATTTGTCATACAACACAATAATTTAATATTTACAGCTTAGAGTACAAATGTTTGTTGTCACTTCCATCAGTTTGAGCATTTTATAATCTGATTCATAGCACTCCAGCGCTGTCAGCTTAGGCAGCATTTACAAATTGTGCCGGACACACCCTCAAAAAAGGCCAACAACGGCCAAAAAGCCCTCCAGTTTCTCAAGCTGACAACTATTGCCGTTCGTTCAAGTCTGAAAAGGCAAAAAGCAAAGTTCAAAAAAAAAGAACATCCCCAAGAAAAATGAGGGCAGTCTGATAAGAAGGCGGAGGTTTTTGTGGT
The DNA here is from genome assembly GCA_035047505.1 of Drosophila parthenogenetica. NCBI lineage: Eukaryota > Metazoa > Arthropoda > Insecta > Diptera > Drosophilidae > Drosophila > Drosophila parthenogenetica. The sequence continues at coordinate 450,405 of JAWNPM010000242.1, forward strand.
CACCCAAACATAAATTATCATCACACCAACCACTGACATTGACCCAAAGAGATTCCTTCGGTTTCCCTTCAAACGGATTGCCAGACAAATGTGTTAGAATCTTGTAGAGGAAATCGTGCAGAATTTTCACATGGAATTTGTGCCATTAGATGGCTATAAATATTTAAAGTCATTGCAAATGCAAATTCAATTAAAACTCAAACTTAAAGCAAAAGCTTCTGCCGAACGGTTGAAATTAAATTAACTGGCAAACGTGACGTATGCGCATTGAATGTTTGAAAGTCTAAAAGGCGGCCAAATTAAATTAGTTAGTCATCAGCATAGAATGTAATGCAAACATGAAATCGATACATCTTCTACCTAATTGCCAATGCCAATCAAAGTTGTCGCAAATTTTACGATAAAATGCACTTAATTTGCAAAATGCCAAAGGCTGCACTCAAAGTGCAAATTAAGGAGCTCTCTCTTCACTCGTTGGCAGGGAGGTGAAAGTTTTTGCACTGCTGGTAAATTGCTATTTATGCCCAGGAACGAGCATAATGCAGGCAGACAACTCACACAGGCAGATGCAAAGGCAACGGCAACGGCAACAGCAACAGCAACAAATTGTTGCCAAAATCAGATTAAGGTAGCAGGTTTCTGCCAAGCGATTTATGAATGCCAATGAATGCGTTGCCGAGAGCTGAGTGTGCCCGTATTTATCAAGGATTATGTGGGAGACTATGCCCCCTGTCCTCTTGTGCCATTATAGCCATAGGCAAGCACTGCATTTCCAAATACTGGTAAACGCCTCAAATACAATTGCAAAACAGACAAAGAATGCAGGTGGGTAAACAAAATTCTATAGAGTGAGCAGGTGTGATAAGCGCAACTTTGAGACACACTCTTTGGGTGCAGTTTTTGAATAGTTTCTTTGAGCAATTTGAGTACAGACTGTAGAAAGTCGCAATGGAATTTTTGCTATAGGTTTTTGAAAATATATTCATTCCTAACTGAGCCCAAACGATAATAACTAAAATTTAATTCAAATTTCTAAGCATTTCTCCTCACTTCTTTTTCTTAAAGATACGTAAATATTCTGGATTTATGTTAAAAACTTTATTTTAATAGATTCCTAGACACTTCTCAAACTCGACTGCAGTATCTCAATCCGCTAGATACTTTTCAACTGCTGCTTGTAGCTACTTGCCGCATTATACGAATTTGATTATCGTTAGTTTGTCTTTGTCGTCTTTGGCGAACATCTATTTATTATGCATTTCATTCCATCAGTTGTCCGACCAAATGTTTTTCTCCTGTCTGTTGAAAGTCTGGCGACTTTGACACTTTTCGTTGCTTGTTTGTATCGAGACGGTCGTTTCCCGTTGACTGAGTGTTATCCTGGCTGGCGTCCTTGTGTTTTAGTCTCTGGGGTAGATTATCACCGCTACGGAAGCCAAACAGCCGCTGTCAGCCTCTTTGGTATTTCAGAATTTCAATTCTAATTTAAATTTTATATTGTTGGCGGCTGCCAAAAGGACTTCACTTAAAGACCGACTACCAAGAGTGTGACACGACTTTAACAAGTCCTATCCTTAGTTAATATCATAAATATTTTCACAACTTTTGCGTGCTGACATTTCACATTTCTCATTTTCCTAGTCACGCTATTTTTACAGACATGCAATTAACTAATGTGTGCTAACCTTGAATATTAACAGTCAAAATAAATAATGAGCTAAAGGTTGGAATTTTAACAATGTAAATAAAATACAGAAGAATTTATTTATATGCATTTAACAATGTATTTAACTTATTTTCAGTTTAAGCTTGATTTATATTTATTTTACATTTATAAATTAATTTTTACAGTAGAACTACAGGAATTATGTTACTTAACAGCCTTGTGGTCAGCTATTCAGTTAGCTTAACAGTTTATATATTTTCTGCTGTTGTTGCTCTGTTAATTAACAGTCTGGTCGCCTGTCTGCTTTTGTGCTTGTCGTTATAACTTCTCAAATTATAAAGTGTTTGTTGTGGCTGTCAGGAATTGTTGCGGTTGTTGTTTAGGTTATTATTATTGTCTGGCTGCCACTGTCACATGTCAAGTGTCATTTTAGCTTTTTTTGGTGGAGAATTTTCGGCTTTGAGTCACAGCTGCTGGTAACTATTTTGCATTATTTGCATTTACGCTGCAGTCAGAAAGCAAACGACAGCTCTTCAGCACTTGCCAAAAGCCTTTAGGGGCTCTGCTTATGATAATCTATTCTTATACCTAAATATTTATAGCTATTCTATTATATATATTTACTACTATATACTTTAAATCAGCTTGATTTGCATGCCAAACATAAAAGTTGCACAGTCCTCAGCTGCATTATGAACTTTTGGCAGCTGGCAAAAGATTGAAAAGTTTTTCCAGTCAGCGAATAAATCGTTAGCAACGGGGATTGTAATGGGTTAAAAACTGAGAAGGTTAGCAGGAAATGCTTCAAAGGGATAGCTGCTACCTAAGCCCCACTCCTTGATTTAAATATGAATAAGTTACTGAAATATGTAAAGCAATTCTTTTAAAAAGAATCAAGAAAACAACAATTTTAGCTTTGCACTAAGAGCACAATTATAATTGAGAATAAAGTACTTTTTCTGGATATTCCTAAGGCAAATATAATCCTTCTGCTATACAAAATTGTCTATTTCGATGAAATTTCATTCAAATTAATAACTAAATATATTAAAATAATATTAACGGTTATTTCAATCATTTAATCAGTTAAGAGATAATAGCAAAAATGAGAGTTAGAAGTATAAAACATTCTTGTCCTTCAAATTGCTTCCAATTCGAGCTTATTTTTAGCACTTAATTACATATTTAAGAGAGCACTTGTAAGTTGATTTTATCTTTATCTGACATTGTTTATGTGTGACACATTAAAGGCACTTTGAGTGTGACAGGAATGGAATTTCAATTTCAGTCAACAACTTTCTAATAAGCAAGTGAAACATTATTCTACACTTTGCTCCAAATTCAATAAGTGCAAACTTTGTGCCTGTTTGCCTTTTGTAGAGACAACAAAGCCGCTGATTAGCCAAGTGGCTACAAGGGACGCTCCCTGCTCGGGTTTTGTGTCGGAACTGTCGAGGCGTGTCGAGGTAAGTGACATGAATAATTCCCAAGTGTGGAAGAAAGTCTCTCTTCCTATTTCCTCAAGCCTCCTAGCTCGTAGCTATTGTAATCACATTTGGCCAAATAGCAGCCCAATAAATGCCAACAAAGGCGCAAGTTTTAAATTCAATTTTATTTAATTTAACTCAAGTCAACTTCCGGTTTGAAAACTTTAGGATTGGTTCGCTCCAACTTCCGTCAGAGGTTACATAATTAACTGAGCTACTCTCTTAAAGTTTTCTTCGCATTACAGAACTTTAAGAGAGCTACTAACTCTCAGTCAAATGTCAAGTGAGCTCCCTGACATTAAATGCGCAAAAATTGCAAAACTTTTCTCATATAAAACGCATATTAAATCATTTTTATGACAGCCAGCCTTCGCCCCAAGTCCAAGTTCAACGCCAGTGCGAAACGCAAATTTGTTGCTCCATTTTCATATTTTCTTTAGTTTCTTGTGGGGAACATAAAAAAAATATGATTCCACCTGTTTACAATCTTTTTTGTTATGCTCTCTTCTTTTTATATTATTCATTATTACAAGACTTATTTTATGCGTCATTCTGGGTAACTTTCTAGTTAGTTGGCACGCCTAGCCGTTAAAGAACTTAACTGCAATGTTGCACGCTGCGTATGAGTGATATTTTACAACGTTGTCACTTTTATAGTTTATGCTCTTTGCGAGTGCTTAGAACAATTTCCAGTTGAGTTATGTGTAGAATGTTTATGAGCACTTCTCGTGCACATTTGCACTCAAATTGTTTGTGGGGTGGCAGAAAGAGGGCGTTTTACAATTTTAATTTTTTACTGGACGGCCCTACGACTTTGTTTGCTCATCACCTTAAACCAGAGTTATCTTTAATATATATATATATATATATATATATATATATATATATTTTTATTAGCCTTTTTTTCATTCTATATTGACAAATAAAATGAGGAGGAGCTGGAACAGGATTGTTTACCTACTTTTTAACTAGTAATTGGATTTTATTTAGTTAATCTTAAGAAATCAAATTTTTTCACCAATTTTCGTTGGTTTTTATTCTACCAACCCTTTTTCTCTACACTTTCTTTGTTTATGGTTATTGCCAGCGATTTTTGGTTAATTTACCAGTCTTGCAATTTATGCAATTCATTTCCCAAACGCCCTCAATACCCAACACAGTTCAGAGTTCAGAGTTTTTCCCATTTTAATGCTCATTAAATACGTCTTTGAAGCAATGTCGACAGCAACAACAGGAGAAACTCATCAAATAAATCAAATTTTGCTTGTTAACCCCTTCATTGAGATTCTTTTCATTTTTTTGCCACTTCTCTTCTTCACTTTTGGGAATGGCCAAAAAGTTTTTCTGGTTTGGCCTAAAGGGTTTTCCGTCGCAGCACTTGCTCAGTAAAAGTTGCGCCAAAAATGGCGTTAAAACGTGTAATCAGAGAAACGACAAGAAAACTGTTTGGAGGAGATCCAGTTCAGAGCGAGGGACTTGAACTTGTCAGCGTCTGCCGACGGACTCTTAATGAAAATTGTTTTTGGCCTCTGCAAAAAATATGCAGGCAACGTCGAATATTTCTTTTCTCCTCAAAGTTGATGGGGTTGAGTTGGTCTGTTGTAAATGATTGGTGAAAGTCACACGCCCGCAGCGTTGCCAAACTAATTAACGCCAAATGCGTCGTTGCCTCCCTTCACGTCTTGATGGAACTCTGATGTCTGAGCTGAACTCTGCAAGGATTTCTCAAGCATTTTCTGTTTGTGTCTGAAAAAGAATCTGCTGGGATTTCGTACATGTAGATGAACAGCACAACAAATGGCAAATTGAATTATATTATATTATATTAAATTGAATATTCATTAACAAAATTTTATTTGTAAAAAATACATTTCCACCACAAAAATCAAACAATTAATTAATAAATGATTAAATTTATTAAATTATAAATACAAAATAATGCATAAAAAGTTAAGAACATTTGAAATGTAGTCTTAAGTTTTTAAAATATAAAGCAAATAATTGTTTAATATGCAGTCTTAATCAATTTGTACATGTCCAAATGTTTAAACATAACGAACATCTAAAACTTATTGCATAAATTCTAATTTCCATGGCATACTTTTGAGTGCACATAAATATTCGTGAACAGGTTTGCAAAGCACTCTTTTAGGCGCGCATTGAACTGCAATGGAAGTTTTTAACTAAAGGCCTTGAAAGTTTTTGGGGTGAAGGGAGCTAAAATAGGGCGTGGTCCAGGAGGCGCGTGCCCAAGTGCCGTGTGTCTAGACTCTAGACGCTGAAAACTCACAAAACGTCAAGTGAAATAAATTTCAATTCGTTTTGGATAAATGTCTAAAACAAGATGAGTAATTGAAGTGTCTCCCTGTGAGTGTGAAACAAAAAGTGACAGCAAATAACACTAAATGCAGTTGAATACTAAGTGGTAAAAGGCAGTAAGAAATTTAAATGTATCTTTCGATTTAGCGATTGAGTATTATAAAGAATGCAATCAAAAATATATATAGCTTTTATGTTTAATGCAAAAACTCTCTTATTAATCTAAAGGGATAAGAATGCATGCATTTTGAGAAGAAGACTGCAAATTCTTCAGCTCGTCAATTAATAACTATTGATAAATGTGTCTACCTGTCTCCTGCGTTCTCTTTATTTTAGCCTTTTTCTCACACTGACTTTAGTTTTATAAAACTCCATGAGTCAGAGTTTGTCTCACTCTTTAGCGGTGCTTTTGGCATATCCATTGAATCAAAAATATACCCATATTCATTATTTTGAGAAATATCACTGAACAAACCATATCATAAAGCGCGTATAGACACTCTGGCGTCAAATTTGATGAAGCAAACAAAAGCAGGCGAGACAGCATAACATCGAATTGGCTTTAATGAAGTGAATCGAATGAGAATTCAAAAGAGATAAGCAAAACCCCTTTTAAAATATTCAAATGTAGCTCGATTCTGACAGCAAACAAATTCTAATAAGAATGCATACTTAAGGCTACCTGTGATGTCAATCGAAGCAGGTAGAAAACTCAAAAGACGGTCAGAAACGAAACGAATCAAGGTTAGCCCTTTTGGGCCAATGGATTGCTGTTTGTCTGGCAAGTTCAGCGATGCAGAAGCTAAAGGATGATGAGGATTGAAAATTATACAATATGATATAATAAGATTTGATATTATATGATAATTTCAAGATCAATGTCACGAGAAAAGACGCGAATGCTAATGTGTTTCAATTGGATTACGTAAAATGGTTTTTGGATGACTCATAAAGTATTTAAATTATTAACTAAAATATTCCCAACAGATAAACAGATTTATCCAATAATTGCAAGTTTATAAATTAAATTTGTAACACTTCATTATTAACAGCAATTAAATTCTAACATTTTCGTTGAATTAACCCTCAGTTATATCCCTCACATGTGAATATTTCCATGTTCCGGGAAAGTGCGTGCCATACTCAATCAGAGCCGAAGGAACACATCAAGTTGTCAAAGCAAATAAAGTAATTAACGCCAGTTAAATTAATTCATTTAATTTCTTTATATAGCTGCTTAAAATGCCTCGAACTATGATTACCCATAAAATCTCCGGCCTTTTTGAAGTCATGTGGAAATGTTTGATATGCTTCTTGGAATTTCCTAAGCTGCAACTGAAACTGGAACGCTGAAATGAGTTTTGTAGGGAATGAGTTGAATGAGGAACAGCATTTGATTTCTATTAGAGGCTTTGTGAGCTGACTAATTGTCTTGGTCAGTTACTGACCAGCCACAAGTCACGGAAAAAAACGATAGTCGCATAAATAAAGCAATTAAAAATTGTAAATATACGGAAAATTCTTTTTTCATGACGACAAAGGTGTTATCAATGATTTATGATGACTGCTAAAAAACAAAAGCTTTCTACAGGCACCAAAGAAGCGAAATGCAATTAATAATAAGGCAATTAAAAGGTAATAACGACTACAAGATACTCAGTAATTAAACATAATATTATAATTCCCACCATAAATATGTCCTGAGCTTTAAATTAATTTTCTTATTAACCTATGTAGTAAATAATTAAACGATTTTTGACATAGCATGAATTGTGTTTATTTTGCAACTTAATTAAATTCTTTTTTAACATAATTGACTCATTGATAGTTTTACTTTGTTATGAAAAGTACACAGTTTATTCATATGCTAATAATCAAAACAAACAAATCAAATGCCATAAAATGAATAATTAATTACATAAAACAAACATCATTAACATATTTGAAACCGTCTGCAAAAATAGAGTTCATTTGAAAAAACTTTCGCTTTAATTTAAAGTTAAGTAATAGTTACTATAATTATAGCAAAATTAATAATTTAGTCTATCGATGGACATCTGATGCTGCTATCGACAATTAGCAATCAGAGCAAAGTTTGCTCTTTGGCTTCTGCATTGTGGTGTTGGCATTATCAGGAGGCTTTAGTGGAGGCTTATCTCCAGTTAAGTGAGCCAAGAAAGAGGCAGCCTGGCAACTGACACAAGCAGCAACATGTCGCGCTGCTGATAAGAGAACCCGTCGCCCCTTTGAGGAAGTGTCATTTGTGCATACTCTGACGGAATGCATACAAATCAGGCGAGAATTAACAACAATATGTATAAAAGTATATATATTTACATGGTATATGTAAATGGATTTATGTATATATGTATTTGAGAGAAAAATCAACACGCAAAGTCCAAGCAAAACGCGCCTTTTCCTGCCTTGCCAAAGTTTTGCGATAAAAAACCAACGAATAAAGAAATACGTACAAAAGAAGTTCTCGAAAGCGCCGAATGCATACAAAAGATACGGCAAGCGATATGCATTGAAAAGAGACAGAAATACAGATAGAGAAACAGAGAGAGTTAGATGCAGATGGAAAAAACAATGGGGAAAACGCTGAAAGAAACTTTGAGTCCAAATGGCGAGGCGACCAGACGACTTGGCGACTTTGATAAAGCGTTGAAAATGTTTGAATAAAACGCATTGAAAGAACTTTCCAATACCGGGGAACGGAAATGCGACACAGACCCAGAAATGGGTTGTATAGAACAATCGTATACTTCCGCAAAAATATGGACAGGCAGAGAAATATAGAGGCAAAAGTGGACAAAGATATGGAAGTGGACAAAGACATCAAATACAACAAGACATTACAACATTCATACTTAATGGTCTTTACCAAAAGATAAGCTATAAATGATTGTAGATAATTAAAAGTTTATAAGCATAAGTAGTGTTGGACAACGGTGAAGGTTTGAAGATAAAGTACTGCATACAAAGCTAGACCTAATCAGTTTCGTATATTCCAAATAACCGACAACAAGTTAATTTAAAATTTTATTTCTTTTACTTGTATAAATATATTTTTTATTTATTTATTTTACGTTTATTTTTATAAGAGATACAATCTAAAAATAATAAATTTCCCAGAAGCATTATGGAACAAATGTATTTATTTCATTTAGTAAATATAAACATATTACTCAAATTTCTGTTGGTATTCCACACATTCCCACATTTGATAAGTCTCACTACACCTGAAAATAGCTGAAAAACTATTCGATTATCTCAGATATGCCGCCTTGTAAAGCCAAAGCCTTCAAGTGAATCTGATATGACTATTTACACAGTGTTAAGACCTTCTCCATTGTGTGTGCCATAGTTTCGTAGATATCTTTATTAAAACTGTAACCCAATCATAATTTTTCTACACAGACAAAAATTAGAGGAAGGGGAAACACACACTCACACACAAACAGGGCTAATAAAGTTATCAAGTCACTTGAACACAGAAACCAAAAAAAAATAGAAACAAAAAAATATTTTAAATGGCTTTCAAACGACACGTAAAATTCGGAGAAAAGAATAAAAGAGAGAGAAAAAGACGCGACAGATTTTCAATGGGTTAAAGCAAATGGATCTGAAAATTAAGAAATTCAAAAATGAATGTTGGCGCCAGTTGGGGAACCCATGAATGACAACAGATTCAGATTCAGACACAGACACAGTAGCACACTCGTAATTGGAAACTAAAACTGAACATTTGTGGCCTTTTTTACAATATTTTTTTTTGTTCTGAGCTTTTTTAGGTAGTGCGTCCAAACATTCTTCAATGTTTAAATAAAATTAGGTGGCATGTGCCATGTCTAGAATTGGCACGTCCCATACCAAAAGCTAAAGCTAAAGATACAGCCAAAGATAAAGATAAAGATGAGCCGAGCTGAGTTGAGTTAACTTGAGTTGAGTTGTTGATTTGCATAATTGCGTGATTCGCATGGCGACAAATGCGTGAATCATTTATGAATAAAATGAATATAGTGAATATACATTGTACTCATATATGTACATATAAAATTAGGAATATTTTTCTGTCTAAAAATTACCACAATGAGTCAAGTGATTGTCAAGTGTTTGATTAGCTCATCATAGAACTAAAACTGCTCTCAAACTGTGGGTTATTGAACTGCAAGCGAAATGCAACAATTTTTATTATTGTTGTTGCTTCTATCACGCGACATAAATCACATCAAAGAGGAAGCAGACCAGACCCAGCCACAGATTTACAATACTATATAATAACACTCTTAAAACGATTTACCTGCTTTTACCTGTTTCCCTCCAACGGTATAGCGCAATCGAAACTCAAACAAATACCGGCAAACCTCAAGCGAACTCAATCGAACTACAATCAAACCCGAATCGAACGCAACATGTTCGTTCTGCTTTGCTGTGATGGAATTTCAGTGTAAATCAGTCTGCACAGCTTCTGGTTGCGTCAGCGTTTGTTTTGGGAAATTAAATTACCCAAATAAGGAAATATTCGTGAAACGATAACAATTTTATTCTATTAATAAAAAAAAAAATTATTACAATTTAATAGAAATAAATATAATTGATAATGAAAATGAAATTTACTTTGGCTACACTATTAAAATATTTATCGGAAAATAAAATTAGTTTTAAATTTTTATTTACTGACTGCATTCTGTACGCAGGCGGCAGCTACCAATGCCGCACCAATTCCCGAACCATCTTCAGCAGGAACCAAGGTGAATTTATTTGAATCCTGTAACATACCTGATATATAGCTCTCAAGTAGTCTCAAATAGCTTGGATCACTACGAGCGACACCACCATCGATGCCAATGGTGCAGTGCTCTACATCTATTTTTTTGACCAAAGCAACAAGAGCACACGAAGCCAGTTGAACGGATCGTAGCATTATAGATTCACAGACATAATGAACACAGGCCAATTCATGTTCTTTGTCCGTACGGATACCCAAGTTGTCCAAGATCATCGAGGAATTATAATAAATTCCAGGTGGTTCAGACATAATCTCTGTGAGGTATCGGGATTTAAAATGCCACTGCTTCTGCATAGCATCCGATGATTGACCTGGAAAGAGTATGCCCATTCGCATGAGATCGACGAGTATATGCCGTACCACCTCTCCGAGGAACATTCCGGAAGTACATTTCTCAAAGATTTGCTTTGTGGGATTCACTGTCTGCAGGTCGATAGCTTTATCGTAGGATGTTAGTATAAAATCCAAAGTTCCATTTTGACCAAATGCTCCCAATTCAGTATTAATCAGCATAAAGGGTTTCGGGTTGGTCTGATAACCCTCCAACATTTGTGCATTCGAAGTTTTCTCCACATAGCACGCATTGCAACCTGTGCCCACGATCAGTCCTATGCGGCAATCCTTATGAGATTTGGCACAGGAGACCAGTGTTCCCGTCGAATCATTGATCAGAGCCACGATTTTGACTTTAATATCGCCACGAAGATCGATTTGCTTTTGCAGTAATTCCACCACATCATGACCCACGACACCTGAGCACTTGAAGCCCTTTGTCCAGGTGGTCAATATGCCTTTATTGACCGCCGTCTTTTTTAGAGGAAACGAGAAGGTAAAGCCTAAAGGAACTTCGATGTCTTGAATTCCCTGTTCCTTACAGAAACCTGCCAGACACTCGGCAATGAACTTGAACAAATCTTGGCCTGGGCCGAGCATCAGGGGCTTTTCAATGACGAACGACTTGAACTTTGTTTCAATTTTATTTGGATCATCTGTCAAATTGAGCAAGAGACAACGGAAATTTGTTCCCCCCAAATCCAGGCCCAGAAACTTGCCACGTTCATTGCCAGTGGGCAGATCCTGTACAAAAGTAATGAAGCACTTGACAGTTGACTCATTGTGCGTTTCCTTGGCCAGTCCCAGTTCTATTTCCTTGGACATACGTTTGACAATCTCATCCATTTTTGTCCTGGGTATTCTGAAATCTTTGCATATTTCGTAGGCTTCGGGAAATCGACTTGTCAATCGTTTGGCTGCTTGAAAGAAGAGTTTGGCATAGCTGCGACATAAACAGTTTGAATTTCGAAACATTTTTGGCCGATGCCTGCTTGAAATTTCTTTCAAAAATTTTAAATCTCTCTTTTGAACACTACAAATGCAGGCGATCCCCTGTGTTTGGCTTGGCTTGGCCACAGTCAACAATGGCATTAAATACTGGGAATTTATGCTCGAACGCAACTCGAACATGTTCGATGACAGCCGCATGCCGATGCATGCAAATGCGTCACAAACACTCGACAACAAACCAGTTTTCTTGCGCACAGTCAACGACGGGCAGCTGGCGTGAACAGTTCGCAGTTCGCAGTTAGCAATTCGCAATTCGCAGTACGCGTTTTCGCAGTTTGCAATTTGAAAACGGTTCTCGTCGCTCGTTTGCTTTCGCGTGCCATGAAAACTTGGAAATAAAATTTTGACAAAATACACAAAATTGGTTTTTTCAAAAACACAAAACGACGCGCGAAGAAATGCGACGCGACAACGCGCGGCAACAACTAAAATAAACTAAAAATAATTAAATCTAAAATTTAAACAACAAAAGGAATAAGAAGCAGAAAAGTATGTGTTTAATGCAGAGAATTAAATGGTCAGCGGAAATATGAAAACAAACATGTTTGGCATGCGATATGCGATATGAAAAAAGCAACGACCAAAGCGCCAACTAAATAAATAATAAGCCAAAAGACGTCAGCAAACAATAAATGTACTAAACCAAAACAGAACGCGACCCAAAGCGTACTACAAGATACATTTGTATCTTGCCGCTTGCATATTCTGCAGTTGCCAGAGATCTTATTATTTACCCAGTTCAGTTCAGTTTTTTGATTGTTTTATTTTTCTTGTTTTGTGCGAAAGTAAAAACTACCTGCAACACTTGCCAACGGGCCAAGAGAGAAACCAGTTTTGTGAAAATTATTGGCCATTTGGCAATTTGCGTTTGTTTTTATTTTCAGTTTTCGGTTTTCGGTTTTGTTTTCTTTTTGGTTTTTTCTTTCTTGCTTGCTTTTCGTCCGAAATTGGCAATAGAATCAGTTAACACGGAGCAACTTGGCTTAGTGCAATAAATAACTCAATTAATAATTATTATTTTCCACATGTTTTTTGAAACTTGCAGTTAAATAATAACAACAAAAAGTGTAATCAGGTTTTTAAATTTATAACGAAACCCAAGTGAAGAGAGAACTCGATTCTCAACAAATCTCGGCTCAAAAACGCCCCCTAAATCAAACACGCACACCCTTCCACATACACACATGATGCTTATGCACACCACATCGACCACTTCGACGGCTACGATGACCAACTCATCCTCATCGGCCACGCCCACACCGGGATCCACGTCATCGAACAACAGCGCAACGCTCGAGACGCAACAACAACAGCAGCAACAGCTGCAACAACAACTCCAGCAATTGCAAACAACAACCACAACAACATCAAACAATTCACGTCCTCCCTCCCGAGCTCCCTCGATTTTGGACAGTCCCACATTGGCGCGAGTGGAACGCGCTCGCATACGTCTCGAGCATCAACAGGAACGAGAGCGAGAGCGCAGCAGTCAGAGGGGAAGTCAGTTGGGAGGAGGCGGGGGAAGCAGCAGCGGTACAGGCAGCACAGCGACAACCATGAATCGCGAGGATAGCCTGGAGCGCAGCATATTGGATCCAAAGGTGAGTGGTCCCTTCCAGTCTACCATCTCTATAAATTACAATTAAGGCGAGTTCCTTTAGGGATGTTGATCGGGGGCGGGATGGGAAGTTCTGATGTGAAAATAAAAAGATTACTATGTGCGGAGAACGATCGAGGGATCGTAGTTTCGTAGGGTTTCTGCACTTAAACTTATTCGCATTTCATATGAGAGCGTATAATCCTTTTGGGATATGTTTGTGAAAAAGCCTATTTTGGCTGTTGTAAACATTTATTCTAAAACGATTAAAACGCAGCTGTTTTCTGCGGAATTCGATCTATCAAAGCCGCAAAATATATAATCATATCTGACTTTTGATAAATCTTTATGTAAGAGCAGATTACGGAACAACTTATGGATATTTTTGTTATTTGGCGTTTGATTAAGTCAAATTCGATAACTTTTTAATCTACTTTAAATATTTGTACTTTTATAAAACCATTCTTCCTCTTCGAAGAATCAGCATTTTATACAATTTTTTTAATATTTAATGGAAAACTGCAAATCTTATAAGCATTCTAGATAGACCAGATACTTTTCAGCTACGTCCCACTCTCCTGATTCCTCCCTTTACTCCTTAATAACTTCCACGTCAAGAGCTTTAATTTACCCAAAGATCATTAAAGCCATGTCTTTTGGAGTATTAGCCATCGTGTCTCATCTCTCATCTTTCATTTCGATGAGCTCTAAGCCCAGTTCTTGACTCACTTTTGGCTATTTGGCAATAAATGTCTTTCTGGTTATGCCAAATTGGTTGTGGACTGAACCAAAACGTAACGAAACGAAATGTGCCAGAAAATTCACATTTGCAGTCATTGTTATGCGGCTAAACCGAATAAGCCATATTCGTATTTGTTGTCGTTGTTGTTTCTGTTGTTGTTAGCCAGTTGGTCGAGTCAGCTTTTGACAACATTTCACTAATGGCTGGTCCCTGTTACTGTTCCTTTCCCCGTCCACATCCCTGGTCCACTCACAGAGCTATTTAGTAGCAGCAGAGTGGAGTAGAGAGTGGGTACTTGGCCTTCTGACCGTGTATGTAAATGCTTTTTATTTTGTTATTATTTTGTTAACACTGTTATCTCTGGGGTTTTATCTTGAACTGCGACACTGACTTGTTGTCATTGCGCTCTCATCATCATCTTCAAAAACCTAAGCTCTTTAGGCTCTGCCTCGTTTTTTAAAGCTTAGTCAATGCGACTATGACAGAATACTAAAATTTTGCATTTCGCACTCGAATCTGTGTTTTGCAGGTAGCTTAAAACCTAAGGCAGGTAGCTCAACACGTTTTCTTGCTTTCTTACCTTTTTTCTTTTTGAGCAAACATAGATAATGAATTGCAAAAGATACACAGCTAGACACAGCTCATTTAGTGTCTGAGCTCAGCCAGACTTCAGATTGCCATAATCACTTACACACTCCCTATCTGGTGTGTGTATCTCTGTGTGGATTTGTGTGTGTGTTTTGTTAACTCATTACATGATCGATGGTCTCTGTTTGCTCTTCGAAAGTGTGCGAGTTGTGCATTAACGAGCACATATTGACATCGATTTCAAGATTCCCAAGTTGACAGTTCCACATCTAATAAAGCGATAAGTGGAAACCCCACAGGGAAAGCCCTTTTACTGTATTTCTCTCTCTTTCACATAGTTTTGTATCTTAAGAAATAATTAAATTAACCAGACTTTAAACGATATATATTTGCTTGATATAAGAAATGGTAAAAAATATAATTTTGTGCAATCCTATAAGAGGGTAATATAAGGAAGGGGAGACTGAAAGACAGATATAAAGTCTTTCAGTCTCCCCTTCCTTATATCACCCTCTTAGCCATTCCTTGCTCTATTTGTCTTACTCTAACTTTTCTTTCCACCAGACTACCCACAGATTGCTTCTTACAAGTTATCATCTTACAATTCAAAGTCAATTTTACTTCAAAGACTTGCATAAGCCAAACATTGCACACCCTTTATAAGTAGGATATCTGATCCTTCTGTATCTAGAACATACATCAATTTAGTTTGCTTTTCAATTCACTTTGGCTGGCAGCCAGTTTTCTGGCTTTTACAGCTTGGCTGACTGATTACCTGAAAAGTCGGACATGGAACTCTTTAGTAATGCTGCCAAATGCTTTATATTACTTATCCCTGCCCTTGGTCTTCCCACTCCACGCCTCTTTGAGGGCATAACAAATAGTTTGTATGTTTTGTCTGGCAGCAAATTGCCTGCATAATTTCCACAGCATCTACGACAACGTCAACGTCTTGCAACAAAATGTTGCCAAAATATTTGCGCAGTTGTTATGCAGTTTGTTTGGACTGATTTTGCTTTAGAGCTGTCAATAGATTGGCAAAGGTGGCAGGACGATAAATTCTCGGGAACTTTGCTACTTTTAGACCTGCTTTAAGCCAATGTTTTTTTTTTCTTGCCAATACCCGAAACTTTTGGCGTGTCACAAAATCGATTGCAGTTTTTGGGGTCATTTTGGTGCAATGAACCCGAAAAGCCAAAGAAGTGAAAACCTGAGCAGTTCAGCAAAAGACCTAACGCTTCAAGTGCTTAAGACATTAAGACGAGTTCATAATTAGTCACACTTAAAAAGCCATTGGCCCTTATGATTTTTTTTTGTTGGCGTTATTTTTTTTTTTGCCCGTTAGTGGCCAAGTGAAATATGAGTGAGGCAGAAAGCAAAGCGAGGTAAGCTGGTAACTGGAGATGGCCAACTGGAGACAGAGACAAAGACACTGACAAAGTTATGAGTAGGAAGCGCCAGAGCAATTGTAGACTCACTCGAGCAGTGCACAAATGGAAAGCAAACAGTAAAAATCACGGCTAAAAAGAAAGAAAAAAGTTGGTACGTGCCCATCGACCATATGGCCGGACTTGGCCAACTATCTGAGTGCCGGTTGCTAGGGTGGCCACTCTCAAAGGCTAACACAAAACACGGACCGTCTTTTTGGCCAAGTTTTGTGCTCTGGATATGGCCAAGCTTCGCTGCACACGAGTGCAGTTGCCAAAGGGCCCGCAATTCGCGTATCTGGAGCAGAAAAACCTGCAACGGAATGTTGGGAGAAATGTATCTATGTATCTTCAGGTGTAAGTGTGTGTGTGTGTGGGTGAAATGTAGCTGAAATGAAATGAAATCTATTCGATTGCTTGTAAAATATTTTCAAACGACCCTCGGTAAAAATATCAGTGGCTATAACAACAACAACAACAAAAACTACAAAAACAAAACAATTGCAGTCCCCACGTAAACAATTTCAATAAATTTTACGTTCAATGTCAATTTATTTTCTGCTGTTGGCGCGCGTTTCAATTTGACGGCACAGCAGCAGCAACAACAACAACAATAAAGCTGAAAAAACAACAACAAAGCTGAACAAGAACACAGAAAAATAAATATTCGCATGTTACATTTTTAGTGTTTTTGCAACAAATTAAAAAAAATGAAAAATGAAAAATGTTTTTCCACTCGGTTGAATGCGCACTGTAGAGGCCTTAGAAGTGGTCAGATCTTCATAGAGGTTACGGGAAGTTCCACAATGGGAAATGGGTGAAAAATACTCATCAGTAAAGTACACAAGAGAGGAAGGAGTAAGGGTGGAGTGTAAGGCACAGCAGAGGTCAAGTCAAGTACTTTGAATTTTAAATAAATTGAAACAACACATAATTTTTATTTAAACAAATTACTCAAAATAATATATAAGGTAAATCTATAAAAATAAACACAACAAAGGAGTCTTTCACTACAAAAATAAAACAGAAAAGAAATAAATCAAAAACGTACGATAAGTAAATAATAAATAGATTTTCTTGTAACAATAGAAAAAGCTTATCAGTTAAGAAATAGCTTAAAAATAATAATACCTTAACCACAATAATAAAATATAAAGAAAGAAATTTCTTCGTTTTAAGAATAGATAAAAATTGTTCAAGATTTTCCCTGTTTCTAAATAATACTAGATCATTTTGGCAGTTACTCAAAATACATTTTACAACAAACCAACCATTTCCCCATCCCAAGTCAAAAAGAAATTAAAGCAAATGATTTTAGCAAACTGAAAGTAAACTAATTACTGGCATAATCATTTAGCTTGCAGAAAAACTACGCGAAAGACACGCAATCAGAGAATACTTGGAATTCCAGCAAAAGGGGTAATTATTAGGCCATAAATTAGACCATAAATAGCAACACCAAAAATAGAATTCGACCCCGAGAAGCATGGCTGTATTAGTTGAAAATACGTCAAGCTGAATAAATTGAATGGCAGAAAAGAAAATAAATTTGAAGGGTTAAGACTAAAACTGCAACTGGGTAATTTGAGTCAAGTTGATTGTCGAAAGGCACGCATCGAAAATTGTTGAATAAACACGGGGCACAAGTGGCAAGTGGCAAGTTGCCTGCTTATCTGCAAAGTCAAAAAATAGACCCAGTTTGCCCGACCCATTAGCCGCACTAAAAGTAAACTAAACTGTCAGACAGACAGTGGGACAGACAGACAAACAGACAGACGAAGGGACAAACAATGGCAGCAAACGAGCGTCAGCAAAGACACGCAAGAAATGCGTAAAAATAAAAATGAGCCAACAAAATAAGAATATACAACAAAGAGAAGCATAGAACCTCCTTCATTTCCCCCTTCTAAAGAAAATATACCCTCCACACCCCCTAAGAAAATGTTTTCATTCATAAAGCGAAAGCGGAAAGGCAAGACGCACACAACGTACGAAAAACTTTAGCGGAAAATATGCGCTACAATAAAATATACAAATAAATGGCCGGGCTTAATGCAAATAACAGGGGAGAGTGGAGAGGGAGGCGGAGCAGACTGGAGTGTAGTATATGAAAAGCTTCATAGGCTCATTGTAGTAACACTAGCAGCAGCAAGACCCAGTTTCAGTTTCTGTTTCTGTTACAGTACCAACTCCCAATCTCAATCCCATTCCCATTTTCATACCGACACTCTGAGCTCAGGTCCAAGACAAGTTACGCAAGGGAATTTCCAGTCGGAGCACCAAATGGCACACAGTAGTGCAATTTTTGGCAATGTTTGTGTGTTCCAGGCGGAGTTGACGGCAATAAGGGGGTTGCAAATGTGAAGTTCAGTGGGAAAGTAGCTGGTTCGAGCTAACCAAATCAAATGCAGAAGCAAATGTGCCCAAATTGCTGCCACAAACAATGGTAAAGCCAAAATGCTTTTTAAAGCCGACTTGCCGGCAAATAAAAGGGCTGAAATCGGAATAAGCCGAGATATAAGTAGTTGCCACAGTAGAGGTAAAAGATGACAATTATTTACTTACTTGTATTATGAATGTTAAGACAACTTCATTTATAATTTATAATTCATTTGTTTTATATATATTTTATAGTTGTTATTATAAAATCAAGTCGTAACTAAATGTTACTTCAATTTATACCAAGAATAAATTTTATTTCCTAAATATATAAACGGCTTTAATTGAAACCAATTTAAACATAATTTTTGAAGCACTCAAATTAAAGTTAAAAGATTTGTGGAAATAATGCAATAATCGGCTCGACTTTTGATGTCAGCTTCTGTTGTTTTTGTTGCTGTTGTTGATATCTTAATGCGGTTGCTCTCAGCGTAAAGTGATATATCACAATTAAGCGTTCGGAACACTTTTGACCCATAAAACAAGCCCGAAATGCATGAAACTTGCACCCAGTGACGGAGGGAAAAACACATATTTTAATGCACTTTGATAGATTGCATTTGCTGGACAGCAAGAGAAACCGAAAGGGAGAAAGATAGAATGGAACAGAGAAAGAATGATAGTGGGAAGCAAAGAGAGACAGCGGGAATGCCTTAAGTAGAGCAGTGTGTTAATTTATATATAGCAACATGTAAATTGGGTAAAATTGATAAAAAGTGGGATGCAACGTGCCGCCAAGTGGCATAAATGTGGCAACTAAAGTGTGAAAGGGGCTGACCCCAAAAAGAAGATCATATAAGCCTCAAGTAGACTGTACCAGAACTTGAATTATAATAAACGTTGCGGCGCAAAGGATTAACAATTTCCCAAAAAGTTTTTAAAAATTCGTTAAGAATTGTATCTTTTAAATAATTGTTAAACTTGTGTTACGACTTTTGACCAATTTAAATTAACAACTAAATAAATGAGTAGTGTGTGTAAAAAATATTGGTTTAAAACTGTTTTAAATTGTTTTAAATAAGCTGAACTTAGGTCACAAGCTTTCAAAATTCTAAACAAGTTCATAAAAAAGTAAATTTTAGTTAATTTTCTTTAAAAGATTAAATTAAATTGAATACACAAAAAAAGTTCTTGATTTATGTCCAAGTTAACAACAGTTTAACCTTTTATTAAGTAGTAGAAGTTAAATATTGTATTAGAGTTCATGGGACAAATATTCTAGACTGTAATAATTAAGCTCAGAGCAAAATAAATTAGTCGTAACGCTAGTGACAAAAACTGTCCCCTTTTGTTTAAGCAAACTCTTGCTTTATGTTTTTTAACCATAATTAGCTCATTATAAATGTTATGTTAAAACATTGCATAAACTTTAAATAGCCCCTGGAAAACTTGTTCACTTTAATTGAGTTTACAGTTTAGTGACTTTAACTAGCTGAGCTTTGTTGTGCTTCAACAGCCATCATCTTTCTTAGAAATAAATATGAGACTGAAAATCTCTTTCTTTCTATCTCCTCCTATCCCTCACTGTCTTTACTGTCTCTTAAGTTTGCTGTCAGCTTAGGGCAGCTTCCTCTTGTTGCCTTCGATGTTGGCAAATTTCGGAGAAAGAAAGAAGATAAAAAAAATCTGAAAACAATGGCAAAGCATAAAATTTACATATTACATCAACATGTTGCATGTCAGCTGATGTTGATGCTGATGTTGTTGCAGTTTGTTGAAGCTGCAACGAATTGTTGCATATAGTAAGCAATTGAGTTAAGCGCCCTTCCTACAAGCCACACCCCCGCTTTCGCTCTTTCCCATCCCCTTCTGTCTAACCAACTCCACGTTAAACGAGGCATGTCTTTTGAAGGAGGAAAACCGAGAGCGAGCATAAAAATGCAACTCAAGATGAAGCTCAACACAAAAGTCGCATTGCAATCAACATTTATTGTGTGAATCGCAGTCAGAGTCTATAACTGAACAGAACTGAACTGACTGCGTGTCTGAATGCGTGAGTAACTCGGTGAGCAACCTGCAATCATAAGAGTTGAAGTTGCAGTTGAGTTGGAGTTAGAGACTAATCATTTTAATAAGTATTTCGAGCAAAACTATAATGCCAATCATTAATATGTGAACTACAAAGTTGACCTTCTTGGAAGCTCGAAGCGGACTTCCTTTTTCACATGTCGTGCATGCCCTTTATATGCATGAAAAGTATGTAGAATTTCATGATGCATTCTTTAATTGCCATTTCCCGTTTTAATGAATTGTTTATGAAATTAAAAGCAGAAAAAAAGAATTTATATACAGCACAAGGGAGCGTGTGGATCATGGCAATAACTACAGTACACTTGTATGCGCACACACAAACACACACCGATTTACACACACACATACTCCAACATACACACATATGTGAACTAATGCCGGGCAATTGTTGTGCCCATTTTCATTGCTTCCGTTTGCTGTTGTTGCAGTCGTTGCCGCTGCTGCTGCAGTTGCTGCGCTGTTGTTGTTGCTGTCGCCGTTGCACTTGCCAAATGGCAGCGTGTTGCCGCTTTTTTGTTTTTAGGGGAGCTCAACTGTTTGCATGACTAACGGAAATCGTTTTCATTTGTTTAGCGCTTTACATTGTAGGTGTATACGCTAACCCTCTCATACCCCTCTCTTTTACTTTCCCGCTTTCCCTCCCTGTCTCTTTCGCTAGCGCCATGCGGTTGTAGACCCCAACAAATAAAACATACTCGTATTTAGCGACAAGGGCATGACTTTTAAATGCATTGCTGACCGCAATGGGTTTTTGGGTTTTCGCCTTTTGTGTATAAACTATGAATATGACTGATGGGTAAACCAAAGGTGGGGGCTATGGGGCTTTGTAGAGCAATTGTTTAGGTTTACCCTTGGCCACAGCAACTGTCAGTTTGCATGTATTACGTATACGTATCACGATCATGTAACTGCGCTTTGACAAGGGTATAACAACAGGGCAATAAATGGCGGCACTTTTAAAGAAATAGAAAGGGGGAATTTATATATAAACAGTAAAAATCATACTAGAAATTAAGTATAAAGAAATATAATAGAAGAGTAAATACAAATATAGCAACTTCTTTGAAAAAGGCAATAAAAACTAATACAGACTTTTAATAAGCAAAAATGTTATGTAACTAAAAATTACTTAAAGTGTTTGATTAAGAAAAATAAGCAGAGTATTTAAATTCTATGGCTATTTCTCTAACATCAATTTTATAGGAGCTTTTTCGACCAAAAAAGTCTTAATTTTAATGGCAATCTTTGCGTTATATACACTTCTTATCGCCCCTCATTACAATGATTCATCAATTCTAAAAAGATTTGCTGTGCATTCCCAAATATAGTTTGACTACCTCAACAAAAAGTCATAAATATTCCAGTAACTGAACTTAGTCAGAGCTATCAAGTAAATTGCTTAAACAATTACAAAAAAATAAAAAAACAAAATAGAATGAATTTCTTATCAAATATCAAAACGCAGCGACGCGCCGTTAAACCGTTATCTCAGCGCAAATGCTATAAGGTTGACATCATACAAAACCATACAAGTACAGCCGGGTGTATACTATATATAAACTTAATGTGTGTACTTACTAAAAGCAGACGAAGAGAAAACGAAGTAAACTTAAATAAAATTTAAATTGTTGTTAGAAACGCGTTGGCGTTTGGCGTTTCTCGTTCTCGCCGCTTGCTTCGGTGGCTTGTGGTCTAGTATGACATCATAATGGAATAGCTTATGGGGGGCGTGGGGGAGGGTTTTGTGGGGTGCGTGTGTTAGGGTGTTAAGTGTGTGCCATGTGCTAAGTGCATGTATAACATGTTCATTGGGGTTCACTAGCCCTCAAGCACAGAGTCAATATTAATAAAAACAAATTTCTCGACAACTAAATAAACTTAATAAATATACGCTTAAAATATCACATTAAACAAACTTATTTTATTACAAATAAAATTGTTACAAAAAGAAACCCATTTTAGTTTGCTCAATTGGCAAATTTCAATTAAAACAAATTTATATTTATTTCTATTTTTTCGTACACTCCACTCCACTCTCAATACAACAAATCCCTTAACACTATTACATAGAAAAATATATATCAAATGTGGACGCATATGAAACGCCTGTCGCACGCCTCAAAAGTCAACTCGACGAGCAGTCTGACAGCACAGAAAACCGACGTGGGTGTTGGCCATCATCACCTGACAACAACAGGCACAACAACGAATACAACAAAAGCAGCAACAGGAGCATCAGTGACACCCACAATGACAACAATTAATGGTGGAACACCGAGAGGAACAATGACCGGGAAATGCATTTTATTTCCGGATAAGACGTCCTCCCTCAAAAGCTCCATGTACACGCAGCAGGTCTACTTCAGGCCCGATATGGTAGGCTATAAACATATGCAAAAGATCTATAGTTTTCATAGTTTTCTTTCGCATGGTTATGGCATTACTATAAACTTTATAAATTATATAGATGAACCCATGGTTTTGGTTAATGAGCTGTAGTGAACAAAAATACCATTTTGATATTATACCATTATGGATATTATTAGCTTTATTTTGTTATGGTTCGACTTAATTTTGTTTACTATTTCGTAGTTTGTTTATTGGCACGGGCAAGAATTTTCCATGAATTTTCATCGAAAACATGAGAGTATAAAATTTTTATTTGTTTTATAATTGTTTTGGTCTTTGGTTAATGGTTCTTGGCTTTGGTTTCTACACTTTTATCATTTTTGCCTGGCTTAGTAATAATAAATGCCCTTGCTATACTCCAACACCACCACCCCTAAAACACCCCCCTCTGCACATTTTTACACTCCACTTTAGTTATATTACAAATATTTGCATAGCAACTTTTTTTTGCACAAGTTCAGCAATGCATTAAATGCAACGCATATAGAAAATGTTATAATCACTATAGTAATAATAATAATAATGATAATAATAATAATAACACCACTGTGTAATAGTCGTAAACCTCCAGCCAACAAAATGCCAGCAAATGACTTTGCCAAGGCAACTCAGGCGTTCAAAACCAGCTCGCATAACTTTTCTGAACACACAAGAGTTGAGTTTTATGATTTTCTATATACTACAAATATATAAAGACTGCACTGAAGAGTCTAGCTTGAAAGGAATGCAATATTTATTTAAATATATGCAGAGTGTGCAGCTGAAATATTTTATATATATTTATTTAAATATTTATAGATTAGTCATCTGGAATGTAGGTTATTTACTTAATATTTAATACGACTTTAATTCAATTGAACTCTATACTTATTAAATTACTTAACAGCGCTGTTAGCAACTTAACAGAGCCAATGTTAGTAATGCAGTCCAGCAATGTATACACAGCTTAGCTTATTAACTTACAGCACTGCCAAATGAACTTTTCATTCAATCTTATTACTAGTAATAAATTCATCGACTTTTCAAGACATTCTCCTCTCTTGGCATTGAATTGGCATTTCTGATTAGGGATAAATCTATTGCAAAATACCTGCTCGCATTTACAGCACAAAATTTTAAAATGCCAGAATGAAAAATGGCCAAACATGGATTAAGAGTATTTGTCGGTTACGTGTCGGCCATAAACTATGGATAAATCAGCTCAGGGTCACAGTTACCCCCACCGATTTGGCTGGCAAGCGTGAAAAATAAACAAAAGCTCGTTACTCGTTAGCCAAGAAAAACAGAATGTGTAATGGCTGTGAAAATGACACAGCTTGGAAGGTGTGGGCTCAGTTCGATACTGCGATGATTTTTCAGTGTGTGCCAAAGGTCGCCATATGCAAATGGCTCTTTAGATCTTTTTTTTTTTCTATACTACTATATACTTTTTTGTGTACTTTGTGGTAGATTGTGCTTAAGCGGCAGCTGAACTGACATTTTGTCGCAGCCGTCGTAAACAATTGGAAAACCGGTCAAACTCTGCCGGCCGCCTTTTTCTTCACTTCTTCTTCTTCTTTTTTGTGAGCTTGTGTTTTGTATTTTTCTTTAAGGCCCGTACAAGTTTTTCAATATCAAGACACATTTAAAGCTTCATTAACATAATTGATGCGCCATTGAGGCTGCGACTCTACGTCTCTTTCTCTGTCTTCGACTCAGACTCAGTCTACTACAAAGACTCCCAAGCCATTATATACGTATATATTGTCTTTGGGGGCAGAGCAAATCGTTGGACAGGTTTTCCGGCGCATGCGCAGCATTCGGTGCGGTGTGAACCGGTTTACAGAGTTGTAAACTACGTGTATGAGCACCTCACTATCTACCTACCTGACTACCTGGCCACATAATGAGCTGTATCTGTAGCTGTAGCTCTGCGACTCTGATTCAGTATTTTTGACTTGAAGCTGAAATGCCATCTCGTCGTACTCTGTAATTTTCAATTTCATTTTGAATTGTTGGCGGTCTGTCTGAGCATTTCTAAGTAGAACAAACGCTGATTGAGTTTCCAGTCTTAATCGGCAGTCAAAAAGCCACAAAATAGACTCAATACGTGCACATCAAATTGAAATTGAGGAAATTGTTAAACTTATAAAGCGGTTAGAGAGTTGTTTTTGCAACCATATTGTATTTATTTAATAAATTGCAAACGGTACTAATATTAAAGGACTTGTAATTAAATTAAAGTAGGTTTGCCAAAAGATTTTTGATTGCCATAAAGGTTTTCCAACTTTTTTCCCTAAAATCACTTCTAATAAAAAGTCTCAAACATTTTTATTTTGTTTAAAAACTAAACTGTTCCTACAATATTTTAGGTATTTAATGACAGTAAACTCATCAGAGTACAATACGATAAAATAGCGGCTTACAAAAGCAAATCAATAGAAATCTATTGTTAGAAAAATCTACACACAAATCTAGCACTTCAGTCTCTACAGTTTAATAGTTAAACGCCTGAAATGATTAATACACTCGATAGAAAACAACAGGAATTTATTATCTTTAGGTATTAGAAGAGCTCCAGCGAAAGGCACATGAAAAGAATATATAATAAAAAGGTAAAACTAAAAGAAAAGAAGAAGAATTACATAGAAGAGAGTCTTCTTTTATGCCAGACCCCTAGACTAAGCTGTGGAGTGCTCTTCTGATGATTCTGCACATGTCTGTGGACTGTGTGCCTGTAATTATATAGCCAAAGGGGCTATAAGCTTTATGTGTGTGTGAGTGTAGTACAGTAAAGACAACTCCACATGGCCATTAATTATGGCATCTGTGTGAAATATGCGAGCAACTTGGATAAAAATTTAATGAAATTTTGCAGCGCACGCGTTTCACTTACATCAAATGCCTAAGCGATATCAATCAACAATATTTTTTATATGCCACGGCTATAAAATTCGATTTTCAAACGAATAAAAAAGAGCATAGAGTAGGTGAATGAGAAAACGAATTTTGAATGCTCTTTTACTTTTTTTTTCTATATATATGATTTTAGAGTGACAGTAAAATTAATTATGCGATAATTAGTAAAAGAGCTTAATTAATAGCTAGACAGATTAAGATTAAGAACTTGAACAAATACTTAAACTGTTGAAAAGAGAATGTTATTGGTAAATGCAATTATTTGTCATTCCTTTCACTTTCGATTTCAATTTATGTAGTTACTTTGCTGGTATGAAATGCATACTAAAAGTAACTGGTAAATCTTCAGTGACTAAGTAATAAATACATTTATAAAACTATTACAAAATCTTGTTCAATTCTCTCATACTCTACACTTTAAAGGGTATATGAAATAGGCATTGATTGCCTCCTGGGCAAACAGGTTCCAGGGCTGCAGACAGTGGCAGCCGCAAGGCATGAGCCGCATTAATAACATAAATGGCAAAGCCACAAAGAGAATATATGTATGCAGGAATAAATGTATATATATATATATATATAAATACATATATATATTCTTTATCATAGTAGTCATACATAATGCAGCCGCAAGTGCGGCATATTCTATCTGTAGTATATATAAAAGGCAATTTATTGTTGCGCCCAAGTAAAGTGCAGTAAAAAAGGCTAAAAAAAATAAAGCCAAACCCAAGGCAGTAGCTGGAGTCGCATCCTAAGCTGCTGCGACATAAAATTCAATTGAATGACATTCTCCTTATTCTCAGTCGTTTTGTGTTCCTTTTTTTTGGTTTTGCTTTGGCAACGTCTTAAAATCATATTTGATATTCAATATATGCCTTGAGGCCTTGCAATATAAATCAGCACTAAAATCAAGTCAAAGTCTTTGGGCCAAACATATTTTTATGCAATTGAGCGGAAGTTAAATTTAAGCAGCGCAAAAATATTTTTAGGAACAAAAGAGAGAAATTGAGTTTTCCTGGCAGCTGCTTTTCCTAGTCGAACAATGGGTTTGGTCTGGGCATTTCCACTTGTTTTCCTTTCATTGCCATGTGCAATTGTCCCTCTGGAAAATGTCAAACCAGCGGCAGTTTTCCTGTTGGCATTTACCACGATTCGTTAGGGTTCACAACCATCCTGCTCTATCTTCACATCTACCCATCTCTTTCTATTCGATTGTTGAAAATTTTTTGGTTTTTTGGGCCACATGTAACAGTCTGGCATGAATGCAACTCGGTTATTCATTCTGTATTCTGTATTCTTTTGCTTTTTGATTTTTGCTTTTCGCGTTTATTTTGATGCCTGTCAATAGTCGTTAGGCAAACTTGCATTGAAATGTGGCGTGCCACATGTTGCAACGTTGTCAACATTTAATTAAATCTGCAAAAAATTGCACAACTTCCATTTGCAGCTAAAAAGGTGGACAGTGTAAAAAAGAAGAGGAAAAATTGTTGGGAATTTACATGCAAAAATTTTTAAATTAATATAAACCTTTGAAAACATTTTTGGGTACATTAATCATTGTCGGCTTAATCCAGTTATGAATGCAAAGCTTTTAAATTTGTTAAATTTTTTTTATTTTTAATTTCCTAATTTTCTTTTCCTACTTTTATCAATTCTTTTCGTACCCAAAAACTTGTCTGACTCATTCTTAAAGTTATTGTCCCTCAGCCAAAACTGATCTCATTCAACTTCTCTATGGCTTCCCTTAAACTTCTTTACCTCCCCACCTCCACTTCAAATAAACCGCTGTATATGTAACACCTCACAGTCATTCCCGAAGCTCACCCACTTTCATTTATTGGTCTTCTAATTAGAGGTTTGACCTTAATCACTTACGAGTTTACATAACATACCCCCTACTCCTGCTCAATCCCTCACCCACAACTCCCACATGCTGGGAACGCTAATTGTTTGCCTCTTGACCCCTTCACCCAACTTAACCCGAGCGTTTCAATTACTGGGCGCCAAATGAAAACTGTTTTAGTGACGTAATTGACAAAAAAAAAATAACATTTGTAACAGAAAATCGTGTTACAGATAAGATACGACAGCTGATAAGATCTTAGCCAAGTTGCGTAGTTGCCAAATGGAGTTTCAAAGTCAACAAGTGGACTTAAATGTCCAAAATCTTAAGCAAATTTTTGTAGATCTGAACATTTTAGACACGCGTTGTCGCACTAAAAATATTTGGCCATATTTGGTTGGCACTAACCAAATTCGGTTAGGCACACGAAATAGATTTCAAAAGAATTCAAGTTTTTTTTTGGACGAGGTGACAATTTAAATGTTTTGCTGTCAATAGATGTTACTTTTATGTTTTTTATGGTTTAGAGTTCAACAAAGTGTGGGTTGAACAATGGCTAAGAATCGCTGAGAACGGCTGAGTGTGGCTGAGTATTAGTTGCAGCTTCCGCCTTTCAAAGATCAGACAACATCAATAATGTTACGATGGGACTAGCGACCAATTAGCTGACAAATTACAGATGCCCAAAGAGTAATGAACAATGAAACAGCTTTGTGCTCTCATCAATTTGACTCAAAAAGAAGAAACGACCCGTTGATCAGTCAGTCAGGGTCAATGTGTTGCATGTTATTTACACCATGCAGCATTCAACTGGCAACCCTTCAAATGATGAGAGGCGACTGGCATTAACAATATATGTGTGTGTGTGTGTTGTGTGTCTTTCTATATAATCAAACAAATAATTTTATGTTAATGCTAATAACAGCTTGCATGCTGCGATTGCAGCGATCTGGCAACGCTGTGTTTAGGGCCCCCGCATAACGGAAATACTGAAGATAATTACGGCCTTGCACTCTTCACTCAGTTCGCCGTCCTCTACTTAAAAAATTAAAAATATATATACACATAATACTGCACAATTCGTTTTGTTCGCACCCAATTAAATGTCCAACTGAAAGCAGATGCATATAAATATGTATCTGTAGATACTTTATCTGCATCTATAGTATTAAATGACGTGGGCAACGCTTGGTGCTGGTTCTGGCAATAAATTCACAATAGATTAATTTACTTATATATTTTATGCTTAATTCTATAATTAATCTTTTTGTTCTCAATTTCTTTCTTTCTAGGTGAGTTCAACTTTTTTATTCCTTTCACTGTGACGTCAGTAAGTTGCATTCTTAAGTATTTTATTTTATTTGGCCAGTAATTAATTTACTTTTAGATTTCCTAGTAAGTTAATTCATAATTCTTTAACCTTAACTTATCTATAGCTTTGCCATGACTAATGATTTTAAGGAAGTTTAAGTTTTTATCAGTGCACTCAGCTGAGAGCCGAGTGTATCGCGTGAATACTTTTTACCGACGTAATTTCTTTTTGATTAATTAAGGTGGGGTAAGTTAAGTATCCAGGAAGTTATTTACAGACACGAGACAGTGGTAGATAGAAGGAGAGAGGGGGAGGGGACAGATGCACTAACAGAATGAGGAAGAGCAAGCAAAGAGTTGTTAAAGTAAGGTGTGGGAGATAATCAATTAAAAGACAAGCTACAAAAGAGAAAAGCCAGTAAAGCGAAAGGTATTCAGTGAAATGATAGTAAAGAAGACGAACAACTGGTAATAAGGCTATAAAAATACTTATGCGGCAGGTAGCAAAGTCAAACAGACTGAGATCATTCATCCAATTAGAGAAAAGTATGAAAAAAGAGGTTTGGTACAGGAAACTAACTTAAAAGTTGTTGTTATTAGACAGTTAACAAGGGTAACAAATAGAGTTAGGCCTAATTACAACTAAAAACATACATCAAAGATATGTTTCGTCAAGGAAATAAATCGAAATAATGTACAATAAAGTTTAAAAAACAAACTAAATAAAAATATAATTACAGTTAGTTATACAATAGCAAATATGCCAAGTTAAACGGTATTAAATATTTAGTAGATTAAAAATTAAGCCAGCAGTTCATGCTCCCAATAACCGCCTCTTAAAACGTAATCTGGCTTTAGTGCAGCTTTTATTTTTAGAGTTTAAAGACTATTAAGCCAAGTTACATTTATTAGACAACTCTTTACTTTCGTTGGCCCCCAGACAACTTTGACTTCATTTGAGCAGCGACTTTCACATGTTTTTGTTCTCTTTCTTCCTGCCTCTCCTGCCTCTCCTGCTCTTCTCTTTTCTCTCTTACTCTCTGTCTCTTAACTTGAGTTAATAGTCTCACGATCTTTGTGTTTGGACATAGAGAAGACGCTGCGTGGCTTTTGCAAATTACTTTCATTTTCAGCGTTTGCAACGATAAGTCTCTGTTTCTCTGGTTTTTTAGAAATTGACAGTGAAAATTGCATTAACGAGTCGTTGACAAACTGCCAAATGCCAAAAGTTGTAGCAGGAAAACAGACAAGTTTTAGTAAGCTTAAGTTGTGGACAGCCAAGGATTTGTTGGCCCACAAAATGCTGTTGGCCTGGCTAAGTGTGTCATGCAAATTATCGTACACATTGTAAGAGAGTGAGGTAGGGAGAGGCATAGAAAGGGACAGACTGTCTGTAATTTGATATTGTCATTAGTTTCGTGCGCGCACTCGACTGTGTAGGAAGAGCACTCGGACAAGGAAGTATCTTTGTATCTTTTACACATGCGACGCTGGCGATGACGACGACGATGACAACTGCACTTGACAGAAGCTATTATGTTACTGTTGAGTGGGTGGCATAAGTCGGTGGTGCTAGTGGTGCCAGTACTGGCAGTGGTGCTAGTTGCCAATGCCTTTCCTTCCATGCATTATGCATGCCATGACGCTCATTAGTGCGGCTTGTTCCACAGACTGGAGGGGCTGCTTTTAATGGGCCAAAAAGAACAATAGACTTAAATTGCCCCCTGGCACAGTCAGTCATTGAAGCTGTCCGCTCTGCGTATCCAATGCCAAACCAGCACCGCCTTTTTTCCTCCTTTCTCACTTGTTTTTGCTCTAACTTTCCATTGCCACGCACAGCTGCTAAATTAGCTGGAAAATCTCAAAGTCTTCACTTTCATAATTTCATCAAATTCATGATGCTCTCTTTATTTTTCTTTCTTTTTTGTCAATGACAAAACTTTTAAATGGTTTTCGCCTTTGAGCGATTGCAGCCAAAGCACTTAACTGAAAATGTCAAATGTCAGTTTTCGTCTTCTTCTTTCTCTTCTCAAAAAAAAAATGTTACTCAATGATTTCGCAAAGCGTCAGAAATGTCTGGTTCCACCGAGTGCTTCGGCTAGCATAGAAATTATCTCTTTAAATGAAGAATGACATCTTTAGTGGCCCATTGAAATGGCAATTGAGTTGGAGAGGCAAAGAAGAAGCAGAAAAGGCAGCAGAAAGGGGCAAGAACTGTTGACAGTTTGCTGTAAACTGTTAAAATGTGAAAGCAACTAATTGGATTGAGTACTTTCTGCGACTTTTGGATGCAACCCAAATACTAACGAGCTAACGAACTGACAGCACACATTTTCCCTCCAAAAATAAAACAACAAAATTATGCTTTGGGAACTAGTTTAGGAGCAACTAGTTCCAACAAGTGGACTGTTGAGCAATTGCTTAACTGCCTGGCTATAAATAATTTGCTTGGCTAGTTCCGGTTTTGTGAACTGGTTCATTGACTAAATAAGTTAGTTCCGCTGATAGTAAAAACAAAATATATAAAACTTACTAAGCTTTTAAACAGTTCAGAAGAGCTTGAAGTGATTCTTAGTGCTTTACCAGCTTTTTTTGCCAAAAATAACTAGTTCCGTTACACTTTTTCACCTTTACCGGACATTTGCGTATGTGAACTAGTTCAACGGTCACATAAAGCGTTCAAAAAAGATTTTATTAACAAAAATTAGCATATGTTAATGTTTGAAAAACAAGTTCTGTTAGGCAAAACTAAGAGACTTCCGAAAGACATTACTTAAAATGCCAAGAACAAAACATATAGCCGGTAAAAAGCCAGAAAAAAAACTCTACTTACAAACGGAAACAATAATTATAAAATAAAAACAAAATGACTTCATAATTGCGTAAGCAAAATGTTGGCTAAAACACTTTGCAAAGTCTAAGCCTGCAGCTTAAAACATTAATCAAAATTAATTTTAATAAAAGTCTGTCATAAGCATTACATAAGCCAATG
Source organism: Drosophila parthenogenetica (assembly GCA_035047505.1). NCBI lineage: Eukaryota > Metazoa > Arthropoda > Insecta > Diptera > Drosophilidae > Drosophila > Drosophila parthenogenetica. Next base: position 482,293 of record JAWNPM010000242.1, read on the forward strand.
TGATGCTTCGATTGTTGTGGTTAGGCAGGTGTCAGAAAACCGTTAAAAAACATGCTCTAACAATAGCCACTGTTTTAACACAAACTAGTAACCAAAAGCTGAAGTCGAGCAGTCTAACTTAAAAAGACCCTGTACCTCTTTTGGGACAAAAATACATAAAATAAATTTAGACAAAATTAATTTTCAATGATTTCTAAGCTTTAAGTTAATTAAATTAGTTACTGATTTTGATTGAATTTTGTTCACGAATATTATAAACCCTTTACACTATTCAGTTACAGGGACTAAAAACGTTAAACGTATCTAGATCTATTCCCCACTCCATGTATCAACATTACGATTGGCCACATTAACAAAATTTATACACTCGTCTGCCAAGCGAGACAAACAACAATTTAAACATAAACCGCGGGTATTTTAATGTATATGTTTAAACGCGAACCAGTAACAAAAGCAACAACTAAAATGAAAAAAAAGATACAGTCTGCACGTCATGACAGCACCATTTGGATCCATCAGATACACTTTTCGCGCTTACTTAATTGTACAAATTTGCATACAAATCACGTACACTCACTGGTATGCCAATATGCAATCATTTGCCAAAAAATATTAAATATATTTATATATATTCGCGAGATTTTAAAAATATTTTGTTAATAACAAAACGATTCTGGTGAATGAATTTGAATTTGCGTCATTGACGCTTCGAGTCGCTGTCACTACAGTGCACTCATTCACACTCATTCAATATCATTCAGAGCCATTTGTCTTTGGACTATGATTCACTTGAATCTCGATCTCCAGCAGCAAAACCCCTCGGATGTGTATGAGTAATCAAACCATTGAGTTGAGAGCGTTATGGAAATTTATGGCAAATAAAATACTTTCGCTTAAGTGAGCAATGCTTTCTGCTCTTCACTGTGTGTGTGTTTATCTAATTCTCCGTCTGGTTTTTATTTATTAATATTTTTTTTGCAGCTGAGCATCATCAATTAGTCATGTAATCTGTCGTAGGCGTGAGTCTACAATGTCTGGTATTTTAAGTAATGAGTTTCCCTATCTAACAGTTTAATGGCTGTATTTAAGTAAAACGATCAGCAGTTGACTTTCTAAAAATTTTCAAGGGAATTAAAGGAATATTTTTTAAAAAGATTTTTACCTTTTTATAAATATAATAAACTTATTTTAAACAAATGAAAAAATCAAACCGTTTTCCTAACAACAAAATAGACTCAGTTACTGCCTTAATTTGTGTCTATCAATTTAGTTTCAGTAGAGTGTTTAATGATTATAATCCATTAAACAACTTTATTTTTAATTGCTTGCAGTTTAATTGCAGCTGTGAAATGCGTTGCAAAACAAACTCAAACTGCCACAAACTTGGCCTTCAAATGTGCCCAAGTTGAAGAGTTTTTCTTTAACATTTCTTTCTTTTTTTTTGGTATTACAATTAAGTTAATTAATTTTACGCTTTTGGCACATTTAATTAAACGAAAAGTATATGAAAAAAATAAGCATTTTAACAACATATAAAACTGACACAACTTCATGTGCCATGAGCAGCAGTGAAATTGTGGCAGCGACAACAAACACTTGACTTGAAAAGTATCTTAAGATACACGCGGCTTGCGCACTCAATGGGCGACAACAACAACAACCAAACACAAGTTTAATATTCATAAAGCAACAAGAAAAACAACAACAATGACAGACAATAATGACAATTGCATAAGGCCAAAACTCACAGATGAGTGAGAAATGTGGAAAGGCGAGAGGAGGAGAAGCCTCACCCCTTTTAGCCATGTTGGGCAATTGCTGCGAGTAGTTGCAGATACACAACTGCGATACTTTTCCAACAAGTTTGAGCTGCTTCTTCATTCCATTACTTATTATCATTATGATTGTGCTGATAATTATTATTATTATTATTATTATTTGGTTCATTATTTGTATTGTTGACACTCTGACATATTTCCAGATAGCCAACTTTCCCAAGTTTCTGTTTTTGTTTCAGTTTCAGTTTTTATTTTCTTTTTTGTATCTGTTTTTGTTATAAATTTCTTGCCAACATTTGGCAACATATTTAAGTCATTTGAAACGTGTTAATGTGCCTCTGAGCTTCTGTGCTTTTTTCCTGGCCATTACGACATGGTTGGGAACTTAGCCAGGTCTCACTCTGCTCTTAACTTATTTTGCTTTAATTTTCCCTACCACTTTCGCAAGTGAAATTGTTGGCAACTGGAAAACTTTATTGGCTTTAATTTAAAGTTGCCAAGGTTTTTTGTTGTTAATTAAGCTACTAGCTTCTGCACAAAGGGTTAATAAGCTTGTTAGAATATGGTAAGGAAAAGTAATTTAATTTTCAGCTTAGACAACTTTAAACAATTTACAAACATTTCCCATCGGAACTGCCTGCTTTTGTTAAATCGAATGACAAATTATCATTTCCATCTAAAGCTTTTCAAATTTTTGCTGCATCACTCAAAATGTCCGACTTATGAAAATTACAGAAAATTTTCCGCTTCTTTGGCATTGGTTTTCCACAACTGACAGCCCAAATCCGTAGACCAATTTTTTTCTTGTTTTTTTTTTTCACCCCGGCTTTGACATTGACACAACAACTTTTACCAACCTCAATTACAATCAATCACATGTGTTGTATTTGGGTGTGATTGTTGTTGTTCTTGTCTCCTTTTTTCTCGCTTTTTGTTTGTGGCCAAGCGTTTTGGCTCTGTGCCAAATGTCCCCACAGCCAGTGAGACCAAGAGACGTGCGTGTTGTGCTGTTTTGCCCAACTGCCTATGGCCAGAAATTACAATAACGTCAAACACACACACATCGAAGACAACAAAAGTTTTGGCCTTAAGTAAAATCAGCGCTTAGTGCAAAAATTTAATTTATCATAAAGCAGAAGCTACAACTCGATATCTTGCCCACTCTGCGATGACAAAAGACTGACACAGCTATTGTTAATCGCAGAGATGCCCACAATAATAATCATCATCATAATGATAGTTTAGATAATGACTATGTTGATAATGCTTTCTGCTGGGAGATGTTCGTTTGATAAGTCTTTCCACACACAGTTGCAGCACATGTTTTGGCGCTGAGCACTTTTCCATGACAAGATTTCACTCTCGAGGCGATGTCCAGCTAAGTGGTTAAAGCCAACTTGTTTTCGCCACATCGCAAAATGTCACTTTTTCTAAAGACCAAACTTGACCAGTTTTTTTTTTTTTTCGTTTTCATTTGCGGAAAAGCATTGCCAAGAAAAATACGAGTACGAGCAGAAATATTTTAATTATTATTATTAATTTGTTTTACCTTTAAAAAAAATATATATTTGTATATTATTGTACAAGTTTGTAGTGTAAACTGATACTTAATTTAGTGTTGGAGTTTATGGCAGCAGGAAATTGAGGAAATATAATTTTATGTGAAAGTTGAAGTTGAGATATAAATAGTTACGCATTTTACACATAACTAAGATTATTTATTAAGCTGAAAGTTGTTAGGAGTTTAATAAAAATATATGTTTTAATTGCAACATTAAAACAGTTTATAAATAGATAAATGTATTAAAAACTTATACTTAAAATCTACTAAGAAATTTATTTAATAAAATGACTAAGTAACTAAAATCTGAGACTAATTTAAAATCTTACAAACATTTCTAATACTCATTTAATCAAACTTTTAACTGAAAATGAATATTAGTTAAAATTAATAAACCTTTAGCGTAATATCTGATGTTGTCAGGTAAACAATAGTCATAAATTACCATAACACTCGATATGATGAACATTACACAATTTGAGCTAACACACACATTGATCAAAGTGCTGTTTATTCCCTGGTGCTCTCGAGTGACCCACTTGAAATGTGCCGCCCATAAACAATGCATAAAAATCAATGAAGCTTACGAAATGTTTACCGCCCATTAGCACATAAGAAACTAAGAAGAAAAATGTATAAAAAGATGACAGCGCCATACACTTTTCTCACGGGCACCTCAAGTATCTCAACCTTGGACTGTCCTCACTCCAAACCTCGCGCACAGTAGCCACACACATACACAGAGACCCTCTGTTTAGAGGGGTCCTTCAAGTACACATGCTAATCAACTGCGGAAATATGAGACGTACTTATGTTTGTGACAAGTCAGTGGAAATATGTACTCAAATGAACACATGTATGACTTCAGTTGAGGCATGAAGAGCGGCGCTACAATGTCGTCATTTAAGTTAGTTAAGAACTCGGTTTGTACACTTAAAAAAATTAAAAATAAAATGTAAAGACAATGTAAATCTTAAAAAAACACAAATAGTTCTTTCTTTAAGCTTTTTCTTTTTTAGTTTTATGTAGTTTATTTTCCTCAGTGCATGGCTTATAAGTAGGCAAAGATTCACAAGTCTGCCAGACACTGGGTCAGTGCAATGAACTTAGTCAAGACTTCGAGCTTAAAAATCAATAAAATGCAGCCAAGACAAGTCCAGTAATTTAATTATTTATAAACAGGAGTCTTAGCTGTAATTGTTGTTGTCATTGTTATAGTTGTTATTGTTGTTCCTGTTGTTGTGGGCGTATAACAAATGAGGGAATATTTTCTGGAAAACTGCAGCAGGTGCCACGAGCGTTTAGACGTCGAGACGTCGTTTTGTCATTAAGGCGCCTTTCTTTCTATACATATTGATGCGTGTGGTTGTGTTTGGGAGTGTGTTGTATGGGTGTGCTGTTTGCTAGACAATTTGTCTTGCTTTCAATCTTTTTGGCATGCATTACCCTTAATGAACTGTGCTCGGTTCCGACAAACTGCACCAGCTACCTGCATAACTCTAAGGTATTCTCATTTACTCTATCACTATCTCTCTCTTACTGTCTCTCCGACTCTCTGTCACTCTCATTGCAATCTCTAGCTAAGAACCGGGCGCTATTATAAATAATTGCACAAGAAAATAGGTAAAAGAGGCGAAAAGTTTCTTACAATGTCGCTGAACAAGAGAATCGAGAGACCAAGATACCGAGAACAATAGAGAAACATTCACCTGGCACAGTTCTCACGCTGCGGGGCTAAAATCAACGATTTCTGTGTGTAGGCAAAAGACTAAACAGAACTACACTCGGTTCAGGTGATACCCTCAGAGGAAGTGGGCAGTGAGCAGCAAAGAGCGAAAGAGATAAACAGATAGATAGAAAGAGTGATAAGTGTAGAAGAACGAGGTGTAAATAATACACAACATAAGTAGTACTACTATATCAGATCTTGGCACAGATTTAAAGGCTAAAGACTGCAGAAAAATTAATTAAAGGTGTAAACAATTGTCAAAGCGTTTAGATAAGGCAAAAGTTAAAGACTGTGATGTGTGTAGGGATTGAAAGCGAAATATTTTTTGATATGGTAGTAAGGGAACTAAATAAAATAAGAGAGAAAGTTTAGAGATTCTTATTAAAAGGAGATAAAGGAGATATTTTAGAAACTATTAAAAAATTAGTAAATAATGCAACACTAGATACTTTATCTAATTAACATTAAAATATCAAATAACTTAATATAAGTAAAACTAAAAACAAATCAGTTTTCAATACACTTTAATAAACCATCCTTCATCAAACAATGCTGCCGACTGATGAGCACCTGCTAACCAAGTCTATTAACTACAATGCAAATCAGTCAAAGTCAAAGCCAAAGTCAAAAAACCCATTTGATGGTCAACAACAGCGGGTTGCTAATCAAAGCCAACTATGAAATTTCCAAAATGTTCAATGAACATTTTCAAAAACACTACAATAGCCAGAGGAGTGTGAAGAGATAGCAACAGAAATATCGTGAAAAAATTGCTTAAACTGATTGACAGCGAGTTTAATTGAAGCATCGAACCTGGAACAAGTTGACTGGCAAGTGAAGAGTTAGGATAAGGGTTATCTGTGGGTTATTGGGCAGAGCTCATGTGTCTTTTGTCAACGCAGCGTTCAATCAAATGTTCTGAAGTCTAGACACACACTCAGAACACAGCGTTGTGATGACAAAAGACCTGGTTAACTGACATTTGCACTACCTGACAGAAAAAGCTAATTTGCTGGAGGACGCAGCATAAAAGGGTTCAGGAGAGCTGAAAGTGCAGCATATCAAGATGAATGACACGAACGCTAACCACAAAATTCTGCACAGTGGTCAAGAGTTGCACAAATTTTGATGATGATGTATTGAAGAATGTAACTGTATATTTGCGAACGAGATGCAACGGCAGTTGACAAACTGCAGACTGAACCAATTACCAGGAAGAGTGTCAATTTGTTGACTGGCAACCCTCTAGGTCTGCCACTGTTTGTGGTTACCAGATTGTCACGAAATGTTTAACATTTAGCCGCAAAAATGCGCGCACACCTTTATTTGCACGCTTTACCGGTCTGAGAGTAGCTCAAAGATACAAAGATACTTTCGCAAAACAAAACTGCTGCGCACTTCACTTAACTTCCTCAAGTCGACTTAATGTTTGTATTTAAATTGCTCATCAAAACGGCCAGTTAATTCTAATTTACATAAACAATTAAAGGCTAAATTAAAAAAAAAAGAAATTGAAAATATAAAACAAACAAAAAATATTGAATCGCGAACCGCAAGTGAAAAGCTGAAAGTGTCGAGGGAACAATCGTGACGCCCGTTAACTGCTTAATGCGACAATTAAAAAACTTATTGCTCATACGCACTGGTGAACGCCGGTTGACCTTACCCAGTCGCTGTCGACCGCTGTCGTTCAACTTGACGCCCACACGCTGCTGTTGCTGCTGCTGCCAGATACAGTGAACTGCCCATAAAAGCAACACTCTCAAGCAGCTCTAGTGACAAGCAAGACATTGTTGTATTTGTCTGCCGCTTTTGTTGTCGTTGTCGTTGTTCTCGTTCCACTTGATTTGTTTATAGAACTCGTTTATCCGCTCATAAATATATTTTTTCCAGTCACTTTGGAATTTTGTTTATTGCAAATATTGCAAAAAGATTAAAACATAATTGAGCCATAAAATATTGTTGGAATTTACATATTTTTAAAGATCAAAATAAATAAAATTATAAGGCATAGAAAATAAGTTAACTACTTTGTAAACATTTTAATTAATTCATAATATATTCTTGTTCTCTTTGCAGGTGAGTTGCATTCCGAAACACAAAAGACTGAAAAACATTTTCCATTACAATTGGTTGACTCTTGGTGCCAATAGGCCGTCACTTCTTATCAAGATACATTTTGTACAAGCCAATTTAGTCCTGGACAGCCAGACGCCAATCCGATATCTGGCCAAAGCCAATGTTTGGTAACATTTTGTGTGCAGTACTTTGTTACTTTTTGTTTTCCTTTTACTTTTTGTATTTTTGCTGTTTGTGCATTTTGGGCGCTTCAAATGGCTGCCAATTTCATTTTTGGGGTTTTTGCGATAAGACCGCAAAATATGACAGGCGAAAGCACGAAATGAATGAATGAATTCGCAATGAAGCCGAGAGCTAACAAATGGTAACTCAGTCGGTCTCTGCCGCTGCCTTTGCCTTTGCCCTCGTGTGTTCGTGTCAAGTGGAAATGCCAAAAACGAAAATGGAAGAAAAATTAAAAGAAAAGACAGCAAAAACAGAAGACGGAGAAGAAAAAGAAAAAATACTTGTAGCATTGCTGTCGCTCGCATGTGTTGTGCTCGCTACGTGTTCATGTTAAATGTCATAATCAGACGCAGTTCGTACATACACTGACAACTAAAAGTATCTAGATACAAAGTTGCCACTCGACATGTTGCATAAATGTAAACAGCATGCGAAATGACTTCGCCTTCGCCTTTACACAAGGGGGGCGTGACCCCAACTTACATAGTTGTAGCTAATAGATACAAAGATACTAAGATACATAGCTACACACTGCTACAATACTAGTTGTATTTCTTTTTGGCGTAATACTAGGCCTGTCATCAATTGCAGCTTTAAACAACAAATGCAGCAAATATTCAAGTTTATTTCAAGCCATAATTTTTGCAGATTTATGCAGTGGTTCTCACAACACAATCCCAAAAAAGGCAGTCGGCGATTGTCAGTGCGATTGCGAGTGCGAGTATCTTATACGTCTTATCGAGCCCGCATGACGCCATCGCCTCTGAGTTGAGTGCCTGCAAAAATATGCAAGGCATTTAAAACTAAAATAATATATTAGATAAGGCGAATTATAAATGCTCTTTTAACAGGGAAATGTCTTAAGGAAAATTTGTGGTGCAGATACATATATGCTGCAGAAATTATTTATCAAGTTATTTAAATCACATTTAAATTAAAGTCCTCTATAGTCAAATGAGCTCAAGTTAATTTTATTAATCAAACTTAAGAACAATGAACAATTCATAAAGCATTTGTAGTTATGAATAAAAAAGGGTATACCTCACTCAACAACTGAGTTAAAACAAATCTATATATTTATATTTTTTATTGAAACACAAAATAATATTTTGCTATCAAAATTTTTTTAAATATTTTGGTTATTCACAAGTTTCTCAGTAAACCCGATTTCCATGAAATACTTGAACTAAGATGATATCATAGTAGGTATCGAAGAGTATCTACTGATACACGAGTCTACAATTCCAATGCACAAATTCAAAGTGGTTGGACGGAAAAAGACTCACAGTTTTTGGCATTGCCAATCGACCGACACTTCCTGGCCCAAGTTCAAGGGCTTCCCTCCTGTGTCTTCTAGCCGCCGCTCTTTCTTTGCTCCTGTCCAACTATTTTGCTGGCACAGATGTTGGCACATGCATAAATTCTTTGTACTTTTTTTGGCAGACCTGGCGACGCCGTGGACGACAAGCAGCATCCAAGATGATATATTTTCTTGTCTTTCCAATTTTTTTCTCGGTCTCTTTCATTTCTGAGAATATTACGAAGAACAGCAAAAAAACAAGAAAAAATACTTGTACCCCGTTTCGCATGTTTGTTTCATCTTTTTCCCTCTTTGCCTTTTGAACGCGGCAGGATCTTTATTCGTGTGAATGATTCTATAGAGGCCTCACTGTAGTTGCATATTTGGTTGGTTTTGGTACAGGTTTGGAATGGGGTTTGAGCAACCCTACTGCGAAATTGAAACTGTGTGTCGGTACTCAGAGTTTTCTATTGCATTTTAAATGACTTTTGAATGTGTGTGTGTGTGTATGTGTTGTAAGTGTGTGTTTTGTGTGTGCACTTATGAGCTGCATGTGGCATGTGACAGCATTTTAACGTTTTTTTTTTTTGCACTCTCGACATGCCCAAACTTGTCTCGCTTTGTGTGTGTGTGTGTGTGTGTGTGTGTGTGTGTGTATGTGAATGCTTGATAACGGTTTTTGAGCGGGCTGAGTGGTTTGATGTATTGCGAGTGCTTTTCGAGTCTCGAGCGAAGGTCAATGGAGTGCTTTATTACAGACCATTGAATTATGACTATATAGAACAGCAGGAAATGTCTGAAAAGCTCTTGCAAATGCCAGAGGCATGAAAGTAGGGCAACCTTCGAGAGTAGAAAAGGCACGAATTAAGCTGTTTTAAGGTAAAATGGCAGAATAAAAGCTAGAAAAGATATAGGAAATATATGTACAACTATCTTATATATCTTTGAGTTCTTGTTTTGATTCGAATTCAATAGAAATTCAAAGAGAACCAGTATTGGTTCCGCTTAAATTTAAACAAACGTAGTTTATAGCTAAACAATTCGTATAGTTCCAGTTTCTTTCGAAATTTGCCAGCCAAAGTCAAATTCTTTTAATGGGTTGGACGCGTTTAAAGGGAAACTGGTACAGCATTTAATTGCCAAAGCAGACCTGACTGCCACGCCCACTGTGCAGAATTTAAAACTTACCCAACCAAAACATAACGTTTAGCAACAGCTTAAGCACATAGTCAGCAGCTTAGTCAGTGTCTGTGTAAAATAACTCGAGATTTTTTTGGGTTTTTAGGTTTCTGATTTTTTTTGCTGATGCCAAAAAAAAGTTAAGAAAAATCTCAGAGCGCTCTGAAGGTCGCCTTATTAACACATAAACCATAAAAGCCAGTCTTGAGAAGAAACAAAAAAAAAAGATACAAATATATGTATAAAATACAGAAAGAAAAAAATAAAAACCGTAGGCACATGTTTGGCAAAACACAGTAAGAAGAATAACAACAACTGCATAGAATTGCCCACATGTGTGTCACGTCACGGCAGACGACAACAGCAACAGCAACAGCTACAGATACAGATACATTTACAGCAACGACAACAGCTACAGCTATGGCTATAGCTATAGCTACAGATACAGATACTTTGCGTGCTCATGTGTAGAACGATACACAATGGACTGGGCTTGTTTTTGCCATATGTGAAAAATGTTTAGGCGGTCTGCCTTCCACTCGGTTTGAGTAGCATGGAAAATACATTTTTGCGCTCAGAATTTTTGAATAGTCGTCAATGGAAGTTGCTCGTTGTCGGTGGTAAACTTCATCGTTGTCTCCGTCTTCATGTCTCGCATATAGCACGTATCGTTTTTATTATTTTTTGTTGGAGCTAAATGTTTGTTTAGCAGCGCATAAGAATCATTAGTGTTGTGTGTGTGTTTGTGAGTGTGTGGTCTGAAAATTTCTTAAAAAACAAAGGAAAAGCCAACACAGATTGTCGCATTTAATGCCTATAAATCGGTATTTATAGCATTGTAAACAGAACATCTTTTATAGGCACGCATGTCATGATCTTATCAAACGATTTTTACTGGGTGAGTTTAACCTATCTACTTACATATATCGATAGTCATATACCAAAAGACGAAAGACAACCGACTGGCTTTAGTTGATTTTCAATTAACGTTGTGCAAATATTGAACAATTTGGCATCAGTTTGCCAACTTCACACATTGGGAAATTCAATTTCATTCCAAAGAGTTTTTTCACATTTGACTTGATTTTTTCATAGCGAAATCATAAATTCTGTTTTTTTTTTTAATTTTTATATATTTATACTTGCACGTTGTTTGCCTTTTGATGTCGACAACGACAGCCCATCCAGCAATCCAAGCCATCCATCCATTCATTCAAACAACCAACCAGGCAGTCATCCAACCAACAAGCAGTCATAAATACTTGCTGTGCTTTCAAGTGGCAACATGGAGTAAAAAGAAAAAAGAGCATAAGAAAATAAAATAAAAATTATAAAAATGCGACTCCTACACTACCTTTGAGTTTTCCCTTTTCCTCCTGCTCCCAATCGCGCAATTTTCACACAGCTCAGTTAAGTTTTTCCCTCTTTCTATGTGTGTGTGTTCTTTTCACTGATTTCCAACGTTTGCCAAAGTAGTTTGTGTGTGTGTATGCATGTGTGACTAATTAAAGTATAAAATTAAAAGTTTTTTAATCATTCATATTTATATTTATAAGAGTCAATGACTTTATGCTCTTTAAATAAAGTTTTATATGCAACTCTTTAGTTATTTACTTTTAAATGATTAAGAGGATTACAGTCAAATTAAACAAAGAATTAATTTATAAATAAATACTTGAAATAATCAAACTTAATTTTATATGTTTAATCAAATCTTTTCTACTTTTAGTTATCTTTTTCTGCCCTTTTCCTAAACATAGCTTACTTTATTAGCTCCTAGTATCATTTGCTGTACAAATTTGTTATCTACTTGCACAACACACTGCAGATAACAAACACAAGTTTAACTGAATATTATCATTCAGCTACTATTTGATTGCTATTTAAAGATACACACGCGTCTTATCACTGTGTAAAGAACATTTAAATGAGTTTATTTTTAATTAACAAGGCGTCACACTAACACAACTAACTTTTTTTTAGATAAATAAATTTGACTTTTAAACGTGATAAAAACTGATAAGACAAAATGTCTTTGTTTTATGTCTGTTGTAGTCACAACTTTTTGCCAGGTTTATAAATGGCTTTCTTTGTGGCTGTGAATAAAATTTAATATTTTCCCGCGCCTCAAAAACCAAAATAAAAACCAGACCAAATTATGTAACCTCAATGGCTTAATGCTCCCATTTTCATTGCATTTTATGTCATTTTCTTGTCGTTGGGAAAATCCAGAGTGTGTGCAGGAAGCTAAAACTGAAAACTTCAGACAACTTTGAAGTTTTTTTACGAGCGCACTTTTTTCCTCTTTTTTTTTGCTTTTTCGCTCAATGATGAATTCAAGACGTCGCCGAAATTGGCACGTAAATATGTCTGGCATTTTTTTCGGCTCTCTTGGATTTTTTGCTGGTATTATTAGTATTATTATTATTGCTGCCGTTGCTTACATAATTACCGCGTCTGGTCTGACCAGATCGGCCTTAGCCTTTTATGGCGCATTTTTAGTGGTTTTTAATTGGATGGGCATACAAAAAAAATCACAAACACGAGTTGGGAATGGTAAGCTGTAAAAATGTCTAAGCTTTGGGCTCTTTTGGCTCAAAATCGTGATTCTACTTAATATCTAACATCTTGTTCTAAGCTACCCACAGGCGAGGTACTCAGTTAAAAGAGTAGATTGGTTTTTCAAGCTTTTCTGAGTACTTCTTTAGTTCAATAAAATCTATTGAGAATACATGAAAACATACAACTTGGTACATAGTTTTATGACTACCTAAAATCAGTTTATACGCATCTCTGCTTATTTAATTCATTATTGTTACTAATTAATTTCCAAAATATTTTTTATTGTTTTTTATTTCACTGATAAATAAATCTGACATATTGAGCATATAAATAAAACTTAATCCAATTTTGATTAGTTTGTGTTCATCTAGCCAAGGTTGATTACTCAATGTGCGACCCTCGCAGTGCATCTTCAGCTGCTTTCAAACACACTCACATACACTTACACACACTCGCACACACACCCACTTCAATCAGACGCCAACACAGAACGGTGCCAATCTCTGGCAGATGCTGACGCTCCTCTTTCTTGGACCTCATAAATTGTGAATGTTATGTTGGCTCAGATTTTGGTTAACGTTCAGCCTTAGCCTGAGATCTAACAAATATAGTTGTATATATATTCACACTGATTCGAGTATTATTGAGCAATTGTGTCATCATTGGTGATTATCCATAATCTTTTTGACTTTCAATTTAAGCAGCTCGTGGGTCTTATACTAATAGTTAAATGTACAAACTGTTTGATTGATTAATGACAATATCATGCCAAGACTGGCAGCTACAGTTTGCCAGCTTTTGGCACACTTTTGGTCATAAAAATAACTCAGACAACAGTCATGAAAAACAAGTTCTCTTCAGGTTCCCCAAAATACTCGTAGGCCCACAGATGCGTGTTGAACAATTATACGCTTTATTTCCGTTCCCAGTCGCTCCACATGGGGCACAACAAACAGAACAACAACACAAACAACAACAAACAGTGAAACAAAAACAAAACTGAACAACAAAATCATTTGATACGTTGTGCTTTGGCCTGGCCATAATTTACATGCACAGAACGTGACGAAAATTTAATTTGAATTTTTTTTATAATTTTTTGTTCGTTTTTGTTTTTTTCTTCTAATTTTCTTTCAAAAAAAATTTATTTATTTGTTGTTTTTTTTTTTTTTTTTTGCTGTTGAATTTTGTCATCAATTTGTGGGGATTTTCCTTATATAATTTAGTATTTAGATGATGAAGTTGATAATGAGCAGCGAAAGGTTAATCATATGCAAACAAATTTATGATTAACAAATTTAGTGAGGAAACTAAAAATAATTTAAATTACTTAATATAAAGTTAAACAAATAGCATGCATAAACTATTATTAACTGATATATTAGCAGTTCATTTCCAACTATAAATAAAGCCATAAATCTTAACAAACATAATTTTATTAAGCTCCATTTTTTAGCTCCTTCAGTTATTCCACATTTAAAATAATTTCCGTAGAAAGTAAAATTAATTATGCAAATCAAAATGATTATAAAATTGAGTGTCTTTAGTATCTTTGGAAGCAGCTTGTCTAAGAGCTGGCATACATTTTAATCAAGTTAAGAACTTAATATTCCGCCCACAAAATGTGCCCAATTTCACGAACCTGGCCGAAACGAAAAGCTCATTTGCTCATTAAATTCAATGGGCTCTGCACGTTCCCAGTTACCAGTTCTCAGTGCTCAGTTCCCCAAAAGCGAAATCCACTCATCCTATAGTCTATCTGTTCGTAACTGAACAATAGTTTTTAATGTGCTAAATTAAGTTTGGACTGGCTTTTCCTCTACCCCCACCAGCTCCCCCTGTCGACCCCTTCCAAGAAAATTACCCGCACAATTTCGTACGTTCTTTTTTCCATTTTGTTGCCATATTGAATTTGAAGTTAGCCATGGCTTGCCTTTTGTTCTTCTTCGTCTTCTTCTTGCTCTAACTCTTGTTGTGGATGTTGTTGTTTTTGTTATAGTTGTTTGTGTCTGGACGCTTAAACGTGACTACCGTTAATTTGGCCAGAACCTTATTTAATGCTCTGGCCAAAAGCAAAACTGCCAAGAACTTCTACTTAGATTGTGTGGCTGCGATAAAGGCCAGAGACTAAAGAAAACCAAAGAGAGAATAAGTATCTTTATTTTCGTTTTGGCCAAAATATAATACAGCGTGTCAAAGATTTATCGCTTGAAAAAGTATTTCAAATTAAGCGAACGCTTCTGCTGATGCTTCTCTTGATGATATCATTTCTCAGATTTTCAGATTCCAGATTTTGTATACCAGATACCAGATTGCCCGAATGCCAAAATGTATCTACAAACCTCAGTTCGATTGATGAGCATTCCACAAATATAGAACCCATTGGACACTGTTCCCTACTCCCCTCCAGAAAACGATAATTCATTATTTCAGTATTCGTATTTCGATTTATGTTTTTGTCAAATCAAAAAGCCCGTTAGCGCCCCGTATTGCCATGCTGCCGCATTGATTGATTTCGTTAGTTTGCTTTTGGCCATAAGCATATCATTAAGCTTGTCCACTTCGGGCCATCGAGGTAGCCAAAACTACTAACCGCCGAATAGCAATTTTTTTATGGCTTTATAATGAACAGCCTAATGTTTGACATTTGTTGTCTGCGAGCAGCGGGAAAAAGCTGGTGATTTATCTCCCAAAGCATCTCGCTCCTCAAAAATGATGATTGGAGTCATTTACCAGCAAGTTGAATTGTTTTTAAAGATTAATAGCAGCAGGTAGCTTAAATATTTTAAAGTTTTAGTGGAGTGTGTTGGGAATAAATTAGATTTTTGGCTAAGAACTACTACTATCAACTTACTGATTTAAAATATCTAACCAATCTAATCAGACATCTTATTTTCTGCAATAGCGAACTGAAAAATTAGATACACCAAATTAACTAGACAGCAGATTTAATTATAACATAGTTTGTTGATTTCCAATCCCATCTGAATTAGGAGATTTTTTACCCTTAATCTGCACAAACTAACAATCAAATTATACCACAACATTTGATACAGAATTAAGGCCAGAGCATAAATCTTTTCATATGCAGATTTTGCTGACTTTTACTGATTTATACAACCAAACCAATCCACAATTATCTGCAGCTACTTATTTAAATTAAGTTAATCACAAATGTGTAAATCACATGAATTGTTTATTGTTAATTTGAGCGTAATTTAAGCGTAAGCCGCAAAAGATTAAACCATTGTAATTGCCCCGTTATATCAAGTATACGCCCTCGCAGAAGTACGAGTATTATTTAACATTTGTTAATATTAAATATTATAACACAATCCTCTTGGCAATAAATTTCCTAACCAGCAACAACAACAACAACAATGAGAAACCGCACAGCACAAAAAAAAAACATACCAAAATGGAATTTATGCTGCAGCAGGCGATGCTTAAATGGGAAATGGGGAAATGAAAAACGGAGCCGGGGGATGCTTTCAGATGGGGTTGATGAAGGAGGTGTGGAACAAGCAAGTGGCGGCTTTTTAAAGCAACATTAATCATAGCTCATGGGAGAGCCAGACACAGAGCGAGTTGATGTTGTTGTTTAAATTATTTAAAGTACCATAAAGTGCAAAAGGCACAAGAATTATGACAGCCACTGTGGCAGGCAGCTAAAAACAGCTGAGACAAGGCAAAAGAAATTGTTATCATATACCTAAGTAGTAATTTGTTTTCCACAAATTTTTGTGCAAATTCAGTGAAAAACTAACTCACATGCACTCATCTCTCTCTGCCCATATCATTCACAGCAATCTCTGTTGGCGGGACGCATTCCTGTGGCCTCCATGACGGGTCCCATTAAACGTGGTCTACTCTGGCAGCAGCGGGATCGTCTCTTCTCGCGCTGGAAGGAGCGGTAAGCATTTAAATTAATTTATTTTTAAGATGACACCAAAAGTTGTTGGTAGAAGTCTACAGTTATTTTATTTAATTTAATCAATTTTGCAAGTACTTTCTTTTATTTCATGTTCTTTAAATAAGTACAGAAATCCATAAATTGTACACTTTTGTAAACTTAATTAAAAACTTTCTTAGTAACTGGTTTGCATTACCGTTCGGTGCACGCATGCATAAATTTGAATCATTTTCGAATATAATTTAATATACTTTACCTGGCGGAAAACTGTGAAATTTAACAACCCTCTCTCTCTTCAATTAATTGGCAAATTTATGCAAATTTATTTACCAAAAGGGGAATCGTTAATTGCAAAAAGCGCATAATTGACAGTGGCTGAAGTTTTCGTTTCGCATTCGAACTGCAGATAAAGCAAAATGTGAATGTGTGTATGAATGTGAATGTTTTTACCAGCAGATACAGTGCACAGTGGGTGGGTGGCTGCGCCAGTTGGCGCTGCACAGAGATGACTGAGCTTTTGTTATTGTTTTTTGTTTGTTGTTTTTGTTCATTTAATTGAAATTTAATTACGTTCTTCTCTTTCTGTTTGGATCGTTACCACTGAGCTGGTAATTACGTTTATCGGCACATTTTTAATTGACAGTTAATAGCCTCTAAGCGCAGCTATCAATTGTGAATATTTGATTGTTCGTTCGATTGCATCAAATGTGCATTAAGTTAAAAGCTAAAGTATTGAAATATATTTATGCGAAACTCGTGAAATAAATCTCATATAAGCGATAATCAATTAGCACATTATTTGCCATAAATAATGAGTGTAAAGTGCTTAAAGTATAAAATTAATTCAGCTAAAACAGTATGATCAATAAATAATTATATGTAGAAATAGTACCTTAAATATTTTCCACTCGTTCCTTAAGCCTTTGCTTCTTCTTAGTCAATTAGAAGTGTTTACATTACTTTAATATTTATTTACCTCTTCACCTTTCCCATTAATTTCTTATTCCTCTTCCTTTCCATTTAAAGCGTTGGCATCCATTCACTTCCTGATCATGTTCTTCCTCACCTTTTATCATTTTTCATATTAACTTTTCTCGCTACCTGCCACTTACCACAGTGAAGCCTCAACACGCTCAGCCAGCTCAACTAATCACTGTGAGTTCATTATTAGCCATCTCAAGCAGTGGTTAAGCAATTACCCAAACTCAGCTTGCAAACATTATTTGGTTTTTTGCGAGTTTGCTTAAAGAGCTAACGAAACCATTTATCGTCTGTGCTTCTTGGCCATGTTAATAAGCAGCTGTGAGGCCAAGAATTCAAATCTCAACCAACTGCTGTCAGCCAACTGTTGGCTTGAGAAATGAACAGTTTTAGCCTGCTTGGTTACCTAGGTAAACTGGATTTTTAAATTGCTAAAAACATTTCTGAATGCTTTCGACTGAAAACTTTTTCCCATAAATAAATCGATGGCAAAAGTTTTTCGCCAGAACAAATACGCGTAAATGGCATAATGCATTATTAAATTCTGGTACCAACAATATTTATGTTTTATTCACAAATCAAAACGCAAAATTTGGCATATTAATATGGGAAGCAGACAAAAAAAAAACACTTTTCATTGCTGCAACCAAGTCGATAAAACATTATTATCATCGTCTTATGAAAGCCATAAAATGTAAAGCCGCTTTGACTCAAACTTTGAGTATCTCAAGTGTTTCTTTTTGACTTCTTTTTCATATTGCCGCATGATTTATTATTTATTAATAATATTTTCAAATGCTGCGGGTGGTCTATTGTGCCAGCCAAATGTGAGAGGAGAGCGAGCTTAGAGGGGCCAAAATGAGCACGTTTTTGGCCAATAATTGCAGTGGCTCTTTTACTTCCCCCCCCCTTTAAATAATTATATAATAATGAATTTTAAGTGAATTTGTTGCCAATTGACCTTTTAAATATTGGCCTGGCCTTTAAAGCCTTAACCAATCTTTTGCACATTGTAATTTTAAATGTTTCTTTTTTATTGCAGATACTTTGTGCTCACTCGGGACTATTTGCATTGCTTTAAACGTGCCTCGGGATCGGCCAATGAACGTGCCTCGGATATGGGACAATTTATATTTAAGGTAAGCCAAAGTGGGCCAAGTTAACAGCACAGAAAACTGAAGTTCAAGTCTCTGTAGTGGCAGTGAAAGTGAGCAAGATATTGATTGAAAATTAAACTAAATTCCCTACTCCATAAAATATTTTTTTTTACTTAGAATATAGTTACGAATTTAAATAAATAACTTATGTTAGGCACTTAAATTAAATATTTAAAACGTTCAAGACTTTTATAGCTCATCATATCTGCAGTTGTAAATCTTTAGCACGTTTCCATACCAAATGCTATCAACGCTTCAGTTTTTAAAGGTTTAAGCTTAGGACCTTAGCACACACCCACAACAGAGACAGTCACAGATACAGATACACAGACACACATCTCACGCTTATTTACTACGCACTGTAAAATTCTATTACCAGAACGAGATTTATGCCAAGCGTTATGGCAACTATGGTTATAACTTTGTCATATCCATAACCATGAGTATTATGGCTGAATCGTTAAGCTAAAGTGCAGGGTAGTGAAGGGTGCTGTGTGCTTTATGGGACGACAGTGGGACACACCTTGAAAATGAAAAAGCTTATGAGCTGAGTCCACACTGCGTATGGCACATAAAGTCACGTTTTGTCCGTGTTGAGGGGTCTCCTGATAGAGATCGTTTTATTAAAACGGAAAGAAGCAACGGGAAAGATACTTATAAATTGCGCGGAACATGTGATTTATTCATGTGCATTACACGCTGCAGTTTTTCAGAGACTTTGCTTTTGCCACACTTGTTGGCCATGAGAATTTTCCATTAAACTCTTTTCCGGCTCTCTGCTGCATTTTCCCTGTTTTCCGCTATGTAAAAACTTCATTAACTCGGTAACTTTTGGCCAAAACTCAACTAATTGGCTAAAACTTGCAGCTACTGTATGTTAATTTGCCTAACTATCGGTTCGTACGCCACATGAGGCTGGCCCACTAGCCCAACTGCCACGCCCACGCCCCTCCAACTCCACTCTTTTGGCCAAGCAAAAAGCACTCACAAAACAGGAAAGAAACAATAGCAGAAAGTAGAGGAAAAAAGTAGAAAAAAACACAAACAACACGATTGCAATGAAATTGTTTGTTGTTGCTGATGTCGTTGATGTTGATTTTGTTGTTGTTTAAACAAATAAGGAAAATGCACATAAAATTGCAGCAACAACAACTACAACAACACAAATGCCACTTAACATGCACACAGCAACAAAAAAAAAAACCAAAAACAACAACAAAATCAGTGAAGAGATCATGGGAAAATTGCTTTTATTTTAGTTGCTTACATGCAGCGTTTAATTTTCATTTAATTTTCCTTCTTGCTGTTTTTTGCGCTCTTACCTCTGGTAAAAAAAAAATAGAAAATAAAATCTCTAAAGGTAACGTCAATAAATAGCCAGCAGACGTTTTTGTTTACAGCTTAATTTAAAATTAAAAACATTTTAAAAGCAACAGCAAACATTTGGTTTATTGCCAGCAATTTTCCAAAATAAACAATTTGTCTTAACAAAAAAAAAGAAAAGAGTGGTGAAATTAATGGGGAAAAACCAAATTGGAAAGTGCGAAAATTGCAAAGAGACAAATTGTAACTTAATAATGCAGGAGATACTTAACTGTGAGATACTTTGATAAAAAAAACAGTGCTCATGTTTTCATTTAATAACAAAAACAGCAGGTTTCCATTGATTTGTTTACATCGTTTTAATTACGCATTTAAATTTTCAATTCTCATAGCTTTAGCGATATATAACACCTTTAAAATGGCCTTCAATAGTCGAAGATCAAAATTGTTGCCATAGATGGGCAGCATCTCAGCTTAGACACCCACACTTATTAGCGAAGACATGAACCAGCCAAACAAGCCATAAACAAAGCCGAGTCAATGAACATCATTAGAGGCCTCTGGGGTGATGAGTTTTGCCTGAACAGACACAGTTTCAATACTCTAACTGAGCATTCAAATATTTTATGATTTAACTTAAGGTTTAAAATAACTAAATTTGTTTATGAAACATATATTTTTTTAACCACAAGGCTTTGATTAAGCACAGAAAATAGTTTAATCGTTCACATGATTAATAAAAAATTTCTTGCTTTTTTCTCGTAGAGTTTTTCCAATTAAAATATCAAATCTTAAATATTTATGATGTTAACATAAAAGAAAAATCATTCTATGTTTATTCATATACTTAAAAATAAATTTTCAAAGCGTATTTTAAGTTTTCTCATTAAAATTAATTTCATTTCTAAAACTTCATTGTATTGTTGCCAGTATTTCAATCAATCGACAGTCAACGACACTAGAACGAATCAATATCGTATAGTCAATGTAATCAAGTTAATCAATTAGGTGTGCCATGGAAAGGCAGCTTCATTTACAGTCTAATTATTTAATTTGATTTTTGCATAAATTTCAAAAGTGATTTGCAAATTTGATGTCTAAGCGAATTCAGCACGAAAATTATTTCGCCACCCCTCGCCTCTTTCTCTCTCTGAGCCGCTGTCTGCACTCAAATCCAGAGGGAAATCAATCGCGCGTAAAACGTAGCGATGCTTAATAATTACAGGTGATGTGACAGCAATAATGAGGAAGATGAGAAGCTGGTGAGCAGGTGAGAAAAGAGAGAAGGGGCTGCCAAGCAGGTAGATACGCAAAAAAGTTTCCTCAAAGTTGCAGTTTTTGCACTTTGAATCGAATATTGATTTTATTTTGCCAAGCGAGACATTTGTGCCTATGGCTCTGATAGCGATATCAAGCTGTAATTTCCATCATATATATTCTTAATGAGTTTATATTAATTGAGCTTCAGGCATTAATTGTATTAAATATGCATTTGCATAATTAAAAGTTGACAAAATGCTTGGCAATATTATCGAACAACCTTACAAATCAATCAAATGTGTCGAAAGTCATGGACTGTACAAGACATTCGGGCTTTAAATAGAGTACTCATGAAGCATAAAGCCCACATATCAAAATTGGTCAAAACAAATGACTGAGTTTTGTTTTCTGGGCTAGTTCTGACGGGCAATGCTATTAAAAATATGACAAAATTATGAACATTGAATAACAACAATGAAAAACAATAACAATAACTGCTAATCAATGTCAGCCTTGAATTTTATGACTTTTGAAAGCTTTTTAGGTTAGGTCAAACACGAAAATTCGAATGCGGAAATTGAGAAAATGTTTGAATTAAATTTTAGATTGTGAGATTAGTAAAAATGGGTGGGTATAAGTAGGTATTAAAGTTAAAAAATATTTTTAAATAAATCATGAATTTTAAAATCTTATTTGTCTTCGATTAAGTAAAAGTTCTTCTTAATCAACTGTTGAAAATTACTTGTAGGCCTTTAAGGGCATTTTTAGACACATCAAATGTTTGTTCCTATACATAAAATTATGTTATTAATACCGAATTATTTAGCTTGTTGTACTGCCCACACATTCCAGCTAATATAATACTATCTTAGATCATTTTATTGGAATACATTTGAATTTCTGTACGACAGGGTCTTTTGGGTCCAATGATCTCTAGCTAATGCCTTTTGCTTTTCTTTTTGTGTACACATAAATCGCGTAATTTATCATAAACACGATCTATATAACATATATACCCCTACACCCTCCACCCACTGTCCCTCTGTCCACAATGATTTTCTGTTTTTCTATTTTTCTTCTCCAGCGTTTAAAACAACTTAATTATGGTTGGCCATAAAAATAGAAGCAGAAGTCAGAGAAAAAGTAAGATAGAGAGAATAAGAATTCCTGAGCAGAAGTCGAAGTGCTGGCCAACGTTTTATATCGCATAACTTGGCTAATTGCCACACGCTGCTGACATATTTGCCTAATGGCCTCGTATAGTTTTTAGTTTAGTTGGAGCACTGAATCTGTAACAACTTTAAGTTCAAGTCATAAAGACGTTTGAGAACAAGAAAATAGAACCCATAAACTTGCCCAGCAAACAGCCACAACAAAAATGAGTTCAATAAAAGTTCTACTACATGGCTAAGAAAAAAGTTTCACTCTTGGTCTGGAGGCAAATATACTGTCAGCCTGGCCTAATGACTTTTAACCAAGTTGCAAAATGCAGCAAAGGGAAACGAGTAGGAAATAGCAGAAAGTAGGAGAAAGAAAAAAGTAAATAATAGTTGAGAAAGGTAACAATTTAGTAAGATAGACCAGGCGAGACTTAATTGTTGTATTGTTGGCCAAAAGTTTTGCATAAAGACGTGCTAAAAATAATTGAGTAACAATTTATTTGATGCCCTGTGCCATTAAAATTAAGTGCATTAGTTTGCCAACAGCAAATGCAATGCAAACTTAATGGAATAGCTGGTACTATCCAGCAGCTGATGTTCAGCGATTAAAGTAAACAAATTTAAATGTTGCAATGCAATTTAAAATACAATTAAATGGAAAAACACTTGGGCTGAAAATAAGGAAAACTGTGTAGGACATTTACTGCATTTATTTTATTTAAAAAAGAATAAAAAATATATGTGTTTAACACATTAAAATTAATATTAATGCCATTAAGTTTTTAAGTGAAAAAAACACAACAGAATCATTTAGTTATCATAAAATGCACCATTAAGCTCTGTGCGTTTTATTTAATAAATAGCTGAAGCTTATAGCTTCAGTCCATAGAGTTCACTTTCAAGCCCAGTTAGTTGAAACTTCCAACGATTCCAGTTCCCAGACACCCGCTGACTGACCCAGAGACAGAGAGCGAGACCAACGATCGTTGGCTAACCTTTGACTTGTATTGTTTGCCACAAAGCTGTAAACTCTTGACTCATTGTGTTTTGTTTTTCTCTTTATTTTCTTGTTTGTTTGCAGGTCAAACTGGTGGACGTGGAGAAGGTGGAATGGCTTAATCGGCGTTCCTATAGCGCCATTGGTCTGCTGCTGGGACGCGAGGGTCGCGTGCTCTTGCGATGCGACGATGGCCTCGAGGATTGGTTCGAGCTGCTGGAGGCAAGTACTCGCGACTCTTTCTCTTCAACACAATGACTTATGTCTATATATAAATTTATATAAATTTTGTACAGGAATGCACATTGACCTCCAAGGAGCGTCGGCGAGCACTGAAGATTGCCCAGGGTCCAAGATCACGGGCCTCACTGGCAGCCCCCGTTTCTCATGCCTCGCTGCAGTTCCAACACTTTGGATTGGGCAGTACTTACTCCAGTGCTCTGGATGATTGGTTGATGACGAGCGGGGCCAGCGGTGGTGGTGGTTGCGGTGGTTTGGCGCGGCATAAAATTGGTGCTGGCAGCCTGAATGGTTATGCGGGTGCCAATCCATTTTTATTCAGCGACTCAGTGCCAGATCTGAGTGCACTAAATAATGAGAATCACAATCATCATTTGAGCGGCATCTCAACGAATCACTCGACACCGCAAAAGATACCACATCACAGCAATGCGAATCTCAGTCGCTACTCGAACGGATATGCCTCGGCACAGAATAGCTTTACCCAAGCTGGTGGTGCTCTATATGGATCACCTCGTCGGATTTTTATCAATAGCAGTTTCGGTTCCAATCAGGTGGTGGACGAGGAGACCGCCGAGGAGGCAGAAGTGCAATTGCGTAGACCACGACTATTCCGAGGCATCAGTGCCACGCCAGACAATGGCAACGAACTGGACAGGGATTGGCTATATCGCAAGCCTCGTGCGCCTACCGATATGCGTCATTCAGGTGAGCTACATCAAATTATAAAATTAAGAAAAATGTTTAACTCTTTTAAAAACTTTTACAGTGCAACCCATGCTACCCACACATAACTCCAACGGTGGCAGCACTGCTGGCCTGGCCAACAAAACGGAGCTCGACTGTTCGGCCCATGACAGTGGACTGGACACGCCCCCATCGACACACCGCCCATCGAGCTATCGGGAGGCAGCCAGCCGTGATAGCACCGAAACCAATGGCAGCTCCTCACGTGGCACTCTGCTCAATAACTCACCTGGCGGCAGCTTTCGAGCCAAGAAACTGAGTCCACAGGTGACCAATTTGAATCAGTTAAATTCGCTGCACGGCTCACGGTACTCTGTGCAGGATCACCGCATACTAAAGATGCGTAACAATGAGGAGGATCGTTGTGCCTCCATTAAATTGGCCAATCGTCTCAATCATAACCACGAACAGAACTCCAATTCCAACTATGATCCCAACCAGAATCGTTACTATAAGAATGGCAATGGATCCTCGCCCATATCGTTGACACCACAGCATACGCCACAGCATAAAATCATGCATCACGGCAATGGCAATGGCAACGGTACTCTCAATGGCAATGGCGGCACTGCCATTAACGGTTCCGCCATTTTCCGCGAGCGTTATCAACATCCAGCTCTGGCGGCCATTATCAACGAGGCGCAGGGCCTAAAGTTTAGAGGTAAAACATTCATTTACTAGCTGCATGGTTTTTCCATACTTAGACTGGTTGCGGAACTTAAAGAATCATCTAATAAAAATACCTAGAAATTCTAAAACATTTAAAAATTTATTCAGTTGTCATTTACATGTTAGAAAACTTTGGTTTCGGACTTAAGACATTAGACTTAATAACAAATTATTTAGTTTTTAAAAAATTCGTACTGTATACAATTTAAAACAATTATTTTTTATTTCAATTGCATGTTAACAATTTGAAGAAGAAACGGAGAATATTTGGTAAATGAAAAAATACACAAATATTGCATGCAGCATCCCTCCAAAAAAAACATAAATAAATAAATGAAACTCAATTCGACGCATGGCAAATCTGTAGAACCAAATGATATGTAGAAATGTAGATACTCGTATCTCATAGATATGAATCCCTTCTTATAGACCGTGCCTATTCGGATAGCCAGCAACGTCGGCTGAACAACAACAACAATGGGCCAACTCCAGTGCCCACCTCACCCTTGGCCCAAAGACGCAACAACGTGCCCATTTTTGGAACGCCCACGCGTGTATAGCGATTAAAAGTCTAAGCAAATGATATACAGTATATGTGAGGTCATGGAGCACTTAAATATGCATTACCATTAGTTAATAAGTAGCTAAATCTCTAAGTGAAATCATCTAAAAATTATAGTCAACGGATAATACTTGAAATAAAGAACAGAACATAAGGGTATCAAATAATTAGTACGAGTAGTTTATCAGTATAAATATACATATACACAGCGACTTTACTGAGCTTGGTTTGTTTTAATCGATGCCAGCGAAATAATATATTAATTATATTTAGTATATGTAGCTTAAAATTAAACGAAATTCTCAAGTAGTTTTAGTGTGCTACATTGTCCAGCTTTATGTGAAATGTTAAAATAATAAAATATAAAGCAGCCAAGTTTCAAATTTCGATTGCAAATCAATTTCATTATATTTTGAATTGCCATTCAGATGGAATATGTCTATTTCTAAGGCTTGACCTGGCGATATTGATTTAAATCGTTGTTTGGAAACGTGGCTGTTAATTAAAGTCAATCTAAATAAAACTTTATTTAATCAATTGTGTCTTTATTAAACGGAAATTTCAAATTTCAAACGTGGCGAGCATGACTGAACTCTGCTTCTTCTTAGCTATTTGCCAGTCACTGGTTAAGACAACATTAGTGATGAGCCAAAAGTTTGACTTTGCCACGTGAATTTGAATTTACTACTTTATTTTACAAGTTTTTAAAGTTTGTTTTATACTGCTGTACCCAATCATATGCGCCCTGAAGCAGGTGTGGATTGTCCATGAATTCCTGTTGCTCATATTTACCATCGCTGGTATTAGCTCCTTTCCGCACGAATGTAGACGTGTTTTCGTACATGATGCCCAGACCTCTGCCTTGCTCCATATTAACCGATTTATTTTGGGAGAAGTTTTTAATGCTTAGGTGATTGACCAAATTTTCAACTCCCTCAGCATTGGGCTTACAATCTAAAAAGGCACCAACTTTAATAATTGTTCCCTTCAAATCCCTCAATATGTCCTCGTAGTTGAGGTAAAGAACATTCGAAAGATGCATATGATCTCTAGCCTCCTTCACATGACTATCGTATGGCAGCCAATAATCTGTAATTAGCGACTGGTCATAAAAATAGTATTATTTAAAAGACACATACTTAATCCTTGCTGAAAGTAACCCCAGAAACGCTCAAAGTCCCCATTGAAACCCATATTGCGGAACAAACGCTGCATATGAAAGTAGGATACGGCCACGTCTTTTGGATTACGCGCGACATAAACGATCTAAAATTAATAAATACTTTAGTTGTATTCAAAAACTATTGAAAAATCACAAACCTTGCATTTGTTCTCGAAGACACTCGGTGGCATCAGAGAAAACGGTAAATGCGTCTTGATAAAACGCCTTTGATTCCTGGGAATGGCATTTAGGGTGTCTAAACTTGATCGGCAAATGCTCTCAACAATGTCTATTTTAGCGCTGCAGTTCTTATTCGAAGCTAGAAATTCTTTCTTAACATCATCATGTATAAAATCAGAATGTCTAATCGAGCAATATAAATTGATTATTATAGTATTGAAAGAAGTAATGAGAACTACTGATTTCAACTCACTCCAAAAGAGGAAATCGTTCGGTAAGCAAAAGCTGATGGGCCAGTTCAAAGTTCAAATCATTGGCGAGTAACCAGATCATCTCCTGGGTCCAAGTAGTACCCGATCTTGGTACAGTTGATATCCAAACATCATCAGGCCGTGATTCAAAATTGTAATACAATTCTGCATTCTCTTTGTACTTGTAGGGGAAGAAGTAACACTCGGGTCCGACTTGGACGAATCCCGTACGTTCACCTATTTAATTTGTTTGCTTTTACCACAAATTAAAATATCAATTTTTGCTACCAAACCTGTATAATACTTTAAAAGTTCCGCATTTGTTTGCGAATTAACATCACGTATTTCATATGGGAATTTTATCCTCGATTGGGCCATTTTATATATAAAATTAATTCTGGAACTGCTTTGAAAAATAAATTCTTTGCACTTGAATAAACAACGTGATAAAAAGTAAATCTATTTCATACATGTGTATTTGATAATAACTAGTTTTGAAAGTCAGAAGGTGTTTAAAATTATGGGACATCTTTGATCCCACAAACATTAAAAATCTAGCATGGTCCGTACGTATATCGAACGATATCGTTGACTACTAATGATAGTCTTTCAAATTGTCAATGTATAACGGTCTTAAGTCAGAAGAACTGCGCGGAATATATATATTTATAGCGTAATATAATTTATCAAATTTTGTGCAGGGTCATTTTCAGTCGATCCGTTTGTTGGTAATTGATTCACCTATTTTTAAATTAAATTATGCATATATACAAGTTTACGAAATTAATTCATTAATGTAAAAATACAAGTGGTATCGATAGCACACGATAGTAGCCCAAATATCGATACTGAAAAAATACCACAGCCAAATTGGTTGTGTTTATTGTAAGCATGGCGCAGTTTTCAAATCTAAAAATGTAGCGCGCATGTCCGAGCTTTATTTTATCCACGTTCGTTGCTATTCGTAGGCTTAAGTTCGTAAATTTTAATTAAATGTTTTATTTAAAAAATATTTATTGTACTGCTGTACCCAATCATTGGCGCTGTCAAGAAGATGTGGATTGTCCACAAATTCCTGTGGTTCGTTGTTTTTACCGTCAATGGAATTAGCTCCTTTTCGCACGAATGCAGGCTTGTCCTCGTTCATAATGCCAAGACCTTTGGTTTGATTTAAATTGACGGATTTGTTCTTAGAAAAGTTTTCAATGCTTAGGTGATTGATCAGTTTTTCTATTCCCTCTGCATTGGGCTTGCAATCCAAAAAATCACCAACCTTAATTATAGTTCCCTTCAAATCACTTAATATGTTCTCGTAGTTAAGGTAAAGCACATTCGGAAGATGCATATGATCTCTGGCCTCCTTAACGTGACTGTTATAGGGCAAATAGAAATCTAAAAGTAGCGAATAGTCACAAAAAAAATTTTTTTTACCAGAAATATACATACTAAAGCCATTTTGGAAATGACCCCAGAAACGCTCAAAATCTCCAGTGTACCCCATAGTTCGAAACAAACGATGCATATGAAAATAGGATACGGCCACGTCTTTGGGATTGCGCGTGACATAAACGATCTGAAATTACTTACTTTTAATTTTAAAGTACCAAAAATTATTGAAAAATCACTTGCCTTGCAATTATTCTCAAATACACTCGGTGGCATCAGAGAAAATGGCAAATGCGTTTTAATAAATCGCCGTTGATCTCTTGGTATAGCGTCTAGAGTTTCTAATCTCGAGCGACACAAATTCTCAATAATTTTCGAGAGCGTCATTGTTCTTATTGAGTTCTAAAAGTTCTTCCTTTATAGCATGGTGTACAAAAACAGAATACCTAACAGTTACAAAAATTTATATATTCTCAGTAAATCAATCTCTTTTTAATACTACAGATTCAAACTTACTCGAAGAATGGAAAACGGGCGGTAAGCATACGTTGTTGGGCCAGTTCAAAGTTCAAATCATTGGCGAGTAACCAGATCATCTCCTGAGTCCACGTAGTCCCCGATCGTGGCACGGTTGATATCCAAACATCATCGGGACGGGATTCAAAATTGTAATACAATTCTGCCTGTTGTTTGTACTTATAAGGGAATAGGTACCCCTCGTTCCCGACTTGAACGAATCCCGTGCGTTCACCTATTAAAATTCATAACTTATTCCAATAATTTCCAGTAAAATTGGTAACCACCAAACCTTTATAGTACTTTAAAAGCTCCGTATTTGTTTCAGAATTTACATCACTTATTTTGTAAGGAAATTTTATATGTGACTGTGCCATTTGTTCCATGAAACTTATCCGCGAACTGCTGAGCCAATTCTAATTTGAGCTCTTTGACAATGTTATTTTCAGCAACGTTAACAACAAAATGCGTTCCAAAACTGTGTAAACTTTTCCTTTGTTATCAGTTCTTAAGTCGTTTTTCAAAAGAATGAGAGTATTATAAATTAGGAGACGTCTACTCAACCATATAGTCATGTCAGTCTATAACTTCGCCTATAACACAGACTAAAGCCGAAAACATAGTCAGAAAGAATTATTGTGAATTAAATACATAAATATTTTTTAAATTGGTCTTTGCAGGGTATTTTTAATTCGGTTCATTCTACTATTGTGTTTTTTATTATATTTTACGCCGATAAGCATACATATATATTTCTTTAAATATTCTTGCACAAAGCCATTGCACTCATGTTATCGATAAGTCGTGAGCATTTGATAGTTAACTTAATTTCAATATTGAAAAAATACCACAACACACTACGCTCCACAGAAAACCTTAAACCTAATTTATATTAATTAATTGAATAGATAATTAATTAATTTCAACAAGTGAAAGTTGTTTCATATTTATAAAACTTTTAATTATTTTGCATTTAATAATCGCGCACCCTAATTTTCACAACCCTATTGCACTCACATTGCCGATGCATAAGTTTTACAACACTGTCAGCTGCGATTTCGTTGCGTGCGGTTTTTATAATAAAGCGAGAAATTAACTAGCTTAAAAGCAGTTATAATATTTAAATAGCAAACACATACATAACAAGTTAGTAAAAAGTGTTAAAATTTAAAAGACAGTTTAAAACTACATAAACTTTAGTATTAAACAATTTAAACTTTGCCCCGACGAGTTTACATGA
The DNA here is from genome assembly GCA_035047505.1 of Drosophila parthenogenetica. Taxonomy (NCBI): domain Eukaryota; kingdom Metazoa; phylum Arthropoda; class Insecta; order Diptera; family Drosophilidae; genus Drosophila; species Drosophila parthenogenetica. The sequence continues at coordinate 512,450 of JAWNPM010000242.1, forward strand.
CGTTCTAACCTATAAATCTGACGAAATACCCAACACAGTCGGCTTATTGTTAATTTAAAGAAACACACAATAATACAGTTTGTAGTAACACAAAGAGTATATACTTTTTTCTTTCCTTTTGATAGAAAATGGCTCAGTTTTTTAACCGTATCGGCCAAATGGGCCTCGGCGTTGCGCTGCTGGGCGGCGTTGTGAACTCCGCATTATATAATGTTGAAGGTGGCCACCGGGCTGTAATTTTCGATCGCTTCACTGGCATCAAGGAGAACGTTGTCGGCGAGGGTACACACTTTTTCATTCCCTGGGTGCAGCGTCCCATTATCTTTGACATTCGCTCACAGCCTCGCAACGTGCCAGTGATAACCGGCAGCAAGGATTTGCAGAATGTCAACATTACTCTGCGTATCTTGTATCGTCCGATACCCGAGCAGTTGCCAAAGATTTACACCATTTTAGGTCAGGATTACGATGAGCGTGTGCTGCCTTCCATTGCTCCTGAGGTCCTTAAGGCTGTCGTCGCTCAGTTCGATGCCGGCGAGCTGATTACTCAGCGTGAGGTAAGAACCGAACATCAATTTATATATATAAATATAAATTAATCTTTTTTTTTTATAGATGGTGTCGCAGCGCGTCTCTCAGGAACTCACCGTGCGTGCCAAGCAGTTCGGTTTCATCTTGGATGATATTTCGCTGACCCATTTGACCTTTGGCCGTGAGTTCACACTGGCTGTCGAAATGAAACAGGTGGCCCAGCAGGAGGCCGAGAAGGCCCGCTTTGTGGTCGAGAAGGCCGAGCAACAGAAATTGGCTTCCATTATCTCCGCTGAGGGTGATGCCAGTGCTGCCGATTTGCTGGCCAAGTCATTCGCCGAGGCTGGCGATGGTCTTGTCGAACTGCGTCGCATTGAAGCTGCTGAGGATATTGCATACCAACTATCGCGGTCACGAGGAGTTGCTTACTTGCCCAGCGGTCAAGGCACACTTCTCAATCTACCCTCCCTTGCGCAATAGTAATGTGCCTAGTGGAATAAGTTGTAACTACCTGTAGCATTTATTAAGTACTTTCGATTTTGTTTATACCCCAAGAACGAGAATGCAATTTGTAACTCATCGCCTTCAACCTTCTCCAGAAGCATTAGTCCAACAATTTTAATCACATTTTTGGCTTGTTTCTGGGCGCGCTCGCGTTGTCCAATGTTATTTGTCAGACTGGACGGCAATGGCTCGCATCTGAAACTAATCGCATAAATTCCTTAACGAAACCCAGACAGAAGATCAGCAAATGTGTTACTTCTTGCGAGACTATAAAAATTTTGTTATGTGAACAAAAGAATCCAATACAATAAATACATATTAAATATGAAAATTTTGAAAATCCCTTAAATTATTATTGTGTGTGTCTGTGCTTGTGCCACTTGAGCATATTTAAACAATTAATGTGCTTTGAAACTGAAACACTGAGCTTATCTTTGAATATAAAACCGTTTGTTCTCAGTGATTGACTGACCTACCACGCTACAGAGCAAACCAAAGGACCTAGAGAGCTGATATTTTCACACAACGTAGGTATCATAGCTTCATCGTGCAGTAAGACGGTGTTTTTTGTTTTTCGTTTGGAAGGGCGTTAAATTCGATATTTATATTTAGACTAGTTTATCATACACCAGCCATATGAATTACAGTTAAATAATATGAACTTATTTTAAAAACGTTATTGTTTCTAAAGATATCTAATGATTAGATTATTACAATCGATTTTAAATGTTTATTAATATTATCTCGTGTATAGAATCAGACAGTGTTTAGCTGCACGTCTTCTGATAAAGGCTAATAACTGTGAACGTGCTTAACTAAATGTTCGTAATATCATTATCCATTCATTTAATTGTTGTAAACTTAACAATCCCAAAAAAGATTTTCAATCATAAACTTTGAATATTTGGCTTTAATATGATTTAACTCAAAATGGTTAAGAACAATTAATTTCTCGAACAGTCAATTTTATATATTTCACGTATACTTTTTTACAGTCAATCAAAAGTTCTTAACCAAAATGGTTAAATCCATAAAGTAATTTTATGGCTAACTGCTGGATTTGCAAAAATGCCAAAATTGATCTAAAATACTGTTTCCTTCACCCAAAATTAAACGTAGCTACTAAATTCTTATTCGTTCTCTTGTCAGTCTATCAACTTCTTGCCCTCGCACAAATTTTATTCAATCTATGCTCGCTCGATTATGCAATCCTCCACTTTTAGACGCCATAAGATGAACAGTCCACCCATAAACCCCCATGAAAGCCAAAGCTTCTCAACTCAAGTCAGCCATAAATCAAATCAAAAGCACTTGTACAGAAAATAAAATGTAGTATAAAGGAATAGGAGTAGGAAAAGAAAAGTAAAAGTAAATGGAAGGAGTTTGAATGCCTTCGTTTACTGTTCGCCCGCCTCATTATAAAAAAACTCGGATACATAAGAGTTGCTTGGGGTTGGTTCTAGATTGGTGTTGGAGCTCTGCTTGTTGGGGGTTGATGCGGGTGACATACGCCCAACACAATGGCATGGCTAAAATCTGTTGATTCAGTCAAGTGATTTGCCAAAGTGGCTTCGTTCAGATGCCAAACGCAGGCACGCAACAGTTGGATGGATTTCCTCCCACTCTCCCCTTCATTGCCATGCCGAGCATAATGCGAGAGCAGAGCTCTTGACGTCACCGAGCATCGATGAGAGTCTCGTGCCGCCACTAGATACAGCTACGAACACGCTTACGGCTGCAGATACAGATACAGATACATTAATATTAACATTTACGGTCAGGTCCCTTACTTGGCAGCTGCGCGACAAGTTGCTTGAGAAAACCTGTTGCAAAAAATGCCTTCACGTCAGAAATGTAAATTCAACTTTGTTTTGATTTCGTTTCTTCACACATTTATCTGGTTCTTCGGTGTTCGATCGTTTGGTAGTTTTGGTAAAGTCCCTCATGACGCATGACGGGGAATCTCCTCATTTCGTGTGATCATAAGCTGTTAACTAACTGTTTAATATGCACCGCCAGAGTCTTCGATTGACGTCGTCTAATGCACTTTAAAAACTTATGTTATCAGACATTTCACTAAATATTCATTTCCAGCAAACACACAAATCTTTACATTATTTTAAACAAATTCATTAACAGAACGAAGCGGGTAACTGAGCGATATGAACCGGTCCTGTGGCTGTACTCGGTTCACCACTGCCGCTGCTCGCAGCTCGAAGTTTGCACGAAGCGTTGCTTTATAAGCCCTCGCCTTACTCTCAACAGCAATCAGTTGGCCAAACGTTGCCGAAGCGAGAACAGCTAAACTTTATTTCAACTTAGACAAACTAACAAAATTGTGCATACGCTACGTTGAACGGAACTTTACCATCGACGAAAAAACAAAGCACAAAACACAAAAAACCCAGTGCAAATAATTAAAAGGCAAGTCAACTTAAGTGCACAACGGTGCTGGTATTAGTGTGTATGTGTGTGTGAGTGTGTGCTGGTGTATGTAGCTGTGTGTGCAACTCTCTGTGCGTGTGCCTCTTGAGCATATTTAAACAATTAATGTGCTTTAAAACTGACACACTGGGCGTATACGTAATATAAATGAACTGACCTTTTAAGCTCTGCTTTAATACCACATTTAACCTTGCTAACTACATAAATTTACACTTCCAAATACCTCCAAAATCTTATCAGTTTGGTAGTTTTCTGATTTGTTCTCATTCGTTGTTGGTTTTCTGTAATTTTGCTGTCAATGACAAACAACTTTTGTTGACTGGTTTTCTTGTCGAACGGTTTTAAAAATTGTTTGCAAACTTAAAGCCGATTCCAGTGCAGATAAGTAACTACATTCGTATAATTTGTTTAGCTATAAATATTAGTAACAAATCAGCATAAATAACAGCAACTTTAAATAAATTAATTATTCTAGTTCCACAAGTAAATGCACACTAAATTTATCAGTGATCTTAATCTAATTAGAATGATTTTAAAAATAGAGAGAGAGAGAGAGAGAGAGAGAGAGAGAGCCGAATTTTTAAATATATACAAAAAGGTAAAAATTACACGTATAAATTGTATTTAATTATATATTTAGTAGTGAGAACTTTGGCTGCTAAGCGTCTGTGGCTAAGATTAATTAAAAGTTAATAAAACAATGGATAATTAACTTAGCTTGTAAACTGACTGAAAATATAGAAAAATGGTTTGTTTATTTTAAAGTAGTTTTTATGCACCAAATTTCGATAAGATTAGATTCCCACAATCGATTTTTAATGCTCATTAAAATTATATAGATTATAGAAACAGAGAGTGTAAGTTTGGCACACGTCTGTTGATAAAGGCTGATAGCTGTGAACGTGCTTAACTAATTGTACAATAATATCATTATCCATTCACTATTAAGTTGTAAAATGAAAAATCTCAAGCCCTTTTCGTATACTTCACTCAGTTACTAACACAGCATCGTCTAACGCCTAACAATTAAAATAACATTCATTTAACATGAGCAAAGCATCCACTAATCCGACCATGCCCTCGAAAAGTAAGGGTAATGCTAATTTGGTGACTGATAAACTGGATCCGAAAGTTTCGGTGAGTCTGGCTCATTTTAGAATTATGTGTAAATTAAATTCACTTGTTTATGACCAGTCGTTTATTATATTGTTCAAAATGAATTCTTACAGATCGATATGGAAGCGCCCGAGTTCAAAGATTTTGCCAAATCGATGGTCGATTATATAGCCGATTACCTGGAAAACATACGTGACAGGTAAGAATGTACTGCAATTCAGTAATTTAATTCAATTTACAAACTTTATACGTGAGTTGACCTTACAATTCGAAAGTTCGTTACGTTTGACCCACAGTTTGTCTTTCCGCATCAAAGTAAATGACTGATTTTATATTAACTAACAATGCTCAATTGATAGTAAATAGAAATCGTGATATTTTGAGTCATGGGAAAGTCTAGACTTAGACCCGATTCGACCTTCTATAGCCCAAGTGAGCTAAAAAACTTTCACAAGTTTTTTTTTGTTGCCATTCTGTTTTGAAATCTTGCAGCTAATTAATTACAACAATTACAATTATAATTTTGTGGCTTTTTAATATTGTTTGCTGCCGTTTCAAGGTCTTTATTGTTATTGTATAACTTTGCTTTGAGTCTTGCGCATATTGTTCTTGACCCTTTATTTGCCATTTTAATGGTATAACCTTGTAGTTAACCAAGTTTTGAAGCGTAAAAAAGATTTATATTTGCTTATGAAACACGTAGCTAATCTGTCTTATAATTGACAATCAATGGACCAGAAACTTTATGTGAAAGTATTTGGAGATGGAGCTACTAAACTATTTAAAAATGTAATTGGTTGTTTGGTTATTTCCTTTTTATAATTTTGTTCAGATTCTGATACTTAAGCTTGAAATATTTTAATTAAAAGCATTACTATATAAAGTCATTCAAACTCGTTTACAGCTAACCATTTTTGTAGAATGCCCTTAATTTATTTTTAAACTTAATGAATAAAGTTTGCATAATTTACTTTCACCGGGAATTAATTCTTGATTTACATGTTTTTTACTGAACTGTTTTTAGATTGTTAAAGTTAATTTAAGTCAAATTCATTGCATATTTAACCCCTACACTGCTCATATCTATGACAAATTCTAGACTACTTAGAATTTTAACAAAACTTTTTTAATTAATAGTTAAATTGTCAATTAATTGCATGAATCAGTTCAGTTAAAGGTATTTCCCAACAAGCTTAGACTAGATTTTATTCCAACCAAGCTTAATATCCATTTATATGTATCGCAATCTATTAACTGGAAACACTTTTCGCAAGTGTCAGGTTTTATTGATTTTCAGGCCACAAGCAACAAGTTGCAAGTGGCCTGAAGTGTAGATGGATAGGAGCACTGGGCGTTTCTTTCCACCTAGTTTCGGAAGTGAAATTCAATTAGCAGAGAGCTTTGTGTCGCTTTCTGAGCGTTTCTGAATGGCTGCTAATGACTTTGGAAATGTGATTAATTCTCCGCTTTTCTTCGCTTGCAGGCGCGTGTTGCCCGAGGTGAAGCCTGGCTACTTGCAGCCCTTGATACCGGATGCGGCACCGCAGAAGCCAGAGGATTGGCAGAATGTGATGAAGGACATCGAGCGAGTCATTATGCCCGGCATTACACACTGGCACAGTCCCAAGTTCCATGCCTACTTCCCCACAGCCAACTCGTATCCGGCCATTGTGGCGGACATGTTGAGCGGAGCAATTGCATGCATTGGATTCTCATGGATTGCGAGTCCGGCGTGCACGGAACTCGAGGTGGTAATGCTAGACTGGTTGGGCAAGATGTTGGATCTCCCTGCAGAGTTTCTGGCCTGTTCCGGCGGCAAAGGAGGCGGTGTGATCCAAGGCACCGCCAGTGAGTCCACCCTGGTGGCATTGCTGGGAGCCAAGGCCAAGAAGCTGCAGGAGGTGAAGGCCGAGCATCCCGAGTGGGATGATCATACGATTATTGGCAAACTAGTGGCTTACACCTCCGCCCAGAGTCACTCCTCCGTGGAGCGAGCTGGTCTCCTTGGAGGCATCAAGATGCGCTCCGTGCCAGCTGATGAGAACAATCGTTTGCGTGGAGATGCGCTGGACAAGGCCATCAAGCAGGATTTGGCCGAGGGTTTGATTCCCTTCTACGCCGTGGTCACACTGGGCACCACCAACTCGTGTGCCTTCGATCGCTTAGACGAATGCGGACCAGTGGGCAACAAGCACAATGTCTGGGTCCATGTGGATGCAGCCTACGCTGGCTCCGCATTCATCTGCCCAGAGTATCGTCATCACATGAAGGGTATTGAAACGGCAGATTCCTTTAATTTTAATCCACACAAATGGATGTTGGTCAACTTTGATTGCTCCGCATTGTGGCTAAAGGATCCTAGTTGGTTGGTTAATGCCTTCAATGTGGATCCACTCTACCTAAAGCACGACATGCAGGGATCCGCACCCGATTACCGCCACTGGCAAATCCCATTGGGTCGTCGTTTCCGTGCTCTGAAACTCTGGTTTGTGTTGCGTCTCTATGGTGTGGAGAATCTTCAAGCTCACATTCGTCGCCACTGTAGATTCGCTCAACAGTTTGCTGATCTCTGTGTGGCCGATGAACGCTTCGAACTGGCCGCCGAGGTGAACATGGGTTTGGTTTGTTTCCGTCTCAAGGGCTCCAATGAGAGCAACGAGGCGCTACTGAAGCGCATTAATGGGCGTGGCAAGATTCACATGGTACCTTCCAAGATTGGTGATGTTTACTTCTTGCGCATGGCCGTCTGCTCGCGATTCACACAGCCCGAGGACATGGAGTACTCCTGGAAGGAAGTCAGCGCCGCAGCCGATGAAATGCTGGCCGAGAATTAGACCAGGAAACGGAGAAGAAACTGACATATTTAGGGAAATACATAAAGTATATAATCCAATCCAAAATGGGATTCCATACGCAAATGGGACCAACAATTTGTTATTGTTCTATGTTATTAATTTAAACGCTAAACGTATTTAATAAATGTGCTTAATTACTATTTAAACTGTAGAATTTTGACCTAAACTCAGTGCTAGGCACTAAGTCGCTTGTTGTAGTAGTCTATGATGCGCTGTGCCTCGCGTATGCCGCTAAAGCGTGCCCCATCAATGGTGCCGAATCCCTGCAACGCTGTCGCATCACCGGCAAACAGCAGTGTGGGCGCAACATGTCCCAGTGGTGCCGCCAGACTCTGGACATCCCGTGCACTGCTGTTCACCGAGAAGTAGGGACGACCGCCCAAGTAACAAGCGGAACTGTTCCAATTGGAACGCAGCATGGCCTGTGGATAGGGCACCTTTGAGTTGGTCAAACACTGACGCAACAGTGTGGTCACCTGTTCCAGCAGTGTGGCATCCGGTAGCTTTTCAATCTCATCGTAGTAACCACCACCGATGCGTACCTCTAGCACATGCTGACTGGTGGGCAACTGGGAGATCTCCACCACCTGTTGAGTCCAGCTGCGTTTTGGATTCGCATTGGATGCGTTGTTGAGATCATGCAGCGAACCCAACGGACGCAGACTGGACTTTAGCCAGCGATTGATGGGCCGCTTGTAGGACAGATAGATCTTGACGGGATTGCCAAAGCCGAGATTTTGTATTGCCTGCAGCTTGGCTAGTGGCAGCGTGGGCTTGAACAGTATGGACGAGAAGGTCTTGAGTACACCCAGCGGCAGGGTACAAATTATGTGATCGGCTTGATAGAGACTGCCATCCAAACAGCCCACATTCTGTGGCTCCGACAAAGTTTTCCATTCGATTTGTCCAACTGGCTTGCCAATTTGCAGCTGTCCCACCTCCAGATCGTTGGTTAACTCCTCGATGATATTGTCGAGACCGCTGGGCACATAAATGGGATTCATTTCCTGCTCGAGGGGACAAGTGGTGACATGCTGGATGTTTACATATTCAAGACAACAGCCCAAAATACTGCTGAAGTCCTTGAACAGCGATTGAAAGATGTCTCGTGCCACCGACTGTTCAGCGGGATCCTTAAACGAGGTTGTCACCAGCTTCTCGCTCTCCGACTTGAAGAAACTCATCACGTTGTCCAGTGTGTGCAGATCTCCGCCAGTCTTCAGCTTGTCGCGTACTTTGAAACCACGACACAACTGCCGGAACAGTGTGTCTATCAGCTCCACCATGCGAGGCGAGACTTTTTGCTGCTCGCCCTGTCCCTCTGGATGAACATATCTGACGCGTGTTGGTTGCTTCAGTCGCTTGGTCAGTCCCTCAGCATTGCGTAACAGCTCGTACATGGAATCGTGGGAGCCATCAATGTTCACCCACTTGGCGCCCAATTCACAGAAGGTATCACCAAATTTCTGAGAGTTAACACGTCCACCATACCGTTCTGTAGCCTCCAGGACAAGGGTTCTTGGGAATCCATTCGCCAGTAAATGCTGTGCCGCTGATAAGCCAGCGATACCAGCTCCTATGACCACAACCCGCACATTCTGCTTGCCGGTATCCAGATTGCGATTATAGTCATGATGCCTACCCCCTCCATGCTGCTGCAGCCCTGTGAGCTCCGCCTTCAGTGCCGTTGCACAGTATAAGCTGCGCCTGTTGGCTAGTTTATACATAACTAAAAGGAGACTTCTTAATTTATTTGTATGCAGATATTTACCAAACACTTACCATTGCATATCAAAATTCAAACAGGTTTGATAAATTTTTGTTCGTTTTGTGTGTGTGAACTGAAAATTTTAGATTTGTGCTTTCGTTTGTTGTTTGCTAAGCATTGACAATAAAAGCGTAACCTTGAAATGTAACAGATGTAAATAAATAGGTTCTGTTATACCCTTTCAAAATGTTTGCAGATTAACTTTCTCTCGCTTTATGTTCAGACATATTTATGCGCTATGGCGGCAATTTTCTATCTGACACCAACATAATCCATTTGCTTAGTTTATTTCTAAACATTTTGACTGGCAGCGTATTATACGGTCGAACTGCGATATTATTTGCATTAACAGCTGTTCTTAAATCAGCTGTTTGACTGTAAGCAACAGTCGTGTTAAACGAACCTTTTGAGTATAACAGAAAGCTTTCTTTAATTTCCAAGTCTGGCAGCACCGTGCACTGCTTGCTGGTCGAATTGGCGCCAAAAAGCAGTGCAATAAGCAAATTCAAATGTATTTGCACAAATTAAACAGCACATTGTGTTTTTCTTTGAGTATAAGTGTGTCCATTTATTAAACCTTAACTAAAAACTATTTGTGCAATTGCTTAGGACCAACTAAAAGGAAATTAAACATAAATATTGTGTATATATGTGCAAGAATAAAGAATTGTTCTTCAAATTGCTACATTAACGTTGCAACGTCTCGTCTGTTATTTGTAGACCAGTTAGATGCTGCGATAACTCTGAAATTTCTCCATGTTTACGTGTTTCCAACTGCTTTTCCACTGCCAACGCTGTCAGCTGCGTCTCAATCTCCGTCCAGGCAAAATCAATATCCGAAGGTTTGGGATCCATGCCGCAAACAGCAAAGCGAAGAAATTGACGACCAGCATACTCCGCCTTGACCATATAAATCTTTTTACGCTCCATCAGACGCAGGAGCAGCTGCGACGTGATCTCATTATCGCCCTTGGCACGGAAACAAACCAAACCCAAGGCACGCGGAGCAATCAGCTCAAAGCGTGGATCCGATTTCACAAGACCCTCGAACTGAGCAGCCAGATCAATGTGCTTGCGGACATGGGCACGCAATCCCTCAGCCCCCAGTGTCCTAAAGGTGATCCACACTTTGAGTGCTCGGAAGCGTCGACCCAAGGGTATCTGCCAGTGACGAAAGTCGGGAATCTGTGTGTGACCCTCGTACTTATGCTTCAGATAGATGCGATCCACATTGAAGCTATCGACCACTTTATTGGCATCCCTTAGCCACATGGCAGCGCAGTCGAAATTGACAAGCATGAACTTGTGTAGATTAAAATTCAAGGAGTCAACGCGGTCCAAGCCGCGTCGCAGCTCCGCACACTCTTCCAGTGCCAAAGCGGCACCAGCGTAAGCTGCATCCACGTGCAGCCACACCTGATGCTCCTCACAAACACTCGCCAGGGATTCGATCTCATCATAGGCACAGGTGCCCGTTGTGCCCAGTGTGGCAATGCAAATCACTGGAATATATCCCGCGGCCACATCCCGTTCAATGGCCGCTTTCAGTGCTGGTCCACGCAGCACCAAATCTTCGCTCGCCGGCAGCAGCTTAATGGGCATGGCAGCCAGCACTCCCGCCTTCTCGATGCAGCTGTTGCTTTGATCGGAGGAGTAAGCAATCAGCTTTCCACGTATATCGCTCTCACTCAACTCAGGATGATTCTCGCGCTCTCTGCGTACCACCTGCTCACGTGCAGCCAAGACGGCGACTAGCACAGCCTCACTGGCGGAGCCTTGTATGACGCCGCCACCAGGTCCCTCCGTCTCGTGCAAAAAGTGCGAGGGCAGCTTCAGAAACTTGGCCAACCAATCCATGACTACAACCTCCAGCTCGGTGCAGGCGGGGCTGCAGATCTAAAGGGAAATAACGTTTATAATTAGTAGTAATTAATTTTGAAAGAGGCGAACACAAGATAAATAAGTCGCAAAATTTTAATTTCTTTAAAAACAGCCAAATTCAAATTAGTGTCATTAATTGTGAATCCCATTTATAGTCTCTTTGGAACAGCTGGCATTTGAAATAAAAGATTTAAAATGGTTATTATTTACTTTGGCATGTTTTTAAATAGTGATTGATCTAGGCTAATAAATTTTAAGCAACATAATTTAAGATTAAAACTAAACAAAGCTAAACTTTTACCTAAATTATGGCAAAATTAAATATCAAAATTGGAGTAAACAAACCTAGAGCAAAGACTTTATTAGAGAAGTGTTTTAAGCTCAAAAGAATGTTTAACAAATTTACTAAAAATACAAAAAATAAAAAATGCATCCAACAAGAGTCTTATGCAGTTTTAATAAGAGCGGAAAGGATCGTCAAAATTTACAGAAAAGCTTTTCTAAATATTTGCAAGTCCCTGTAAGATTTTTGTATATTTAAAGCAACCATATCTGCTTCCAGTTCTGACATTGTTTTAATAAACTTACTACAAATTATAGAAAAATAAATTTTGAAATCTACAAACTCAACAAGATTTTCCCCTAACTAAACTAAAAACTTAAAAACTCTGCTATTTTTCTTAAAAATAAATTTTAGAAAGAATTTCTAATAGTTTTCGAAATTGAATTGACTCTGCTACTGTTTAGAAAATAAATTTCAGCATAAAGTTTTTAAAACTTTCAAGAACTTTTGAAGCATTCATTCTGCCGCAGCCACTTCTACTGAACTTGACCCAGTCCTCTGGGTATTGTAATCACTTTCAATCAGTGGATTGAACAACAATATATTGTTGACAAACTGTTGACCCGTTTGTCAAGTTCTCAATTGGTGTGTAGTAGCTTTCACTTATCTCTCGGAGCGGACAAAGGGCCTTCATTTAGCTTGATTAAACAAGAGACGCGCTCAGCGTTCGCTGAGATTTCACCTGAATTTGTGACGTACCCAGCTGAAGCCAACCACACTGAATCCACTGGCAAGCATTTCCCCAACAATCGATGGATAGGAGACACTGGTGGGGTAATAGGCGTGCATATTGGGTGACTGCCAGTGGGTCATACCCGGTTTGATCACACCATCCATGTCGGCTAAGATTGTACGCCAATCCTCTGGTGATTCAGGCATTTCCTTGGGCAACTGTTGCAGCATATAGCCCGGCTCCACCGAGGGCAACACATCGTTATCCCGTATATTTTCCAAATAGTCAGCGACATAATCAACGGCTGCTTTGCCGAATTCGCGAAACATTTTTGCATCCATTTCAAAAGTCGCGTTCTAGTTTTGTATTGATTTTTGGTTTTCAATCCGTTTTCAATTCTTCAATTGTCCACGTAGTTGTTTAGAGCTTTTCTATTTACTCTTTTCGAGGTTTGTTTGCCTATTGTTATGTTGACAAACTGAAAAACACCTGTTCCCCTTTCGCCTTTTTTTTCTTTTATTTTTGTTTATTTTTTTTCACTTTTTTTTCTGCTGTCCAATTTGTGTTGCACCAGCGAAGTTAACACGAACTCTGCGATCAGAGCCGGCTAGCTGAGCGGCTTTTATACCCCACAAAAAATCCCAAGTCGCCGAAAAGAGAGTGAGAATCGAAGAGAATCGACATCAGATGGGCGCGATTTGGGTCCAATATTGTCTCTGATTGCACTAAACAACAAAAATTAACAAAACAAACTAACAATGGGAATCATCTGTTCATCTGTTCACCTAACCAACTGCTCACCTGTTGTTGAAAGCAATTAGGCTATTGCCTCCTTTCTAATTCGTTAACAGGGAATACTTAGCAAAAGTTCAGTAATTGTGTCATTATAGTATGTAATCTATATACTACTAATTAATAATACTCTCTATTTCATTATATATATTGTCATTTTATAAACAATTTAGGCCATTGTTGTTGCCACTTTGAAATTTGCAAATTCATTTCGTTTGTTGTTTACAATTTAAAACTGTTCTCAGTTGGCTTCAAACTGCGCCCAGTTGCTCTCAAACTGTGCAGAGCTGTTCTCAGCCACAACAGGTTTTGCATGTGTTCTTGCTCTTTAAGCGTGGCTCTCACTCAGTTGCTCTCACCTTCACTCTCTCTCTCTCTTCTATCCTCTTTCTTTAATAGTGGAATGACATTTACAAAACTTTTAGTAAGTATTTGCTCTAGTATTTTATTAATACTTATTTTCTACTTATCGATTTAAAAACAAATCGCATTTAATTTTTAACACACATTTAATCAATTTAAATATATATGTGTATTTAATAAATGCCATTTATACTTTACTCTTTATTTATTACATCTTTGCAGTAATGTCTAGGATAAAACGGAAGCACTAAAAGTACGGCTATCGTTTTATTTGATACACTGACCTACATAACTGTGTACACTTTAATGGAGTATATTAAACAGGCATTAATATAGTTTACACTTTGGCTTTCAGCATCAATTAAATTGTGCGTAAATGGGCCCAATAAAAACAAAAGACGTTTGTGTAAAATTTTGCTAAAAGTGCGCTATAAAATAAAGAAATTTCAATATTGTGTAACAGTCCGAAAATTTCTCTAGTTCATGCAAAAATGTTGGTGTTATCAAGTACTGGTATCAAGTACCGACCATTTATTGTCCGTACGTGATAAACCGAGAAATAAATAACAATTTATATAATTACTTTCCACACAAAACCCAAGAGATTTTCCAAAATATAAAAAAAAATCTGAAATTTCGAAAAAAAAAAAGAATACTACACTAGATTTGGTTAAGGACTAGTGTATAAGATGCACGAGTTTGAATTTAAATTTGCAGTAATTTAAAATTCAGCACCTTCAAAATATTCCAGATATTTTCGGAGTAAACATTTCATCTAAATTAAATTTAAAATCAAGTAATTTATGTCATACAATTTTAGAATGAAGTTTCTAATAAATCCCACTGGAACCAGCCAACTAGAAAGTCATTAAATGCATCATCGTTCATGTGATTGAAACTCTTACCCAACTAAATCCGAGAACTCCGATTCCTGCCACGAGCAGCTCTCCAATAATGGAGCCAGCCGATGTCGATGATGGGTAGAAGGCATTGAAATAGGGCGACTGCCAATGTGTGAGTCCTGGCAGGATAATGTGCTCCAGATCGTTGAGTATATGCCGCCAGTGCTCGGGTTGTTCGGGTATCTGTCTCGGTAGTTGGTTGATGACCTCGTGGGGCACTACACTTGGTAGCACATTTCTGTGGAAGTAACGTAACGATTGGCTTAAAAGGATAACAAACACTGTTCACACACACACAAAGAAACACACTTATGTGTGTGTACACACACCTGTCACGTATGTTGCTGAGATAATTGATAATAAACTCAATTGATGCATGACCAAATTCGCGAAATTCATCAAAGTCCATATTGATAGAGAGCACTGTTATTCAAGTATCCTGTGAGCTTTAGTTTATTAATACTTCTATATAGTCAGTGTTTAGTGTTCCGCTATCAGACTACGGTACTTGTTCACCGCTGACATTCGGATCTACAAATGAACACGCTGCGACATGTCAAAGCCTCCAAAAGCGGCGGGTTAAAGCCAAATGCAAATCGTTGTAGGCCTTTTTTTAAACTTTGTTTTTGTTTTTGTTGTCGACAAAACAAAAACTTTCAACAATACTTGAAGAGACATGTGTAAAAATGTGCACAGCCAGCAAGTTTTTGATACCATTGGCGAGATTTATATAACTCTGACGCCGCGCCGCTCAGACAGCGTACGAAAACAATAATATCAAAAACAATATAAAAAAAAAACACAAAAAACATTAATAAACAAACGTGAAAATCGTCCAAGAAACTTTAATGAAATGCGTTTAATTGTCTAATAAAACGACTACACTGAGAGACATTGGCAAGACTCTGAAATAAACTATTTACAGAAAATTGAATGGGAAATGATTAAGAAAATTAATTATAAAATTACAAAAAAAATTAATTAAATCATTAACTAATTTGAATAAAATTCAATAAATGAAACTTTGTTGTGTTAGAATATAAAATTTAAAAAAAAAAAAAAAGTTCAATTCATAGCAAAACATAAAAAATGTATTTTAAAATTAAAAATTAAAAGTAAACTTGCTGAATTTGTAGTCTAAAAATCAACTGTTAAACAAATTTATTAGTACTTACTTTAAAGTGAACAATATAAGTAATATTTTAAATTTTCAATAATTTATTTATACATTAAAATTTATTTTATTTTTAGGCTTAAAGCTCAACACTAAATACTTAACCCTTAATAATTTTATTTAAAAAATTATTCTTAATTTGAATCACATAATTTAAGAACTACTGTGAAAGCTCCCTTGGCCGGACAGCCACGGTTCCAGTTCCGCCTAAGCAAACGGATTTTGTATGAAAATCATGCAAATTTGAACTAAAATTCGTCCGGCTAACGGAGCTGTCCGCCTGAGGGATCTGTCTGCGAGTAGAGCTTTCACAGTATTTATTTTTATATGCTTCATGCCTTTAAAAAAAATTGATATTTATATTTAATGCTTTTCAAAATTAATTAAAAATATTTGTTATAGTTTTCTTATACTAAATAAAATCTGTTAATTTTCTAAATAATTTTTTCCAGTTAAATTTTTCTCTCACTGCCACTAATGGATGAACCAATGTTGTCGCAATCCGGTTTTTAATAACTATTACTTAGTCTTGTCTATTGTCACTTGGCAAAAATATATCTAAATGACTGAAATGCATAACATTTCCCCGTCTTAAGCCCATTTTGCCGTGTCATTCGAATATTTGAAAGTCACAGCTAACGTGTCTAAAGTGTCAAAATGGTCAAATAGATACATAGATACATAGATATTTAGATAGATAGACAGATAGATGGATGGATTCATCTGCTATTTTGAAAGCCCTCTGCGTTGGCAGTGCATCCGTACAATGGAACGACATCAGTGCATCAATCGACCCGTGACATTTTCCGGCATTTCACAAGTTTTTTGTTTTTGTTTTTGTTTTTGTTTTTGTTTTTACTATAAATTTCAGGGTCACGTTTTAAATTTGATGTCGCTGTTAGTCGAGTTTTTAAATTAGGAAAGATAACTATGGGAGTTTTGGATTTGAGGTGTGTGTGCGCTACGTGATTCAATTAAGAATACAAATGCAAAATTCCAAACTTGAACTAGTTTAAAAAACTTGCTTAAAAAAATTTTAAATATTTTCAACTAAAACTTCCTAACTTTAAAGGGGGCTATCCACATACGAATTTGTTACACGAACATGTTGTGTTCGTCAAATATTCTAATGTGGATAGAGGTGTTTGTACGAACATTTTGTTCGCCGACCTTGTTCGTCGAAAAATAGAAACGTTTCTATCTTACGAGTGTTCGTGCGAACATGTTCGACAATGGATTCTAGTGTTCGCACGAATATCATTTCTATAAAAATTTCGAAATGTCAACATCTTCCAAAATAAATAAAAAATTTCCGGAAAAATTAATTCATTGCTTGCAAGATGAGCCCGATTTGTGTCAGAAAAGCTAAAACTATAAAAATAAACATTAGCGCAACGAATCTTAAGAGAATTTGCTAATTAAATATAAGGATATCGACGAGAACGCCACAATTGAGGCGGTAAAAACAAAGTAAATTCTCTGCACGCTTCTTGCAGGCGCGAACTGTCCACAATTACTTAAATTAAACAAAATTGAAAATGTATTACGGGTTTTAATTTATTTATTTATATTTATTTTATCTATTATTTATTTATATTAATTTGTAATTCAATTCGTATTAAAACATATCATTTTGCAAACAGACTGCTCCACTCCTATTAAAATATTCGCAATATTTATTACAAATTTTGGCATTCGTTGAATTTCCTCTTGCAGGCTCCAGATCGTAAATACCCTGTTCAGGCTGAGAAGCATGTTGACAATACGAAATTTTTTTTTAAAATGATGTTCGATAAAATGTTCGCATAGTTAGTAGGCAAACTTATTTGTGTTCGGCGAACATGTTCGTGTAACAAATTCGTATGTGGATACCCCGCTTAAACATAAATTGCTTAGCCAAGAGTCTTCAGTCTTTAGCAAAACTTCTACAACTTCCCTTCAAACTTTAGAAAATGTCAAAAAATCAATACAAGAATTTAATGTATTCTGAATACACTTGGAAAATATGTATATGTATGTACGTATTGAAAAGCTTTTTGGTTACTGCAAGTACTCGGTCAAGGTATGACCACCAGCTGTTGTTGTTCGTGTGTTCTTTACTAATGTACATCACTGTGGTTTGGAGTTGGTGTCAGCCCTTGGGGCTCAAAGTGTTTGGCGCGCTTTAAGCGGTTCATAAATAAATGCGAAAACAGAAATGCCATGCTAGCGGTTTGGGCGTACTTATATCCAACAGAACGCACCAGTTACAATTTTCCAGACAGATAGACAGACGTATGTGCTTATGGAAAACAAACAAAGTGTGCGCAACTCAAACATACCCTGTATCTTAAAAGAAGTTCTAAACATTTTCTATAAACTTTCGTTCTGTTAACGTTCTGTCATTAACACCTGCAGCGCTGAGCAGCTTACGATGCAGCTAAGACTGTTATACTACAGAGCGGCGCAACTGTTAAGCTGCAGAACTCATTAACATTACACGCGCTCTGGGGCTTAACGCTGCACTGCAACTGTTAAGCAGCAGAACAGTTGAGAGATCACTCTCTCAACGCTGTTAACAGCGCTCAGCAGACGCAGCACTTCTGCTATGTTATTCAACAGCGCGGCTTATATTCTGTTTTTGCTACTTTCTCACTCTGCTTAGCATGCCCTACCGCTACACCAACTTACTGGGTACAAATACTAGCTGCTCACAGGGTGACTCAACATGATTGACTGTTTTGCAGTTGCACTCAATGCGCAGCCGCTGGAAAGCCTTTAACCCTTGTACAATTTTACCCCAACCAGTCACCTAAACGACTTCCAGTTTCCAGTTTAATGGCGTCGACAGCAGCGATAAGATAACGGATTCTCGCGCATGACCAGAATACTAACAGCGGCGGGGTATGCGCTGTTGTTGTTATTGCTGCTGCTTTTGCTATTATCAACGATTTCCAATGTTTTCAATACAAAGGGGCGGTGCTTGCCTTTTGGGCCTGGAAGGGAAGACAAGCAAAGTTTTCAGCGCTGCTGCTGTTGTTGTTGTTGTTGTTGTTGTTGTTGTTGTTGTTGTTGTCGCTGCTGCTGCTGCTTTTGTGTTGACCGAGCGTATTGACTTGGACTTTTGAGTTAAGTTTCTCATATTTGTGCTATGCCACTACCGTCGCTGACTTTTAAGTGCTGTTGACTGTTGTTTTGGGGCCACGTCGAAGGTGTCGCCAGGCGTTGCTTCATTTTAGCCATCGTTGTTGTTGTTCTTTTTGCCGCTGCTGCCACCGCTTCTACTACTACAAACGTAGCAGTTGTTCTTGTTGTTGCAAATACATTTTTGCAGTTATAACTTGAAATTCTCGAGTGCAAAAGTTTTGCCAAAGTTTTAGGTTTCACAAAATATTGTAATGCTGCCCGCATAGCGAATAAGAACAAGAAAGGAGCAAACGGAAACGGAAACGAAGACGAGTGTAGGTAAAAAGAGGAATGCGATTGGCAAAACCTAAACGTAAAGTGGTAAGGGCAACGGGACAAGGCAAACATAAATATGGGCACCATAGTTGAGCAAAACATTGCGCATACTAAAAGCAGCATAAAAATGTCGACAACGTCGCTCTTGTCGCTGTTGTTGTCACTGTTGTCGTTGTTGTTGCTGTCGCCTTCTCAATTGTTGTGTTGCCTTGCTAGCCTGGCTGCCTGGATTTTACCATATCATTTGTGTCACATTAAGATCAATTGGTAAACACACATAAGCACACACACTGGCACACACTCTAGCGCACACAAAAAGGCAAACGGCATAAAAAGTATCGTAAAAGTCAAATAAAAAAGCTCACACAACAACAATAGAAGGAGCCGCAGTTGCAGCAGCAGCAGCAGCAGCAGCAGCGACAACGGCAACAAAAGCGTCAAAAAGTGCGCAAAAAAACAAAAAAAAAACAGAAGAACTGAAATGCAGCACCGTGTGCCACAAATAGCTGCCAGCAACAAAAAAGACTCACAAACAACATAACAGACGGCCGTCAGCTTTTGCCAGCGTAGCCATGCCCTGCTGTCATGCCTTGTCTTTGCCTTTGCCGCGTCGCAGCCGCGTCGCGTCGCACCATGTCTCGTGCCGCGTGTCATAGAAACGAGCATTCGTGTACTGCCGTGCCGCGCCGTACTGTGCCGTTTAGCCGCCGCCATTTTGTCGCTGCCTTCAGTCGCGTTGCCAATTGCCGTCGCAAAATGGCGAACGAGTGAATTTGAATATTGAAAACGATTTGATGCCGCCGCTAAAACAACGCAAAAATCAAACAATAAACATAGAAAAATAGCGATAAAAATTAAACCAATGAAATTCAAAATAAAAGAAAATTAACAACTCCAGAAATAAACGAAAAGTTCGTTTAGTTACAAATAAAACAAGAAATAATACAATATTAAAAGAAAGCATGAAAAATTAAACAATTTGTCGGCACAAAGTTTTTACTTAAATAAATAAAGTAAATAAAGGTTTAATAAAGTTAAATTAATTAATAAATTAAATAAAAATTGACA
This sequence comes from Drosophila parthenogenetica, assembly GCA_035047505.1. Classification (NCBI taxonomy): domain Eukaryota; kingdom Metazoa; phylum Arthropoda; class Insecta; order Diptera; family Drosophilidae; genus Drosophila; species Drosophila parthenogenetica. The sequence goes on from JAWNPM010000242.1 coordinate 532,306, forward strand.
AACCACTTCGAAATAAAATATATACCGATACAAAGTGCTTAGATTTTGTTTAAATCTTTTGGTAATAGTTTAAAAAACTAAATTTAAATAAAAATATTATTTTGAATTTAACTGTATTCGGGAATTAAATATATAATAAACTGAACAGGTTTTTTTTTAAATGCTTATTTAAATGGTAACAATTTTCTGTTAGTAGCAAAATTCCGGTAGCTAGAAAAGCAATTTTGAAACCTTAGTATTTTTAAAGGCATATGTTTTAAAATTATTTTTTACAGTTGTAAATATTTTTAGCAAGTCAAAATGGACACTTAAGGCCTTAAGAACTTACTGAAAAACACACCACACACACAGACACACACACACTCGTATCAAACCGAAGCAAACGAAGAAACCAAAGAAACCGCCGCGCGTTTCGCTCGTCTGATAAGAACAAATCGACGCGTTGAGCAGCGAGGCGAGCAGCGGGCGAACAGCGGCAGCAGCAACGACGACGGCACTCTACGCAGTGCCGCAGTGTCAGTGCCAGTTGCCGTGCAAGTGCCAGTTCTTAAACAGTCAACAAAGCGAGCGAAGTAACCAAACCAAAGCCAGAAACCCAATTCGGTTCCAACTAGCGCTATCTCAAGACAGTGTCGGCAGGAATAGTACAAGAAATAATAATAGTAAAATACAAATATAATAGATAGAAAAATAAATCGTGCCTCGTGTCTGAACATTTACGCAGTTTCCACAAATAAATAAATTTTTCCTACTCCGGTAGACCCGTGTGTGCTAAAAAAAAGTGTTTAAATAACCAAAAAAATATGCAATAATTTCTGTTTATTGTTGTGAAAAGCAGCTGCATTAATCAATTTAAACCTAACAAAGCCAAAAAGCTAGTTACTTAAATTACGCATACGACACGTGCTACAATCCGCCCAACAAATAAAAGAAATTGAGTTTCAAAAATAAAAAATCAGCTAAAAGAATAAATAAACTGCTGCTATCAGCTGTGCCGAGTTGCTGTTGTTGTTGTTGTTGCTGCTTTGTGAGCGTCAGCGTGCATGCAACTGGCTTTAGAGATGATGCAAACCCTGAAACCGCCACCGCCGCTGCATCAACATCAACATCATCATCAGCACCAGCACCAGCACCAGCCGCAGCCGCAGCAACAACATCTGTCAGTCATGGATAATCACCAGCATCAGCATCCACTTCCGCTTCCACTTCCGCATCCACATCAGCAACATATTCATCAACAACAGCAGCAGCAGCAGCAGCAACAACAATTGCCGCCCACGCCGCAGGCATCGCACCTGCTCGCCGGACAGCACAATCATGTACAGCTTGCCGGAGCGGGAACGGGAGTCGGAGCGGCTGTTGGAACCGGAGTCGGTGTCGGTGTCGGAGTAGGCGGTGTGGTGCCAGTCGACCATGATGACCCAAATCCCGAGTTGGTGCTCGCCTTAATTTCAAGAAATCGAGCGCTTGAGGGTGAGTACAAAGATCTTAGCCAGCTGCCAAGCAGAGGCCAACTCGTCATCTCTACTGCCTGTTGGCCATTTCAGCTGTCTGTTTGTCTCTACGTCCAAATGGCTTCCACTTTGTTGGCCATTTCAGTGCCCAAACCTTAGCTGACAGTTATTTATTTATGCCTTTAATTATGCAAACTTTTTCGCTGTTGTTTTCTGCATTTCTCTCTGTGTTTATGGCTAGTTTTTCTGGGTGTGGTTTAGCTGCTGAAAGCGGTTCATTTCAGCTGCATTTGTGGGTGGTAAGGGGCTAAAAGTATGCATGTGGTTGCCTTGGCTTAAGGATAATAATTTGCAGCTTGAAAAGCTTAAGTGTTTTTCAATTAAGGACAACAAAGTATAAACGCTAAACTAAGTGCATTATTGCAACGAAAAGTTCTACTCATTTTCTATGCTCTTTTCATGTGTGAAAAGAAACTTAAACTGTGCTGGGAATAATTAAAAAGTTGGCTTTTGTGTGTGTTCTATTTGGTAAAACGAAGTTAATCCTTTTTGAGTGCGACATTTAAAGTTATTAACGTGAAGAGACATTTTTAAAGTATTTCATTATAAAGATAATTGTATTTCTTTAAGCTATTCAATAAGAACCGTATGCCCGAAGAGATGCTATAATTTTAGTAGCTCTTAAATTAAATTATTGCCTAAAAGGTATTTAACAAACACTTTTAGGGCAGATCTTCTTAGAAAAGTATTCGAAAAGAATTTAATATTTTTCTGAAATGGAAATCGTAGACTTTTCCAAGCCAACATATCCAGCTGCGCCTCTACAAATCCTCTTAATGCCCAACTTCCCCTTTCCTTTCCAAACACTGTCACAATTATGAGTTTGATTCATGTTTCACATGTTTTTCGATCCCACGCAAAAATCAATTGACATGCTAAGGCCACGGCTAGAAGCCAGTCCAAAATTGTTGACAACTGGCAAGAAAGGAGACACGATGCGACTAACGGAGACAGGACACGCGTCGTTCTCAACCAGAACAAAGATAAACCCATAGACAAGGACAACGACAACGACAACGACAAAGCTAAAGCCAAAGCCAAATTGTTGACAATGTCCAAATGGCTTAGACTTTGGTACTTTGGGCACTACAGTCGCTAATGCGTCGCATACAACTGAGAGACACACCCAATTCAAGTCAATCCTAGCTGACTCCGCTTTCTCTCTTTACCCTAACCAAGCGGAGCACGTGTCGCAGCACTGAAAAGAGCATGCCAAACTCTGACTGGCAAAAGGAATGGGAACGCGTTACATTTTCAAGTGCGCCGGGATTTTGTTTAGAGCACACGTAATTACAAACAAATAAATAACGGGGGCTGGCACACAAAAACCGCATATGCCGTAGCCCTGGCGGGTCACGTGTCGCCGAGAAAATACTTGCTCTGAGAGCTAAGAGAGATCAGAGAGAAAGAGAGAGAGAAACGAGTATGGACACATCCCGGTGGAATTGAGCGACGTTCGTTGAGCGTCGTGCAAAACGAGCAGAAAAATTGAATTATGCGCTTGCGGTGCTTCCCCCGCCTCCCCTCAGGGGTGTGCTCCCTCCACTTAACATCCCCCTCTCCCGCTGAGGAACCAGCAATCGACAAATATTTTGTTATTTGCACATAAACATATTTATCGAGTTTTGGGTGCGTGCCTACGTCAGAGAAGAAAAGGCAAAAGGGGCGCGGGGTTTTGGCAGGGGTGTGAGTGCACCCACGGGTGTACGGTTTCACCCGTTCGCAGCTCCTTCGAGTACTTGTGCCGTATCGTTTTGTTTTTTCCCGGGCCCTGTCAAAAATTGTGTAAATATGCTTGTCATTTCCACTTGCCTATGGCCGTGCACTTAGCGCTGGACAAACAGCGACCACCGCACCGTACACCCGTCTAAGCCCCTGCTCCTGCCGCTGCTTTGTAGTGCTATAGTCAACCCTCAAGTTGAAGCGTTCGCGCACTTGTCGCTCAAAACCTACGCTCACCGCTCGCCGCTCTCCTCTCCTCACATCCCTCGGCGTACGTCGCCCGCCGCTTGCCGCGTGCCGTTCGTTAGCCGTTTCTTGTGTGGCTTTCCTATTAACAACTTCCCTTGCTTCCACCCTGCCTTCCTGCTAGTCCTGCTTCCCCTGCCTTTTGTGCCGCTTAAGCGTATCACTTTGGCTTGTTGTTTCCTTCCGACATCCTTCCTGCCATTGCCGGACGAAGGATATAACTTTTGTTGCCTTTTGCGCACGCAATTTGTCATAATGTCAACAGGCAGAGCAAGTGTAAGCATTAACAAGTGTGCTCGACTGTTAGTTACTTAGTAAACACAATATTTTAATTGAATAATAGAAAAACTAGATCCTAAACGCTAACAATGAACTAACAAGAGTTTCAAGCGATCTACCCTTGATTTTTTACTGCCAAAATGATTTGAGAATTATAGCTAAAACTAGTGTACATGCAGCATTTCTAGCTTCTAACTTTACCCTGTCTATTACACTCCCAAATGCTCAGAATCAAGAGTATTTATAGTCTAGACCAACGAAGCATCTTTAGTAAGAACAGCAAGTGGATTATTGAAGTTGATATTTGAGATAAAGAAGTTAGTTTGTGTTAGTTAATATTATAGATAAAAGTATACACTTTAGTGGTTAAACTTAACTAGAAATTTAGTGCATGTGTTTAAGAAAATGCATTGGTTACTCCGCTACATAAAGGAATAGGCTATGATATAGATGGCACCGTATCTCCCTCCAGAAGTTTCATCGATGAGCGCCACCTCATTGCAGAGCAAACTACGCAGATCGTTGCGTATTTCCTGAATCTGATAATCCGTAGCACCGCTCTCCACGCCCACATGGATCTCACGCAGATAGTTATGGGTAACTGAACGATATTGGGGCTGACTGACGTAGGAGGTGCCACTGCCCGCCGTGGCCGTTTGGTAGCTGCTCTCGGTGGTGTAACCCGAGGACTGTGATTCGGTTAGTCGAGCACTTCCGATGGTGCTGATGCTGCTGCTGCAAGTCAAATCCATTGGATTGCTTAAATTTCCCTGAGACGATGCCATTAGATTCTCCAAGCTGTTTTCTCCGCGCACAGAAGGATTTGTAGCCTGTTCGCAGCTGCTTTCCGAGTTGGTTTTGTGGGGTAAACCGCGCTTATCTCTGGCTTCCAGCAGTATCTTGAGAGGTTTCTCGCTATTCTTGGAGCTGGAACTCTGTGGCACGTTGCTTTCACTCGGCTTTTTCCCGGCTTCCATATTAACGTGAAGAGTCCTTGCTTTTGCCAGAGCTTGGTGGCAAGCTCCGACTGCGTAATCCTGCCACTGGTTGACCCAAGAACTTGCAACCCAACGAAGTATCCGTCAGCGTACCCACTTCCTCGGTAAAATCGGTTTGGGTGCAGCAACAGAAGGTTTTGTGCACCTTGGCCAGATCACAGCGAAATGCGTTGTAAGCTGCCCAAGTCGCTTCGGTCATCTATATTACAGTTTAGTGATGTCTATTTTAGTAAATAATATTATTTGATCTTAGTAATAGTTACACACATTATCATCGGATGTGATTTTCCTAAGCTGCTTCGGTGTTGAGGACGATTTGAGTTGCTCTTTCGAGTTCATAACTAAACATTTATTTATATATTTATTTCTACTGACACAATCCTACAATTTAGACCGAATTTGTTGGTTTGGAATTACTCCATGTTATGTTCAGATTTTAGGGAATTTTTTATTGTTGTCACGACAGCACAAACAAAGTATGTTCATAATAAAAACTTATGTGACTTTTGTCAGAAGAAAACATAACTGATCATTGTAGGAAACTTAAGGAAAAGGTTGAGCTAAGTTTGAGTATTTGTTTAAAATATTTATTTAAGTACAGTAGAATCCGATTATAACGACACTCAAGGGACCGACGATTTTACGTCGTTATAGGCGGTAGACGCTTTAACCAAACATAATCCCATACAAACTTGTATGAAAGGACCAAACAAGTCATCGAATTTTCGTCGCAATGACCGGACAAACGCTTTAAGCGAAGTCGGTATAACCGGATTCTACTGTATATTAAATAGCAGTACGAAGGGCTCGACATAAACCCCTGATCTGCAGCAGTTTAAATGAATTATTATTACATAAAGTAGTATTCATATTCTTATATAAGTATTTCCATACAGTTCCTTATGTAGACCATGCTCCAGATCCTTAGCCTTAGCAGTTTTTGCTCATCTTCTTTATCTTCTTCTTCTGCTTTACCATTATTCTTGCCAGCAGCTTTTCAATTCGCGTGTTTTTCATTGCTAGGCCAAATAACAAATGAAAATGTGATGGTAGGCAGGTCAAGAGGCAAAGAGGGGATAATGCGGGGATGCGCAGGTAGCGAGGAGGGGGCTTAAAAGCAGGGCCAGCTCTGCAGTTAGTGGGCTCTGAGCCAAGTTGAGAAATCAGTTGATTTTGTTACCGTTATTGTTGTTGTTGTTGTTGCTTTAGTTATTGTTGTTGTTCATCGTTCATCGTTCGTTTTTCCTTTTTTGTTTTTTTGTTTTTCGTTGTTTTTCATGGCGTCCACATAAATCATTTTTTGTGCGCCTTTGCCGGAAAGCCTGCTGCATATTTCATGGCGGTTTGTTTACGCCACTCACCCGGAGAGCTGGAGGGGGCGCGTACTCGGCGTGGGCGGAACGACAGGGGCTAGCTAAGGGGTGTAGGTGGTCTAGAGACAAGACTTGTGCTTAGCATCGACGACAGCTCTTTGACTAGGCAGACTTTTGCTGGCAGGTAAGCCAAGTGGCCCCCACTTTCCTCTCCTGCTTCTGCTCCTACCCACTCCCTGCCTGTCCCCTCCCCTGCTCACTTCTGTTCCACTTTATGAGAATTTCTGTTTGTTTTTGTGTGTGTGTTTCTTTTTTGCAATATATACCCAAAGCAACCCCCAACCCCAGCCCAAATCCCAACAAGCAGCAATTCGGGCAGCCTTTTGGAAGGGGCGAAAGTGGGGGCGTTGGGGCTGGAGTGGGTGTGGGAGGTGTGGCAGAAGCAGTCGGAGCTGGAGGTGAATGTTTAACTTACGTTAAGTAAATAATGGGGCGTTCATATGACATTGCCAAGAGGCGGAGAAGGAGGAGTAGGTGGAGGGGCGTGAGGTTCTCCAGGGGTAGCTAAGCAAGTCAACATATAAATGTGTGTGTGCGAGTGTGTTTGCAGTCACTGTTTACTTGTACATTTCCTTTTTGCTTAATAAAATAAAATATGAAAGCTGCTTGCTATGAAATCACACAAACACACACACACACATACACACTCATGCACACACAAAGAGCTCAGAGTGTTCTGGTAAAAAATAGAGTGCCTTCATTTTTTTGTCAAAATTTTTAAATTGCTGCTTTAGCTAACTAAGATTGTGTTTAATGTCTGCCAGGAAAAACAAATCAAAAATGTCTTTCCTCATGGCCAAAAATAGTTGTTAATCAAACGATCTTTACACAAGCATTGAAATCGTATTCATATTCGTATACTATGAATATCTATTAATATGAGCTATAATCTCAAGTGGAAAGTGACGCAATCAGGTGACAATTCACTTAGAATTTGTATAATTCTAGCTGGGAATCCCCTACTGGTTGGAGTTTTCAGGTAGCATTACAACTCTTTTTCTCTGTGATTGGTTCATAGTTTTTGAAAAATCTTACATAAAACGTTAAAAGACTTTTCTTTATGTTTGGTACTTATTTTGAATTCTTGGGCTAAAGTTAAGGTTATTTATTTAAATTTCAATTCCGAAAAGCGCAAACTGTTTAGAACTACATCTACTACTACTACTTCTACTGCTACTCTTACTACTGCTACTTTTACTACTACTAAATTTACTACTACTACTTCTACTAATACTATTTCTACATAAACTACTACTACTTCTACTACTACTGATTCTACTATTATTACTTCTCTACTAATTCTTCTACTACTACTAATTCTACTTCTACTACTACTGCTTCTACTACTATTACTTCTCTACTACTACTTCTACTACTACTACTTCTACTTCCACTTCTACTACTACTAATTCTACTTCTACTACTATTACTTCTACTACTATTACTTTTTTACACATCTTTCAATGATTTTTAATTATTTTATTTTAATTTATAAAAACAATTCTTAAGTTGAAAAACATTTCAGAGCAGGAAAAACTTCTTGGAACTTATGTGCCAGTGTTCAACTAGTTTTCAATACTTTAGTTCAGCCCTTACACTCGTTGAAATTCACTAAATTTAATTTAAGCTGTGCATGATTCTTACATACATTTAAGTTCTATTTCGTACCACTGTGTCCTGCTTTGCTGTAAATGCAAAATGCGAAAAACAAACTGTAAAAAACATAAACAAATAAAAATAAAAATTCTATGATGTTGGTTTGGCATTCAGCAGCATGCTTTGAGGCGCAGACCCCAGCAGGAAAGGGGAGCGCAAGCAGCTGCCAAAATGGGCATAAAGGAAAAGAAAAGGGAAGAGACGGAGACAGAGACAGAGGAAAAGGGAGTTGTAGATGAAATAAAGAAAACTGGATACGTCGGGCATGTAGTACTTAGATGCCGCTGTACAAACAATATCCCGCAGCGAACTTTATTAAATTACATGATTTTGACAGTTAAGCAGTATGCTATCTCCCTCTCTCTCCTCTGCTTTGCTCCCGCTCCCTCTCTACTACAGTGCGACCTGAAAGTCGTTGCCAAGCTCATCTCTGTTGTTTTTGTTGTTTCGCTTTTGCGCAAGTGGAAATCATAATTTTTTCTTATATTTTATGTAATTCTCTTGAAGCTGCCAACACAGCTCCCCTCCCCCTTGCCCTCACCATACGCCCCCCTTTTAGAAAGCACATTTATGTTGTCTGGCAACGCTGCAAGTATTTTTTGAGTATTCCTTGGGGGCCGGTTTAGGCAAATAGAAACAATTCCTTCCCTCATTCAAGCTCGGCAATAAGAAATTCCAGTTTAATTTTTTTTCTTTTGGAAAATACCAAAGTCGGAAAATCTTGGCAATTACGTGTTTCAAATTGTGGCTGGCAGCGGTTACCAACTTTTATCATTCCGCAATTAGCGTGGCCATGTCTAGAGCCCGCTTATCGTCGTTTTGTAGTCGATTCTGTTCTGCTTTTTTCCCATTTTTTTCTATTTTTTTTCTTGGTAGTCTGAAGTCGGTAGTCGGTAGTCGGTACTCGGGTTGCGGGTCAAAAACTTGCCGCTGTCGCTGCTGCTGCTGCTGCTGCTGCCGCTGCCTGTGGTAAATATTTGTCCATCGTTTCAGTCGATACCTTGAAAACAGCACACGATAAGGTATACACTGTACAGTAAACACATTTATGTTTTTTTTTTTTTTTTTATTTGTTACAAAAGCACACTGTACCCAGTACCCTAGTTCTTCGATACTGCAGTCTGCAGCAACCGATCTCTGAGCGTTACCAACTCAAGTTATCTATGGAAGCACTTTAACGTCCCGCTTACAAGATTCGCCCATTGAGAGAAGACATACGCGTCTGTGTTTACATTTTCACCAGCTACATGGCCTCGTACACACACAAAATGTCTCGATAAGAACAACACGAAAACCTGCACTCCGAAATCGTGTTCTTCGATTCCTGTCTTTCCAAAAGCTTGTTGCTGTCTTATAGACAGCGTTGTCAATGTAGTGCAGTGTAGTGTTCAACAGTCTAAGTTTTTTCAGTCCATCAAAAGTCGAATAAGGTTTGCAAATTTATTTGAATTTTATGCAGACAAAAAATGCAAAATTCTATATTTATGATTATTTGAAATATGTACAAATTAAATGCTAAATTTAAGTATTAAAATGTTAAATTCTTTATATTATATAAACAGATTTATGCACGAACATTTCATTTAAAAAATCAAAGTTTGTTGGTGCTAAAATTTTAACTTAGTCGCTTATGACTTAGAGATTCAATCAGTTATACTTTAAATGAAAAGCTTTTAAAATAAAAATATAAAAATTTAAATAAATATAGCTACAAAATTTTTAATTATATATTTTTTAAGGCTAAGTGAATTTATATGTATTAAATTTTCTTAATTTAATTTTTTAAAACTTGTACAAGAATTTCTTTGGTTTTCTGCTACTTTTTGAGCACAGCTCAGACTTTGAATGATTTTAAATTTATTTTAGTGAATAAACTTAAGTAAAATAATTGATAAAGTCCTGTTTATTTAGTTTATTTTTGTGACATCTTATTTTATTATGTGCTTTCATGAATTTACAAAATATTATAAAATATTATTTAATTTTTTGTCTATTTTTATACCCCCATTTTAAATATTTAATGCAGTAAAAGAATTATTAAGCTGTGTGCCTGCTTATTTAATTCTATACAATACCGAAAAGTGATTCTCTTTTAAAAACACAAAAAAACAAAGCCACTTCCCATTCACTTACCAGCTAGTATTAAATGAGGCCTATTAACATGACTCTTGTCGCTGGGAAGCACAAATTCTTTTCATGTACAACCCTCTGACTCTGACTCTGACTCTCCCTCTCTTTCAGTCTCTTTCCTTCTCTTTCTGTGGTACTTAGGCAGTGTCCTGTTGTTCCAAGCAACAACATCACTTGGCAGGCCAACCCTTTGGAGTGGAAAAGGTAGTAGTCGAAGAGGGTGTGGCAGGTGGCTGAAAGGGGTGGGGGGGTGGCGCATACGCCTTTTATTCCTTTATGTTATCTGTGATTATTTTCCACATCGCTATGTCTATTGTCTGTCAGCGGTCTTTTGTCAGAGCGTATCTAAACAGGTGGTCCCAGCATGTGGCCGACTTACTGAATTTACAGCAGTTCCACCTTCTTTTCTCTCAGTGTATTCTGTTGTTTTATACGCACCCTCGACGTACATCAGACATTTGTGTAGTGTTTACCTTTCAATCAACAATGATATTATATTTAAATAAATATGCATACAAACAGACAGAGAGAGACAGAGAGAGAGAGAGAGAGAGAGAGACAGAAAGAGCCTTGAATTTGTATGAGTTGTGATTTTTGGGCGTTAAGTCAACCGCAAATTATGTGCAGGTAAATATTTTATTTAGACAGGTGCTCTAATTGTATTTGCTGCATTTTGTTTTCTTTTTCTCGAGCTTTGTCATTATAAAACAATCGAATTTTCGTTATGTCAATATTCAAGAATAATCGTCGTGATTACTTAACTTATCTAACGACTAGAAATACACACAAGTATGAGTTTATGTGGTACGAGTACTCGTCGAGTGATTTGCCTTTACACCACACGCTGCTGAGAGCTCCATGAAGTGGTCTCTTCAGGCGTCATCGTCACAAATACTAGCGAGTATCTGTAGGAATAGTATTGGAATAAAGCTATTGAAAACAAAGTAATCGATCTGACTTGGGTATACCTCATAACTGGTGTTTAAAGAACCAATTTTGAAAGCATTTACATTTAATTTCTAGCCTTTTTATATCATTTTCCCTTACTGATGAAAAGATTCCTAACTCAACAATATTATTGCTTTTTAATGGGAATTGTCCTTGGAAAACCTTCTCAAAATACTAAACTTTAAACAACCTATGAGTCAAGCACCAAAACCATCTCATTTGGTGCTTTATTTGATGAAGTTTTCTTCATTTTAGGTCTACAAAAATTACTAAATTACTAGTTAAACTGCAGTTAATTATGCTGTCTATTTGTGTACATGAAAAACATTATTATTCTTTTCTAAAAATATTAATTCATTCAATCCGTTTCTCTTCAAAATGTCACCCTCAAAACAAATTGTGATTCATTAATTTCTAAACTCTGATTTCAATTCTATTTACTCTTCTAGGTGATATGCGAATTATAACAAAAATAGGTAGCATTTGCAGATTTACCCATTGTAGTGTATCGATTGGACACTTCGGTGGGGCTTATCAGGCTTATGAGGCGATAAGTTAAGGTTTATGTGCCCTCCGCGACGCCTTCAGTCTTAGCCAAATAGATAAGTGTCACTCTGCGCACATGATAGCAGCTACTAACACAAAAGGGAGAGAGGGAGACAGAGGGAGCAAAAGATTCTTAACTCTATCGAGTAGACAGTTTTGATTGTTGTGCAAAGAAACATGTCAAACTTCTAAAAGATCCCGCCCGTGTAAGTTTATCTTGGTTTATGCTGTAGTTCTACAATTCTACAGTTCTAGCGTTGTATTTACTCTTTATTTATTGAACTACTTTCCAACTATCAAAACCACTTGAAAGTGTCAAACAATGTTGTATAACTGGAAGCCGTAAACCTTCCGAGCACACCCCTTTTACCGCAGTTGACTTTGGGCTTTGAGTTGGAGTTACTGTTGAGCCTACTGAAGTGCCATAAATGCGACTGTGATTGCTCCTAGAAGTGCCTCAGATTATCTGAAGAGACTGGGGACTGTTGTAAGGCCTGCTACTTGGATTTAAGTCAAACAGTCTAATCGTTTATTAAATCTAAAGTAACGCTATTTGTGCGCTTTGAAGTCCCCGACGCAATCTCTTTCACGGCTAACCAAAGCTGACCTAGTAAGGGAAGTAGGGGAAGGGCAGCACTAGATAAAACCTGAACCAAATAAATAAAGCAGAGCACTACTGGGATCTTATAGAGTTTGTTCACTTTTTGGCAGTTGGTAAAGAGATTTTTGGAACCGGAAAATATTACGAAACGGAATTTTGAAAAATTCGAGGCCCTTGTTTATAAGATTATTTGTTGAAAAAACATGCGAATTTCCACATAAAATTTTATTTAACTGCATGATATTTTAAATAAAGTTGCGATAACTTTTTTAAATTGTGTAAAAAGGGTTATACTGTTTACTGCTAACAAAATAAAAGTTTTTACAACATTTCGATTAATTTACTACACATCAATACACATGAGACAATACTTTAAAGACTGTTAAACCTTACCCCGAAATGATATCCCGATAACACAAAATACTGCCTTCCCTGTAAATATATGCATATCTGTCGGTTAAATCTTTCCATCTCACATTCGTCACTCACAATGGAATCTGAACAAAATCGTGAGCTGTGAAACAGATAAATGGTTTTATTTACAAAATGCATGACACTACACGCAGCTAAACCCAAAATAAAGGGAAAGAGGCAGAGATAGAGACTAAGAGTGAGAGGTAGAGAGAGTCCAGTCTGTTGACCTGGCCATTGACTTGAACGTATGTCGCAAATTATGGGATACTTCTCTTCAGCTGCTGCTTCTCTTGTTGAAAGCGTTCAGTGAACAAAATGATTTTATTGCCATGCCGTCTAAGCCCGAAAACCACTCGAGCCATTTGGCCATATGTTGCCATTTGTGACAAAAACTGCACCGAGCACGCAACAAAACAAACGAAGTGTACTGGTCCTGCTGGGGTGCTGGCGACAGAGAGAGAGGAAGGCTGAGAGAGCGACACAGAGATAGAAAGATGCTGTTGTCGTTTGTTGTCGTTAATGCCCAATGGGTGGCAAATTGTTTTTTATTATCGGTCGGGCAACGAGACACCAACGACCCCAGTAGAAGAGTGGCAGGAGAGTGGAGGGGTGCGTGGCGAACAGCACGGAAGGAGTAAGCTCTTCCACACCCTCGGGCAATTGTCGATTGCGTGAATAAAACTTTAATGGAACGACACAAATCCCTTTCAACCGTTTTTCCTTGGCCTTACCAAATCTAACTAATTGAGTGCGAAAATGCCGTCAGTTTTCCGCTTCGCTTTTCACTGCTGCTCTTAAGCAATTTCTATAAATTTATGTGTGAAAAACTGCACTGGAAATGCAGTCCCCAGAGGAAAAGCAGGAAAAGAAGCTAAATCGTTGCCTAAAAAATGCTAGCAAATGACTTTTGACAGAATGTGTACTCTGCTCACACATACATGCATATATTATTAGTGAATGCATGTGTATTAGTGCTGCTGTATCAGTGAATATGGTCACGTTTGTTGGCAGTATCCTACTGTACTGTGCCACGCCTCCAATTGGCGCCTGTCACGTAAATACTTGATGGCATCCAAATGCACGTCGAGAATTTTTAGCTGAATCTCGACTGCAAACTTGCAGCTAAGTAAAATTTATAGTCTACTTCAGGGCGCCGTGTACGTGACCATGCAGCTAAAATCATTATGAAACTTGGTTTCAATGGCGCTGTGATTGAGGTGCCAACAGGGATCTGAGCTGGAGATTAGAGACTTGACAGAGGAACTGCTGAGTTCTGTAAGAAGTCAAAATATGGATTTCGATTGATTCTCAAAGTTTTTAAGAGTTTTACTAAGCTAGTTCTACCCAGAACATGTTCTCGACTACAGTTATTACACTAAAAAAAAGGAGGTACAAGCAGATGGAGAGTGAGGGACTTAGAGAGAGCTCTGCTCACTTGTTGGGGCCACTTAAAATAGTTTAAACTAAAACATTTCATAGGTTTGTAGAGAGTTTTTTATGATTTACTTACTAAACTTTAAGATTCTTTAACTGCTTTCTGTCAGAAGCAGCTTAGAAATATTTATAAAATTTCCCTTGGCTATTTTAAGATTTCTTTCAGCTACTACTGACGAAAATAAACCTCAGCTTTTCTGTCCGTTCGTCTTTATTTCTCTACACTCTCTACTCTAGTCTACTCTCTTCTTGGCTTTCTGTCTGTACCCCATAAAAGTCGCTTTGCATTCGCATAACTTTCATTCCAACTTGAATTCAGTATCATAATTTACTGGCATAATTGTGCAGGATTTTGGTTGACAAAGCGCATAAAGTATTCGCGTAAATTCTATGCGAGCAAATTGCCAACAAGCAGAACAGATATCTCCTGCCACCAGCAGCACCAGACAGCACTGAATGTGGCCCCAACTCGTGGGCAACTCCAGTGGCAACTGTGCAACCCTTAGGCAAATCTCTTCTGTCCCTTTTACACCCACAAACACACACAGACACACATACTCTGGGCCTGTAAATATGGCGACGTCCATTTTTGTGGCTGATGTTCTAGAGCAACAACAACAAATGGAACAACAACAAAGGTTTCGACTCCCCATTCACCTAACCATTTGGGCGCCATCTTGGCTTCATCAAACGCACACAAAAGCCCATAAGGGCAAAGCCAAGATAATGGCATCCTGGCAGCTTGGCATCCTGGCATTGAGGCATTGAGGCATTGGCTTTGCTTTGCTTCTGGCTCTGGCTTTGGCTCTGACTCCGACTCTGGCAAATAAAATGGGCACGAAACGAAGTCGTTAGAGCAACCGCCCTCATTCTTATCCCACCCACTACTGCTCACCCCACCCACCCACTTAGTCAGCCCACCTACAACTCAGATGGGTTTTTTGTGTGCCAGCTTCAAAAGGAAAAAGGAAAATCACCCCAAGTGTGTATTTTTATAGAGACCGCAATAAACCTTTTTCTTCTCTGCGTCATGGCCGCGTCGTGAAGCGCTTCGATGAATGTGAAATGCCCGTATTCGAATCCGTATGCCACTCCGTATCTGGGTCCCATACTGGAACCCCGACCGTACGACTCTGTGTCCGGGTTCTAGCTCCGTTTCGGGCTTCTTTCTGCCTTTTTGGCCTGAGCTCTGCCCATTTGATGAAGTTGCAGTTCAGACACAATACACTGGCTTGGCAGCTGAAGCAGGAAAAAAATAAAAGAAAAACAGAAAATGGAAAAGCGGAAAAAGCTTACCACAGTCGTTGGCCATTTTTCTTGGCCAGGCATAACCATAAAGGCGGCTCAGCGAAGTGAGCCGATTGATGGCCATAGCACTCAAAATTGAAAACAACGGAGTTGGCTTAAATCAAGTCAGCGAAACAACAAGTTACCCTGGGAAAACTCTTGGCTTTATTTAGGATTTTATATATAAGAATTTATTTTATAGCTTGAGCTAAGAAATTATTAATTAGTTTATAATTTTTTTGAAGAAATTTGGTGCTTAAATAAAGAATTTTATACAATTTTAAGCTCAGTTTGTCCTGCATCTAAAAATCTCAGTTTTTAGCCTAAAATCCCAGATTAATTCTACACAAAATTTTTCTAATTGATTATAACTAATATCTAATAAGGAACCTCTACCTTTGCTTCATTCTTCATGCTTTCTTCTATTTACATAAGCCCATCATACCCCACACACTGGGTATTACCATGTGCCATACATAGATATTGAAAGGACTTGGTCCTGCCTTGTCATCATCATCGTCGTCGCATATTCTTTGACTTTTCCATTTGTGCCACACCCCCAGACACCCCCGCCCACTCAATGCTTGTTGCCTCAGTGTTTTATAGCCCGGTCAAGGGTGCTGGTCAGCTCGCGTTGACGCTTGAATGGCTGCCAACGAGAACGCGCCTTTTGTTTGGCCAACAAAACGAGCAAAAAAAAAATAACAGAAAAAAACAAAAGCCTAGCCAAATACAACAACAACAACAACAATAAAAAACAACAAAAAAAGCGGCGAACAAAATGCTTTTTGCAAAGTAACCAAAAGCGAGCGTAAAAATAGAAAATTGAAAATAGAGAATTTGTATGTGGTGGTCCCATTGTTTAATGGACGTCAGCTGGAATGTGAGCCAGAAATTGAAAAGTTATTGTGCTGCATATCCACTTGCCACAGCCTCAGGGTAGGGGGCAGGGGCGTTTGCAGGAGGTACGGAAAATAGGTAGCAACATTCTGGCGTTGTATTGTCGTGACAAGCTGCTACTTATGTATGTTTTGCACTACTACCACAACTACTGTACGCTTTTTGTGCCACTGCGCAAATTGTTCAGCTAAAATATTTGACAGTTCATTTTTGGTTTTGGCCGCGGCCTTTTTATGCACTTGCTGTGGGCCAACAACTTTTGCACAATGGCTACAAAGTTGTGTGCATTTTTCACACAAAAGCTGCTGCGCGACGAAGTTCTGCTTGCTACCATAGCAATCAGCTTGTGTTCGTTCAACTAAAAAAAAAAATACTACGTCTAATTTTGTGGTCATTTTTTGCACATTAATTTAGTGCATAATCAATGCAGGAGGCGCTGCTGCTCTCGCTCTCGCATACACTTACAGTTACGCTGGCTCAGCTGATCGTTCACTCTGCTGAGAGCGGTCTCCGCCACTCTCCCGCTCTCAATTCGTTTTCAGTCTGTGTTGTGTTCGACCGCAATTAAGATATTGCAATGGCACGGCGAGAGCTTATTTAGCTAAAGCAAAAGCTCAGGCAGCAGCAAAGAGAGCAAGAGCAAGAGTATGAAAGAAACACATGCATAAAGTAAATTATAATAGGCATAATAAAAACGGAGCAAAGACCAAACGACAAGTCACGGCATTTGCTTAACTTTCCTTTTTGCCATTTACTTTGCATGCTGCTCTTTGTATGAGTGAGTGTGAGAGAGTGTTTGTGTAAGTGTGGGAGTCTGTTTGTTGTAACTGTTGCGGTAAGGCCGTAAGTGCTTCGTGCTGAATTAAAAGCAAACGCATTAAAAGGTGCCCAAAAGAAATTCACCTTGGCAAAGGCAGAAAACAACACAACAACACGATAACAAAATGGCGCAGCTGCAGATGGCGACAGATTCTCGTTGGCTTAATATTACATGAGCAGCAAAAAGGGAGACACAAACACCAGCATGTGGGAAAGGAACGGCGACACGTATACCGTTACGTAGAAACGGTAACGAGCAACATTTTTAATTATGAAACACTAAAAGTGGCAAAGCTAAAGTGCAACGAGTACAAGAATGGGGCCATCAAGCTGAGGGGGTCATGGGGTCGAAAGCTAAGGGGCGGTGTGGCAGGTTGTGGGCGTGTGTCGTTGGGGTCGCTTTAGCCATGCTATTAACTTAAACGCCTTTTGCCGGTTAATGGAAATGAACCTCGTCGTGGCAATGGGCAGTTATCTGGTTAAGACAACGATGGCTTTTTGCCTGCCGACAGACGACGACACGCGCAGGTGTTTAGACTCGACCCTCTTAAACGTTAACCGTTAACCGTACACTGTTCACCTTACACCGTATGCCGTTAACGGTTATGAGCAGCACCATGCAGCACATTCATGTTAACACGAACTAATTGTGGCAAGACACCACTTGGCAGTACAGTGAACACAAATTAAAACAACTTCGATTTAAGGAAAACGAAGAGTTTTATATTTTAATACAAGCATTGTAAATGTTTGGAGTTATAGTAGTTGAAGAAGGGTGAAGCATATGACCCTGTCAGAATTAAGGTATTAGATAACTAAGCTGAAAACTCTCATAAGCGGACACCTACCATCGAGTTATAGTCCTAGTTATAGTCCTAGACAGTGAGCAATTTTCAAAGTGCACTTAATAAATTAATTTAACTTGAGCAAGTGCCAGTTAACGAGAGTTTACTGTACAAGACTTACCTTAACTGTAGAAGAGGCTCGTCTGCATATTGAGTTACCGTAAGTTGTTTTAATTGTAGGCACGTGCAACACTTTTTGCTGCAACACACACCCCTTGCCACAACCCCATTTGCACCCCTCTCCTACGTTAAACTCAAGTGCGACGCTCACGCCTCTTGTAGGGCCTCTGGGTGAGCGCTAAAGTTTCACCTGCCAATTGCACGGAAACTTAAGATGCGCCTAATCGGATCTTTTAGCGTATGAAGTTTTCCACGAAAATTTTTCCCGCAGCATAATTTCCACGCATCTAAAATTTCGCTGCGTGAAAAACAACTAAGAAATTGTATTCATCATTGCGTGCGTGTGTTCAGTCGCGTGCTGGGATGTGTAGGACTCATGGACAGTTTAGGAAAGGGCGGAAAGTAAGGAAAGGAAACTGGGCTATGATATAGTCAGTGCCCGATGGCTGTTGGCCAAGCCCAAGTGGTTTTACTCGTCTCCAGTTTCATTGGGATACGGGCGCGTTGGATTTTATTGCAGCGTTTACTTTACTTTGGCCATAAGCCGCAGCAACAATTTCTCTGGCAATCCATGTCTATCAATATCCTCCCTATTTCTAACCCACTTATCCCCTCGACCCATTCCACTACCCAACAGAGTTAAGTGCCGTCCGTGGACTGTGCAACAGTTCGTTGAAAACTGTTTTCAAAGTCGCATAGTTTTTGCCATTTCGAGGGTTGCTGGCTCAAAATTGATTAAGGTCATTATGCAGCCGGGTTGCGTCAAGCGGCGAACTGCGAATGCCAACCGAGACCTGAAAAAGCAAACAACGGAGCTCGGCACTCCGTGCACAGTCCACAGAGCCACTCACTGACACTTAATCCCAGCGGCATAATCAGCAACATATTGTAGCAAAACTTCTTCACACTGCCATAAAAAAAAGTAGCAGTTTTGTATTTTACGAAATTTTACACCCCAAACGTTTGGGGTAAAAGGAGCAGGAGGAGCAGGAGCAGGAGCTATGGTGCAGAGGGACGGGTTCAAGAGGTTAAGTGTCAGGGAGCAAGTAAGGACGTACACTGATAAAAATTGTAGCTAGGAATATCAACTGGCATAACCCTACTGCTCATAGGTATGACCCTACTTAGCATTTCATTCAGTTCCGACTCCTATACTTCTTTCAGTGTACCCACTTCCCTTTCCATTCCTTCTCCCCCGCCACTTGCTGAACTTTGAGTTCTCAGTTTTATGGCTTACCCATTTTAGTTAAACAATAAACCTGCCTGGCTGTCTGCACTCTCCGTTTTGAGGAGTGTCTTCTTCTCCTTTCCCTTCCCTTTTCATTTTCCCTATATGGCTTTAGCTTTACAGTTATTTTTTCGGGTGCGGCTTGGCATTATTCATGAGACAAAGTGTGTGGAAAACCCCTTGAAATTTGCACAGCTGCTGTCAGTCAATCTAGGCTATCTTCTCGGTCTAAGACCGAACTTCAAAGACGACAAGCGGCAAGTGACACAAACGACCGCAGAGCAGCAACAAGTGTACTAAAATCCTGTCCAAAAAAGGAAATAAAACCCGTGTTCTAGAACTAGTAATATGCCAACCCCGTTTTCAAGCTCTTTCTTACCATTTTCCGCTTTCCACTTGCCGTTTTTCACTTCCGACATCCCACTTGATATAATGAAGGTGTCCCCGCTTCGATAAGCGTCCCTAAACGTTCCCAAATGTTTTTATTACATTAAAAGCATTAACGCTCGACATTAACAATGGTATGTAGAGCAAAGTACCAGTCAGATGCCAGCATGAATATTAAGAGAGACACACAAAGAGAGCGAGAGCAGGAGAGCGGGGCGAGGAGAGACTGGGAAAGGAGAGCTGCGGAAATTCTCCCTTCGCTGGGATGCAGAAAC
The DNA here is from genome assembly GCA_035047505.1 of Drosophila parthenogenetica. Taxonomy (NCBI): domain Eukaryota; kingdom Metazoa; phylum Arthropoda; class Insecta; order Diptera; family Drosophilidae; genus Drosophila; species Drosophila parthenogenetica. The sequence continues at coordinate 552,028 of JAWNPM010000242.1, forward strand.
AAGCCGACAGGACAAGAGAACACACACCAATATGTCATCAATGCTGGCAAGTCAACACGAAGTCAGGTTTCTACCCCCTTCCCACTTCTCCCCCTTATTCAGGAGTGTCTGGAGGGTTGTCCGCGGGCAGAACCCTCGGCACAAACGACGGGATTTCGTCATAACTACGTTACACTGGTATTTCCCTGCTTTTTCAACAAATATTTCGCTTTTTTACAGACCACAGCAATAAATGCTCTAATTAGAAGGCTTAAATAAGGCTAAAGGCTACTCGATATAATAAAATATATTTTATTATCCAACTCTTTGAAATTTAAACGTTGAAACCTTTTTAGGTTTTTCTTCAATGTTTTTATAATAATTTTTAAACATTTACGACAGTTTATAAATTTTAAAAAACCGATGTAGTGCCTAAATCAATGATTTTCTAGGCCAATTTTAGTCACTGACAGGATAAGTTTACCTAACATACTATTTTTGAAACTCTTCTATTAAATATTTAGCATACAAACTATTTTCCAACTAGTTTCACACTTTATTAACATTTTTAATACTTAGATTAATAAAAATTTGGCTTAAAAACTACACTTTATTTATTTATAATACTTTGTAAAAAGCTTTAAATTTTATATTTAATTTTCTTTACAAAAATTAATAGAGTCAAATAATTTATTCAACACTTACATACGTTTTTAAGTATTATTTTTGCAATTATTTATTTATAAAATCTTTTAAAATGCTAATGATTAAAAATTATTTAATCACCATTAATTCTCTTCTATTATTTAAAGTGTTTAATTTTCTAACTATTTATTTATCATACAAAAGTTTTAATAGTTTATAATTTATAATAGTTCAAATATTTAAAAACTTAAAGCCTCTGTTCCACTGTGCACAGAAAAAAAACGAGACTAGAACTTGACTTTATCAGAATACTGGATAATAACGCATGTGTGTGTGTGTGTGTGTGTGTGTTTGTATGTGTGCTGGTGTATCACCCCCTGCGTCTTTTGTTTGACTTTGTTGAATTGATTTCGTTAGAAAAATATCAACAGCAGCAACAGGGGAGAGAGAAAGAGAGGGAAAGAAAACCCCTTGAAAGCGCTACGCAGACTCCTTCAATCATTTTGCCCTGCTTCCCTCCTCCTTCCGGCCTGCCGTTGTCCTGTCGTTCGTTTTTGTCATGCCTTTCTTTGGTACTTTCTGGCAGTTGGCGAGGTTATCGCTGTGATGTTTCCATTTGTACAAAATAGAGCACTTAACGGGAAAACTGCAAACAAATTATTGCACTTGCTGTCACCAGTGAGCGAGCGAGACTCGTGTCCCGCCTTCCAGTAAGACGGACAGAGAAAGCAAGAGGGGTGGGTGTGGGAGTGTAAGCGAGACAGGCAATGCCACTGCCATTGCATACACTTAAAGGATTACAAGCGGATCTGTCGCTTGTTTGCCGCTAAATGGACGCATTTACTCGCACACACACACAGCCAAAGAGAGCAGGAGAGCTGTGAGTGTAGAGAGGGAGTGGGCAGTGGGAGGTAGGGAAATTTTTGGGTGGTTGGGCGCTGTACAATACTCGTGCCGTGTCGTGTCGTGTCGTATCGTGCTGCTTTTGCGCGCTTTTTATGGCCAATGAATAGATGAATGAATGCATGACAAACTGAAAAACTGACTAAATGACTGACTGGCTGACTGACTGAGTGACGACCAGTGAGTCGCTTGGTTTGTTGACTGGTTGGTGGCTATGGGTGTGGGCGTGGTGGTGTGGGCGCCCATGGAGTTACTTAATGGATTTGGTTAAGTGCTGCATTGACATTTTGATAAATGCTTTGGAACAGATGCGTTGCCTGGCGCTGCGTTAAATGGGCGTTGCCTTCGCCTAACCACCTCTCCATTTCTCTCCTTCTTTTGTCCTGCCTGGCTCTGTACTGCCCTACATTGTCCTCTCTCTTATGATAAATAGTAGTTTTTACCAGCCACAAAAGGCGATTTGCGCATTTGTCACAATCCGCGAAAGTGTTTCCAAATTGATTATCCTAGCATTCAAAAATGCTACAACTTGGTCACGGCTCGTCAATTAAGCACTTTAACAACTTCACTAAGGCCATATTTAAGCCTTTGGTCACACCTGTCTTGGCTTCAATAGACAACTTTGTTACCAAATGAATTTTTGTTAAGATTTTAGATTTTACATAGGCAAGTTTAATAAAGGAAAAATTTATGCACTTTTAAATGACTTGAAATATTTTTAATTATTTAAAAGGCTTTAAAAATGAAATACTAAAGTTACTAAAGTTTATTTCAAGCTTAAATGTTTTGGTTTAAATTTATACAAATTTATTTCAACTTTGCAATTCAAAAAGCTTAGCTAAACTGCTTAGAATGCGGACAAAACTACTGAAACTATGGCTGTCCGTCCACTGGAGCTTTCTCTGTATGTGCATGTATTATTCAGTATTTATATAGAAGAAGAAGCTTGCACAAGTTACTTATTTATGTATATAATAAATTTATTTTTAAATAAAGTCCAGATCAAAAAACAGGCACTAAATTGTTACTTATTTTATATAACAAAAATTCTCATAAACTGAACCCAATTTCAGCTCAAAAGATACACACTTGCTAATACTTTTCTACACTTTTCTAAAGAACTTTCTAATAAGCTTATTATGCCCAACTTTAGCTATTTTCCAACCACTGTATAGGCACCAAAAAACACACACATTAAGCAGCTTCTCATTTTGTTTTAACGGCAAGGCAATGAACAAGCCAAATAGTCCTGACCATGGCCAAGTGTCAGTGTTGTTGTTGTTGTTGTTGCTGCCTTTTTTATAGGAGTACAAGACACTTATTTAGCTGCCCTCAAATGGCAAAAGTTTTTGTAATGTTTTGAAGTGCCTCTAATTAGATAATATGCGGACTTACCAGCACACAAACACACACACACAGGCCAACTCACACACACATACAAACACCGCGCAGATGACGCCGCGTTTTCCTATGCAAAGTGGAAACGCGTGCAGCGCTCACCCCCTGCCACCCCCACCCCCAATTGAGTAATATACAAAAAAAAGAAGGCAAAAAGGCAAAAAGCCAGAAGCGCATAAAAACGCGGCCGATGCGACGGCGTGCGCAATTTGAATCCTAATGGATGCGTGTGGCGCAACCAAATGACTTTCGAGCACGCGATGAGGCAACCGTCATTTTGTTAAAGGAGTGCACGTCCACCGCCACCTCCACAACCACGTCCACATCTACAGCTGGCCAAGGTGTAAAGTTCACGTGTGTCCATTTACCAGGCTGCCCTAACCCCATCCTTTGCCACCCTCTGCCCACTCAAACCACAGAAGCTACACCCACTCCGAGGACCAAGTGTCTACCTTTGCCCCTACTCCACCCCTCCACACCTCTGCCCTGTGGAATGACCCAACCTGGTGTCGTATTATTAATGCTTTTGGAGTGCTTTCAATGTTTTATCGGGCATTTTGCGCTATGTCTGCCTCGGACACGGACACGGACCCAAACTCGAACTCGAATGCGGCCTCAAATCGTTCTCTGCCTCGGTTTCGTGCCCAGTTTTACCCCTTTTTTCACAGGGCATCGTTCATTGCGTAATAACTTTCATCCAATACACACATATATAACTATATATAAATATATCTATCTACATCGTCTATAAATATCCTGCACTTCTATTATGATTATGAATTCAAGCCGACGACCAAAACGTTGACTTATATCTAAATGGGTCTTTTGTTTGCCCAACGACTAATGGAATAGGCGGAGCTCCATATACCCATTTAATATCGAGCCTCTCGAAGCACTCTATATAGAAATATATAGATAAAAGCTGTTTGTTTCGGAAGCAGCTGGAAGGGTTACAAACAGGCTAATTAACTTGTCACTCTAATAACTAAATAAGCCGCCAGATCTAGTAACCGATACAAACTGTGTAATATCTAAAATGTAATACACTTAAAATAGTAAAATATCAAGAGAATTTAATGATATATATGTATAATTCAGTTGTCAGTCCGCACATAAGTTGGTTTTCCCCTGGGAAATCACTTGTAAAGAATTTAAAATAGTCCTAAAAATAGATGCTAATCACTACTGCAAATTAGACCTTAATTGCTGTAATATGTGACTAAGCTTTTAATGATTTAAATGAAATTTAAAAGATAAGTATTAAGTCTTTTTTGGAATCTTAAATTGGTTAAAAAGTTTAAATTTACTTAATTTTTAGATGAATTATATAATATAAATTGTATAAAAATCAAAACAATTAGATATTGAGAGCTCAGTATTGAAAAATAACTTAGAAAATCTATGAAATTTATTGCTTTTATGTAATCTTAAACAGATATTTAAATTACTTAACTAATAACTTGTTTGAAAATTTTGTGCTTGATTCAAAAGATTCTAAAAGATTTATAGTGAAAGCTATACTCGTGGGCAGCTCGCTCATGCGGACAGTTCCTTAGCCGGACAAACTTTACAGTCGCAATTTGCATGGTTTTCATAAAAAATGCGTTCCCTTAGGCGGACATCATCTTTGGACGAACAACAAGTAAGAAAAGTACAGTCGAACACGCCCGACCGTGTAATACTCTCTGCTTTTATTCCCAATTATAATGCTTAAATCGGTATCCGGATATTACAATAGATAGTTCTTGTATTAGAACACGTTAAAACAAAAAAAAAGCTAAGCATAATCGAACATACATGTGTTTGTCTGTATGTACATACAAATTCGTTTGACGTTAAATGTATGCACATACATATGTGTGTATGAATACTATTGGTCGGCACGACTAGCGCTGTCTCTCTCGCTCTCATTGCTCTCGAATAAAGTCTTTGTTGCTTCATTTCTTTCTTGTTTATGGTCGGATTCTTATGAAACTTTCAAGAGAGTTTGACATGATACGTCTTCAAACGAATCATAAATAACAACACTATACGATAAGAATAAATGCTTTAAAAACGGCATGCAAGTTTGAAATTTTCTTTTAATTCTTGCAGAAAAAGGGGGCATGGCAGCCCAAAATTTTTGATGTCATTGCATTTATGCTATCTCTTGGAACACGTGTACCAAAATTGGTATTCCTAGGTGCCATAGTTACTGAGATATTCGCCGAAAACATAGATTTTTTTCGAGGTGTGACGGGTTTTTTACTCATTGTGGGCGAATGGGGCGTGGCATCGAAAAAAAAAAAGATTCTTGTATTGACTGACTAAATATCGAGTCGATTGAGACTAAACTCGAACTTGTAGCTCTTACCATCTCTGAAATCTGTGTGTTCATACGGACAGACAGACAGACAGACAGACGGACAGACGGACAGACGGACATGGCTATATCGACTCGGCTTGTGATGCTGATCAAGAATATATATACTTTATGGGGTCTGCCACGCCTCCTTCTGCCTGTTACATACATTTGCACAAACCCAATATACTCTTGCAGAGAGTATAAAAATACTGGAACCGTAGCTGTCCGGCCAAGAGAGCTTTCTCTGTACTTTATGTGTACTTTACGATAGGACAAAACAGTGCTGGAAAGTTTATAAGACTCCAGTGAATTAATTTGATTTTTTTTTAAAATATAAAATATAAATTTATAGATTTATACAGATGACTTCTTGGGTAATGAAAGTCTTACATAATTCAAGCTATTCCTAATGTTAAAAAAAATATATAATTAACAGAGTGTTGAAAACGGTTACAAAAAATCAATGAAATTATTTAAAATATACATTTAAATATCTAATCTAATAACTTCTTACTTGAAAATCTATATATTGTTATTTAAATATACATAAATAAATACGTAATATAACAAATAAATTTCAGCTTCGTTGAGTGCAAACGATAACAACTGTTTTGATTTGTAAAGCAGCGAATTAAGTATGGACATATGTATGTGTATGTAGTGTGTGTGTGTGTGTTTATGTGTGTGTGTGTACTTATGCTCAATTACACATACCTATACATACATACGCACAAACGACTGAAATTTTAAAGCATTTGACCGCTAAGCTGGCGAAAAACGCAGGCAGAGCAAATAAACGAAAGCTTAAAAAGCCACACACACACACACACTCACACACTTATACAAACACAGCGTACAACGTGGCGCTTTCAAGTTTTAACGCCAGGCAGCAACAAGACAATCTAAAGCCCAAGTGAATTTGGCACAACGATAGAGATGGTGAATTTGAAGCAAGCTGCCAGCCATTTTGTTGGGCGTTTCACAACGGCATCCCCATCTCGCTCTTGTACTCCCTGCCGCGCTCACTCCCGTTCTCTTCATTCTTCACTTCCCACTCTTCGCTCTCCTCTCAGCTGTGCCTGCACAGACTGCGCAGCGCCTTAGCTACAGTAATGTCATTGTTGTTGTTTATGTTAGGCAAAGCATGTGGGTGTCATATCAGCCAGTTTTGCAACGACCACCAGCTCCGCCCAAATGACACAGACATTTGCTCATTGCTCTTGTTGAGCATTTGTCTTTGGCAGCCGTATGTTGTGATTATGCAACAAGCTGGCAGTGTGTCCACTTTCAAATGTCACTTTTTTTGGCTATATAAATATTTAATTCGCTGCATATTCAACTTCAAAGACACTAGCCAGTGAGACACGCAAAAAGCTGCTAAGCCATGAATACATATAAACATTTGCACATCTTTATGTGCGTACAAAAGGCGTTTGTACCTTTGTGAAAGCATTTGGCCAGCTTTTGGTGCACATTTCATGGCAACCTTTCAGGTAGTTGGCATATTTAAGCCCCCCATTCAACGGCAACCCGGCTCAAACGTGCTCTCGTCTCTTTTACGTGGCCCTGAACCTAAGCTCACGCACACCAACACAAACACACACATCCACTTGGAGTAGCAAGTGTTTTTGCGGTTGTGTGTAAGCTTTTGCCTGCTGTTCACACAATTACATCAATTCAAACGCCTTCGATAGCGACCGCAGTCGCGGCTATAAGATATTTTGTATATTTAAATGATTTATTTTCGTCTCTCCTTTACGCCTGTAATTCTTTGCTCTTCCTAAAAGTATACCATAATTTTTATACCACAACTCAAAATATTCACTGTATATTCCCATATTTTATTAATCCTTTATTATTTGTACTTTATATACAATTATGTTATTTAAAATTCGACGAAAAAAGCTCTGTCGCAAAGTGAGGTTAGGTCACATGCATACAGATTTTCGTCTAAATGCCAACCAAAAACGCAAAAATGTCAATCAACAGCGACCAACTGCAGCGACGAATGAAGCGCAGGCACTTGAAATAAATTTGTATGCATTTTTGACGTAGACCAGTCGATAGACACGACGACCAGACGAAAAATTTAACAAATTTAAGGTCATTTTTACTGTTAAACAATGACACAACAGTACATATCCTACCAACAATAAAGCAATGGCAGCCACATCGCTCTGACTCTCTCACGCTCACGCGCTCTCTATCTTTACAAAAACAGACACACACACACACACACAAACAAAGATGTTGCTGTATATTTTTAGTACACACATACATACACAAGTTCGCAACATTGAACTGGGGCGAACGAGACGATGAGAGCGAGAGAGAAAGAACAGTTATAAGATAGCAAAGTGAGCGAGCGAAAAATGCTGAAAAAGCTTTGAGACCACTCCCCGAAAAGTTCAGGCGACGGCGCAACGTCGACGCACACAAAACAACCAATCCCAGGCACAAATACAAAAAGCAATCACACACACACGCACACATACGAACGCAAAGATAAAATGAAAAAGTGAAACACACACAAGACGACAGATAGAAGCAAAAACAAATGTGTTACAATGCAATTTCCCCGCCAAATAGTTGATATTGTGTTGTTGTTGCTGTTGTTATTTTCGGGCAGACCAACCCAAACTCAATTGTTCGCGGCGAAAAGACAACAAGGGAAGCTTGGAAAACAGGCAAAACCAAAATATGAACAACAACAACAGCAACAACAATGAGAGAATGTAGCACAGGGTGCAGCGCAGCAGTTTCCAATTGGAAGTGCAGTCTGATTTTCTAAGGGCTGGACTGTTGGCGTGATTATGTCAGCAAGCAGAGTGTGTTTGTGTGTGCCACCTTCACCCACCACCTTCACCATCCACCACTAGCAACAACACATGACTGCAAAGCAGAGCAGAGCAGAGCAGCGCACAGTGGTTCATTCGTCAGTTGCTTTCCAAGCGTCGACGCCGCCGCACTTGCTCCACGAGCGCTCGGTCGTCGTCATTCGTATAACGCACTGCAAGCTGCAAACTTTTGCTAACGGTAAAAAAGTTTTCGTTAACTCACGCTGCGTCGCTGTCGTCGTCGCCATTGCCGTTGCCGTCGCTGTCGTTGCTGTCGCCGTCGGCCAATGGCCATGCGCCATTTTAACAAGCAAAGTGTCCAAAAGCCCAGCAACAAAATTAAGCCAAAAATGTGACCATTGATTAAAGTTAAATGCTAAACACATGTGTGTGCGTGTGTGTGTCTTGTGTGTGTCTTGTGTGTGTGTGTAAAAATAAATTCTTAAAATAAACATAGAAACAAATTTGTCTATGAAGCTATAAACCTTTAAGCACCAGCATCGCAGCCAGGCATCTTTTGGCCGAAAACAAACCACAAATGCATTCAGGCATGGAACTTTTGAAGCTAATGATGTTCAAAAGTGACTTTCTGTCCAATGGCAAATGTGACGATCGCGTACCGCCCATAAACCTCAGTCAATTGCCAGAGTTTCTATTGTGTAAGTTTTCCAGGGCGGCTAAAAAAAGGCTAAAAGTTAGCTAAAAGCTAAAAGTTACCTCAAGGGATTTTTGAGCTATGTTTAAAATAAGAAAAGTTGTAAAGAAAGCTGCGAAAAGCATCGATTTTTAGAGGAGAAAGGGGTGAAAGCCAAGCAGAAAAAAAAAGAAAAAAAAAAGAAAGGCGAAAGGGAGCCTTGCAAAAGGATTAAAAACAAATAAAAAGAAAGAGTTTATGTTTTTACCTTTGCCTTAAAGTTGTCCTCTTGCTTCTTACTTCCAATACATTTATTTATACAGCTCTTTTCACGAAAATAGAAGCACTAAAAAGTTACATTTTAGTTTGTAACTCTTTCATTAAAGTGCAGGTAGCATAAACTACGAAAGGGAAAAGTTTACAAATTTATTTTCTTTAGATGTGAAGTTAGCTTAAAAATTTCGCTTTTTTACTTAAGAAAACGCTTGTTATATTTATGCTATACACAAATATGTCATGGTACTTAAAAACATCTTATTAATTGTTTTTAAAATTTAAAAAAATCAATTCAATCAAATCATAGAACTTTAATTTCAGACTAGAAAATATTTAAGGCAATTAATTTTTTATAAAAAATTTAAATTTGTTTTCAAATCGATTGAAAACTTCAAGAAAAGCCAATCAACTCGCAAAATATAAATCTAAGGAAACTTAATATATTTTCTAAAGAAATCTATTTTATATTTAATATTAACAAACAAATTTGTTTCTTAATTGATTAAAAACTTATAGAAAAAACAATCAGCACTCAAAATATTCGTCTAGGACAGTGTGATATGTTTCTAAAAGAAATAAAAATTTAACAAGTGTTTCCACTTTTTTAAAATAGACCAACAAAGTCTCATACCAAGAAGTTGGCAAATAAAAAAAACCAATTAATTCATAAAAAAATTTAAACTTTACGCTTTAAAGACATTAAAAAAAAACATTAAAAAAAATATAAGAAATGCATAATGTTTTATAACTTTTATAGCCAAAATTCCAAATTGTTTTTCAATGTATCAAGTAATCTCCGAGCAAAGACGACTAAACAATTTACATTTGTCGTAATGACAGCTTTTAAATAGACGACATAACAGCCTCAAATTACAGGCAAATAGCTCAATTAAAAATCAGTTTAGAATTGAATTACGACAAATACAAAAGTATTTCATTTAAGCCAAAAAGCGACGAGAGAAAATAAATAGAAATAAATATATATAACTGTATATAAGTATACATGTTAAAGGCTAAAACTGTAGCCTCAAATTCTATGGGTAAATGGCAGCAAAACAATCAAAAATTACATATGAAAATTATGATAATGATAAATGAAAATATTTAATGAAAAATTACATAAAATTGATGATTGAAATTTGTTGATTTGCAGCGACGATACCAAAGTGTGGCGGTTGCCACGAACTGATCCTGGATCGCTTTATACTGAAGGTGCTGGAAAGGACATGGCATGCGAAATGTTTGCAGTGCAGCGAGTGCCACGCCCAGTTGAACGACAAGTGTTTCGCCCGTAACGGACAGCTGTTCTGCAAAGAGGATTTCTTCAAGTAAGTAAATTTCTCGAATCACAGCAGTACAGGATTAATCCTGGTAATGGAAACTGCGATCATTTGATTTTGCCGGTTTAATGAAAATCTCCCATTTTGCCGTTGCCAATGTTTGGGTCGAACAGACGTTATGGTACGAAGTGTTCCGCTTGTGATATGGGAATACCCCCAACGCAGGTTGTACGACGGGCCCAGGATAATGTCTATCATCTGCAGTGCTTCCTCTGTGCCATGTGCTCCCGCACACTCAACACTGGCGACGAATTCTATCTGATGGAGGATCGCAAGCTCATCTGCAAGCGAGACTACGAGGAGGCCAAGGCGAAGGGTAAGAAGCAGTACCCGTTAACCCCCAATAGACCCATTAATTCTCATCGTAAACCCCACTGAAGGTCTCTACTTGGATGGCTCCCTGGACGGTGATCAGCCAAATAAACGACCGCGCACCACAATCACCGCAAAGCAGCTGGAGACACTGAAGACCGCGTACAACAACAGCCCCAAACCCGCCCGACATGTGCGTGAGCAGCTCTCCCAGGACACGGGGCTGGACATGCGTGTCGTTCAGGTCTGGTTCCAGAACAGGTAATCTAAGAACTCCACATATGCCTATATATATATATATTCTAATTCTCCAACGTTTTGGCAGACGCGCCAAGGAGAAGCGACTGAAAAAGGATGCAGGACGCACGCGCTGGAGTCAATACTTCCGCTCCATGAAGGGCAACTGTTCGCCACGCACTGACAAATTCCTGGACAAGGATGACCTCAAGGTCGACTACGACAGTTTCAGTCATCACGGTGAGTTTTTCCTTCTATTTTGGTGTTTTTAATGGAGTGTTTTTGACTTGGTTCTCAATATCGGTTCGATTAGTACTGGAACAGTTTCAAATTTATTTATTTACACGCCTCCTACGAACGTAAATCCTTACAAGTTCAATTATGGGCGTAATTTAAAAGCTAGGCATTGGAGTTACAGCAGTTATATTCAATATTTGAATTTATAACCTACGTTTTTACTAGTACGGATTACTTAAATCATGCTAATTTCATAGGGAACTTTGGTTTTCTTTCGCTGTCGGGGGAAAAATCGTCATATTACATAGGAATTCCATTAAAAAAGATTTTTTTTAGAATTTTTTGGTTGAGAATTAATTACGAAGGAAAGGTTCCTATGAATCTGTTGTTCTGAATCACAGAGTATTCCACAGTCGAGCATTTAACCACTTACTATTTGCCTGTCTACTAGTTTGTTCCACTAAATATTATTTCCACCTATAAAACTATAAATTGCTATCTAAATCACAGGGTGTTTCGTTTTCAAGCAACTCCAACCACTTTTCCTATCTAATGTGTTTACCAGACAACACTCTATTTCGATCTCCTTTGCCTTGCTGTGGAGGCAGACGCGCTACAAAAATTTAGGCTCTGATCACAGGGTGTTCCGTGCTCACATTTAGTCCAGCGACTGAAACCCAAACTCATCTTTTCACCCATATTTTTACAGATCTTAGCAATGATAGCTATAGTACCGTCAATTTGGGACTGGATGAAGGTGCCTCGCCGCACAGCATACGCGGTTCCTACTTGCACGGCAGCTCGAGTCCTTCCCAGTATCCGCCGAGCAGCCGCTCCCCGCCAGCAGTGGGTCAAAGCCACACGTTCGGTTCATATCCAGACAATATTGTGTATACAAATATTGGTAAGCTAAAAGTGGTTAACTAACAATTTGGCCAAAACTTATGGTTTAAACGTATTTACAGATCACGCTGTGGGTTCCAGCCTGCATCCAAGCAAAACACATCAACGCCTGCACAGTAGCAACAACGTTTCAGATTTGAGTAACGATTCAAGTCCCGATCAGGGATACCCTGACTTTCCGCCAAGTCCCGATTCGTGGCTTGGTGATTCGGGGAGTACCAACAACACGAGCATAAATAACAACAACAATGCAAGCAGTAATAATAATAATAGTAACAATAACAATAATAATAACCACAGTGCAGGCAGTGGGCCAACGTCCAATTCGAATGCCACCGCAACTCCAAATCCATCAACGCCCGGCGTCCATTACTGATACTCAAAATTGCTTTTGCGTTATTTTGAAATGCAATCGCGCAATTTGCTGCTCGCAGCTGCCCAACAGCAGCAGCAACAACAACAACAGCAAGGGAAGCATACATCGCAGCAGCGACAGCGACGTCGACAGCAGCAGCAGCAGCAGCAGCAATAGCAGCAGCAGCAACAGCGATGTGACGCCATTTTGAAAGCTTTTGTGCACTTAACAGCGCTAAGCGAGAGAAAAGCTTAACAGTTAACAGTGCTGCCATACGCAAGCAAAACACAAGCAAGCTTTTTATTGTTTTGACTGCATTAAAGCATTTTATGCACTAATTTTACTACTTTTTTTAACTAATGTAACACAATTTGCTCAACAATTCCATTTAGTTAAAACTCAACCAAAAATATAATGATTAATAATGATATATGATTAGCTTGAGTACATAAGTACATAGTACATAGTGATGATAATGATGATGATGATGATGATGTATGGCTAAATGTTATTATGATTACATCACTCCCTGACCGCATTTTGTTTATATAATTTCTAAGTTTGATAATTTAGTATATGTAAATATTGTATATTTGTGTATAGTGACAAACAAAAACCAAAACAAAAATGACAACAAAGCTAAATTTTAACTTAAATTAAGTCTGTATAGGGTCATATACGTGTGTGTGTGTGGGGAGGGGTAGGGTAGAAAGAGAAAAAGTGCACAACATTAGGCCCAATCCCCCTTCCCACACAGAAAAGTAAAACAACAAACAAAAATATTAATAAACAAACAAGTTATTTATTGCTTTATATAGGAATACATGAATTGCATAGGAGAAATATCAATTACGAAAAAGTGATGTCGTATATACATACATACATATATCTAATGTAATACCAAAAAAAAAAAACAAAACAAAAAAATAATAAAATTTAAAATGATTTCAAGCAAATAGAAATTTCAGTAAAATGCAAACTACGTAAAACAAATGATAACGAATTTTTAAATTTATTGTGTATTACAATAAGTTTAATTATTTCAAATAAATGCGATAAAAAAATATATATTATAATAAAATACTATTTGACATGTAAGAATAAATGATACAACAAATTGTTAAAAAAGAAAAACACAAACAAAAGAGACAAACAAAAAAGAAAATATAATAACAATCGAAATGTGTTTTTATCCAAACCAATAAGAAGACAAACTGTGCGAATATGTATGTAATTCTTATCAGACTGTTCGATTCATCGGATTTTTTCATTTTCACATACACTCACATATATTCACACTTTTAGTGAGCACTGTGATTTAAATCACTGCTCTCTGCTTTCTTTTAATTGCAATCGCGCTCTCGCTCTTCATCTCCCCTTTTTGCTCTCTGAGTGTCCCTCTATCGCACGCTCCTTCTACTATTTCATTCATATGGAGCGCATGAGTTTCTGTGCGTGTGTGTGAATGGATAGATGATGATGATGGTACATCTGTTCTGCTCTGCTCTGCTCTGCTCTGACTTGTCGTCTGTTTTTCTCAGTCTCTTATCCTACGTTCGCGCAACAACGTCTATTTAACGAGAAAGCTTTTTGCGCATAGCGCTTTAACTTGATCCATTTAGCTTATTACAAATTTTGCAAACAATCTTTAATACAATAATGAGTAAATAATGTTTTGTCATTTTAATTTGGCAGTAATTAAAAGTCCCAAAAATTCGACGGTGTGTTTTTAGACATTTCAATTCTTTTATATCTATAAAAAGCGCCTAAGCACTCTTTCAAATTTTGTTGTTTTCGTTCTGTGAGTGTGCCCGCGTCAGTGCGTGTGTGTCTCCGTCTCAGTGTGTTTGTGTTCTTGTGACAGAAAATGTGCTGCCAAATCGAATAACAAATGTCGTAAAATGTTCTATTTTTATTTTGCAGTAAAGTACAAGCGCAGCCACAGCACGACGTCGTTGTTGTTGTTGTTGTGAGTGAGAATGCAAATGTGTAATATGTTTTTGTTTATGTTGCGACGCCAAATTGCATTTGCGGCTGATACGCCGCTCGATCCTTAGGATTCACCCACAACACAACACAACGGCCAAAAAGGGTCATCGCCTACCAAGAACTTTTCACGCTGTATCAATTTTTTTAAGTCCTAACCAATCGACTAATTATTTTTTATAAAGCGCATCCGTTCCGTGCGTTTTCCAATAATGCAAATTCAATGTATGCCAATATTGAAAGTAATTTTCGTGCTGTCAACAATTGTCGCAGTCACAGGTAAACGGCGAACGCGCGAACAATAACAAGGCGACAGAGTTGCCATATCTTTGCACATGCAGCTGTTTACTAATACTCTCACCTCTCTCTCTCTCTTTCATTCTCTCTCGCTGTTGACTTTCTTACCACCCACTGTCTGTTGCTTTTGATTGTCATCCTGTGGGCAGATTGTTGTTCGAGCCGAATTTTACTGCTGCGCGAGCACACACTTCAAATTGAGGAGCATGTGGTTCAGCTGGTTAACCAAAAGAAATTACAGCAACAACTCAAAGAAAATAATGGGCAACCACCCACTGATTCAGATATGCTGTTCACCGACACTGAACAAATTATGAAGATCCTATCAGATCTCAATTTGGAGAGCGAATTGACATCAATTGCGACAACGGAGCGTGATAGCGCCTCAGAACATTGGTCCGCTGACGAAGAAACAAGTACGACGACGATCACCACAACCACGACAATGTCAACAACAGCAAAACCAAGCACAACAACAACTACTACTACAGCAGTTGCATCAACCAACACAATGGCAACGGGAGAACCGCCGCCTGATGAAACCACCACACCACAATTGGCCACTGACGACGTCATTATTGACCTCATACAAGCTGTGACGGCAGCGACAACGACGACTGTAAAAATGATCACATCCAGCATTAGAAGCAGCAGCACCAGAAAACCCAACAACAACTCAGAGGACATAAGCTTCAAGTTTCCATGTCAGGATAATTATGCAACGGATTTTTGTCTTAACGGCGGCAATTGTTATCGCTGGGCGAATTCGGATAGTTTCAATTACTGCGTCTGTGCCGATGGCTACGTTGGCGAACGCTGCGATTCAAAGACTGAGGATGGTGAGTACACAGTGGTGAAATTACTTCAGTGGTGAATTCAACGTTTGTTCTCTCTTTGCAGGTGTTTATGTGCCTCTGCATCCCACAACGGTTGAGCCACAGCTGAAGACGGCTCGTGTTGTCTTCTCCTTTCCCATGCTCATTCTGCTATCCACAGTTTATGTTGTTTTTGGCGCTGTGTTTATGTTTCGCAATGTCTTGGCCGAGCGACGCAAACAACAACAACTACACTTGCACAAGCAGCGCTTTTTTGTGAGCTGTTAGGAAAAGTTAAAAAAAAAAAACAAGGAGCTGCCAACTTGTTTTCAGCTCAGATTCATTCACCTATTTTTTTGGGTTAAGAGAGAACCAAACTCAAGCTAATAACGTTTTTGTCTTTTTGGAAACGATCTTATTGTTTCAATAATTTTCTATAAGTGCAATTTGTGCATTTCTTAATATTTTTCTTTTCTAAGATTCTTTCTCATCTTTCTTTTTTTTCTTTACGTTGCGCAACGCTTTAATTTATTTAATTAATTATAATTTCTGTAAATTCATTGTATTTAGTTTGCAAAATAAGAGCGCTCTTTGCTTTAGAAGCTTCGATTTAAGCTTAGTAGATTTGTTTTTGTAGTAACATTTTGTTACGCTATTTAGTATGTATTTAATTAATAATTAAACTTAGCGTTTATTTCTGTTAATATTATTATTATTTTTTTTCTGTAACACTTTGTTACGCAAGAAATCGAACAAAGTTTAATTAATTCTTTCGCGTATGTAATTACGAACACAAATTCATTTTGTATTGTATAAAATGGCATTAAAAATCGGGACTCAAAAAGTTTATAAAACTTGAAAAAAGTTATAATTGTTGTGTGCGTTTTTTATTCCATCTTTAATCATTCAAATAGGAGACTTTTCAGATACGAATCCACAATTGAAGCTCAAGTTCAGTTCAGTCGAGCCATGGCTGCATTTTTTTTTTGTTTTTTTTTGGGTTTTTTATATTTTTATAATATATATTTATCCAATATTTCGTCAAAAAATTCTTTACAAATTTCTTAGAACTTACAGTTAATTGTATAGTAGAAATTATTCAAAAAATCG
This sequence comes from Drosophila parthenogenetica, assembly GCA_035047505.1. Classification (NCBI taxonomy): domain Eukaryota; kingdom Metazoa; phylum Arthropoda; class Insecta; order Diptera; family Drosophilidae; genus Drosophila; species Drosophila parthenogenetica. The sequence goes on from JAWNPM010000242.1 coordinate 568,636, forward strand.
TTCGTTCATCATTTCATTGATGAAATTCTATTCTTTTATCTCATGATCATCAATATGACAATGGTATGTATGCGTGAGTATGTGTGTGGAGTGTGTGTGTGTGTGTGTGTGTGTGTTTGGAGTGTATATAAATGCATGTTGATGGTTTATACGAATATTTGTTTATATTTTGTGTTTAAATGAAAATGATTTTTCGTGCAAATGTCGAGATGGGAAAATTGCCAGCATCAAAAATACGTTTTGACCTTCATCACGTGCGCGTAGAAAAAAACAGTTTCCTCGACTAACGGCAGCTCTCTGATGGAGGTGGATCTGGTTCTTGGTGGTGCTTCTTGCGGTGTTGATCAAAATGGCTTTGAGTGTTAGTGTGTGTGGTGGTGTGTTTTTGTGTGTATTTTGTTTTTCTCGTATATTCTGTCATTTTTTCTTTTCTTTTTTCTTGAATATATGCTCATGTAATCTTGGATTAGGGATATGAAATTCGTACAAAAATGATTAAAATATGTAAATGTTAAAAATGTATTTTGCTTTTTTTTGCTCTCGTGTTTTTTGTTGTTTTTTTTTATCTTTTACTTGTTGGTTTTCCGTTGCGTTTTCTTATTTGTTTTATCGTTTTTTTTTTCTTTTTAGTTTTATGTTTTTTTTTTGTTTCTTTTGTTTTTAATAATATGTAATATATATAATAATTATTAGTATTATTCGCATGTCACGGGCAGTTCCTGTGTTGAAACATCTGCCGCGGCGTTCTTCTCCTTTAGATCCTTGGCGGTTTCCTAAAAGAGCAAAAAACCAAAAATTAGTATATTAATTAAGTAACAGAAATAATGATAATGAAACAACAATAACAAATGATGTAATAGGTGGGAGAGCATGAACACAGAGCGAAAACGGATAAAAGCAACTTAAAGCACAACAACAACAATTAAAGATCAAATGGGAAAAAAAAAAGGCTCGTCCTTGCCAACGTTACAAAAACAACCAGAAATCTCAAAAAATTAATTATACAAAACATCAAAAAAAAAAAATATGAAACAATGGAAATTGAATTAATGTAGCTTCAATGTAATTCTTCTGTTTATTATTAAGTACAGTTGTGTTTAAAGTCTGTGGTGTGTTTCAAATGCGGCCAAACAGAGTTGTTAGATCAGTTAACAGGATTATGTTAAGTTTTGTGTGCGTGTGTGTTTGTTGTAGTGTGCGTGTGTGTTGGTGTGGTATGTGTGTGTGTAATGAAAGTATTAGAATTGTTAATACACGAGACGAGCAACAATTACAACATAAGAACATTTTACAACGGCACCCACAGTCATTTTTTTTTAGTAACATTCCAAATTCATTCCATTCACTGCGTCCAAACATAACATGCAAACGTTTTTTAACAGATAGAGCATAACATTAAACTGTTAACAGACTACGAACAGAGCGACAACAGCGGCGACACGCACCAATTAACGTTTACTACAACAGAGACTACTGCTTGCTCAACTGCTTGCTGAAATTACAACACTGATGCAAAAGAAAGCACAGAGTAGAGAGACAGCGTAAAAGAAAGATAGAGAGAGAGAGCCCAATGAAGGAATTAAGAGTTTAGTTGAACACACAAACTGATTGGCTGAGCGAGGGAGCGAGACGAGTGTTAAGATTCGTTACGAATGGTGTCTAGAGATGTGGTAGGTTTGGTGTGTTTGAGTGTGTGTGTGTGTTCGACTGAGTTCGGAGTTTATCTTATTCACCTCGTAATGAGCAGCAGCTTCAATAAATTGCAACGCATTCATTTGCTTTAAGATAACGGTATCGGTATTTTCGGTGTTATCGGTAGCATTATCACTATCGATTTGCTCCGTTTGCGGTTCTGTCACTTCTTTATCATCGCCTTGCAAAGTAAGCTCATCTACAGCCGCCACAAGCTTTTCTAGAATCACATCTGGCTGTGCCACAGACTTTTCTTCTTCGTTTGTTTCCTCTTCATCATCCTTCGACTCGGTTTGTTCATTCTCATTCTCCGTGTTATCTGTGGCAGTGACGTCATCTTCATCGACATCAGTAACCATTGTGGATCGCTTCTCTGCTGAGAACTCCTCAAGGACTTGCTCAATTTCATCCTCATCGTTTCGCTTCTCCTCCACTGCCTGTTCCGTGACCAACTCAGCTGCTTTTTCAGTGATCTCCTCAACAATATTTTGAGCGTGTTGCTCAATCTCATTAAGTAAGGAGGAGGAAGAGCACGCATCTTTCTCTAGTGCAACAGGTGATAGGGTTACCTCCACCACCTCCACTGACTTCTCCTGCGGCTCCTTGATTTCCTCGTCCTCATCAACGTCTGTGGTCAATGCAAATGCCGAGACACGGGATGGAGGCGGGGATTTGGGCAGTGGTGGCGGTTGACTCGATTCAATTACAACTACAGCAGCGGCCTCAGTAGAAACTACATCGGCTTCAGGATGGGAAACAACTTCTTCTTGGGTGGTGGTGGTGGTGGTGGGTGGCACAGGGGAAACGGAGGATTCAATAACAACAAAGCCCTCAGAATCTGGATCGGGATCGGAGGAAGAGGAGGTCTCATTACTAACAGCCGCCATGATGGCGTTAACCACTTGCTCCTCCTCTTCGGCCTTGACATCGGCATCAGCTAGCACTGCATCGTCCTGCGCTTGGGAGGTGGAAAGTAAGGTGGTGGTGGTGGTGGTGGTGTCGGTGGTGGTTGTGATGTTAGGTAGTGTAATATTTTGGGTCTGAACTAACTCTGCGGCTGCAATGGTCTCGGTCTCAGTTTGAAGTGTAATTGTTGTTGTTTCTGTGGTTGTGATTGTGGTGTTCTCTGTTGCTGTTGTTGTTGTTGTTGTTGTTGTTGCTGTTGTGTCACTCGTATTTACAGTGTTGTTTGCAGTGTCTATTTGTTTTACCTCAATTTGCGACTTGATCTTAATTTGCTCGGCCTCGGATTCGGCAACAGGTGTTGGCGGAGGTGTGGCAGTCTCATTCTTCTCGCCTACTCCATTCGTGCCATTCTGATGATGTGCCTCATCATCTCCATTGTTGGTGGCGGTGTTTGCCTCGGGTTCGGTGGGAGATTCGGCCAAACCGTTCTTATCGCCATTGGTCAAAACGACATCAGCAACTGGAGCGTGTCCGTTGGTAACTACTTCAGTGGTCGTGGCGGTGGTGGTCTCAACTTTCTCGGGTTCAACAGCGGTGGGCTCAACAACCGCCGGAGCTGCCTCGGGAGTAGCCTCAACATTTGTGGTCGATTCGGTGGTGCTTGTCTCGGCTTTGTTGACTTCCTCGCTTACTGGCTTGTCATCTCCGTTCACATGTTGCTCCTGTTGTTGTTTCTCCTGTTCGCTGGCTGCTCCGTTCTCAGTGGGTTTCGCTTCCTCCTTGGTCGTCGCTTCTGCGTTTGCGCTTTGCTGAAATTTAGAAAAAGACAATTTTAAGTATCAATCAATTAAATGACAGGCATAAAGAAACCGCCCAAAGTTTAAGAAACCCACTAAATAGTTGATACAGTTACACGTTACTTCACGCTAGTGATAAAAAATATATAGAAATTTGCACAGAATTTAAATAATATGAATGTTTTTGAAAACTAATAGCCAAAAGTATGCATAATTTAAGAGAACCAAGCTCTTTTTAAACCTTTAACTTGGTTTATATTTAAATAATCTTGAATTAATTCAGTGAAATAGTTAATAATAACATAACAGAGCGTCTTAAATAACAAAATAAATTGTGCATATTATGGAGTTTTTACAGATAAACATCTGAAGAAGTTTAAAGAACTCATCCCTAATAACAGACATCATACAGGTTCTGTGCCAAATACAGCTCCTCAAGCTCTCCCAAACTCATTTCGAATACTCCAGACTCTTGCCCCCAAACAGACTGCTTCCATAATCATGTAACTCCTTTAAAAAGGAATCCTTGTTTTTGAATTTACCTCAGTGGTTGCTGCGGCGGCTGCTGCAGTTGCTCCTTCTGCTTCTGCTGGTTTCTGCTCGGCTTCGCCGTTTGTGGTTGCTGCCTCGGGAGTTGCTGCTGTCGCTGCGGCTTCAGTTGTACCCGCGGCTGCTGTTGGGGATGCTGGCTCCTCGGACTTGGCTGGCTTCTGTTTGTCCTTTTTGCCAAACGAGATGCTGCGGAATGACCATTTCTTTTTCACCTTATCCTTCTTCGACTTGGACTTGATGCTTTCATCGGCCAATGGTGAAATTTCCTCGCCACCCTCCTTAGGTGAGCCACTTGGTGCAGCCGCTGCGCCTGCCTCATCCTTAACAGCTTCAGCTGAGGCATCGCCAGCAGCGCCATCAGCTGCTTTTGGTGCGGCATCACCGGCGCTCTTCTCCGTTGTCAGATCTTTGTCGTTTTCAGAGTTCTCTTCAGTTTCCTTTTTCTGAAAAATAAATTATTAGAACCTTCTGTCTCCAATCTTTAGTTTTCTTCGTTACCTCGCTTGTGGCAGCCGCATCCTCGCTCTTCTCCTGCGGCGTCGCTGCATCGCCGTTTACTGCGGGCGCCGTTTGATCAACATCCTCAATTTTCTCGACTTTGCCAGCGACCTCGTTGCCGGGCTCGCCAACCTTCTTGGGATCGGTGGTGATATCAATTGAACGCTTGCTCTGAGCTTTACCCATTTTACTTTTATAGTTTATACGCTGGTCCTTTTATTTAATTTCTAATTGGTTCTGTTTCAGTTTCTGCGGGTAAAGAATGTCGTGTTGTTGTTGTTGTTGTTGTTGTTGTGTTTGCAGACAACAAGAATTTTGATAGAAATAAAAGAAAGAAAAGAGAAAAAAACAAATTGGCAAATTAGTTATGGTCTTCTACACACATATAGCCCTTATGGTATTTAAACGCATTTGTCTACATGTATTGTTGTTGTTGTTGTGTTGTTGTATATATTTTTTATTATTTAATTAGTTGTTCAGTCGAGTATCGAGTATCGTGAAAACGTCAAAGGCACAATTTTAAAAACATTTAAGTACATTTCTATCTTATTTTTACATTTGACATTTCAATGAACGCCAACTTCTTCTACACGCCAGAGAAAAACACGCAACGCACAGCGGAAAAACCACAGCAGCAACCACAACAATAACAAGTAAGAGAACAAGAAAAACAAGAACATCAACGGGGAGAACTACAGCAACAGGTCAAGAAATCTTGGCGTCATTGCAATTTTATTTACATTGGGCTCTGATAAAAACACTTTTCTACCACAATTGCCTACTTGAGATAAGCTATAGTGTAGCTATTGGAATTATTTGTTTATGGGGTATAGCTTGGAGTTTAAACAAAGAGAAGGAGAAAGCGTTGGGAACATAAATCTAAAAAAAAACTTAATTTAGCCATAATTAGCTAAAAATAAATCAATCTCATAGCTCTTTTTACTTAAGCTGCCCAAGAATCTATGAGTCAGTGCGAAAAGGAAGTTTTTTATAAGAGGAAAAAGTTAAACCTTGATAATAGGAACTATTTATAATATAATTATCATAATAGTTGACAATTGAATCATATGCTTCATAAATCATAAATAAACAAGTTTTTAAAATATGTTTTAAGCCAAACAAACTATTTTACACTAACAGACATAAAAACAATAACTTAAAAATTGACTACAAAATATTTAAATACCTAATACAACTTAATCTTATCATAAAAAATACGATTGTCTTTAAAGTGTTATTAATAAAATGCGCATTTAATTTATTTTTCAAGCTACTACAAAAATCACTGTCACTGTCACTAACACAGTGATAAACCTCAGTGATATTATTAAATTTAGCTCATCTCTGTTTCAAAATTTACAGAGCGCTTATCAGTCAGTTTTATGGCTCACTGTGCAAAGTGAAACAACAAAAGTTAAACAAATGAATAATGCGAAAGTAGACAGCAATCATCGTCATGAAATAAAAACAAATTAAACCGGCGAATGAATCATCTTATATATCCAGGAAATTTTTATGAAACAGTACAACACACAGATACAAGCACATACACTTAGATAGATAGAGAGAGACAGGGAGTGACAGAGACAGAGAGAGAGAGCTGACTACAATTGTTGGTTCTTAGCGTGTTATGCGTCACTTTGAAAATCGAATTACTCGACTCGGTAAATGAAACAGAAACCGTAGCAAAGAATTTTAATGAAGTGAGAGAAAAACTTGCGCCTCTGAGGAGTGGAGTGAAGAAAGAAGGGAGTGTTAAGTGAGAGAGGGCACAAAACGTGCAGTTAACTCGCAACAAAACTAAAAGCAAAAGCAAAAAAAGTTTCGTCAGTTTTTTAAGGGTTGCATAAAAATTAAACAAAACCAAGTACAAAGTTTCATGAGTAAGTGATCCAGAGGAGCGGCCTGAAATGTCCACCTCCGTGGGTAGCCCGACAGCGAGGCACCATTATAATGAACCAACCATCACACACCCATGGAAAGCGTACTTATGTGTAATCCATGTGTGTGTGTGTTTGTGTGTGCATTATTCACACTCTCAGTCACAGTCGAACAGCTGCAGTTTAGCAATTTATGCTGGTATTAGCCAATATTTTTAGAACCAATTTGTCAAGGATATGGCTTAAAATCAACCACAAAATTACCAGAAACAGTTAATGAAACATTCTCTTATTTTGGAAATTATATTTAGCTTACTAAAATCTGTTTTATGTTTACATTTTTTTATATTTATTTTATTCATTTTATAATTGTTCATTAAATTATGCGTTAGCACTGCGTAAATCCGCTTTATTTAAATAGGTGTGGAAACAATAGAAAGCTATGAATTTTTATGGGGAAATTATGTGGTTTGTGGCAATTAAATAAAGAAATCTTCTTCCATTTCAAATACTTTCGTCCCTGAATGTCTATTTTTATTTGCATTGTAGTCAGAGTTCACTGTAAACATAATTTTTTTTTAGTTTTTAAATGGCGCTATTAAATAACAGTAAAAAGAAAACGGTAAAACAAAAAAAAATTGTTAAGCGAACATCAAGACATCAAGTTTCATCAGTTTTTCGTTCAATGAACCAACACCAACAACAACTAAAACAACAACAACAAGAAGAAACACTCGAAAAGTTGAAACCCGTGCGCTCGTTTCTTGTTCTTGACGAGGCCAACAAAAAGCCAGCAAAAACAACAACAGAGTAAAAAAAAACCAGCTAGGTGTACTTACAATGTTTCAGATCCACAAGAACAGGAATAAATCTAAAGCATATTTAACGATAGGCATAAAAAAGACCAGAACAAACGTTCAACTTTGTCATGCCGAAGATTTAATGCTCTTTGACAATTTATAACTCAACTAATAAATTCTAATCGTAGAATTCTTTTAATGTATTTCCGTTCAATTTACAGCATGAGCAAAAGGTTACAAAATGCTTTATTTTATTGCTATACTCTTGGGGTAGAGTATTAAAACCAAATAACGAAAACGAAGCGGCAGCAATTAATTTGATCATATAATTTCAAATTAGATTTTCAACATATTCGACGCAACTGTATGCAAAATGTTGATGAGTAATCGCCAGAATATGCCAGCAGACACACACACACACACTCTCACACCCATACAGAAGCAAACACAGGTGTAGCCGTAACTCAACCCTTACCAAAATAGACAGCAGAAAAACCAACTGTGCGCATACTTTTCAAAAGCAGCGGCAACACTAACAACGGCAATACATAAAAGCGCAAGTAAATTTGCGGTATGACGCATCGGCAAAAAAAAAAAAGGCGAAAAAGGACAAGAGAACAAGGACAACGAGAACGACAACAACAACAACAAGAGCAAGAATTTGTGCAACGAGGGTTGCCGGCCGGCATTTTACTACTACTACTAATACTACCAAATACTACTACTACTAATACTACTACATTTACGCAACGTACAGCAACAGCAGCAGCAACGACGACGACGGTCATTGCCTGAAGTTGCTATGCCAACGAAGCAGCGACGCTTACGCTAACGCTAACGTTGACATTGGCGTCGTTGCCGACGTCGACGCTACGTCACATCCGACAAAAACCAAACGAGAGGGATGGGGGCGTGTGAAAATACTTGAGCGCCGACGCGGCCCACATAAGACAAAACGGGCGAACCGAAAATGTGATGGCGTTGCCAGACTGACTGAATATGACATGACATGCACTAAATGCAAATCAAAGAGATTACAAGATTAACATAGCACGAGTTAACCAATTGCACTTACAATTTTTAATTGAGAGCGAGAGTTCGTTTCTGACGAGCGTCTGAGTGACAGTCAAAAATGTATACTTCCATTAAAAAAAAAAGTATTCAATTTGGAAATCGTCGGCATTGTTAAAAGCCAATGTGAAAAGCATTGAATTTCTGTACTTTTTTTCTTTTGGGGTATTATTAGTTAAATTCAATTTAAACTTGACCTTTGATGTGCACACACACACACACGAGCATGCACATACACAATAGAAATGCCACTGGTCTCACGCTTCTTGCTTTTAAGCCGCGCCTTTCAGTTTTGTTCAGTAAAAGAAAATTTATAAATGAAGGGACAAAGGAAAGCAAAGAACCCAACACACACACACACATACACACGCATACAATCAACTACAGCCACCGAAGCAGAGTGGTGTCGTCTATAAATAAAAGCGCATTTATCAACAATGAAGCGTGTTCGAAATGCAACAACAGCAACACAAAGGAATACGTATGTATGTGTATGTGCCAGCGTAAGTGTGTGTGCATGTGTAAGTGTATGCATGTGTTGTGAATTGTCTGCTCTCTATCAATTTTGACACTTTAAGCTGTTGTATCGCTCGCTGCTGCGGCTGCGCTTTCAATTTGACGCCGGCAACGGCCTCACCCCTCTCCATACCCAGCCCCACCCACCAGACCAGCACTAGAAGATCGTTGTAGCCATCACAGATCCATGCTTTGAGCTCAGACAAGATACGTAAATTAAATTGATTGTGCAGGAATGCGTACACTCGGCCGGGGGCCGGCCAACTGGACAAACATTAATTTCATGTCATACCACAAGCAAACACACACAACACACATACAAGCAAATGTACACACACATTCCATTTGCTTGCATTGTCGTACAATTGTATAGGGCATTTATAGCACATGATAAGTGCGCGCGCACTTAAAGTCGCAAACAGACGTAATTGAACTTTTATAAACTAATCAAACAAACGCCCACGGTCTCTCCTTCTTCTTTCCTCATTGTGCACTTTCGCAGCACAGAGAAAAAGAGTGAGAGGGATCTTTGCACGCATTTGACAGCTGACACACACACATAGAAATTGCATCTCAACTCTCATTCCTTTCAATTTCTTCAATCAGCCGCTAGGCGGCGTCTAACAGCCGACCCGCAAGTGCAAATAGATGCAAATAAAGAGTATAATAAGAAAAGGAACAAAGTGCAGTAGACACAATAATAAAATACGAAATTTATACACACATACACACGCAAGCAGACGCTATTATGTGTGTGGCATACAGCAGTGAGCAAGAAAATAGTATTAACTTTAAAAAACTTATAGAATTAAATGCTTGTTTTACATAGAAAAAATCAATCTGCACAGCCCTTATTTAAAATGCAAAAGTTTTTACTGGATTTGCTAAGTATGAGGGTTTAATGACTGGCAAAAATGTTCGGTTTTAAGTGCTACTATTTTTATGCACGCCACTGTAAGTTTTGTCATCACAAGTGCAAGCTGTGCACATTTGTCATATTATTTGCTATTTGATATATGCTGCTGCTGCTGCTGATAAGCCCCGCCTAAATATAACTCAAACCAAATCAGAAATCAAATTTATATATGCATGTAAATAAATACATTTATTACGTCCAGTTGTAACAACTGCAATAATATTTTCGTAGCCTACGCAGAGAAAGAAGAAGCTAAGATTAAGAAGTGTGTGCGAAAAGTACACAAGAATGCGACGAAAAAGAAGAACAACAATACAGTAGCGTCTCAATGAATGTCTCAAGTAACCGGATATAATTGGTTGTCGTTGCATTGTGTTGTTGTAGTTGCTGTTGCTGCTGTTAAAGGAAAGGATATGTTCGTAAAATGAGTGCATTCCATAATTAGTAACGAGTACATTACATGCAACAAACGTCCCAAGAATAAGTCACAATACATATTCAAAACTTAAGTAAATATATTTTTCAATTATCATTTCCGGTCAAGTTGTTGTTGTTGTTTTTGTTTGTGGCATGTCTTCAAGTGTCTCTGAATGTCTCACATTTACTGATATAATACTTGTCAGTCAAACATAGCCCAAATTTAAATACAAATACATGTGTGCACACGCATACACATATAGTCTGATATAACGGTAGTGGTCAATACACGCTTTACTATCGGAACGAAAGAACCCCCCTTCTTCAAAAGTAATGTGATAAAAAGAAAAGAAATTACAGTAGAGATGGGCATGGACTGCAATTTTTCGGTCCAGCCCAACACGGTCCAAAATTGAAAATCCCAAACACGCACACACACGCACGCTCCAAAATTTTGGAAACACGACCCAACACGGCCCAACACGAAATTTTTTACTTAATTTTTGTTTATACTTTTTTTGTATATTTTATTAAATTTCCACGTTTTTGCGTTCAATTTTCAATATGTATAACAATCAAATATTATAATTTACAAGTTTTTGTACAAAAATAATAGTTTGTCAAGGTTGGAGCTCGAAAGTCGAGTACGTCGCTTATTTAAAATTTGCCCCGAGGTTGAAAACACCCTTTCGCTCGTAGCTGAGCTAGCTGGAATACTTAATACTCTTCGGGCTAGTACCCATAGCCCTTTATTTTGGTATTTTTTGTCAATTTAAATTTAAAAAAAAATGTTCGTGTTTTTTCGTGTTCATGTTGCTCTGAACGAACACGCACGCCCATGGACAAAATTCAACTTTTCAACACGCTCACGCGGGCGCCCGTTCGTGTCACGACGTGACACGATAAAACCCAGCCCATGCCCAACTCTAAATTACAGTAATAGAAAGAAAGAGGAAGTGTCTGTAGAAGGCAAGCCAACACACAATCCAAAAGCCCACTTAATTGATAAACGAATGAGGCACAAAGAAAACTCCATATCAATTGCATATTGAATATGATTCAGAAAGTTTTTGTGCTTAACAATAAATAGGATGACGATTTAATTCTTGATTTTGGGTTTCTCAGAATCATATCTGCCTAGTGCACAGTGCACCCATACATAGAGTGAGACCTACGTGACTCGTCCCACAGTCTTTTTTTCTTTCTTTCGTTTTTTAAGATATATCTATATCTGTGTGTGTTAAATCAGTGTGAATCTTGGCAAACATTTTGTAGACAATTTTCTGGGTATGCGCGCATATGTTCAGTGCGATGTATCTAAACTGACAGTAGCGCAGGTAGATAAGTCCGCAGATAGCGACATATAAAAAAAACTAGAAATCTCTTCTGTTTCTTTCTTTTTGCAAGCGATCATATTACAAATCACTTTTAATCAGAGTGGGGTGAATAACAACAGTTATCTTTGGGGTTTTAGTGCCGAAAATAGAGTTGACTTAACACTGACGTCCTCTAAATAAATTTTAAAGTTGCTTCTCAGCACTTTATTTTCGACCATTACCGGTTTATAAGGATCGATAAATATATCGAGCGATAATATAATTCAGAGCTGACAAAAAACCAAATGTTGAAGTTGGCAACATTCTTGAAGCGAACCAGATCAGAGCCCACTCACTGACAAGGTACGGCAACGTTTGAGGAGGGCAAGTGCAAAAACAAAACTTGAATCCACTCACACACACATATATACACTCACTCACACGCACGCATACACAGTAATATCAATATTGTCGAAGGATGCGGATGCAAGTAGAAAGCGTAGCTGAAAAAAAGTGGGCTGCGGTTGCTTGCTGAACCGGTTGGTGCCATTCTTGTTCTTTTTCTCTCTTTCTAGCTCTCTCTCTCTAACTATCGCTGTCTTGTTCTATGTTTCCCCGCTTGTCGGTCGGTGTTGTAGTCTTCCGATTTTGCGGCTAATTAAAACACATAAGCGTGCAGCAGAAAAGCTTAGTGTATGTGTGTAAATTGAGTCTTGTACTAAAATGTAGTGGCAAATTATATAGTAAACGTATTAGTTTGTGAGTGTGTGTGTACATAGTTTGTTGTAGTAGAAACAAAGGCGAATGCCAATTAGTCACCAAAGTTGGTGATGGCCAGGGATGGTTTGGTTTCACTTAGAATTGAGTTGTCACAAGTGGCGGGCTCTCAGTTTTCTGATTAGAAATTCAAAGCGCTGCACAAAGACGCACAAGCACACACACACACACACACACACACACAGAGTCAGTCAGTCATTCAGTTAGTCCGCACTCCGGACCACTTTGGTATTGTAAACGGCATTTTAATACATCCATAAATAATTCATAAGGCACTACGACAATTGGCAAAAATCGACGCCTGCTGCTTCTGCTTACATATTTCCGGTACTTACTCTCTTTGTCGTGTGTCGTTGTCGTCGCTGTTGTCTTCGCCGACAGCTGCGCGGGTGGCCACAGATAATAAATAAGTGGGAGGAAGACCCTTTATTTTTATATCTTTTTTTTTTCTGCTAAGCAATTGTTTTGGCACAATTATAATGAGTTGAATAGAGAGCTTTTAATTAAACAGTTTATAATGTGCAAAGCACTTTCATCCACAAGTAAACCACCACGCACAAGGCACACTAAAAATGAGGAATTACTCGATTCGTTAAGCACAGAAAAAGCCGTCGCACAAATATAAACCGAAACCCACAAACCGTTCAAGTCAAACAACAAACGACGACTGTTGCTGTTGTACGACTCATGATCAGCGACGAAGCAGAAGCAGAAGCAGAAGCAGCAGCAAAAAAATAAAAAGCAACACAAAAAGAAACTTCTACTTCAGACGACGCTTACAGCAGTGCAAGCAAGGCAGAGGCAGAGGCAACGGCAACGGCAAAGGCATAACCAGAAGGCAGAAAGGCAGACAAAGAGAGAAAGGCCGGAAGCGTCGGCAGCGGCGTCAACAGCTGAAATGCGGGCTCCAGAGACAAGCAGCACAATATTATTGCATTGCATTGAGTGACCATCATCAGCTATCGATAAAAGCGATAGTGATATTGTTGTTGTTGCTGTTGTTCTTTCGCTGCTTCTGTGTGCATGTAATGCGTAAGGAGTCAATAACAAAACTAATGAGCCTTGGCGTCGGCAGCGATACGCACATTGTGTATGCATATGCATCTACATATACATACATATGTATTTATGCATGTAGTTGTGTGCATGTGTCTGTGCATATGGACACACTTTATTGCTTTATTTTGCCATTCATGCTTCACACAATGACCCCACATGGCAGACAGCGGGCTGCAGCAACTTTAAATAAACAATGACATTACAATGGAAAAAACGCAAGAATGAGGGGAGAGGGAGCGTGAAAGTAGAATTATAAGTGTAGTCTCTTTCTTCGCGCAGTGCTCAGCAAATTTCTTGTTGTTGTCTGTTAATTGCTTAAATTTAGCCTGATTATTGTATTGGTTATCAATTAATTGAAACGAACTTCGTTGACGGTAATCGAAAAAAAAGAACATTGCATAGAAATTCGACTGCACTTGGAAAATGAACCAAAAAAACAAAAATTGTGTAGCTTGCGAATGCCAAAGTGTTGACATGACTTGTCAGTGGCTCACACCCGCCGGCAGCCGCTTCCTCTCCACCATCCCCAACCCCAGCCACACAAATACGCTCGCAACATGTGTGTAAAAGATGTGTCTTGGAGCAACGCTCCGTCACTCCATCATCTCCTCAAGCGACGCCATTGCCGTTTTGCTCTTATACATGCTCTTGTGCATGTGTGAGTATGCGTATGTGTGTGCGTATTCTTGCGGTTTGCTTTGAATACTCGTATATTTTCATCAAGGCAGCACATTTTTATGCCACTTTGCTTCCCTCCTCGCACTCCTAAACAAAATCAATTCTAACCACTTGAAATAGTAATACGCCAAGTAGTTGCTGCTTTACAGACACACACACGCGCACTACACACAGCAGTGAGCAAGAAAATAGTAGTGTTTTGGTTTTTGGGAAAGTTATTAAATATAAACTTTTGAAAATAAATCTCTTCAATACATTCCAAATTTAAAAGTTTTTATCGATCAAACTGTTACTGTTAAGGAGGGAATATTGAGTGCTACTATTTTTTTGCTCACAACTGTACGTAGTAGATAGATATTTGAAGGTATGTTTGCAATTATTTGTTTATTTATAGTTGGCGGTGGCGCGCAATTTAAATTGTTATTAATGCTAATTCAGCAACAGAAGCGGCAGCCTCTTTATATTGTATAACAAATAAATATATACCACAATCAAAAATATGAAAATATTCATAGACCAAGCAAAAATCAATCTGTAACAATAACAAACAAAATCCAAAAGATGATATGAGACGAGATGAGAAAGCACGAAACGAGAGACAGGTTGATCCGTTGGACGTACGCTCGGTATCCGTCTCTGTCTCTAACGGGTAGATAAGCGGCCATAAACTCGGAGGGAGATCTGTGTGCGAATAGGAACGCGAACGGGAACGGTATTGGAAATGGGAATGTGATGCTGCCTGCCTGATCGGCACAAATTGCGTTGTTTAAGAAAATCGAGCACTTGTTTAATGGCTGTGGTTCTTGTTGTTGCTTTGAAGAATTCTTTAGATATTGAAAATAGTGCACAGTGGACACTACCTAATAATGCTTAATCATTATATACAAGATCCAATATGGAAAACCTTTGTAACTTTTTTAAAAATTAATTAAGCTCATTTTATTCAACAAATTATAAACACTTCGTCATATATTTGCTGAATATCGTTTTACTATTTTATTTCAAGCTCTTTGTAAAACAGCTTTCCTAAACGAATTTCGTTTTAAATGATTTATATATTATTTTTTAGCGATATCATTAAAAGATTAAGACCATATATTGCCTAACAATGCAAATCACCTACACCCAACCACAAAATGCACTTGGTGGAAGGTACGTAACGGTATAGCAAGTATTACCTCAAAACTTATTTGCGTTTATGGCAACCGCAGTCGGTAACAACGCACACAAGCAACTATAACAAATTCCCCTTCAATAAAACAGTAACTGCACACAACCCCCGCCAAGAGACTCTCGCAAATTGTGAAATTCGAAACGACTTCAATCCCAGATCCGAACTGAGTTTTTTTTTTTTAATGCATTTCAGAATCGCAGTCTCAATATTAAATAAATAAAATCGAAATTCTTTACACTGCAACACACACAGGGACACTTGGAGGATCGTCAGATACAACAGTACAGTGAAATCTCTAATAGCGGAACTAGATACATATGAATGCGAGTGAGAAATAAGAAAATAATGGTTAACAATAATCGTAAATTTATAGGATAATAAATTGGTCGAGTCAGTGCGTTTCCATTGCACTTACAAGCACACACAACACACGCACACAAATACACATACTCCCACTGCCAGGCACGTAAGCAGCGACGCCAGTTAGGGCGGTGGCTGACTGGCAGCCTGTCTCTGGCTACTGTCGTTTAGTTTGACTGACTGCAAAATTGCGACGCAATATTTTTTTGCAATGAAAGACAACAACAACAGCAACGAAGGTTATTGAACAGCATGAAAACGATCCTAAGGGATTGTGAGAGACAGAAAGAGAGAGATAAAAAGACAGACCGAGAGAAATTAAATCTGCAAAGATAATCAAAGCGGGACACGAAAGTAAAAGTCGCATTTGCTTGTATGTTGTATGTGACCAAGGATATTTTTAGCAATTCAAGTCCATGAACGTGTTGGCAAGTGTAATCAGACGAGACTACTCAAACAAAGAGCAAACTCAACACAAGACAACGACAATGAAAAATAAGTCAAGTCAGGCATCTTGAACTAGGCAGACAGCCGCACAGCCACAGACAACGCACATGTACGTATACGTATACATACACGCACACTGACACAAGTAGCGGCAGGGTAAGGAAAGGAGCGAGCGAGCGAGTGACAGCACAAAGCATAAAAAAGGATAAATGAAGCACGCAAGGGAAGAATGTGGAAAAGCAACGTAGAGCGCAAAACAGGCAACAGAGAGTGAATGAGATAGTGGAGTTTGAGAGAGAGAGAAAGAGAGCAAACGGATACAAAGCCACCGGCAGCGACGCCGACAGAGGCGACATAGTGGCAACGCCGACGCAATTGCAGGCGGCACACCCAAAAATGAGGAAAAAAGAAACAGCAATAACACCAAAAAACGTTTACTTGCCGGCAAGGAAAAACACTGGTTTTTTACATTTCTGAAACAAAGAAAAGCCGGCAAGCTTTTCTTATAATCTCATCTCAGAAAATACCCTCATTTAATAAAAAATATTTTTTCTTTCTACGCGCCCAGCCCAAATACACACACACACACGCTCACAAACTAGAGAATGGCGTCCTTTTTGAATTTCGATTGTTACAGTTGTCTGTGACACTTGTATCAATAAAACGTTATGTGTTTTAATGTGGTACAGTTAATTGAACACATTTTATATATGAGAAACTTTTAAGCGCTTATTTGAGTACACACTTTTAAGTCATAATTCACAAAGCCTCGTCCTACACTCGCATTCACACACACACACACACACACATGTACAAAGCGTTATACAGAATTTCAACAGAGGCACTAACACACACAAAGGCACTCAGACAGCTTGGCTTGGTTTTTCAAATTTCGTTTTTGCCATTTTTTTTTGCGCTTTTCGAACTTGTTTTGAATTAAATAAAAATTGTAAATGCATTTACCTGGCTCGTTACTCGTATTAAACCACACGCACTTTGTTCTTATATGTTGATTCTCAAATATAAACCGCTTTTTATTCTTTCTTTTAAACTACTTTCTGTCTCTTGTAGAGCTCTTAAACAAACCGAATGCGATGAAACACAAAGAGTGTGTGTGAACGAGTTGGGCACATTTTTTTCATGCTCGTCTCCTTAGTGCATCTATCGCTGTTATCGATAGTTGTAAAATCGAGAAACTGTGTATGAAGTCAGTTTGATTCAAGTTGAAATAATTACATTACAAAACTGAAATAAGTAATGTTATTTTAATTTTTGGTTATTCAAATAGGTTTGTTGATCTGCAATTAAATTGTTGACTTTACAAAGCATTTTAATTTTAAATTAAACGAAATAAGAAAAAAGTTATAATTTGATTCGATTAAATACATAATTTTAAATATCGATAATACTAGAATCAATCATCGTTTTTTCGATGTTATTTAGTATTTTAGTTCATTTTATTTTGATGCCTTTTTTGCATTTTCACGTAGACGGTCTGCTTGTGTGTCTATTGCTAAGTTTCGGCGGGAAATAGCAGCCCGTGAATTAAACATCAAAATTTAAACGAAACTGAAGCAAAACAACAAAATCAAAGATTAATTTGATACGAACGATGCCACCAACGCCAAAAGCAGAAGCGCCAGCTGTTCTCAAAAGATACTGTGGGCTAGGTGACCATCATCTACGGGCGCCGCACAAAACTATAAAGAATGAAAGAGTCCTTCGTTTCGCCAAGCGTATCAACGCCGAGATACGAAGCACGACGCTCGTCTGTGGCAATTGCTTGGATACACTAGAGAAAATCTTCCAAGTTAAGCATCGACACAAGGTACAACAGCAAAAGGCACAGGCACAAGCGAAAGCCCAAACGAATTCCATATCAGATGTGAGTTCAAGCCAACAGCAGTCTCAACAAAGTGCTGGCATACTGCTAGTGGATCCACCAACAACATCCTCTAGCTCATCCACTAGTCTGACAACCGTTGGCGAGGTATCGTCAACCTCGATCGGAGTCAAACGAAAACGCTCGGCATCAGCTCAGTCACAGCGTACAGATGACCCTGATGCCGACGATTCCATGCTTAGTCTGAATGCGGTGAATGGAACACGACTGCCACATATACAACCGATTCCCAAGCGTCGCCAGACGGTGCATTTAAATCAACCCGCAATGGACATTTACCTGGCTGGCACTACGGGAGGTTGAATACATCTAATTAATGCTTAAGGACTAAAAGACTGTTGCATCGATTCGGTGTCTGGCTCGAATGACTTAATGAAGTCTAACTGGAGTTAAATGTTATAATTTTTAGCGTGTCATATATGAAAGTGGAACTAATTTACATATGTATTTTGTGTGTTAATAATAATTATAGTTAAATAATCTCTAAAGATATATTAACAAACTTCATTGATTTACTTTTGAAAATAAGTAAAGTGTACTTAAAGTCCCATACAAAAGTATTGGCAATTGAATAATTCCGTTTATTATTATTTATGATATGTTGGTATTTTATTTTAAGGGAGGCGTCATGCAACATATGTCGTGTGTGAGCTACACCGCTCGATAAGCGCAACTATCGATTTGCCGTTATCGTTGTGAATCGCAACACATTAACAAAAACAACATTGATAAAGTTTGCTTTAACCGCAAATTAGAGTGAAAAATGGACTAAGTAAATATAAATAAATAAGTAATGGAGCCAATGTCAGAGCAGACGCTCAATTAGGCGAAGCAGCTACATTTGACGTCTGTATGTGTGACGACACACAAATCCCACATACATACACACACGTACTATTCCGTTTCCATGATAGAGATAAAAAAAAGTGGTGTGTCTTCAGGCAGGTAAACGATATCAACTCAAAAGCAACTAAGATAAAGTAGCCAAAGTTATTTACTGTTTTTGGTTGCTATTTTAGAACGTCATGGGCTGCATAACAAGCACCAATAAACTGCACGAACTGAGACAGGATAATGTGTTTCGGGTGCGTGTGGCCCACCTGCAGCCCAGTGGGCCAGAGGCAGCGATAATACGCAGTGGCTACTTGGAGTTGACGCCACGTGAATTGATCTTTTTGACACCTGGCTACGATCCAATTGTGTGGGCACTGCAGCACCTACGACGCTATGGCCTCAATGGAGATCTCTTCTCCTTCGAGGCGGGCAGACGCTGTATGTCCGGTCCAGGAATCTATACGTTTCGCATCCACAATGCGGAACAACTGTATCCAATGTTTCAGCGCTACATAAATGCCGTCAACACAGATGCCTTTGCACAGGTGGAACGTGAGCGGGAGCGAGAACGCGAGAGAGTCAATTCCACGCATTCGGTTCTCTTGGGACGGGGTGATGTGCAGCCGCATAGCAACAATTACTTGGAGCCGGCTCCAATGTTGGCGCGTGCCGCCCTGCAGGTGCAACAGCAGCCTAGTGATGTGGCTGCCACAGCGGGTGATTCACCTGACATGTTACCCAATCTTCAGCTGATTGTGGGAGAGACGACCAATGGCATCTACTCGGGGAACCTACAGTCTCCGATCACGCCGGGTGCCTACATCAACACCAATACGAATGTCTACTTTGATCAGCCGCTGCATCGGCTGCTGCAGGAGCAGAACAGTCGGAGCTCACCCTCGGAGGCGACACCGACGTCAACGAACAGCGCCTTCAGCACCATGAGACGGCAGCCTCAGCAACAGCATCAAGCGGTGGATGTGCCACCGCTAGAGTCTGCGCCAGCTTTAAACGAAACGCTGCGCTTGTATGCCAATGTGGAGACACCACTTAAAACGTTTGATATACCGCCAGGATCAGCGAGTGGCAGTGAACGTTGTTACGAGAATATAAATCGCTTGGATTTGCCGCTGTTACCACGAGACAGCTCCCAGCAATCTGTGACATCCACATCCACTCAGCAGCAACAACAACAGCAGCAACCACCACAGCCTGTTACTCCCACCAGTTTGCCAGGTGTTAACTACATTGTTCTAGACCTGGATCAACCTCGTAGTCCAGTGCAGAGTTCGCCCAAAGCGGTGAGCAATGGTTTCGGCAGTGGACTCTCCTTGACCATCACAGCACCCGTGACACCGGAAGCAGGAGCAGCATTGGATACGTCTGTTGCAGCCCAGAATCGTGTATCCACTGTGGTAACAACTGTCGCTACAGTAGCCACAACAACACCAGAAACTGTTTCCACTCAAGGTTACTCCACCATCGACTTTATACGCACCTATGCACTGAACAAATCCTCAACGGCTCCGAACCACGATGGTGATATGCCGGTGATCTGTCAGCATCATCAGGATCACACGCACGAGGACTGCGAGCTGCGTATCACGAGGCACAGCAAATGTGTGCGGAAGGCCTACTCTATCAGCGAGTAGAGCAACTAGTGTCGAGTGAAATGGTTAACGAGTGGATCAAGTAACGAGTTATGAGCTACAGGTGAAAGTTTGGCAGACTTGTACGTACAGCCTACGCTATCAGGGAGGAGATTGAGCAAAGGAACGAGTAAGAAGTGGGTGAAGGAACGAATAACGAGCTGCAAGTCAAAGGCTAGCAGATAGGTGCGTAGAGTCTACACTATTGGCGAGTAGATCTTGTGAAGCAAAGAGTAACGAGTTAAAGCACGAGCAATCAGCGAATTGAAAGGAACGAAACAATGTGTAGACTAAAAAACGTTATGAGGCTTAAAAAATATGTGCAATAGGGGATGCAAGCAAATATTGATTAGTAAAACGAGTGACGATACTCAAACAGCAAGTAAACTAAACGTTTTTAGTAACCAAAAGCTGTAAACAGGAAAAGTATAGAATTTTGAAGGAAAGATACGAGTAACAAGCGAAAAAGAACGAGTAAACAGTGGCGAGTATTAAACTTAAAGTAGTTGAATGAGTGGCAAGCAGTAAGCAAGTAGCGAGTAGTTTAATGAGGCATAGCAAATGTGTGTTGAACTGAAGACAATAGCGAGTAGAAGCTACAAAGCTGGCGAGAGAACTTGTACAGACTCTGCTCCTCATGAAAACAGTTTTGAAGCCAACAGAAACAGCGAATGAATAGTGCAAGTAACTAGTAATGTACTTAAGCAGCGAGTAAATAGAAACGAGTGAGTATAGGAACGAGTGACGAGTGGAAAAGCTAGCACAACGAATTTACCAAAGAGACGGGCTAAGGCTGCAACCCGTTATATATTTTAAATAGACGAGAACTCACACAAATACTTAAACATACACACAGACACACACACTCACAAATTGTAACCAGGTTGTTTCAATGTATGTACTTATTGTTTATTACGCACATACGTACACATTACATGCATAAATTATGTATAAGTATTTTTTACACACACATACACACGGGGCTGTTTAGTGCTAGTCGTTTTAAAGTAAAACATAAAACATTTTGTTCAAATTAATTATTATTAGTGAAAATACAACATGAAAGGCTTTTAAATTGTATAAACAAATTAAACTATAGGATATAAATATATACTCGTTAGTAGTTAAGGGCGCATACATACATAAAATATATAAACAAATATATATTAAAGGTGATTACTTATGTAATGTGAGCATAAATTTCTTGTTGTTGCCAAAAAGTGTAAAGGCTACGGCCCAAAAGTTGACCAAGGCTTGTTTAAATTAATTTGTTAGCAGCTTTAAGATAACCAAAACGCAGTAAACTTAATTTTGATACATAGTACATACATATATTGCTTGATTGTTATCCAAAATTGTTAGGAATTCGAAATAACAAAATGAAAAGAAAAATTTATGATATGAGTTATAATAATAGCAGCAGCCAGCATATTATGTAATTGCTTATGTCTATGGATTGCCAAAAGCAAATTTTAAAAAATATTTGTATTATTATTGTTAGTGTCTAAGACGAAGCTGTGCAATAAAAACCATTAAAGAAAACTTCCAAACTACTTTTATCAATTTCAAACTTAACGGACAGCTGGCAACGATTAAAGCACAAAGCCTTAACCGCTGAAAATTATCGATAACAAACCGATTCATGCTTGTCCAGTGTGTACACACGTTTGTTGCGTGCATTAAACGTCTGTGCTGCGTATTTACCGTTTTAAACTCAAATACAAAGCAGAACGCAAAACAAAGAATGAGTGATTAATGAAGTTTGCGCTTCATTTATTGTAAAACGAATTCAAATTAGTTAGTGTTCTGAGTACTCAAATAAGTGGAAAAAGTGTCTCGTATTTGTGTTACTAATTTTTGTAGTATATGTAACGACGTCACGCTAATTTATTATCAGTATCAATTGCGCTCTGGACACTGTTTGCCATGGTCGGACAGTTTAGCAAATTTTTATTGCTCTTGACATTGCTGCTACACCAATTGACCTCGGGACAGTGTCGTCAATTCGGTGCGAATCTTGTGCGTCGTGTGTCGCCCCAAACATCTCCAGATGTGCAGGAGGAATCCGTGCGTCAGCTCATACAGCGAGTCGTGGGCAACGAAGCCTCCAAATTGTTCAATGTCGAGGTCAACAAGCTGCTGGACATTAGGAGCTATCAGGTAAAGTCATCCCGGTTGCAGTTAAAGCTGCAAAAGGAGAGGGGTGGGAATGATTTAGTTACTTAATAAGTGCATTGATTGGGGTCTTTTTAAAGAGTCTTGAATAGCAAAGGCCTAAGTGTGACCACCGACTATAAAATACCCTGCACTTTTTGGTTTTTAACATGTGTTATGTTAAAAATCTAAAGTTTTTTTTAACCAAACACTGATTTTTTAACTTTTCTTCAAATGAAAGCTATATGATATAGTCTTCCGGTTCCTAATAGATCTGATCAGCATATATAAAAAACATACTATGTACAGTATGTGTCAGTTTCGCTGAATTATCTTTAGAAGTAAAAAAGTTTTTCCTACTAAGTTGGGCAAAGATACACCAAATAATACCCAAAATATGCAGTGTGAGTTTGCTTGAAATATTCCAAAAACTTTTCAAGTTATGCAATTTTTGAAATAAATTTCATTGACAAACTTGATCTGTGTGCAGCATGAACGACTTAAAATCCCAATACGGTGTCTGGTAAACGCATTTATTCTAAAGCAATCCTCTCAAAACTTAATACTGGGTATGTCAGCGTCGATCAGTCATATTTATTGAATTTGTCCCCTTCTTTCTCCACAGATCAGTCTGCAGGACGATGGCAAAGTGCTCATAGTTGGCTGGGATGGCGTCTCTGTGTGCAGGGGCTTCCACTACTATCTGAAGTATGTGCTGCACAGGGATGTGGAATGGTTCAAAACCCAAATCGAGCTGCCCGCGAATCTGCAGCTTCCAAACGTGACGTTACATTCCACATCAGCTAGTCCGATCATTTATTATCAAAACGTTTGCACCTGGAGCTATAGCTTTGTGTGGTGGAATCTGGAGCAGTGGCGCAGACACATCGATTGGATGGCCATGATGGGCATAAGTCTATCGCTGGCACCCAACCAGGAGGCCATCTGGGAGGATGTGTACAGGGAGCTGGGACTCAGCGATGCCGAAATCGATGCACATTTCGGTGGACCGGCATTCCAGGCCTGGCAACGCATGGGCAACATTCGGGGCTGGGCAGGACCATTGCCACCGGAGCATAGGAGACTGCAGCAACTGTTGCAGCAAAGGATTGTGCAGGCACAACGTGATCTGGGCATGAGTGTGGCACTGCCGGCATTCGCTGGACATGTGCCGGTGGCCATGCGACGCATCTTTCCCAATGCCAGCTATTCAATGGCACAGCGCTGGAATCACTTCCCGGATCCCTACTGCTGCACACTCTTTGTGGAGCCCGAGGATGCACTTTTCCAGCAGCTGGCCACAATGTTCCTGCGTCGTGTGGTGCACACTTATGGCTCCAATCACATCTACTTTTGTGATCCCTTCAACGAAATGGAACCAAGAATTCCCGAACCTGAGTATATACGCGCCACATCCAAGGCCATCTACAAATCTATGCGATCAGTGGATGTGGATGCAGTATGGCTGCTGCAGGGCTGGATGTTCCTTCAGGTGGACTATTGGACAGATCCGCTAATCGAGGCCTTTCTTACCGCCGTGCCACGTGGAGGGATTCTGGTGCTCGATCTCCAGAGCGAACAGTTTCCACAGTATCAGCGAACCAAGTCCTACTATGGCCAACCATTCATCTGGTGCATGTTGAATAATTTCGGTGGCACACTGGGCATGTTTGGATCAGCAAAACTGATCAACACAGGCATTGGATCAGCTCGCTCCATGATCAACAGCACCATGGTCGGAGTGGGTATTACACCGGAGGGCATTAACCAGAACTATGTAATGTTTTCCCTTACTCTCGAGCGTGCTTGGAACTCAAAGGATTTGGATTTGATTGAATGGTTTGATCAGTTCACCCACTCACGCTATGGAGTTAATGATACACGTTTGTCCCAGGCATGGCAGCTGCTACACGGCAGCGTCTACGATTTCCATGGCATGCAACGCATGCGTGGCAAGTACGTGTTGAACCGCAGACCTGGATTGAATCTGAAACCCTGGACATGGTACAATGCTTCCAGCGTGAACGAGGCCTGGCAGCTTCTACTTTCCGCAAAGGAGATTGTGCCGCTTGAGGATGATCGCTATGCCATCTATGAGCACGATCTGGTGGACATAACACGACAGTTTCTCCAATTAAACATTGATCACATCTATGTGAATTTAAAGTCCTCGTACCGCAAGTCACAGCTCACACGCTTTCAGTACTTGGCCGCCAGATTACTCCAAATGCTGGACGACATGGAACGCATACTGTCCAGTGGAGCACACTTTCTGCTCGGATCATGGCTGGAGGATGCCAAACAGCTGGCGCCCCGCCCTGATCTGCGTGGTCTCTACGAGTTTAATGCACGAAATCAGCTGACTGCCTGGGGACCCAATGGGCAGATACTCGACTATGCCACCAAACAGTGGTCTGGTCTGATCCGTGACTACTATCAGCCTCGTTGGAATATGTTCCTGGACGCCGTCACGCTGGCCATGCAGTCGAATATACCCTTCAATAGTACCAGTTTTAAGCAGCGTGTGGCCAATGAAATCGAATTGCCGTTTAGTAATCTTACCAAGGTGTACCCAACGAAGCCAGTGGGAAACACTTGGCTCATTTCCCAGGACATTTACATCAGGTGGAATTCGTTTGCCAAGGATACCGAATTCCTGCACAATAATCGCTTGAAGGTGAACTTAGTCGAGCACTGATTAGCAGAGACCATAATGATTATAGCAAAACCAAATATTTATTTAAAGGAGAAAACATTTAAAATATTTAAGTGATGCAAACGAAATGTAATCAGTTTTGCGTTTTATTTATAAAAATAAAAAGAATTATAATTGTGTTTAGTTTTGTTCTTTTAAATATAAATATAAAAAATAATCATTACTTTTTAAATAAAAATTATAGAAAAAAAAACATTTGTATTCAAAACATATTTATTGTTTATTCTACATAATTTCCTCTTGAGTTTTCTCCCACGAAATTGAAAATGAAATTAAGTTGGAATTTAAATTATTAATCATTATTTGCGGTCCCTGCTAAAAAACAATCGCGTCATCAATACATAATTTATATAGGAATATATATGTATATATTTATAAATTTGTTGTGTTTTAATTGATTTTTATTTAAATTAATGTACAAACTAATTTAAATGTAAAAATTTAAACATCTTCATCAATCAATCAATCATACGCATACGAATTTCTGTTTGTTTTTTTATAAAGTTTTTTTTTTGCATACGTGTGTGTGTGTTTGGGTGTATGTGTGTGTGGCTGTGGTACGCACATTATTTAAATGTACAAATTTATTTTATTTATGTTGAGTTTATGCAAGTGTTTACATAGAATTAATTATTCATTAAATTTGTATTGATGTGTGTGTGTGTGGGGGTTGTTCTCTCTGTGTGTGTGTATTGGCAAACTACAGTTACTGTGTGTACTATTATTTACTTTCTTTTTTTGCTGTTGTTCCTATGTGGAAAGTCGTTTGTGGGTATGTAGGGAGTGGGTGGTGCTGGGTCGGTATTTACTTGTTAATTTTGTTTTTATCTTTCATTCATACACGATATTTCTACAATCAGTTTAAAATTTCAAACAATCATTATTATTACTCTTATTAGTGTTTAGTATTTAGTGTTGTATGTATAAATTTAAGCATCCTTCCGACGATGCTTTTACAGCTAAAGGTGAAGGATGAGGAAATTTAGGGTAAGGAGGAGGTGTGTTTGTGTGTGGTTGCTGCTGTTCTTGTGGTTACGGCAAGTACGCAAAAATATGTTTAGTCATATTAATGTATGCAATTCCGCATCAAAACCGCATCATTATAATCATCTTTCTAAATAATTCAACATACATTATCCGCAAACTGTATGCGATGTATGTGAATGTGTTTGTGTTTATGTATTGGGGTTTTTGTGTGTGTGTGTGTGTTGTATTTGTATATATATATATAACGTTTATACTCATATGCATTCAATCAAACAAACATTTATACCTTTTTTTCTCCATATGGGAGAAAAAAACACTCATACATCTCATTATCATTCTTAAGCTTCAATCCATAAGCTTCAACTAACATGCAATCCGAATTATTAGAATCAGATACACGGCATTTATATTTTATTCATCCTGCATATCCTCTGGCAATTCATGTGGATTCAACATGCCCGGAATATTACGTTGCATTTGACGTTTATTGGACTGCTCCATAGCCAATGCCGCTTCACGTTCCTCCAGATACAAATCTGAATCGTCCTCGCCGGTGGCCTCCTACAAAAGTTAAAACCAATTTAATAACAAAATTAGAATATGTAGTTTATAAATATTTAACTTACGCGTATCTGTATAAGAAAATCTCTCAAATGCTCCTTAAATGCTTGCACATTCTCATCCAAATTGAAAAGGCCAGTGACAAAGACTTTGATCTGATTATCTGATAAATGATTAAATGCCGATTTTAGCAATGAGGCCACATACTCCTGTATGAATAACATATTATCGGGTATGGGTCCCAGATCTACGGTTATTTTACGATTCTCTACCAATGAGAACATGTAGGCCAAGATGATAGCATGATTTGGCAAACCGGCCGTATGCGATGTATCAGTTACCACTGAGAAGATTTGCATAAGTATATCCGTAAAATAGGTCTGATAGAAACTCTGCGCCGCATTCGGATGTTGTTCCAGATTTTGCAGCATCTAAAAGGTAAAGCAATATATATTTTTAAGCGTATTCATTGGGAAAGTGTAACAAACTTACTTTGTACAGGATATTTAAGCCCATATCAGCCACGTTGCGCATTGTGTGCTTAAAGGCCCAAACGACAGAGTCAAAAACAAGCTTAAACTGGGCCGGCGGTATGTTAAGGAACGCCTTGAAGCAATGGGCATTGACCGCTTGCAGCAGCTCATAGAAACTTAGACGATGCTGTGGGAAATCTTCGAAATTCTTGTTGATCATGTCCAGCGTGCTATCAAATACGGCATCAAAGATTTTTGGTACTTCATTCGTGATATGCTGACGCAATTTGTGCACAATCGTTGCCATCGCACTCAGTACTTTGGGTTCACGCGCCGACGGAATCTTACACCGCTAAAAGTGAGAAAATATATCAAATATTAGAAAGTTTAAATGGGATTTATTTGCAAACTCTAGCCTTTACTCACCTGATAGTCCAGCAAGATGGCGTCTAATAAGGGCGGTATAAAGTTGTCCATAACTAATTGATTGTCATTGGAGCGCGATACCCATTCGGCTATCAAATTGAGCGTCTCCTTCTTAACCACATGCATTGATTTAATCAGCGGCTGATTGTTTACATTAACGCCATTCACTTCAATCGCTTGTATGATATTCTCCGACGTGATCTTGTACACATTGAGCATATCCAAATAGATGCGACCCAATTGAATGACATAAGCGTGTCCTAATGCCTTGCAAGCCGCCACATTTGTCTTCAATATGCTGCCAAGTTGCTTAACCGCCGTCATGTTCTTTAGAAAATCGACATTTTTCGATGCCCGCGATATAATGTCATCCCAGACTTGATTCGGCAGCAACATATAACGTTCAATTAACGCATCCTGTTGCACCTGATCGACCTGGGCCGAGATCATATACCCAACTGCCTCATAGAACGTGTGCACCTAAAACAATAAGTTAAATATTGAAATTTGTTTATATAAATCATTGTAATTTAAGTTAGAACTCACCTGTTGTGGCTGCAGATCACAAATAATGCTGCTCATTGTGCTCAGTATTTCGTCAATGAAGGTGCACACCTCATTTGGCTGGATTGTGACAAAATAGCGACGACATTTGATTGCAATCTTGATGAATGTGTCACAGGCCATGTCCTGGACACCATCGTGCGTCTCGTGCATAAATTCAAAGAGCTTATTGACCACCGTCTTTAGGAATTTCCAATGAGCACGCAGAAAACGTGGATACTGTCCAACCACATACATAATATTGGATGCAATTATAGCCTTATTGTCCTTGCCCTTCTTTTGCTCACAGAGGCCAAGCAGATCCTTGATGACAGTGACCAGAAAACGTTTCTCATCCTCCTCACAGAAGGCACCTATGCGAAAAATGCAAGAAATATTGGGTTAGAGTGCTTACACCGTAACTAGTTTTTAGTTTGTTTTTTAAATATTTTGAAACCTACCTGATATCGAGCCAATGGCCCAGCACAGAGTGTTGAGATTTTTCCACGAGAATTCGGTGCCATTGACCTGGTTAAGCAGCTTAAGGGTCATAATGCGATCAGTGTCCACACAGTCCAAATGAGTGAGGAATACCAAAGTCTCCCTCATATTTTTATACAAATTGATGGAATTCGTGTCCTTCATAAATTCGCGTACTACCTCACCGTTCTCATTCTCGACGACAAGAACTTCCTCGGGTTTTGCCATGCGTGAAATCATTATGAAACGAACCTTGGACAGGATGGTGGCATAAAAGCGGCGTCGTGGATAAACTTGCTGTCGCTTTGATGATTCAAGTGTGGGATGAAAGAATTCGGTGTTGTATAGATTCTCAACAAGGCTATTCCAATACTCCAAGCAGATCTTAAATACTTCAACGTCCTCGACCTCACTGATCATGACCAAATACATGAGTGCTTGATTCAGATAATCCACATACTTGGCATCCTCGACTAGTTTGCCGTGTTCTTTCAGAAACGTGCAGAGGAACATTGCCAGATTGAGGACGAGTTCTTGTTCCGTATCGGAGCCACATTGGAACACATTGTTCATATTCATATTCTGACCAATAATTTGATCTAGCTGCACCATTGTATCCTTAAATAGCGTCGCAAAGTTCTCATTATAATTGGCCGCTGTCAGACCGGCAATTTCCGAGAGGCACTTTAGGGTCACATTACGGAACATCGGCACGCTGAGAAACTTAAAGATCAGCGTCTCAATGAGCGTCGTCTCGAATATATAGCCCAATGGTATCCAATTGAGAAAGCGTAACAATGTCTCCAGTGTAACCTGTATTAGTGCCGCATTCATTGAATTATCCAGCACAAACTGGCACAGCGTAAAGATTTGCGAAAACTCTGAGCACATCGTATCCTTTAGATGCTTTGCCTTCGTTTGCGTTATCTGTCCCAAGGAGAAATCAAAGACTTCCTCGCTCAGATTCTTCAGTATAACCATATTGTTCATGCACAAGCTCTCGTTTGTCTTTGATGCTCCGACAATGTCGCTGATGAATGTCTCCCAGTTACGTGGCCATTCACGTTTTAGGATCTGCACCAAAATCATATTTAGCTTATTTAGATAAACTTTGTTCTGCTCCATGATGGCCGGATCCGAGGATGTTTTAATGATCAGACTGACGACATACTTTTTGATGCCTTCGCATTGATTGCGTGGCAGCACCTTCCAGCGTGTTTTAATGACCTCCTCGAGGATTTGAAGTGCATAGAACTTGGTTTGCTGATTCTGTGAATATTCGAGTATGCTGTCGACACGCGTCCATGCCTCTGGATGCTCCTTCAATGTGGTGAGTATCTCCTGAGCCAATCGAAGTTGCTCACCCTGCGATGAGTAGAGTGCCTCAACGATCTTGTCTAGCAGATTAATGTCCAGCTTCTGATTAAAATCGAGCAGTTTGCTCGCCTCATCGGAGCTCAACATCGCCATCGCTTTGTAATAAAAGCAGCGTTCACGTCTGCGTCGCTCAGCAGCAGCAGCACCACCAGCAGTCGCTGTGTCCGCGTTAATTTTGATGGATTTTAGCTGCTCCTCCGGCTAAAACAACGATGTGGGGTAGATGGGGGGATGATCGCGTCCAGGAAATCTGTGGCAGCTGTTTGAATTGACTTTCTATAGAAGAATTGGAAAATATCGAAATTGTATTTATCGGCAATAAGGCAACCATATTTTTTTTATGAATATCTCGATGTATGAGATATGTACGTATGTTTCTTATTTTCTACGCACAACTACAAACGCATGGCCTGCTTGTGGCGCGCGCTTACAATTTTTTCTTTTTTTTTTTTTTGCTCACACGCTTACACAGACACACTAGAGATGAGCGATATGTCCGTACCTGTTACTCATCCCAAGCATCTTGCATTAGCAAGTCATTATCAATTTGTTTTGTTTTCATCTGTTTCAAAACTTGAGTAAATGCCGCTTGCACACGAGTGCATTTATGTTGTTTGGTGTGTGGTGAAATAAAAGCAATTATCTGAAAACATACCTACATACCATGCGGAGGAGAGTTCCTGTTACGATTTGTTCCTATGCTTACGCTATTAACTTAATCCAAAAATCGCTCATCTCTAAAACTCGCACACACACACACGCACATATATGCCGCTTACACATGCAAAATACAATCAAAGCAGCGTACAACGAACGCATCGAGATGAGACTGCGACGGCATTTCCCAAGTTTATAATGTGCTCTCAGTTTTGGGTTGTTGTACAACACATTTGTTGTCAATTATAACCGACTTCAATGTGTACATTAACATATTTTTTGTCTTTCACGCACTTACCGAGTTTTAGGAAAGCGATGCAACCTACGAATCCCAAGAACAGCGTGTAAAACGAAGAGCGCAAAACGAGTGAAAAAGACTACAACGTTTTTGTCCAGACAGTGAAAAACTTTTATTGCAATTTGGGTAGCGCACAAGTCTACTTTATTTCAGATGTACTTAAGCACATGTACACTGAACACTCTTTTTGCAATTTGGCTAACAACGGTTGACGTTGTGACCAATTTGTGTGTTTTAAACAAACTTTTTCGCAGTACTTTTCTTCTCCTTCTGTGGTGAAAACCAGGGATGGATCACGAGCGTCATGCGCGGTGCCGGAGACGAGCACAATTTATATAAATGTTAGTAATTCATTTAAAGAAGTAACACAACAATACAACAGTTCTCATTTAAGTTATTTGCGGCTTTTTAAACAAAACTCAATTTATCAGCTTTTACAAATGTGTACCGGCACAATTTACAAAGCATAGTGTTCCCATATCATACAAACATTCAGCCCTAACCCTAACTAGGTTTGCTTTTATAATTATCGTTTATCGTACCACTTTTCGGTGTATTTTTGTTTATCGAGATTATATTTTGGCGCTTCTTGTGTTTTTGTTTTGTTTACTGAGTAAATGCACACGGTTGAAAACGATAATTACATTATTTAGTAATCGAAAAATATAAATTATATTCAACCAAACAAAACATTTATTACAAATAAATGCATAATGCAAAAGCATTATGCAATACTTGCTTAAACATATTTAATTGTTCGCAGTATATCACACATTAGAACACGAACACGATATAAAACACGCACAATGTTCATCTCTAATCGTGATCTTAGACAAACACGACTTAGAACGTTGATATTTATTGTTTTCGTAAACAATAATTCAGTTTTTGCATTTCGATGTCAATTTACTTGCACTGTTTAACAACAAATGGCGGCTTACCTATTTTTACTCGTAAAAAGGGAGAATGCGATAATGTAAGCAAGTTTTGCTAATATGTATGTGTTGCCAGTTATTGTGAATGACACTTGTTGCTTTCTTTTTAGTTGCCCTTTTCAACTGTGGCCTCTTTGAATGGTTTTCACATGTTTTTCAAATCACTTGGCATACAATTGCAAACCACGCACACTGATGAATGGACCTACATATGGCGTGACTTTCACAATGTAATTACATTCATTGTATGTGGTCGTGGCATGGGTGAATTTCAGCTACAAACTCTAGCGGAACTGGCTTTTGGAGCAATTGCTTTGTTCATTAGCCGAGATGAGCTGGCTCATCCTGCACTACTGGAACGCTTAAAGAAGGATGCCAAAAAGTATGTTCCCATTGTCGACGCTGCTCTCGAAGCATCCAGTGCGGGCACCACACTTTTGGGCTATACCGATTGTCTGTTAGCCACGGAAAATGCTAATCTCTTGCAGAAACTGAATGAGTTTAGTGGCAATTGTGGCTCACTTTTCTGTTGCCTTGTGGTGGGTCAACGTATTTGTGTGGCCACCGAAGGCTGGTGGGATTTAGATACGCTAGACAGAGAGTTGCTGCTTTTCCTACTAAATTCATCTAGTATGCTACAACTCGATGTTCCCGTCTATTTGCCCAGCAAGAGTCCAAATATTGCATTCCGCTTTGTCACCATACCAGTCTCCGCTAATAGTGTGCTGTGTGTACTTTGTGGTGCTGAGCCTGCCTTTCGAGAAATTCATGTTAATGCCATGAATGCCTATCGCAACGACGGCAATCTTCTGGCGAACGTTGAACGTTGCGTGCCACGTAGTTTACCGGAACAGCTGGACATCGATGCCCATATATTGGCCATTATTCTGATCAACACGGAGAGCAAGAAAAGCGTTTTTACCCGCAATCTTCATCAGTCGTCGACTGCCAAGCGCATAGTTGTGGGAGATTTACAGCGTTTGGATATGCTGAAGAAATTCTTTGATCAAACCTTGGAAACTATGCACGAACTAAAGACGATCAAGGGCGATAACAACGATTTGAATACATCGAATATATCGACAATGGTAGATCAGTACAGCTGCTCAGATTATCACAAATGTTATGCCCATGCAGATGAACAAAATAATGTAATTTTCCTGCTGTTTGTGGCTGCTGTGCCTACACATGCAATGAGGTAAATTTGCCAGAATTGACGGAAGGTAATAAATTAACTCATAAATTTTATGTTTCACAGGTTTCTAGCTAAGCAAGTTCATGCTAGCTTATTGCAAGAGAAGTCTGTCTGCTGGTAACCAGAATTGTAGCTCTCCATTAACTCTATAAGACTGAAGACTTGCCCTCCATTAAATATAGTTTATATCTTAACTTGGTAATCTCTTTTTAGCTACTTTAACAAACTTTTACATTTGCTCAGTATTTTACAGGCTTAAGATACTTTTGTATCTTAAGAATTTATAACAATACATACTCCTCTAAGTATTTTATATTAAATAGGTGCTGGTGCAAATAAACTGTTTAGATTTATGGCATATAAATCTATTCAAATTTCAAATTTAAATTAATTGTTTGCTGTTCTCATCTATTATTTTTGTACTAAAGAATATCCGCACGGAACCCGCCCAGTTAGTAAACAAAATATCGGAAAAGCACCTAATAGCTTATAACGCTTACAATGCCGAGGAAAAAACAATAATTGTTAATATTAATTACATATTCAAATAGCAATGTTAATTTCAACATTTCCATCATAGTCACGCCTCTGGGCAATGCTCTTCACGTAAACCAAAAGTGTTCGAATGCCTCGTGTTTGACAAATAGGGCACTACAAATAGCATTGACAAATGACTTTACTTTACTTTGATTTGTGTTGACCCATCTGATTGGGGAGAAGAGTCTGCTCCATAATATGAGCAGCTTAAGAACCAAAACTAGTTTATGGTATTCAAAATTATGCAATTTATTTTATATATTCCAGCACGTTTCCTCATTAATTTAACCGATCCAGACCTAATAATAACTAAGCGAATCATTTAAATTATTAACACGTTTGCGTTATAAAAGTTATAAATAATAACGCCAAATTAAATGTCAAACTTGTTTACGACTATCAGTGTGCATTCGACGGGCTTCGAGTGCACATCGTAGTCGGATATTCAAAACTAAAATTATTTATATTTTTGGAAAACAATCAAGTTCTTCAAAATGCTGTTCCTAAGTACTCGGGAGGATCACACAGCAGATGAGCTGATTAAAATTAATCAGCTGCGCCTGCTAGTGGAGAGTAAGATAAATCCCCGATTTTATAATAATAACAATATATATATCTTAATAAATTTTGATAGACTGCGAAGAGTTGGAGGTGGGCACTGAAGATACGCTTCTGACCAAATTCCTGCACTACACACACTGGGATACAAAGAAGGCCTATCAGGCCATACACGCGTACTACGACTTCAAACTGAAGTATCCTATGTGGGTGGCCACTCATTCCATAGATTTCTATGCGAAAATTTTCTATGCTACAAATTGTCGCTTTATAATGCCGCAGACGGACAAAAATGGACGTGTGTTGGTGATTTTCAAGACGGTAGATGCATTTCAACAGTTTCCTGATTTTCTGCAGCATTTGGTTGAAATGGATGATCTGATTTTTGAGTCACTGTTAATGTTGCCGCGTGTGCAACAGAACGGCATAACGGTAATTTGTGATCTACAAGGGTAAGATAATCTTTCGAACACATGAAGTATTTCCAACTGAAATTAATTCATTTATCTTTAGTTCGACGCGAAACTTTCTGCGGCAATTCTCTCCCAGTTTTATGAAGGTAGTCAACGAAAAGAACGGTATTTTACCCTTTAAACAGAGGATCGTGCATATAATTCAGCGTGGAATGTTGTTTTACGTTACGTCGTCACTGTTTCTACCTTTCATGAACAAAGAGTTCAAGGAAAGGGTAAGTAGTATAAATAATATTAAATTAATTTTAACTAAATTATTCATATTACGATCAGATTTTCACCCACGATGGACGGCATCTGAGCAAATTACAGGATATGATTGGCTTGGATAGCTTACCTGCGGAATATGGTGGTCCAGCTTCAAATGTCCTTGATTCGAGTCTGTTGTTGAATCATTTGAATCAAAACGCGGAGTACTTGGAAAAAATACAGAATTATAAAAAGCGTGTAGCCTAAGTCTTACAATGAACTTCTTATAAAATTATTAAAATTAATAATAATACAGATTTAATTTAAAGTTGTGCTTTATGCTTGAGTACAGTTACGTTTGGTTTATTTTGTTTGAATGATAACTAACATTTGACTCAGTGCACAACTGATTGCTGTTTGCTACGATGTTGTACTACAAAACTTTCGATAGGGGAGAGCAATTTTGCGCCGATAACAAAGTTGTGCGCCAAAACATAGTTAACAAAATCGATATAGCCAGTTATCGATAAACTTTGTTTGTTGTGAAATTGCGGCGCAGAGCAGTAACAAATTTTGATTGTGTATTCAGATTAATATTATTAAATGGCTTCTAATAAGGTAGTTAAAAATAAATTAACTAGTTCGTAAAATTTAATTTTAACACTTTATTACTAGGAGTGTCTGATTATAGTGCTGGACGTGCGTAGTTGCGCCTCCGAAGAATTCAAATTAAAGTCTGTGAAAGTCGTTGCTGAGATATTAAAAGACAAGGTGAGTTTTACTATTTAAATTAAAAACCAAAACATAATTACAGACTTGTTCAATGCTTTAAGATTGTCTGCGACAAGAAGGACTACGTGTCGTTTGTGCTTGTAGGTGCCGATAGAAGCGAAAACGATGCGAACGTTAAGCATGTGGTGCAATACCATCAAAAACTGCAGCTCTGCAATTGGCAATTGTTGCTCAATTTCTTTAAGTTTGTCAATGAGCCGCCTGCAGACGAAGCAGGAGAATGGCTGGATGGTCTAGCAGCAGCCATGGAACTGCAAAAGCATTCTGAGGTGTAAGTTTGTAAAAATATGTTTCATGTGACATAATTGATTAAAGATTTCTTGCAGTTTTAAGCTTACGAGACGTCGTATTTTGCTAATGTTCGATTTTAATTACGTAGAACAGAACTACGATGATTACCAGACAATTTGTAACAAAATTCTTGAGAAAGACATTGAATTAATTGTGGGGTAAAGTTGATTGCCAAAGAACTCCACACACATTTTCTAACTGGTTTTTTCTGTTTCAGTTCCCATAATATTGCCTACATAGACAATGTGAAGACCAATTTACCACAGGCCATTTTTCACTCCTCACGTAAGGCCACAACATCAGAGCTTGAAAACCAAAAACATGCTTTACAACTGGTCACCAACTGCAACGCAATGTTGTGCAACTTCAAGGAAGCACTGGCTACTATATTCAAAGTGACCACAAAGCGTCCTTGGACATGGGCCGCCAAGCTGCACATTGGCACTTCGATTATTATACATCTGCAGGGTATTATTGCCATGAAGAACGAAACGCACATCAAATTAAAGAAGGTGTGGGCCGAGTCTGAGGAATTGGTGGATCGCGAGGAGCGTTTCTTTATAAAGGGCACGGAGGTGACGCCGATGCCAGGAGATCTCGTTGATGGCTACATGCTTGGTGGAACTCCAGTGCCATATGATGAGACGCTAGCAGAGCTGCCGCCACCGCGTCCACCAGGTTTACATTTTGTGGGTTTTGTGAAGCGTAGTAAAATTCCAGATGCTTACTTCTCCGGCGACTCTATGTACATGTTGGTGCATCAAAAGGACAACACTGTTTCTGCCCAGAAACTGGATGCTTTGGTGCGTGCCCTAGTACTGCAGAAAAGCGTTATACTTTGCTGGAAAATCTTCAGTGTCAAGTTTAACACGCCTCGTCTGGTTGTATTACTTCCACATGAATCCACAGAGACTCGTCCAGCTGCATTATACATGTTGGAACTATCGTTTCATGCTCAGCATCAATTCTGGGACTTCCCAGCACTTCAAACCGAGAAAACCGAATGTTCTCCAGAACAATTGCAGGCTATAGATAACCTCATCGATAGCATGGATCTGGAGTGCACTCTGAAGGACACACAGCAGCCAAGACAGCAGAGACAGAACGATTTGCTGCCCTTTGATGGATTGCCCAGCATATATGAGCAAAACGTGATGGATGTGCTCGAGCGTAAGGTTATCTGCAAGGCCGCAACGGAAAGTGAATTACAGGACCTATTTAAAGATAAAAATTTCGTGGATATCTTTTGGCGTGTCCCCGAACCCATTGAACAGCAGTCCAAGGAAGCGGCAGCTGCTGTTCAAAAGCTATTTCATCTGGAGCGCAGCTATGCCTGGCAAGAGAAACTCAAGGCCATGGAGCTAAAAGAGAATGCACCACCGCCTGTTAAACAAGAAAAAGATGATCAAGATGAAACCATGTCTGGCGATCCAATTGAGAGCGTTGGTTTAATCACACCCGTTCAGGATTACAACCATCTACTGCAAGAGATACGCAAAATAACAAATTGCACCCAAAGGGATGTTCAATTCCAAGCGCTTTCAGCTCAAATGCGAGTTGTGCTCATGACGTTGCTCGAGCGCAACAAGTTGGATTTTGAACAACTAACCGAGGTGCTCAAAGTGCTGCGTAGCACTAGTGACGAGTTTAATAGCTTCCCGGAGTATAATAAATTTGCCAAGCAGCTGAGGGCTAAAGTCATAGACAGTAAATTGACCGACTTTTGGCAAAATGTTGTGGTGGATAAACAACTTGGACCCATTGTTCTAGGCACACCCGCTCTCGACGATGAGCTTCGTCTGCAAGCGTTCTATGCTTTGCCCACTGAGGATAACAGTGATAGTGATTAAGATATAAATATATGTACCTATTTAAAGCGAAAGTGATAATAAAGTCTATAATTCCATTATTTAAAACAAGTTCTTTACACATTATAGTTTTATATTTCAATACATGTTTTGATTGATTTTAATGAGTTTCAAAATACATTTACAACGCTCGCTAAATTTACAAAGGACAAAGGAATGAAAAATTACTTCAAATTCTTAATGCATTTTAAATAATAAAGGGCGATAAAAAAAAAAAGTACAATTAGCTTAACAGGCTTAAGGAACAATTTTATAAAGTTACAATAATTCAAAAATACACTTGAGAATTTACGAATCGGTGCGTTAAATAAGCAAGGTTAATAAAGAGCACACAATATTTGTTGTGTCCCCGTATGTTTCTTGTGTGTGAGGTGAATGATGTGTGTATGAGTGAATGATAAACATTTAATACGTTATAATTTTTACTTTAACACATTCTGCGTAACGTCCGAAGCAAACTTTTGGCGTAGTCCTTAACTTGGCCACAAGACAGCGGGAAGTACATGCAATAAATAACTTTAAAGTTGACTTTCGTTGCAACCAAAAAATAAAGGAAGAAAACGAATTCCCACTAGTCGATATTCAGCGATGACATCAGCTCTTCCACACTGTAAATGGGTATAGTGATTAGTTCATAATAATTATGTGATTTATAACGTAGTTTACTCTTGGACGCACGTGATATCTAGATCCTGAAAGGCAACGCCAAGCCAGGCGACAACTAGACAATAATGTTGGAATAGCTGCAGAAGCAGTTCACCTTCGTCGAGCATTTCCAAACGTTCGATTCGCTGGCGTTCCGATGTGGAAATGCTGTCGTACACCTGAACCATATCCCAAGCACGTGCTCCACTCCAGCCGCAGTCCTTGAACCGATTGGTTTGTGTCTCCAACGACAAACAGGATTCCACGCCGGCCAAGCTGCAGCCACGACTGCGTAGGTTGTTGAGCATAACATCACCAAATCGATCGTTCATGTTCACCTGTAAGACAAATTCAAATTAATTTCCGTTTTAATTAAGTTTAGCGCTTAAACTCAACCTGTTCGTAGTTGACAAAAACGGCGGCTTGGAACTTCTGTGCTATCCATTTGAGCAGATTTCTACAGTTTTGTGCCTCGATATAAACTAGCACGCATTCAGCTAGAAAGATGGTAGGTAGCGTGTAGTCAATCTCCGCCTGCTGTAGCTTGTTGTCCACCTCATCGAGATTGCGCAAATCAACGCCCATTAGATGGTAGTTGGGTCCATGCAAATCCGTCGGACTGAGACGCACCTCACCATCCTCATCATGAATCTTGGCCAGCAGCGCCTTATTCCGCTTTATTGTATAGCATTTGCGTGCCGTTACCGTTGGGAAGTCTAGTTCAATGAAGTTCTTCACTTGGTGTGGCGTGTCTCTGAGGCGAAAGTACAGGGTATCGAAGCCACAGCCCAGATTGATAATCTGGCAGTTTCCAGCGGTTTTCTGCAATGACCATGAGGCAGATATTTGGATTATAAGTGCAAGTGCAAGGACATAGTTGGGGCGTGACGCACAAAACGCGGCACATGCGCAGCATTATCCAATGCTGCAGCCAATGCAACAGGATTCCACTACTTTAAATTCAATGCCAAAGTTCGGTATGGCAATTGACCTTAATTTGTGGCGTAGACAGACAGACAGGCAGGCTCTAGAGATGCTGAGCTTTGTCACGGGAATTCAATAAAATTAAGCAAGAGATAAGAAAATAATCTTGTAAATAATAATTGATAAACGAGAACCGAATAAACAAATTATAGTATGATTTGTTAAAAATAATGAACTTAGTCATACGATAATAAAATATTACTTCCGTCACGTGCGTATCTCTGAACAAAATTGTTGCAGAGACTGGAGGTCATGACGCGCATGTCCCGTTATTTATAGTTTGCTGTGTTAAATGCAACCTTCGGAAAGTACACAGTGGATGCAGGCAAAACAACAACTACAACCACTAACCTTCAGAAACTTCTCCACACACATCTCGACGCCCTTGACTCGTGCAAAGTAACCACGATTTATCTCCGGCGCTTTTCTCTCCTGATTGCGCACAAAGTAACCAATATAATCGTCCTTCCAGTAGCCAAGACGCACAGCACCACGCTTGCAATCGCTGGCATCGTCATTAGTGGCAATCACTGCCTCATCACATGGATGAAATTTGTGTGTGGTGTTATTATGTGCAACTCCTCCGCCTGCCGATGGAGGCTCCATTGCGGCAGATGCTTTATTGCTCCTGCTGTTTCAACCTGTTCAACCTCTTGTTGCGCGCTTACTACGCTGCACTTGATGGGCAGGGCAGTCGTTTCGTTCAGCCCACCGGATTTGGAGTAGTTGTAAACACTTTTAATTGCACTTTTTTACGATTATTTACGTTTTTCCAACAACTTTGCGTTGGACGAGCTTATGTGAATTGCGAATTGGTATAAGTATTAAAAACAGACTGTAAACAGCTGAATCTATCGATTGCAGCAATTAGTGTTGGTAAATATTCATATCGACGGCTGATTGTCATCGATTGTAAGGTATCGATGGCGCCAATTTGAAATTCAAATGAAGTGCCTTAGCTCCTACAAACAAGAACTTTTGTGTACTTAAAGTGCCAATTGCCTTGTTTACATCTGTACATTTAAACACAAGAATATTAATTAGCACAATATTAATTATGTTAACCACTTAGCACTGCAATAATAAGTAAAATCTGCAAATTGATGCACTTACATACATACATATAATATTTTAAGAGTAAGCAACGCGTGCCACAATCGAGTCAATGCTTAACTCCATCATCCAAGTGCTCTAATTGTTTCCCGCATCTTTGACATCGGAAGCGACGGCTGTTATAATTAAAATCTTCAGTTACGCCCAAAGCCAAGCCACCGCGTCTTCT
This sequence comes from Drosophila parthenogenetica, assembly GCA_035047505.1. Taxonomy (NCBI): domain Eukaryota; kingdom Metazoa; phylum Arthropoda; class Insecta; order Diptera; family Drosophilidae; genus Drosophila; species Drosophila parthenogenetica. The sequence goes on from JAWNPM010000242.1 coordinate 609,299, forward strand.
CAACTCAATAAGATGGGGTCAAAATGTGAACTGGCTTTAATTGGTGATTCGTTTTGTATATTTGCTACTATGACGGTGAATGAATCACAATCCTCACATAGATAGATTCAGTTTTAGTCTTTAGTAAAATAGGAAATTATGTAAAGTGCGACTTTTTGTTATGCAAAAATATCTAATTGAGCCGACAATTGCTGTTTACTGAATCATCAACGATGGATCTTTAAAATCTTTAAGCTTAAGTCTGATGCCCTTAATTAGGTTAATCAGCAGAAACCTTTTGAACTCAGCCAATAGGGTTATAAGTCAATGTCTTTATCTGTAGTTAATTTTTCAATTCAATAAACTTACCAAAATAAGCATTTATTGAACCAAATTTTAAAAGCTATTGAGCTAACCTTGGCTTAAATTAAGAACAGAAGGGAGTTGTCAAAATAGACTTGAAATTTAATAAATATTTTGAACTATCAAAAGTTTTGTGATCATTGCCAAGAAAGTATAGAATCTACAAATTTAAAATATATTTAATTTTAAACTATGATTCTTTATATGTAAAGTTTCTTATAATTTAATTGTGATAAAAATTAAACAACAACAAATTTCGTTGCTAAATTCATTTCATAAATATATATTTTCAATATTAAACACTAGTTTTTTTTTATAAATTGTTAAAAGCCGATTTAAAAGAATGCTTATAAAGGTAATATGCATTCGGGGTAAGCTTCGTCGTTCTCTTCCCTCTCAATATCGCTCTTCGGCTCTCTGCCTCTTGCACCCACACTTGCGCTCTCACTGTCTTTCGCTCGGTCGGCCAGTGGCAGTTGGTTGGCTGCTGGGGCCGTTGGGAGCCACTTGCCGCTTCAGTTTGGTTGTAACGTTCGTGAGCGTCGGTTGTGTCAGCTGAAAGCTGCGCGCGTCGTATACGAAAAAATTCACTCAGGTGTGTGTGCGTGACTCAAAGCAACTGTTGGTAACAACAGCGTACTAACTCACGTCAGCCAGTTCAGGTGTGTGTCGATGTGTGTCTGTGTGTGTTAACAAAGCCAAAACTAACCTTCAAAAGTATGAGTATTGAGTGTAAAATGCATGTGCGTGCATTTACATTCATATAATGCGTATGTATGTGTGTTAGTGTGTGTGTGTTTGTGTGTGTTTGTGTCTGTGGTAGTGCAAGCATAGCTGCTGCCGCTTTGTGGTTTGAGTCTCGTTTTGACGTTTTGTTTGACTCTGTGTCTCGCTCTCTTCTACCTGAGACTTGGCTTAAAACTCAAAAACGGTCATTTTTGTTACGTTTACGTGTTTCTCGCTTGTTTCGTAAATTGTGAGTGTAACTTTTGGTTATTTTTCGGGGCGTTGGCGCGTACTTAAAGAAAGTTACTAATTTTTTTATTCACATACAACAAATTGAAGGAAATGCGAATGAATAAGCCAACCCGAGTGATATATAATAAAGAACGTAAAGATTAGATAGTGCAAAAAGGTCAAAACGACAAAAAAAAAATTTCAACAAAACAAATAGAGAATAAAATACGCAACAAGTTGTCGTTGGCGTCGGCGCAAGCAGCGACGTCATCAATTGGAGCATAACTGTAAAACAAGTGAGATTAAAGAAGCAGCAGCAACAACAAAATAACCGCGCAATGGGCCAACAACGCGACTCAAACCAACACTAGCACACACACACACATGTACACGTACACGTCACGTACAAACACTAACACAAACAAACGACACCTGCAAACGCTTCACTTTCAACGTTATCGTTGCGTTTTATTGTTTGCTTTGTGATTGCGAAAATAAAAACTAACCAATTGCGCCTGAGCAATGAATGTGATTCACCAGCAACAAAAACAACAATAAGAACAACAGCACGAGTAGTCCAATAAATAATTGTAATACGATATGAAATTTCCCGCAAGTTACCGTTGACCAAAAATTCTGCAAAAAGGGTGACAACACTCCAAATTTTGTGCAGGCGTCCGCATTTCCGACCGTTTGTTTTTTTTTAATTTTAGCAAGAATAAACAGAAGTAGCAGTGAAAAGAAGTAGAAGAAGAAGAAGAGAAGGAGCAAACAGTTTTGAGTGTAACGCAGTAACCTGAGGCGACTGCGTTGGTGGCAGGTTAATGCACTTTATTTGCATGTAGCAACAACAGAAAAAACAACAAAAGCAGCTTCTGCATGTGTGTGTGTCAGTGTTTGAGTCTGAGTGAGTCCTTGTGCTAGTTTATATGACGTTGACGTCTCGGTGCCGCAATTGCTGCCTTGTTGTTGTAATTGAATACCAATCGTTGTTGTTGCTGCTGTTTGGGAAATTTCACACGGGCAATTTTTAATTCACTGAAGGGATATTTTTTGTTTGTTCTTGCTGTACTTTGGTAACTGTTGTTTTTGATAGGAAATTCAGTTAGGGGAAGGTAGTAATTATGCCGGAAGAACCATAGCGACCAGAGAATGACTTTTATTATTTTTGTAAAGTAATATAATTTAATAGCGAAAAACTATTTCTTTCTATGAAAATCATAGAAAGTATTTCAAAGCAATTTATTCATGATTTGTACAGTACTTAATGTGGGAAATATAACAACAAATAAATTAAATATTTAATTAAATTTTTAGAACATTGCATGTAATTTAGTTTAAACTTAAAACATTATAAAATAGCCTTTGTTAAAAATTAAGCTTTATACCTTTATCGTTTACTTGCCAAGTAGATCAGCAGCACATCAGACAGTTACAAATTTAATATACGAATTTTGAATAGAGATATTGTATTATTTTTGGGGTCATCATCTTAGTTACTGATTTTATACATAGTTTTTAGAAATTTCATACAGCTCCAGAACTAGTATTTTTATCATTAACACCATCTCTGAACATTGCAGCTAACTGTAGTTGTAGTCGCAGTTAATTAATTGCAATGACATGACCTTTTCCTTTCTGCACTCGGTAAACAATTAGCCAATTAACTGCAACGCCATCGCAGACAATGGAGGTAACTCCATCAACTGAGTCATTCCGATCGGGGGCTTCAGTTGGAGCAAAGTCCCATCATATGCTCCATGCATTTGACTCCAGTTTTGATGCTGTAACTTATTTTTAGCGCTTTTTCTTCTTCTTCTTCTTCTTCTATACCGTTTGTATGGTAGTGGAAACGGGTTTGTCGGTCTCTCGGTCTCTTGGCTTTTATCGCCGTCTTAACACATTCAGCAAACAACATACTTTTCTATATAAACAGACATACATATCTACAGATCTACAGATATATATATATTTAACATAACATAATGGAAAACCAGTTTGGTCACTCTTACTCACTGTCGTCATTTGTTGTTTATTAAACGTGTGTCTGCGTACAAGTTTTTTTTATTTAAATTTTTGTTGTCTCTTATAAAAGAATGGTCTACAATTGCTGATCATCAACCCTAGTTCTATAAAAACTCTTAGAACTGCTTAGTAGTGAGCTAGGATTAAAGTATAATTTGGAATTGAATTTTTAGCCTTGTAAAATTTTATTTGCAATCCAATATGAAGCTTAAAAATCTGCTTAGATTTTAATTACTTAAAAAAAACTATATTTAAATTTATTGTAAGTCTAGAAAGACTATTTTTATTGATTTGCACTGTCAAAACGGGGCGTAATTCGGATTTTTGCTACTAGAAAACCCTCTTCTTATGTTATGTATTAGCTATAAAAACATTCCAACCTCTTTTGAGATTTTGGAGTTATACAGCTTTAAATTTTGGTTAAAGTCGCGAGTTTCTTACTGTGTAGTATATGAGTTATACTTACTAACTGGAATCAAGACTTTTTTGAACTGGATCAGGTGGGCGCAGGCAAGTTAGATTTATTATCAAGAGCACTTTACACTAAACTAGGACAACAAGTCACTTCACACATCAGTTACAGGTAAATAGAAGAATGTTAGGAAGTTAGCGAGTTTTTAAAAGCTATGTACACCTTGTTCAACTAACTGAGATGCTATCTAGACATAGTTTATGATTCCTGGGCAGCTGCATTCTGCCCGACAAGAACCGACAAGAATTTACGTCTTAACACTTGTATTTCCTGTGAAAAATGTGGACTTTAAGTGAAGTTATGACAGAAGCCTTGAAAGAAATTAAAATACTCTGAAAATGTCTTAAAAAGGCATTTAATAAATTTTTAAAATTGCTTTGCAACTTATTAATATTACAAATTACAAATTTATAAATTATTTTTCTATGAAATAATTTGGTTTTTAATTCGTAAATTTCTTTAATTTTACAGATCAAAATGACACACAAATTTAAATATCGCGACAAATTAAAATGTCCAACTGCCCTGCTTCTAACATTAATGGTATTCCTCGCACTCGCTGGACAGCTTGAAGCACAAACACGTGATCCGCGTTTCTATTCCCGCGTTGGAGTGGACTATCAATGGCCAAATCCAGGTGATCCAGATTACAGGTGAGTTAAAGTAATTTGCTACCCCAAATAAATCTCAAAAATAAACCAAAATTTTATAGAACTTACACATTCAATGATCGTCGCTATGGGCACTATCAGCCCAATGGCTATGGAGCCAATTATCCCGGTCGCAATCCACCTGGACAGTATCCACAGGGCATGCCCAACGAGGATCGCTTTCGCTTCGATCCGGTAAGAAGATATAGCGTCCATATTTCACCTATTAATCAATTGACGCACAGTTTAATCAATTAACGAAAGTGACACATAAATTGACCCCAAAAAATTATAGTGAGCAAAAAACAGATAGTGTGCTCCATAAATGAACAACGGATGAGCATTGAGTGGTGATCTCTGGGACTGAGATCTATCGTAATATCAAAGCAATAATCTTAATTAAGTTTTCATGCGTTTGAAATGTCTGTGAATGCGAATGTGATGCATTAATCAATTACACATGTTATCCATTCGCCTACAACAATAACAAGTGACAAACAAGTAGTTATGCTACAGTGGGGAGTGATAGTCTTAAGATACCTAGTAGTAGAAGCTTAGGAGATATATATTATACAGTTTTGTTGAGCTAAGTCACATATTTATCATACAGCTCACAATAGATACTTTTGTATCTTTAAGTTAGTATTTATGGGCTTCAGCATGTTTAGATCTTTTTTAAGCTTACAAGATTAACTTTAAGATACTTTTGAGTAAATTTGTGGGGAATTAAATATTTATTATTGATTTCTACTGATAATATTTTTATCTACTTTGATTACTCATATATTTTGTATACTTTAATCTATTAAAATATTTATAATTTATATTTTTAATAACTAATAAATAATTCCACTTTAATTCACAGAATGATCCCAATGCCAGAACACAGTTTCCGGGTGTGCTAGCCGGTTGGCGTGAGGATTTACAGGGCAAACAACGTAGGGATTCACTGACCCTCGAACGGGATGTGTTTGTGACCACCAACTACGGACAGGTACAGGGCTTTAAGACCTACATGTACGACAACCCTGACCCAAAATCCTTCTATCGCCCTTACCACTCCACCGTGGATCGTGTGATGGGCGAGTGCTCGGTGTTTCTGGGCATACCCTACGCGCTGCCCCCCACATTCGAGGGTAGATTTAAGCCACCTCGTCTGCATCGTGGCTGGCAGCTATTGCAAGCCGTGGACTTTGGACCAGCTTGTCCGCAACCCGTGAGATATACAGGTGCCACCAAAGGTGTCATGGATATGGATGAGGATTGCCTCTATCTGAACGTCTATTCACCCAAGGTAAGTTGGATGATATCTCAACGAGATTAGCTTGAACTAAGGTATTCCTTCCTTGCAGACTGGCGCTGGTGTGGCTCAGAAGTATCCGGTGATGGTTTATTTACACGGCGGAGAATTCGTGCGTGGTGCCTCCAATCTCTTCCAGGGCCACATGCTGGCCTCCTTCTACGACGTGGTTGTGGTCACACTCAACTACCGCCTAGGAGCTCTGGGATTCCTTTCCACCGGTGATGAAAACTCGCCTGGCAACTATGGCATCTTGGATCAGGCCATGGCTCTCAGATGGGTGTACGACAACATTGAGTTTTTCAACGGAGATCGGGAATCCATTACCTTGTTTGGTCCTGGAGCTGGTGGTGCCTCCGCTGGACTGCTGATGGTGGCGCCACAGACACGCAACATCGTGAAGCGTGTGATTGCCCAATCCGGCTCAGCTCTAGCAGACTGGGCCTTCATTCAGGACAAGTACAGGGCAATGAACACGAGTCGTGTGCTGGGTCAAGTCCTCGGTTGCTCCATTGACACTTCCTGGAAGCTGGTGAACTGCCTGCGCACAGGACGTAGCTTCTATGAGCTTGGCAATGCCGAGTTCTCGCCGCAGGTGGGCAGCTTCCCGTGGGGTCCAGTGTTGGATCACAACTTTACGCTTCCCGCGGATGATTGGTACGAGGGTTGGCGTCAGAAGGATTGGCGCTTCCTTACCCAAACCCCGGAGACGCTGATCCGTGCTGGCAAATTCAACAGGAACATACAGTACATGACGGGTGTGACCACTCAAGAGGCGGCGTTCTTTGTGGCCCAGAATGAATCCTTGGCGCCATATTACGAGCTCAACAGTCGCTTCTTTGAGCAGAAGATACGGGAACACGTCTTCCGATACAACTACACGCTGAACCCACTGGGCGTCTACGAGGCCATCAAGTATATGTACACCTATTGGCCAGATCCCAATAACAACACCATCATCAGGGATCAGTACATAAATCTACTCAGCGATCTGTATTATCGTGCTCCAGTGGATCAAATGGTCAAGTTGTTGCTGGAACAGAAGGTACCTGTCTATATGTATGTGCTCAACACCACAGTGGAGGCACTGAATCTGCCCCAGTGGAGAAAGTATCCCCACGATACGGAGCATTACTTTTTGACGGGAGCACCCTTCATGGACACAGAGTACTTCCCCAAAAAGGATCATTTGCAGCGGAACATGTGGACGGACAATGATCGCAACATGAGTCACTTCTTCATGCAGACCTACTCGAATTTCGCCAGATATGGGTAAGTACAAGGTAGTCCTCTATCGAGTAGACTCTAATTGAAGTTTCTGTACCTTCACAGCAATCCCACGCCACAGCAAGTGTTGGGCATGCACTTCCAGCGAGCGTATCAGGGCGAGATTCGTTACCTCAACATCAACACCACCTATAACTCCTCGATCCTTCTGAACTATCGGCAAACGGAGTGCGCTTTCTGGACACAGTATCTGCCCACGGTTATTGGTGTTCTAGTGCCCACATATCCACCCACCACCGAGTACTGGTGGGAGCCCAAGGAGCCGCTGCAAATCGCCTTCTGGAGCATGTCGGTGGCCTGCTTGTTCCTCATCGTCCTTGTCGTCATCTGCTGCATCATGTGGCGCAATGCCATGAGGTAAGTACAGGGTATTTAAGAGTGTTTGGTTTACTCTAAAAGTGTTGGGCTATTTGCAGAAAAACGGATCGTTTCTACGACGAGGATGCCTTTATTCATGGCGAGGGGCTGGAGCCAGAACAAACTCCTCATGGTGTGGACAATGCTCACATGGTGACCAACCATCATGCCATGCGTTCCAGGGACAACATCTACGAGTACCGAGATTCCCCTTCGACCAAAACACTGGCCAGTAAGATCCACACAGACACCACATCTCTCCGCTCTCCCAGCTCCCTGGCCATGACCCAAAAGTCCAGCAGTCAGGCCTCCCTCAAGTCGGGCATCTCACTGAAGGAGACCAACGGCAGTCTGGTCAAATCAGAGCGTGCACAGACTCCACGTTCAAATGGCGCCTCGGCGAAAGCAGCTCCCGTCGAGGAGAAGCGACTGCTGACGCCCATCTCCAGCACGCCAGTGACGCAGCTGCAGTCGGAGCCCACGAATCGCTCCAAGGCAGCTAGCGTAGCTAGCAGCAACAGTCGGAGCACCACACCAGTGCCCTCGGCACGCAGCACCACAAGCTCAGCGGTGCTGACAACGCAGACGAAGGTACAGCCAGTGGTGCAGACAGTGGAGCAACCTGTGGCGCAGCCCATGGTGCAACCACGACGTACGCAGCTGGTGGAGGGCGTGCCACAAACATCCGTCTAAGTAACCGCTCTCTAAGCGCGCGATGTGCTTAGAGAGTGTGTCCAGCAAGTCTTTTGAATGCACAACAAATCCAAGTAGCACCGAGACCGGAGTAAGTGCATCAAACACAACCGAAGGGAACCTACTAATTCTTTCTTCTTCCTTTCACAGTTTCCACTTTTCCTTGGAGTCTACCCGCACACAAAACCGTTGACATTTCATTAGCTTACAACACATTTAATTTCTAATTTTATTTTTAATTTATATATTTAATTTTGAACTTTAAACAGATCTGTAAGATCTCTTCGTAGCTAACTAAATTAAGCGATTTATTTTTATGATTTTTTAAGTTCGAGAACCCAACGAATACGAATCCATATCAATGACATTCCATAGAATAGCGGTATTCCTCTTTTACTACAGGAACTCCTCATTCAATGTATATAAAACAAATTTTAATCTAAGCGCTAAATTTAATATTGTAACTAAGTTTAAGAAGTGTTTTTAAAATAAAAAACGAATTCAACTAACAAGTTAAAATCAGAGCACCGACATAACAGACAGATATATCCATTATAGACATATATCATTCCATAACATCCGTTTGTGCCTCTAGTTTGTAAGTAAGTGTACTCATATTTAGCATATATACTAACTTTAGTCTATGTTTTATGTGTCTCATATTTGTTTATGTACAGACCATACAGATCAGTGTGAACCGTCCAATAATTTTTATGTTTTCATTTTTCACACAGTTTGTTTATAGATTTTAATGAAAACATAGAAACTACATTTAGTTTATTGTATTTTATTTTAAGTGTTAATTTTAAGCAATGAAATCAAATACAATTTTTATCATAATATTCATTAATTGTTAAACATTTGTCCATTGTCCTGGCTGCTTATCTTCATTAACATTATCATTTTAATTAATAATTTTAAAATAAAATAAAGTTTTCCATTTTATTGCGCTTAAATATAGTATTGAATAGAGTGCTTAGAGATAGAGCGAGGCAGCAAATACAATGTCTCGCTTTAGCAGACGTATTCCCTCCGAGAATTTATTCTCCAGATCTGTGTTGCCAATGGTCTTAGAGGCCTGGCAAAGCTGTCGCAGCAACTCCTCCAACCGCCGCATGCAGCGTATGATGGAGCCCTCGAAGATGTCCGTCATTTTGCAGACACTCAGAAAACTGGAGCCCTTGCACCAGGCCAACACGACGTCCATGAGGAAGGGCTTAAACTTATCCACATAGTTATCCTCATCCAACTGCAGTTTACACTCTGATGAAACCTTTGCTATGCGCCGCGCCAGATTTTGTAATGCCCTCAATGCTCCCGACAATTCAGTGGCACTTTTTGGTGCCTCCGAGGACTTTTCGTCGCAAACGAAACAGGAGAGTAAGGCCACAGCCTGTGGAGCAGCCAGCTCATTGAATACACCATTAAAGATCATCTCCGTGATGAGCAGCTCATCCGCCGAGCTCAGCTCGCAGGCAACACGACCCTTAAACTCAATGACATCCCCGGGTTTGCAGTAGCCCATGCGTCGGAGCACGCGCTTCCTGTACTTGAGCTCATCCATTTGCAGCAGACTACGTGCTGCCTTCAGCTCGGACTTAAGTACCTGGAGCTCTGTCTGCAGTGTCAACTTGTCCACGTAGCGCTTGTGTATGCGTTCCAGATCGGGTGATTTATGCAGTGGATGCTGCTCCAGCAGCGTCTCAAACTGTGCAATCGTGTCCACAATTTTACGAAACTCGGAATCCTTAATGTTCATGTCGTCAATGGGATGCAGCACAGGTGGACCCAGTGGGAAACGTTTCTTGGCCTCCTGTATGGTCTTAAGCACCGCACGGCGATTGTCTGACGTGCGCAGATCATTGGGGAAATAGACGCGTATGGAACTAATTTGGGTGATCAGTGTATTGGCCACGGGCACGACTTCCATGCAGCCACGTTCGTTGGGTGGACATGGTTCGGTGTCGCCGGTTTTGGCCGCCTCCTCGCTGACATGCAGCAGAACATCGATCGTCACGCCCGGTTCACTCTTCATAGGATTCTTTCTGCTTTGATCGTGTTTCTTAAAATTCAAGATAATGCCCCAATCGTACTCCTGCTTGCCGGCTGCCACCTTAACCAATCGACCTGGTTGCAGGAATGGCACCAGATATTGTGGCTTGGTAATCCACTCGCGGAACTTCTTGCCATTGATCTCCAACTGATCTCGTATATGGTGATAGGAGGCAATGTTGTGCTCATCCTTGATGCTCAGTTTATTCAGCTGCTGTGTCTTCTCCTGCACCTTATCGTGTAGAGCCGGTAGAGCTGCCTGATTTTGGAACTGATAGAAACTGCGCTCCAGCATGTACTCCGGATTGATCTCCTCCACACGTAGCAGATTCAACACCATGTTGTAGGTCAAGTGGAACGCAGAGTTCAGTGTATCCGCCTTGCCCTGCACAATCTCACGTCCGACAACAGGAGACACCTTCTCGTCTATCATCAGTATAACAATGCCCTTGTCATCAAGGCCACGACGACCAGCACGTCCAGCCATCTGTATATACTCGCCGGAACTGATCCATCTGAAGTCTTTACCATCGAATTTTCGTGGTGCTGTGAAGAGCACTGTACGCGCTGGCATATTGAGGCCCATGGCAAAGGTTTCTGTGGCAAAGAGAGCCTTGATCAGACCCTCTCCGAACAGAATCTCAATAGTTTCCTTTAGGATGGGCAGCAGTCCACCGTGATGGATGCCAATGCCACGTCGCAGCAATGGCAAGACATTCTCCACCTGTGGCAAACGTCGATCCTCCTCGGAGAGCACATCCATGGCATTGTGAAAGACTTCATCCACCAGTTTCTTCTCATCCAACGTATTAAAGTCCAATTTGGCCATTTGCATAGCATAAATCTCACAATCCTTCTTGCTGAACGAGAAGATGATCACTGGAGCAAAGTTTCGCTCCATGATCATCTTGACAATCTTGAATATATTGGTTTGTCCAGAGTTGTGGCCTTTGATGCCACCTTTGCGACCCTTTTGGTCACCTTTGCCCGCCTCACCTGCAAGCAAAAACAATTAAATAGAGTTCCAGATGTAGATTATATGGTGCTTACCTGCGCTGGCCAGGACAGCCATGGCAGTGGTAAAGTTGTCCTCTTTAAACTGTCCCTTCTCGTCGACTATCAAATGAATGCCATCACCGCCAGCGGGAAAGATGTAATGCTGCAAGGGCGTCGGACGATAATCGGTGTAGACAACGTGACAGGGCTGCTTGTGGAGATGGCACACCCATTCGGCGAATTGCCGGGCATTGGGTATGGTAGCGGAGAGAAACACATAGCGCACATTGTCTGGCAACAATATGAGTGTCTCCTCCCACACGACACCGCGTTCCTTGTCGCGCATGTAATGAATCTCATCGAAGATTACCCAACCCACTTCACGCATCACCTCACTGCCACGATACAACATATTACGCAGAATCTCTGTGGTCATAATCAAACACGAAGCTGATGGATTGATTGTTACATCGCCAGTGACCAGACCTACGTCTTGGAACTCATCAGTGAACTCGCGAAACTTTTGATTGGAAAGCGCCTTAATGGGCGTTGTGTAGATCACACGCTGCTTGGCGTGCAGCGACTTGGCAATTGCGTATTCAGCGACAACAGTTTTGCCAGCCGATGTGTGGGCAGAAACTAGAACACTCTGTGAGTTATCTATGCAGAGAATAGCCTGTTTCTGGAAGGGATCCAGTACAAAGGGATATGTTTTGGCGGGGACGCCCGTAAACGGCTGCAAGGGAATGTACTCGTGATCGGGATGAACGGCCACTTCGTGTGTACAGGATTCGGGCGACACCAGCTCATGGGTGACTATGCGTACGCGAAGTGATTCCAAGGCATTATCATCCAACTCCTCCAATTTGTCGTCCTCTTTCTCTTCTTCTTTCACTGCACCCTCTGCATTAGGTTCACCATCTGCGTTGTCAGCACGTGCTCGCTTTGAGGGCTCGGTCTCTTCATCCTCGTTCTTTACAACGGTTTCATCTGTAGTCTGGTCCGCGCTAGTCGCCTGGCGTTTGCTGGCTTTGTTGTCTTTGCTTTTGTTTTCGCCTTCCGGAGCGGCGTCTTCTGCCGGTTTCTTGGCTTGGAAGGGTGGTGGCAACTGTTGGCTTTCTGGCGGCACTTCGTTGAAGCAGTCAAATAATTCATCAATATCCATGGTACAACTTTACAAAGAATAATTCGAATTTCACCAAATTTCTCGCTTTTGTATTGAAAACGCACGCCGCTTTACAAACCATGTGAAATTGATAGCCAGGGATGTGCAGTTAATCAACAGCTGTTTAAGGGCTGAAGAAATAAAGTGTTCTCACTATTGTTTAACATATACTGGTCACACTTATGTGCCATTGCTATTCATTTATTTAGCCGAAAATAACTGATGAAATAATAATTCTAAGAAATATTAATACGTTCTTTTGTCCATAAAACGGCAAAAGGACACGAGATAATTAGCAAAAGGTCTATTCTTTGTGACAGGTAGCTGCTTTTGTGTTGGTACATTAAAACCTTTTTTGTACCTGCTACTACTTTTTCAATTTCAGTCGATACCTAAATTGGTATCGATGTGCCGCAACTATGATATAAACGATGCATCGTTTGGGAATCGACTTTAGTTCCAGCTCTAATCTCAACGGCAACGGACGCAAGAAAACTAACAAAAGTGAAAAATATTTGTGTTATCTGATTATTAATAACTAAACACTCTAATGGATACTGAGGAAGTTAAACGCGGTCGTGGACGTGGTCGAGGTTCTCGAGCTCGTGGACGTGGTCGCGGTCGTGGACGTGGGCGTGGAAAGAAAATTGATGACACTGGCAGTACATTGGAAGCATACGAAAGCAGCGTTGGCGTTCCTCTGGCAGCAGCCGCATCAAACAATGGTGTTCTAGAGGACAGTCCAACAAGTATGGAGCGGTCAGAGGATGTTGTAATGCAAGAAATCGACAAAGAAAATGATATTGAAATGGCAACAGCAGCAGCTGAGGAACAAGCAACTCCCATTGAGGACATGACGCCGCCACAGACGTTGCCGCCACCGCCTCCACAGCAGATAGCACCTCCAGTCTTGGTTCAAACAAGTAAGTTCGCATGGCATTCAGACAGCTCACTCTATAACTCTGTGCCATTTGTAGTTGATATGGAAGCAGATATCTCACAGTTGGAGGCTCCAACGTTTACCACCTTATCTCGCGGTCCTCCCGAGCCAATGTTGCGTCTAAAGTGGAATCACAAAGTCAGTCTCATTGGCGAAAAAGTGCTAAATCCTATGATTCACTGCTGCGACCAGTGTGACAAGCCCATCCTTGTCTATGGCCGCATGATTCCCTGCAAACATGTCTTTTGTCTGAAATGCGCCCGTGCCGAGCCCATCAAGAGCTGCCCCCGCTGCAGCGACAAAGTTCTGCGCGTCGAACAATCTGGTTTGGGTACTGTCTTTATGTGTACACATGGAGGAAGTCGTTATGGCAGCACTGGATGTCGTCGCACATATCTATCACAGCGCGACCTACAGGCTCATATCAACCACAGACATGTGGCACAACCACAGATGCCAATGGCTACATCCTCGAGCGTCGAGCTTAAGGTGACGGAGATGAGCGGCCTAGAGTTGCATAAGCAGCGCAAGGCGAGTAGTTGCTATGGCTCCTAACAAAGCTATCTCTGTCTAATGCTTGCCCTTGCAGCTCTCCGAGTCTTCAGCCGCCTCCTCTGCAGTCGCTGCTGCCCTGCTCCAGCAACGATCAACAGCACGCGGTTCCGTTGGCGGCATTGGGTCTATACCTCCGCCGGGTTCTAGCGATCGCTCTAACAACCACACGCACTCATCCCTCACGCAAGCAAATCTGGCACGAATTAACAACGCTAATGCTCAGGAATGTCACCAGGGTAAGGCTTCGTTACATCAGACCCTAAAGAAGGGTACACACAAGTCGGAATCTGTGGCAGATGCTTCGTATTACAGCAGCGTTTTGGCCTCGTTTGGCGGTGGTAATACAGGTACCAGCACATCTGGCACACCGGCCGGATCAAGCGGTACAACTGGTGCAGGTGGTGGCAGTGCAACGGCGGGTGCAGGTAGTAATAATCCGAATATTGGTAATACCAATCAACTTTCCAGCGGCTATGAGACTGGAAACTCCGCAAGTGGTGTAGGTAGCAACTGGCAGCAATCGCAATATTATAGGTAAAAATGGTTTAAGCCTTGGTCACTTAATTAAGTTTGTACAAAAGTAAAGTTGTATAACTAAGGGTCGCATGAACGCAGCTCCATGCGTTATTCAAATATCAGTTTAAAATGCGCCAAACTGCCGATATCGATTAGATCGATAGCATTGTGAATGTGATTGACTGAAATACGTTTCTTTTAATACAACTCTCACAAAAACTATGTCTTTTAAATAAAAATAACTAAAATAATTTAAAGTCTTTTTATTCAATAAAATTTTGTAGTATTAAATTTTCAGCACAATTAGGTTTTTATCTTTGAGCAGCGTACTAGCCACGAGTGCACATTTGAAACTGCCCGTTGGGAGTAATCGTTATCGATAACTTGGGGCTAACGATAATTGCTGTAGCTAGAAATTGTAAACAAATCCAATTATATTAAAATAAAATCAAAATGAGAACAATTGCTAAAATAAATTTGCATAAATACAATTAAATGAAAGCCTTAACCCAAAGTGTTTTGTAAATATATAAGAGCAGCAGACATTGTTGTTGGCATGCTCATTTTGGGTAAGACAAACAATAGAGAAAGTTGCCTGCAGTTTTCATTTAGTTTAAAATATGCGTAAGATTCTGCTGATAAGTGGCAAGAGAAAATGTGGCAAGGATTTTGTATCCGAACGTTTGCTAAACCGGTAAGTGTTGTGCGAGCAGAGTTATTCAGTATCCTAAAGTTATTTACCCCATCAACAGGTTGGCGAATCGAGCAATTATTGTGAGAATCTCGGAGCCCATTAAGCGGGAATGGGCCAGAAAGCTGGAACTGGACATCAATGCCATGCTGAGCGATGGGCCTTACAAGGAGCAGTACCGGCGGGACATGATTGTCTGGAGCGATGAGGTGCGGCGACAAGACTACGGCTTCTTTTGTCGCGCAGCCATGAAAGAGGCTCCCGTAGACAGTGTGGATTATGTCATCGTCAGCGATATACGGCGTATAAACGATATACGCTGGTTTTACGAGACGTACGGCACCGAAATGATACAAACCCTGCGCCTAACTTCCGATCTGGCTACACGTAAGGCGAGGGGTTGGCAGTTTACGACCGGTGTGGACGATGTGACCTCCGAGTGTGATCTGGACGATAGCACTTTTGACCATGTGCTGGAGAACAATGCGAATGCGGAAGATGGAAACGGAGATCAACTGATAGACCAGCTGATGACAGCGTTAAAGTTTACCTGAATGACAGAACGACTCACGTTTTGAGTACAAAGCAAATTTGCTTAAACATATATTTTTATAGGAATATTCAAGTTTTCTAAATATATAAAAATTGTTTACTTAAACAGATAAAATGAATGATTTGTTTGAGTGTGAAATGAATGAAACTTTAAAAATTTAAAACTACTAAAAAGGCTTAGTATTTGGGCGCTTCAGTTTATGCCTCCAGATTGTTGAGAATGCGCAGACTGGTGACATTGATGCGCTCACTAGGATTGAGCTGATCATCAAAGCATTGCAATGATAGCTGTGTCTGCTTCAGATCCTTCTCCACGGAGCGGGAACGGCAACGCAAGGGGATGCGATTCTTGTTGACACACGAAAGAGGTGTGCGTTGTGTTGCATTGGGTGTGCTCTTTGGAGTACTCTTTGGTGTTGTTTTTGGGGTACTAGTGAGCCCCTCTGTGGCGTCCACATAAATCTGTGTCTTGCTGGCACGCGCCGGTTTCCTGGGTGCTACGCGTCGCTTATTGCCCAGACGCACACGCTCCAAGTGTTTGTTGGCCAATCGCGTCTGAGGCTGTGGCTTGGGCTCATCGAGAAGAATCTCGTCAGAAGCGCTAACAAAAGAAGCCATGCTGCTTCCATTGCTTAGATTAAGGGTCAAAGTTTCTAGTATGTCTTCTAACATTTGAGTCTCACGTGCCTCGGACTCCTCGTCATCACAGAATATAATGGGTGTGCGCTCGACACCGATGCTAGGCGAGCGAGGATCAAAGCTCACTTGGGGTGGAGTTTTCTGCAACACCATGTCGCAGGGCATGGTCTCCTCCTCGTCATTGGCCAGTGATTCAATCTCAAGCGAGCTATTGTTGTGCATTTCAGGCGTAGATTCTGGGGTTTCATAGGCCATGGACACAATCTCTAGCGAACTATTGTTGTGTAATTCAGGCGTAGCTTCTGGGATTTCAGTTGCCATTGGAACAGCTGCCTCTATAGTGGTGGGCACACGAGTTTCAACAAAAAGATCCGAAAAAGTATCGTCCATATTAAGAGTGCGATCAATAGCCTCGTCGAGCACCAAGGGTGTTCGGTTTAACTGTGGTGAACGTGGATCGTTAAGGGAAAATCCCTTCAGCAGACGCTTGCGCAGTTGCGAAAATGCGTTTTCATTTGCGACTGGTCCTGGCGCAGCTGCTGCAGGAACCATTTGTGTTTCTGTCTGCAGAAACTAGAGCATTTCTACAATTAATATTATATTCCACTTTGCCATATTCCATACTTACATTAAGTGGCGTGCGACATCCATTTGGGGATCTTGGATCAAGTAGCTCTCTGTTATTATCTCGTACAGGTGTGGAGGACATTTCGATCCCAGGATTATTTCCTGAGGCGCTAGCGCTGGTAACGCGCAATCTGTTTAAAGTAGGTGTGTCTGGTAAATAGCTGCCCTCAATCTTTGTTACTTTAGCACCCATCGCAATGCTTTAATTACGTCTCGATTTGTTGAAGTAAATAAAATAATGCGCTTGTTTGAAATGAAAAATGCGGGAGACGTTTCTAGCGTCGATAAATAAATCGATTTCAAAAATGTTATTTATATTTGCTGTTGGCAATGCTGTCTATGTTATTAAAAATAAAAAAAGACTATCGACATTAACATTAGTGATGCACAGAAAAAAATCGATATTATATTTTCGATTGAACAAACTGCACGGATGGACAAAAAAAAACAAAAAGAATGAAATAGTGTGCCTTTAAACTGTTTTAAACAACGAAAAATTGAAATATTGACCAGTATTAGTGAATAGAAATGTGCGCGTGTGTGCAAAGCATGTAAAAAACATTTTATAAGCGGCGGAAGGTTGCTGGGTATCACAAAAACCGAATGTAAGTTTATTGGAATTGCAAAACTCCAAATGAACAGAAATTTCTAAATGAAAATGTTTGCTTTTCGTCAATTAAACCCCAAGGAAAAGTATTTCGGCCATTTTTACGCAGTAGGCAAAATACGCTTGTGTATTAAATGTGCGTGTGTGTATGTGTGAGTGGCCCCAGCCAAAGGCGCACCGCAAGCAGCAGTAAATTCGTATTTGTATGTATGTATTTGTCGGTTTTTTTTTTCAATTGCCGTCTCCTTTACACACACACATACACCATTGAATTAACCATGTGTCGCTCAATGCGGAGAGTTTGAGGCTGCGTGTAAAAGAAAACTAGTTTGCTGCGTTGCCAACTACTTGGCTAAGCAGCCACATTTTGTCTTACATTAATGTAGGTTAGTGCGCAGCAGCGAGCGTCACCTTTATTATTGTACCAATTGTTTTTTGCATGTTATTGTTTTTTGATTTTTAATTATAGCACACATTGTGCTGATAGCCGGCAAGCGAAAAAGTAAACAATTTGTCAACACAGTTGGCAACGCGTCTGTCGGTCCGACATATTGTAGACTTTCTCTCTTGCTCCAAATATATACATTTGTATATGTACACATATAGTTGTATATGCTGTACGAATGTGTGAGAGTGAGCTGGCATGTGTGTGTGACTGTATTAGCTGAAAACAACGAAATTTCATTCATTGCTCATTTCCGAGTAAAAACTACACACTATGTGTAGCTCGGTCGCCATCTGCAATTACGATGCAAGTTGCACACACGCTTTTACGACTGTTTGTGTATTTCTACACACATTCATGAGTGTGTTTTGATGTAAACGAACTAACTGATCTAATTGTGCAACGTGTTATAATTTATAAATATGTATGCTTTAATATACATAAATATCTCTGTATGTACATGGGGTCAAACGACAACGGAAACAGGCGAGCCAGTATCAAGACACCACTGCCATCGTATTTGGCTGCAGGGTGTGCCTCTGCCTGCGCGTGTCAGGTGCAAAGACGACGCGACAACGACGTAAAAGTCTCCACGCGACGAGAAGATACTTGGACATTCCAGAATTCCACATAGTATAGACGACAGCGAGCGTTGTTTGATTGCCGTTGCCGTCATTGGCCGCGTTTTTTCACACATTCCACGCGCTGTCACACATACATACAAACACTTGTACGGTGACTATTGATTTCAATCAACTTTGTCTGATCTCTTTTTCTCTCTCTCTCTCTGGGTAAGCCGCTCTCTCTTGTGCCCATTTGTCAATTAAGCAGCACGTCCGCTTGTCGGTTCATCAACAATTTGCCTCCGTGTATGTACGTACACAAGTGTGTATGTATGCATGTGTTTGTAAATTCAATTTCCTGTTTATAGTAGGTATGCTGCACACACCCGTTCTCAGTCCCCAACGCTAATTCAGCTTAAGCCCCATACTCCTCAGGTCTTTTTCTTGGCTTTCCACCACCACCACCGCTATAGCGTCTGTCGTTATAGTCTGTTTTTTTTCCTCTCACTCCATAGTTTGATCCCTCGTCAGTAGCAGCCGTAGCAGCAGCGGCGGTGCGCTGTGTACAGTACGTGCCACTTCCTTTACATTCAGAAAAATAAAAATCGTTTACTCACATAAACACACACATCTACAAAAATACGAGAGAGAGAGAGCGGTCCAAAACAACGACATACAGACGGACTCATCGTCAGACAGTGAGCGGGGAGCGTTCATTTGGCGTCTGCGCCGTGTTGGTTGTTTTTTTTTTTTTTCTGTTGTAGTTTTTCGTGTTGTTCTTGTACAGTTGCAAAGACACAAACACATGCATGTATGTAGAAGCGTACGGACGAAAACGAGTTTTCTGCTTCGACCGATGTGGCAACGCTGGCATCCTCCCTGGCTCCCCTCGATTGCTTATTAGAAAGAAGAAAAATGCCGCTGCGCGTCGTGTTGTTGCTGTCTTTACGTAAGAAGGCCGTCGAACTCTACACGGAGAGCGGCATGCAAATAATGCGAGAGAGAGCGAGCGAAAATGTGAGTTAGCGCTTATGCTTGTGTGAGTATGTGTGTTTATCTAATGATTACCGTTACAATTTGCCGTGGATGTCTAGTCGGACAACGTCTCGCGACCCAGACTAGACGACCCAGCCCCAATCTCAAATTGGCAACATTTTTCTCGCATGACCTTTTATCGTCATCGGCCAGCAAATGATGCCGTGCTTGATTATTTGAGTGTGTGCATTTGTGAGAGTATGTGCCTGCGGCGCTTAATAAGTTCTCAGCATTGTTTATTGATTTTTTTTTTTAGTTGGTGTAAATTGATGTTGCCACTGAGTTGTTTTTGCGGGCAACTCGCTCTGCTCTGCTTCTGGTTCAATGTCCTACGCACCCAACAAGTGCAACAATTGCAGCAACAACCACAACAATAGGGAATACGTCTTTAGTGCAGCTATTTGTCAGAAGTATTCAACTACGTTTTATTTTTTGGTTTGTACTAAAAATAGTTTAACTTGTAGAGTAAAATAACCAAAAGCTAGCGACGAGATCCGTAAGTAGTTAGCCCAGAAAAAGTTGCGTCAGGTTGCACTTCGGCATTTGTGGTTCGTGACGTCAATTGTGGCTTTTTGGAATGGTGTCGTTGGCCCACTTCTAGCAACATTCCAAATGTATTTTCGCGAACGCTTTCTGCACTACCGGAAACGAGTTTGTAACAGTTATAAATCTTATAGCTTGCAAATTTCTAAATTACTAGCTTAACTATTAGCCGACACATTTTTTTTTGTTAGGTATAATTATAAATAAAACAAATAGTGATGAAGTATAATTCTTTTATTTCTGTCGAAATTATCCGTAATGTAATTAATGTTCATAAATAATTAATAATTGTAAAACAAATATTAAACAATCAGGCAAAGTAAATTTAAAAAAAAAAGCCGTTAAAGAAGCTTGAAAGGTTAACTCGTAGGCGTCTCGGGCAGACAAACGACATCGTTTTGGCTCAGCGTTTTGTGAATGCTATTAAGAAAATCTTGGTCTTAACTTATACAAAAGATAATCATGTCTTCCCACTTTAATACTTTGTTATAGACTTTTCAACGAGTAATGAACACATTCGTTTAAATTTTTTTTAATACTTATACCGTCGATTGTATATCAATTGGCACTATCTGGCAACTCTAGTATCCTTGGCGCGCGTTTCATTTTTGGCGCGCATAAAGTAAAGGAGATAAAAGAGACCGAGTCCCATCGCAATGCCCCGAGGAATGTTGTTTACGTGCGCGCCTGCGCATCGACTAGATTTCCACGAATTCGCCAAAAACAACATGCTCTAAGCAGCCGCAGCAGCAGCCAAAGCACACGAAGTTGTCGTTTAAGTCTGGGTCTCATCCTGTTCGTCCCGTTTGCTTGCCAGCCTACCTACCTGCTTGATGTCTCCGCTCTGCGTCGCTTCTTGTTTGTGTGCTTTTTGCTCCACCAAACTGGTCGGTCGACAACGGCGGTGGCGGTGACGGCATGTCAACATGTTGATCCTACTATGTATAGCGTGCGAAACCTTCTGGCAACACCAAAACAAAAACAACAATCCACAATCCGTATATTTTTGTTGTTATTTATGTTATTTTGCAGCATTTTTGCCTTGTCTGTGCACCGCCAACACCAATACACAGATACAAAGAGCAAATGAAAACGGCGTTGGCGTCGTCTACTTTGTTGGTCTCTTATTCAAGCAGTCTGGCCACGCTCTGCTCATGCTCTTTGCTTTCATTTGATACTTTTCGTGCAGTCCTCAGTTGTCTTTCACAGTGTTTGCGATGCGGTCGTGTTTTCTGAGCGGCTGCTGATGACAGCGTCGGCGTCATGCCAAAGTGATTTTGTTATTTCTATCGTATCATTATTTTTGGTAATCAATGAAAACTTGATTTTGATGAATTATTTACTTTTGGAATACAGTGGATAATAGTGATACAATTACTTTATATCGACTTTTAAAAGTGGAACCGTCTGCAGGCGTTTTTTGCCTGCTGAGACTGTATTTGCCTGTGTCATTGCTGGAATTGTAAATTTGTTGGGAGCGTTTTGATTGGATTAAACTACGTTTCTAATACAAATCATCTATTAACTGTGACCATATTTATTTGTCATAATCTCTACTCGTTTTTGCTTTTGCCCGCGCCCCATTCGCTTGGGCAAAAATTCTTAGAATTCTTGACAACATTCCCGCGCGCACACACACAATCACATCGACGAGAAGCTAAAAAGAAAAAAAAATTGTGTACTCTCCCTGCGCGACGGAGTGTAGAAATAAACACACATACAAACGTATGCACTTGAACTCTCACGCACGCACACTGATGCTCTGCCTCTCTCACTCATACGAATACACATACATTTATGCATGCTATCCAACACACCTCGAAATTGGTTGTTGTCGCCACTAAGTGGAGACACTTGCTATCTCCTTCGCGCACATCCAACAACAAAAAACTAGTATGACTTGTTTTTTGCGCTTTGTTTTTACGCAAAAAAAACCGGTAAAATATTTGAAGCGGCCGCGACAAATGCCGATTATGATTGTGTGCTTGGATGCGACTGTGTGGCTTGTCTGGTGCTTCGTTGTGGTAGAATTCAGTTTTAACCATAGTTTTCACACACTTTTCTTACAGTTTTCTAAACACGCACGCACACACACAAACACACACATATAGACTAGCACACAACGAGCAACGAACTCGTACAGCAGCGACGCCCAAGAATGAAAGAGCACAAGGCAACATGAAAATTACAGCAACAACAAACAACATAGCAGCATAAAAACATACAGACAGAAAGAGAGAGAAAGCGAAAAGAGAGCAGTGCAGTAGCAGTTAAACGGCAACGACCCGAGCAAAAGTCGCCGCTGAAGCAGAAGCAGTATTATTAGCGGGTGTTATTGTTGTTGTTGTTGTTGATTTTCTCTTGTACGGTGCCAATTGTCATGTATGTATGCACATATTTCTTGTTGTTGTTTACGTAGTGTTTGCAGTTTCCTTTTATTTTGTTTTTGTCTTGCACGTAGAGTTAATTCTTGTCATTTTTATTCGCTTACATTACCAACATTTATTACCTTTCGTCAGCGTTGCCACCTGACGCAGCTACGATCATCGAACTTGTTATTTTTTTCTTTCGTTTATTGTCGTCGCTCTCATTAGTGATAGGCCGAAAGCAAAGAAACGCAAAAAAGTGCTGATGATCTTGACCTACGCGCTCGCAAGTTCAATCGCATTTTATATGGTTATTCAACTTTTACTTTATGCGGCTTCCTCCTATTTTCTCTCGCATAGAGCCACTGTGTAGATTTAATTTGTATAACGGAAATTCTAGTTATCGCTCTGCATGCGATGAGAATGAAGTAACTACGGGAGAACGTGAGACTTTCCATCAAGCAACATCTAAAAATTTGTGCTTTTATATTTTTTTAAATTGCATTTACTGTTGATTATCAATTATTGTTGTTTTATTTTCTATTTGGTTCTTATCACAAATTTGGCGACAAATTGACGGCGCTTCGATCTCATTGTTGTTGTATTAATTAATGTTTATTGAGTGCAATGAGCTATTTAATATTAAAAATACATACATATATTGATTGTTTATTGTTGGTTTATACCGGTGTCAGCGTACGGTTGATCACTATTATCATATTTATTATTTAATATTCTTTTTGCTGTTGCGATTTGTTGTGATTTGTGTGCGTATTGTGTGTGTGTGTGAGTGTATCTGCACGTAAATTTGCATTGTTATCAAGCAGAAAAAAAAAATTGGCTTTTTATTCATTTTGCACAAAATGCAATGTGCGAATATGATGATGAAAGACTTGTGTGCTATCAGCAAAAAATACCTTCATCATTATTATCATCGTCATCGCCATTAACATAATTAACATCAACATGTTGTTGTCGCCGCTATTGTCATTTGTTTTCTTTTTTATTTATTTATTTATTTGTTATTATGCGACGGACAAAGCAAAAACCGACGCGGCGCGTTCAGTGGCCGTGAGAATTCAAAACGAAAACGTAACAACCGAAGCAAGAGAGAGAAAGAGCGAAGTCTAAAATGAAAGATGAGAGAGTGAGATGGGACCTAGAGAGGGCGCAGAAGTCTCTCGCGTGTGCTTTGAATGAACAACTGGGTGTAGGAGTGGTAGTGGACGAGTGGAAGGGAGATAAAGAAGAATGAATTAAGAATAAAGAAAATGGGGTTTTGTAAAAGTAAGAGAATTGTGTCATTCTTCAAAGTGGTTGTGAAATGTTTGCCTTTTTATGCCTATTCATATCACAGCCAGCTTTGAGGAGCGACACGATGCTCAAGACAAGAAAAGAAGACATAAAACAAAACTGTAATAAAAATCTATTTACTGCATAGAATGCATGTACCATGTATCATGTACTCGAAATCGTAACTGTTTCATTACATTAAAATCATTAAATACAAAATTAAATCATGTACGTTCCACTCCACCCCGCCCTGTTCCTTGCAACGCCTATCAACGTTTAAATACCCGTTATCAAACTATCTGTTGTCCTCGTTCCTCCTGCATACGATTTGGCACATTTATGCTGCGCTCACAAAGTGGTTGTGAAATGACTTTATTAAGCTTTGCACGCATATCACAGCCAGCTTTGATGAGCTTAGCGTAATGTAACTCACATCAAACGATCGATCGATTAATCAACTCAACTCTCGCAGATCAAGCACCCACCAGCCACCACAACACTCTCCTCTCTCGTTTAATGGGTATTAGGGGTAGTATAAGTTTCAAATGCCACGCCCCCATAAACATATATATGCAAATTGACATCAAAACAATTTTTGATGTTGCTTATCTAAGCCTCATCAAGTGGTTGTGATATGGATACCCGACGCATATCACAGCCAGCTTTGATGAGCTAGGATAATCAACGGAAAACAACATGAAAAACAATAAAAGAAAATCAAAACAAATTCAAATGGTAAATCAACATGAAAATTGCTGTGAATTGGTGTATTAAAATGTGATTAAATTTAATATTTTTCCAAATATTTTGTTGAAATTCTAAATTAATTCATTTCATTTCTTTGTATTCTATATAAAGTATTCTTATCTAGAGATCAAGTACGAATACATTTAGCTATATATATTTACTTTTGTTTATGAATATTTTGATGAGTTTTGGTTTGGAGTAAATTTTAAAAAAATTGATTTAATTTCCAGTTTATTAATGCGTTTGTGTCTTTTTCACAGATACGCCGTTGATCCAACATTACGTTCCACACACTCTCATACACACTCTGATACAGATACTGATAAAGATAGAGTTATAGTAAAGCTTAAGAACAGAATTCCAAAGAACCTTTTGACGACGCCTCGCTGTGCTGAACGATTTATATTTAAACTTTGTGATAGTTTTTATTATTTTTTGTTTATTTAATATACGTATTGTAGTACTTTTAAGAGAAACCAAAAACAAAAGTAACCAAATAGAACGTCAAGCTATAAATTGCAAATGCATTCCACAACAACATCCACAAGCACAATTACAACAACTACAACTACAATGATAACAACCAGAGCATTTGATAAGTATAGAATGTGCATTATGCTGTTGCTATTGATGGTAAGCTTCCTTGGCTGTCCGGTTATCATCGAGGCATGCTCCAGCCGCACGGTGCCCAAACCACGACCATCGATCTCATCGTCCATGTCCGGCACAGCCTTGCCGCCCACACCAGCTATGATGGTAACAACACCACGAACAACCACAACAACGACTACAACAACTCCACGTCCTAATATCACATTCCCCACATACAAATGCCCTGAGAATTTCGATGCCTGGTATTGTCTAAACGATGCACATTGCTTTGCCGTTAAAATTGCCGAGCAGCCCGTGTACAGCTGTGAGTGCGCCATCGGATTCATGGGACAGCGTTGCGAGTATAAGGAAATCGATGGATCCTATCTGCCAAAGAGACCACGTCCCATGTTGGAGAAGGCCAGCATTGCCAGTGGTGCAATGTGTGCACTTGTCTTCATGCTTTTCGTTTGCATTGCTTTCTATTTGCGCTTCGAACAGCGTGCCAACAAGAAAGCCTATGAGCTGGAGCGGGAATTGCACGAGGATTACGATGAGGAAGAGACCGATCGGGAGCTGTGCGCTTGCTGTCGTGGCCAGTGCTGCGCTGGCGGTGACGAACCGCTGGTTGCTGTGGAACGCAAGTTACCATACCACTTGCGGCTGGAGCACGCTCTGATGTCCTTTGCCATTAGGCGCAGCACAAAGCTATAGATACAAATCAAAATACATGTTAATCTAAAGTATCCAAGGAGGATAACAATGATAACAACTTGCTCCCTTGTTATGCATGTTTTATGTCGAATGTCTTACGAATTTCTACCTATATGTGCTTTAGTCGTAGTTTAATAGTCTTACTTTATGTACTACTTGTCCAAAATTTACATGTTAAGTGTAATCACGGAATTTCGGAATTTCCAATCCAATTCGATTTACTATATACAGGTTCACTCCAGATACAGATTTCAAATTAGCCAACCTGTTTCTGAGCTCTCTCAAATATCGAAATATGTATTTTTTTAAGACCTAACCTTATGCTATAGCTACATATATTTATTTTACACTTAACCGATATACGTATCGTCCGAAACACACACATCCACAACGAACAAAAAAAAACACGCCAAGTATTATTTATACCGCACTAGAATTTATGGAATGATGTATTGATGAATCTTTTTTTATAAATACACTGCACTTGCATACTATTTATGTCAAATGAAAGCATATCCAAAATATATTGTTTTATTTGCATTTCAATGGTTTGGGGTTTTTGTAAAATTGAAATTTTCGTTCGAAACTAGTGCTATAAAAGAATACTGATTTTTAATTGGTTGTGAAACAGGGTAAAATTAAAGCATACTTTCAAGCGGCTTATAATTTAAAAACCCGGTATATTTGGCGCAGTGCTGCCAGATCGATAAAAGCAGTTGATTGAAGCGGTTAAAAGTTAAGACATTTTTAAATTCAAGAAATGTATTTAAAAAGTCAGTTAAATTCAAGTTTGTGCTTTGAACGACAGAATTCTAAATTTATAAACCCAAAACTAGTTTTCGAAAATGGTTCTGAAGTACTGATTGAGTTTTGACAATATAATGCCTTTTTGAATGTATTATAATTTTATTAAGTATAAAGGTCACGAAGTACAGATTAACATTTCATAGTGATATAAATATATTAAATAATAAAAAAAAAAAGAATTATTTTATTAAAGGGATAGGAAAAAGTGCTTGTATACTTGTTAAGTAACATCCGCACACTTATAAATCAGATTATATTAATTAGTCAATGTTTATTACAGATAACCAGGGTCTTAAATGCGCAAACATGACTGAAGTGTGCTTTTATTAGAACACAATGATAATGCATTTGACAATAACGACGTGTTAGCCGCTATTAAAATCAAACACTTATCAGTTTGTTAACTGTTTTCTACAAACATTTCACTCCAGATTGAAATATCCGGTGATATCCATTGAAAGTAACTTCAGTAACGAAATAAAGTTAAATGTGTTAACAAAAAATTCATTATTAACTCTATTGAGATGACTGTTATTGTTAATAGCAAATTATTTTAGCACATATAATTTCGGAACATTATTATCTGTTGACAGCGTTGAAGGTTCCCGTCAAATGGGATTTACATATCAGCAGTACGTGTTTGGAACAACGCCCAGTCGATCTTATCTGTAAGTTGGTTCCCATTACGGGTTCAATAGTGTTTTCAACTGAGCTGCGCAAACAAATAAATATATGAACTTATTTTAAGCGGTGATTTCCAGTACGACGCTCATGGGTTTTTTTTTGTCGCCCACTGCAAGTGATCACGTGCGATTTATAAGTAGTATAATTTAAAACTGCCGCGAAATGGCCTTAATTTTATTATAGAGTCCCTTTAGAGGTCCGATGCTGCTCAGAACAAGTGATAAAAGTGTAACGACTTTCATTAAAATTTGAAGATCTGTTTCTGATCTACTCTTAAAGTAACCCGTCTCGTAGCCGTAATACTGAGTTACCAAGGCAATAACAAAGCATGAGAATCCCAGGAAATTGTGGATCGCTTTGTTGACCAGGGGTGTGATTAATTTCTTGACGCGTGTCGAGCAAAGTGCTCCCAATCCTGAGCTCATTGAAAGCAGGCAGAGTATAAATGCAGTAATACCTGTAAAACCGGTTAAATTGCCAGATGTTAACTGTTTTTTAAATGTATTTCTGGTTTGGTATTACTCACCTAATCGACCGTGTGTGGACTTCAACAGGAATCCCTTTTGTATCATTTTGATGAGTGCTCCAGCAGCGCCACAGACACCACCGATCGTTAATAGTATCCAATGTATGGTGGTTTTAGTATTTCGCTTATAACTGTTGGTGAGAACATTGCTGCCATAATGGGCCATAACACCCTCGGCCATAAAGAACGAGAACTGCAATAAACACTTTGAATTAGCATCATTCAATAAAGAAATTAAAAGAGCAGCACTTACTCCAATGGTGACCAGCCAGGCATGAAGTCCTGTTCCTGCCAAGCCCGTTCTTAGTGTTATATATGACATATAAATGGTAATAAAACCTATGCACATCTGATTCAGCACATTCAAGAAGTGTTCCAAACGGTCCACAAACTTTTGCTGCTCACTGTGCTGCAACGAATTGTGCGACATTCTAGTGTATCGTTTAGGACTGGGAGATTCGCTATTGATCAATACAAAGGAAGCCGATCGCTGGGAATGTGTACGTGAATGAACTCTCGGTGTTGGCGTTCCCGTCGCCGCTGTGCTTCCGTAATCGACGACAACCTGATTGGAAGTGACCGATGCTTGATGCTCCGTCATTGTGGCCCGAAAAGTGCTTTTAATTAGTACAACTTAGTGCTCTTATCTTCGTGAGTACGGCAATAATGTTCTTTCTGTGTTAAATGTATTAGTTACAAAAAATACAAATTTTCGAGAGTTCTCCCTCTGCCGGCTGATAATTGGCGCATACCTTTTTGGTTGTACCCTAGTCACCTACATACATATGTATGTATTTATGTAGATATCTTAAAAGCCATTGCCGAATGACATGGTTTTTTACGTTTATTGTTTAAGCGCGAGCAATATTTCCCATTGACTGGCTCGTTCGTCGTAAATTATTCAACTAATAGCGCACAATAAATAGCAGAACATGTTCGCTAGCGTGCGTGTGTGTGTGTACTTGCCATAAACCGCAAATAAGCGTGTACATTAGCTCAGCTTTATTTTTTCATTTATTGCACTTCATATCAATTTCCTCTGGGGAAGCTGTTCAAATACGCAATAAACACAGTAACTCCCATATGTATATGTGTGCATACAAAGTATTTGCAAATTATTTGAATCGGTAACCGCAAAAGTCAATGATAATAGCTGCACTTAATAAAACGATAAATGCATATCGATGTGCGGCTTGCAATTACCAACACTGTAATAAGAACACTCGTTACGCTGTAACGATTACAATCATCGTTTTGCTGCGGACATTACTTAACACTGTTTGTGAAACGTTTAAATAAAAAAAAACGGGCTTGAATTTCAATTAAATATCTTCTATTTATTTAAATTAAGCTAAGTTAACTAATTTGTGTATTCTAATACTAACTAAAATCACAGTTTGTAAGTTGCACTAGCTTCTGAAGCTAGCAAATTTGTGGTACAAGGACTTGAAGGGTGCAATGCAGGTTAAAACCATTATAATCATTGTGACAACTTGCATGAAAATCATAAAGTCCCTTCCTTGGCCCTTGAAGATTCCAGTTTGAGTGTAGCCATAGAACTGCGCCATCATGGCGGTGACAAATGTGCCCAAGCTGAGAACGATATGAAACGTCTTGTTGGCCAAAGGAGACACGACTTTCGTCAAACTACGCGCAATTGCAGCAAATAGTCCACTCAGCAGTGAGATCAGGCACAGTATGAATGCGGCGAATCCCAGTCTGGAATGGATGGTTACTGAAATCAACCAGTCGTCGCGTATCAGCTGAACAAGACAGCCGGCCACGCCCATGCCGCCACCCAGTATCTGGAGCACTATATGTATGAGCGTCTTATGTTTGCGTGAGTATCGCAGGGTTAACCAGTTGCCATTGTAGAAGCACATCGAGGCCTCGGCCATGAGGAACACAAAGCCAAAGGACACCAGCCAGACGTGCAGGCGAATCCCCGCCAGACCCGTGCGAAAACAGTTCCAGCAAATCCAAAACGTAACGAACCCAATGCACAATTGATTCAACACATTTAATCCTGCTTCGATGTGTTCCAGGACACTTGTCTTATTGGCCTTCTCAGCTCCCATTATAATGTTAAAAAAAGGTATCCTTTTTGGTATTTAAACTATTGGAAAGTCACGAACTGCACTGCCTCATGAGGAACAGACAACTAATTTTCGGTGACCTCTTTTTATTGACTTTAATTACCCATGTACACTGCCTCACAGCTGATTTCAGCCAGTTCTCCAAATAACTTTAATCAATTATAACAATTAAGTGGAAATAGATATCGAAGTAACAAAAACACGGTTTGTTACCAAAACATAATTAAATCTGTTTTCAATCAACGTTTGCGCGAAATTCGCTGTGAGCCACTGTACACTATACACACCTTTGTTATCAGTCAAAACTAACAGTACTTACCGCTATAATGCATACAAGCTGGAGGATTAAAATATATAATTGAGCACCATCACGTTCACATCAAATGGAGTTCACTTAGGCAATCGCAAACGTTTTCAAACGTATTCCAATGTTTCCAATTACTTAATCTTTGTGTAACATCTAGCATCACCAAGTACTGCAAATTTCCAAATTCTAGATAATATTTTGCACATTATAGTTGAGAAGATCTGGGCTGTGTGCTTAGCTGCACGTTAACCATTATGTTTCTTAGTATTTATATTATTTCTATTTTTGGAAATCAGCGTTGTCATCAAAAATAATTAGGCACTTATACGTGTAGCATTCATTTGCCTGAATTAAACCTTATCGTATTGCAAAATCGCACGTACTAAGATAATTTATAGACTTGCCTTTGCAATGAATACTCAAAAAATATATACACTTAGCTATACTACTTACGATATGAGTGTACGATTTTTATTTTTATTACTTAACACTTGAAAAAGCTTGTTCTGGTCAATGAAACATTACCTGCAATTTGTACTTTCCGTGATATGAGACTCCTACTCTGGGAAACTTACCTAGAACATAGTCCATCTAAGATTTTAAGTAAGGTTAGCAATTTGGTAAGATTGTTGTCAAAGTCAAAACTATATTTGGTGTGTACAAATTTGTTTAAAATTGATTCAAATCAAATTGCTGTTTCTGATCCTTGGCTATATGATTGTTCGATTTAGAAAAACATCTTCGGAACATATTTAATTATACCGTTCCCGAACAGTTTTTAGCTATCTTTTTATGATCTCTTAGATCTGATATGAATCTACATTGCGTACTGATCAAGAACATATTATGTATATATATAATCTGCTTGAACTCATCCTTTTGGAGCTTGACGGCCTGTGTCTTGCTGTAGGAGGTTCCTTTGATGGCAACTTTCAGTACCGGCTCCTTGCTGTTATGCACTGCTACGGCCACATTGTAGTCACGATCCGAGCCAACGATGCACTATCTGTTTTCAGAGAAAGTGGGGGCAAGATTTATTAAATTAATACTTAACCACAATCAGCATTGGGGTTCAAATCGATTAATTTATTTCCCAATACTAGGTCACTCATTAGCTTTTAAATTTATTTTTTATTCGTCTAAGCTTCTTAAAAAAACCCAAGTAGCTTTTGAGCACAGATGGGGACAGTTCAGTTTAAAAATGTTTTTTTTTTTTTTTTTTTTTTTTGGTTTCATTTCTTATTTCTAAACCAAAACATTGATCTCTAAGACCTCATACAGCTTTATACATTTAATTATCTTTCTATATCATTCGATCTTAAACGATTGCTATGAACAAATCTGCATACAGAGTATTCTCAAGTCGTACATTGTTTTTTTTTTTTTTTTTTGGTTTATCATTTCAATAATGTGTTTAATTGGCACACGCCTAACGGTAAATAATTATTTAAGAGTTACATCAAAGCGACACTTAAGCCATTTAAAGATATAAATAAGCTAACTAAATTTTAACGTTTTCCAGTTTTTTAATTGGGAAAATTTTTAACTAATGTGGTTTAAAAAAGTAAGTAAGTAAGTGTAAGTGGAGCAAGACGACTATAAAAGACCCCTTACTCCTTTTAGTGCGTATTTTTTCAAACAAAAATTCAATTTTCTACCGATTTGTCGTATGGGAGCTATAGGTCATAATTATCCGACGCAGATCAAACTTAGTGAGGACAGTTATAGCCATGATATACCCATAATGTCTGAGTTTGGTTACGATAGCTCAACTAACAGTACAAGTCTTCATACAAAGGTCTTACTTTCGACCGATTTGTCCAATGGGATAGGATATAGTTGTCCGATCCTAATCAAACTTGGTAAGGACAGTTATAGCCATAATATACACAAAATGTGTGAGTTTGGTTACGATAGCTCAACATAACAGTACACGTCTTCATACAAATTTCCCAATATTTTCCGATTTGTCCTATTGTAGATATAGTTGAAACTATCGGGAAATTCCCTGTTCATAAACTTACCTAGAACATAGTCCATCTAAGATTTTAAGTACAGTAAAACTTTCGGTAGGATTGTAGATAAAGTCAAAGGGTTTTTAATTTGTGCAGATTTGGTTAAAATACTTCATTTAAATATTAGTATTCTTCCTTTGGCTACAAAATAGTTTGATCATATCAGAAACAAATCGTACACTTTTAATATTACTCTTAATTGGTCTGTTAGATCTGAGATATATACGCTTTGTTCGCTGACCAAGAACATACAAACTTTTATTAAACCTATTATACCCTCCGTCCCAGAAAAAAAGAAAGTTTTTCAACCGTAATTACATTATAATCACAACAGTTTATTCTTTATTTATATTCGTTTAAACGTAATATCGTAACATGCTATATACGATATATAATATATTATACATATGCATGAATGTATTCAAAGGGGCTAATAAATTATTCATTGCAAAATTGAGCGCACGATTTTTGTATACGACTTGAAATGAGTATGTGAATGCTGTACAATAATTTAACAGGCAATTTAAAAGAGTATTGGATTTTGTTCTTTGTTGTTTGTTCTTCATTTTGGAACTTGAAAGTCTTCACTGTACCAATGTGCTTATAGTTAATAAATTAATACCTTCAATCCAAAAAATTCTATTTCTTTCAGTTAAAATATTGATTAATTCCAGCCAGTTTAAGTCGACTGATAAGTAAATGGAGTACTGTATTCCAACGAGCTTAAATATTAAATTCGTCTTTAAAAATGACACAATTTTAATAGAGTACAACTTTACCTGTCATACACTATGAGAACGAGTACAGCAAAAAGTTTGTACTTTCTATTATTGACACAATGAATCTACGGTATAGAAAACTACACTACTGTACAGTACTATGACGTTGGAAACGAATACATTCATGCATACTATATATATATATACATATATCATGTCTGGCATGATGTCTCCTATTAATTGAGCTTGGCTTCGATCTCATAATAGTCGGTTGCCTTCTTGGTGGTGTCATAGTAGTCGTAGAGGACGATGGGGGAAGGCTTCTGGTTGCTCACCGCATGGGTCTTAAAGGCCTCGATGGGCAGGCACTTGAGCTCACCCTTGGCCAAGCTCTCGAAGTAGATAACCACGACAGTTTCATCGTTTTTGGTTTCCACCAGCTGAAAATAGATTAAGTTAAGAATTGAAGATCAAGTCTATTTCACTCAGACCTACCCTAACGCGTTCGATGTTTTGAATTTCCTTGAAGCTCTCCTCATCGGCAGTATAGCCGGAGGGCAGTGAGACCTCCAGAATGGCCATATTTGAGGCCTTAGCCTTGCCCTCCTCCACATATTCCACACACACGCTCAACTCGAGCTTGGAGGGATTTGTTTCAGGCTTGACAATGGTCTCCAGCTTGAAGCTAGGCTTAGGATCCTTTTCCACAATGTTGTACTGATAGCTAATTTGCACGAGGGCTGCGCCTGTGCCCTTAGCCTCGTAGCTCAACGACTTGGTGCCCTGTGGGAACTCCACGGTCTGGAGCAGCAAATCGTTGTCATCGTTGACAGACATTTTCTCGGTCTTCTCCCTAAGTCCCTTGTTGGAAACCTCCACCTCCCATTTGGCTGCCTCGTAGCCAGACTTCTTGGCAAACTGAATGAGCGCCTGGAGACCAGCAATGGTGTCCTGAGTGGAGGCAAATCCTCCAAAGCTATTACGCTGGGCCACCAGCCAGCGAATCGAGTTGAGCACTGATTCAGGGGACTCATCCTCTAGTAGAGTGAGCAGAGCGTAGGAGGTGATCTCAATGTCATGACTCCAGATCCAGCACCACCAGCGACCGCATTTACCGGAGCGACGTTTCTCCACATCATCAGTCCACCAGGTGCGATCATCCTCGGTCTTGGCCAATGCCTTAATGGCAGCCACATGCTTGGCCGCATCCGCTGAGTTAGCTTTCTTCAGAGCATAGGTGGCAATTGCGCGGGGCAAGAGGTCCTCCTCATCCTTCTCGTTGGAATGGGCATTCAGGTAGGAAACAGCCTTGTCGATGGCCTCCTGGTTGGGCTTCTCCTGCTCGAGCATGGCGAGCAGTGCATTGGCGGTCAGTGTGATTAAGGAACGCGTTGAGCCGTAGAAGTATTCACCAGATTCGGTGAAACTACCGTTTTCTGCTTGACGACTGAGAAGGAAGTCATAACCCATCTGCAGTTTGGCTTCGTCCAGCTTGATAATGTTTCTAATCTGGCTAAAGGAGCGCAGAACATAGGAGGTCAGCCATGTGGAGCCATTGCGGTCGGGATCCTCAGCACGCCACTTGCCGGGACCGAAGGAACTGTAGCTGCCATCGTCGTGGCGATAGTGGAACATGTGCTGGTAGCCCTGCTCTAGATTGCGCTTGATGCGCGTCTCCAGCTCGGGTGTGAGCTTCTTGATGGCCTTCAGGTAATCGTATACCAAATAGTTGGGCACCATCTTGGACATCGTCTGCTCTCCACAGCCGGTGGGCAGATGGAGCAAACGCTCCAGATTCTTGATAACTGGACCCAGGAGATCACCTACCAAACCGAATTCGACGTGTTGTGAGTCAGGTACAATATCCTCGGGCAGTTCAAGCTCGAAGGTATCCTTGCGCTCTCCCACATCCTTAAGGTTGACAAAGAATGCACGATTTCTGTACTGAGTAACACCCTCGGGCACAACCTTGAGGCTCTTGTGAACGGCATCGCCCGCAACTGGGGAAATGGCCGTAAACTTGAGCAGAATGCTGCCAATGATCTTGGGACGGATCATGAAGTCGACACCGGCGGCTGAATTAGCTCCCACGCGCACCATTTGGGAGCGTTTCTGATCGCCAATGACCTCGTTAGACGGGTCCAAAAATTCGTATTCGCTGTCCTCATTGTTAAGCGTCACCTCCACGTCCAGTTGCTTGGGCAGATAGTTGAACACCAGGGCTGGCACACTGATGACTTCACCGCGTTTCACGGAGTAAGGCAGGCGAATGGAAACAAAGAAAGGCTGGAACGTCTTGATGCTGAGCTGATCGTCGGTGATGCCTAGACCCTTCTCGGGATGCAACGAGAAGGCGGTGAGGACCCAGCTGGTGATGGTATCGGGTATAGTTCGCACCCACTTGAAAATCTCCGACTTGGTCTCCTCAATGTCCTCAAAGAGCCACGTCTCCACAAAGTTCTTGCGCACCACGGGAGTTGCCGCAGCACCAGCAGAACCGTATCCACCAGGCATTGCTGTCGTGCTCATTTCAACATTCGCGTCAAAGGCGGCGGCGGGCGCGGCGACACTGTGCAGGACACCCACTCCTGCCTTACGGTTAAAACCACCTGAAAAGGCCTCTGCAATTTACAAGAATAATGCTAATTTTCATTCAAAACTCTTACGATGTTTCAGCTTACGTGGATAGTAAATTGGAGCCGTGCGATTGTAGAAGAAGTTGGCGTTGGTCATGGTGACGACACCGCTGCGTTCTCCGGGATAGTAGGAGTAGCCTCCCTGCCAGGGTGTGTGCGTGTCAAAGCGGCTGAGGCGCCAGCCAAACGAATCCTTGTTCAGATCATTGCCGTTGCC
This sequence comes from Drosophila parthenogenetica, assembly GCA_035047505.1. Lineage (NCBI taxonomy): Eukaryota > Metazoa > Arthropoda > Insecta > Diptera > Drosophilidae > Drosophila > Drosophila parthenogenetica. The sequence goes on from JAWNPM010000242.1 coordinate 645,026, forward strand.
CAGCAGGAGGACGCTCTTGTCCACAGCAGTGAGACCCACAAAGGACTTGGGTGCAGTCTGAATCTCTAGTTCCACATCGGCACCGGGCTTTACCTCCTCGGGTGCCTTAACGGTGATCTGATTCTGGAGCTCAACCTCCACGTGGAACGAGTCCTCGGCATAACGGAACTCACCAGTTTCATCCACATAGTAGGCATAGATGCGTCCATGTGGAGCCGTGGTGAACGTGGGCTTCAGTGTGATGTTGTGTTCCTTCTTTGGCTCGTCGAGAACCACTCGCTCCGTGTGTATCACATTGCCACGTCCAATGATGTTGTAGACAAAGTAGTGCAGTGGGCGACTGGAGTTCAGCAATACCTGGTACTCCTCTCCGATTTTGAGGCTATAAAAGGTTTCAAATTAATCTAGATTTCTTAAACACTCAGGACAGCTACTACTTACGTCCACTTGTCCTTGGGACGCTGCACATCCAGTTTGAACCATTCCTTCTCCTTCTCCTCCTCGGCGGGCTTCTCGATCTCCTTGGGTTTTCTGTACGGATAAGTCGTGTACAGTTCCCGCGTTTCACCGCCGTATTCCAACTCGATTTTGTAGTAACGTGTTACGTTCTCAATGTCGACCAGATCGGGCAATACCAGTTTGAAAACAGCCAAGCTGGATTCATTCAGATGTGACTCAAAGACAATAGGTTCCTGCTTGACCTTAGGCAACTCGGACTCATCGCCATAGAGTGTGTGACGCACGCCTTCAGTGAACTTAGCCTAAAGAAAGATTTAAAATTAGCTAACTTTAAACTCTTAGGTAATTCCCTTGTGTATACCTTAACGACGCCCTTTGTGTCCTGCAGAAGTGTGCCATCAACGAGGGTGATTTTGAAAATCATCTCATGCTCCTTGTCGGCCACGAACGAGTAGCAGCTGCTGTAGTCAAGGCAGGACATCTCATAGCGGTAAGGATAGATCTGAGTGCCACCAGTTTCATTGATCTGAACACCGGTGAATTCCTCCTCCACGGTGGCCAGGATCTGGGCATATGTCGCCGATGTTTTGTACACCAGGTAGCTTTCGAACTCCTTCACATTCAGGTCAAACTTAGCCTTGCCGTTGACCATGTCAGCGGTGCGAATGATAGCGTGTCCCGGCTTGTCCGTACGCACTGTCTTGCCATCAACGTTTTCCCAAGTACTCGTTTCAGAGGTGTGCAGATTGAGCACTACCTTGCCGTTGACCGGTTTGCCGTAGGTGTAGCTAAAGGATGGAAATTATATTTATTATCAGTTCACAGATTATTTGGGCAGCAAACAAAAAGGATTCCAAGCACAATTTGAACTTTTCTGGATTGATTTGCTTACTTTGCTTTCACGACGACCTGCATATCGCCATCCTTGACCGAAACCTGCTGTGTGGCATCCATTTTGATGGAGTACTTGGGCAGGACATATTTCTCCACCTCGAAGTAGGCACGCTCATCCGAATACTGTCCACCGTTTTGGGTGCTTAGAGTCCACGAGCCCAGAGTGGGGAATTCGGAGAGCACGAATTTGCCAGTGTAGACGCCCGAGCGGGTCTTGAAATGTTTCTCCTCCTTGATGCGATTGCTCTTGGAATCCTCGAACCAAACAACGACATTATCATCGGCCTTATCAGGTCTCAAATTCTCGTCCAGGAAGAGGACACGATAGTTGACTGTGTCACCGGGCTTGTACTTGCCCTTGTCGGTCTGAATCCTCACGTATGGCTTGAATTCGGTCCAGGTCAAGGCGGTGGAGTTCTTGAACTCCAGGCCAGAAACTCCCTCCGCGGTCAGGTTGTAATCGCCCGACTTCAGAGGGGGCAGCTTGAAGGTGATCTGCTTGAACTCATCCGCCTTCTGGAGCTCCACGGTCTGGGTCTCATTGTGTGAGGGTCCTGTGATGCCAACTTTCAGTGTGACCGGCTCCTTGGTGTTATGCACTGCTACAGCCACATTATAGTCACGATGTGAGTGGATCGTTCCTGGACCAACAATCGTGTATTGGCTGTTTTTAGAGTGGGGAGAGGGCAAGATTAATTATATTATTAACTAATCACAATCAGCATTGGGGTTCAAATCGAATACATTATGTCACAATACTAGGTCACTCATTAGCTTTTTAATTTATTTTATATTTATTTGTAAACGCTGCACAAACAAACCTGAGGAGCTTTTGAGCACAGATGGGTACAGTTCAATCTACAAATGTTTTTTTATGGTTTCATTTTTTTATTTCTACGCTTTATCAATTTGTTTCTAAGAAAAAATTATTAATTATAACACACTGATCTCTAAGACCTTATACAGCTTTATACATTTAATTATCTTTCTATATCATTCGATCTTAAACGATTGCTATGAATATTCAAACACTAATTATTATCATAACTCATCTGCATACAGAGTATTCTCAAGTCAAGCATTGTTTTTTTTTTTTTTGTGTGTTTATCATTTTAATAATGTGTTTAATTTGCACAAGCGTAACGGTAAATATTTGTTTAAGAACCTGATCTGGGTAAACCGGCTTAAATGGCTACCAACTTATGTAAGAGGCACTGAAAATGGGTTGGAAAGCGAGATTTAAGCCATTTAACGATACAAATAAGCTGATTTCCGACTACAAAACCTCTAAATTTTCATTTTTTCCAGTTTTTAATTGGCAATCATTTGTAACTAATGTGAATTAAAAAATAATAACTCAACATTATCGGCCCCGATCGTGTTGTTTCTACATTATCCGCTAAGATTGACAATGAAAAACCTCGGAATAAGTTAAGATTAATCGATATTAAAAACGGGTTTTCTGGGTTTCGGGTTTTGGGTTTATATAGGATAGCAATACAAAAAGTTATCCAAAATCTCTAGGAAACCATTGTCTATCCAGTTTTCTCCAGAACAATAAAACCAACTGCTAATGAACAGCAGAGACCGTAAATTTTGTGAATTACTCATAAATGTGCTAAGTGTTGAGCAAACTAAAATAATTATTACTGCTCTTTACTACACTTTTGTATGCAGATCTGTGTGCGGACACGTTTCATCACTTGGTGTGTGTATGTGTGTGTGTGGCTTTCATTGTTTAAGTTTGCCATTTCTATTTGCTATCCTTGACTCTGCGCAAATTAGTGTGGATTATAGTAGGGTGTGCCAATAATAAAAATTTAAAATAAATAAACTAACAAATATTATCAGCTTAAAAAATAATCAGCAAACGGAAAATCCCAAACTCATAAATCAAAGACTCACTTTATTTATTTATTTAAATTTCCAGTAAAATCAAATTTTATAGAGTACCGTTAAAATTTTTCGGAAAACCCCAAAAGTCTCTAATTAGCAGATCATAAGGTTATTTTTAAGAGATTATTTAGTGTTCTTGAAAATAGTTGAACTACCCCACTGTACTTCTAAGTTCACATTTCAATAAGGCCAATATTTGCCTGTACATTTGCGAGGCCTTGTTTGGTACAATAAACTTTTGCATCAATTACCTCTAACTAATTAAATATTCACTTAATAAAAATTATAATCGTTTGATAAAAATCACATGAGTTTACCTTGAATATTAGTGAAACAAAATAGTTTGTGATGCGTAAATGTAAATCACATAAACTGTGACTGTGTGAGTGAGTGTACGCGTATGTGTGCAAGTGTACCTGTGTTTGTTTGTGTTTTGGTGATTTGATGAGAATCGCACTTACCCTTCGCTCTTCACTAGTTCCGCCATTTGTAGAAGCCCAAGAGCCGTTAAAGTGATGACAGCAAAAGCGTCTACGCGACGCATTTTGTTATTTTTGTTGTTGTTGGAGGGGAAAAAAGATTGAAAACAAAACTTGTAAATAGATTGGTTACAGTTTCAAAGTGGTTAAAGCTTTAAAAAGAAATGGCTGCGATGACACAACCGACCGGGCTCAGAGCTGAGCTGCGACTGGTTAGTCTGCTCCAATACGGGATTTGTTATATGTATGTACGCGTAGCATCAAAAATCTGAGCTCTGCCGACGTCGACGTCGACGCTGACACCGACGCCGCGTTGACAGCGACGTTGGCGACGAAAGCAAAACAAAACAAAACAAATCAAACGCCGCATAGGAAAAAACAATAATAAAAAATATTTACTGATAATTATAATTAACAAAAAGTCTAAATGTCTGATTTGAAAAATGTGTAAGAATCAATTAAACATACACACACATATATATTTAGAATATTTAATGTCAAATAAAATAATAGAGACAAAATAATCAACCGGTAATCTTCAAATTTAAATGTTCTGTATAAAAACAAGTTTTCAAATAAAAGAAAGAAAGATTAGAACTGCACTAAACAGTTTAATGGCAATTTTTAATTAAGAAAATATATGTAGGATGCTGATTAGAAAATATTAGTACTATAAAAATTAAACAAAGTTTCTAAGTAAAACTTTTTGATGTCATAGGTTGGGATCTATATCTATATCGCTCATTGCTCAACTTGATGACATCATCAATGAATAATTGTATTGAAAAATTAAAAATTCTCTATTTTCTGAAATGTATTTAATTATCTTATGACATTTAAACGGGCGGGGTAAGTAATATTTCACAAGTATTGGTAATATAAAGAACTAAAAATTTGTTGGCTATATATACACATATAGATATATATTTCTATCTGATTTAAATATGTTTTTAAAGGCGTTTCGATCTGGATAAGCATTATAATAGTGCATGCGCTGTATAGAACATATGCCAGACAAAAGTAATTAACTCTTGTCATGCCATAAAACATCAAAAAAGTATTACTCATTAATTATCTCTGATTAAACTAATCTTTTATTCGTTGCGCACTCGTTTCTATTATTTTATTTTCATTTCTGTTAACTTATTAGCACTTTAATTGTCATATGTTTAGCGCACATTAAAGAATTTAGTTTATTATTGTATGGACAAAAAGAACACTTTTAATTTGCTTCGTGTTTCAAACTTAAACACGTCACAGCATATAATTGATTATAATAAATTTATTGACGTACCTTTTAGGGACTTGGGAAATTCCCGAACTAATTTTCCAAGAACAACAAAGTATTTGCCGACAGTATAATGCAAATTGCTGCACTTATTGAATTTTCAATCACGTAAAAAGCTTGTTTACTTCTTGTTTGGAGCCTTTGGTAGACTGCACCCACTTTTATAGACGTGGAGACGTTTTGATCGGGAACCAACAACAGAGACAGAAACCGAAACAGAAACAAACCGGCAGACGATGTGAAAGACAGCTGGTAACTGAAATGCTCTTTCAGTTTCTCTCTCTGTGCTTTGCTCGTTTGTTGTGTTGTGGTATTTTATCACGCTGACGTCATTGCTTGGAGAGTTTTTAGTGCATGAGTGTTGGTGAATTTCGCTTTTGTATGAAAGTATTGTTTTTGCGTTGGTTTCTTTTATGCGTAATGTAAATCCCCATTTGGATTGGTGACATTTAGTTAGCGGTTGGACGTCTAGTATACATCGAATATTAATAGTGACCAATAATATTGTTTAATTTCTGTGCAAAAAGCGCAATTGAAGTTTTAACTTAGAGCAAGATCTTAGGACATTTAAAATAATATCCCAAGTTGAATATTTCCCAAAAGGACATTATAACAGCGCCGTAAAGAATGCAACAACAATGAAGTAGGAAATTTAACACGATTGAATACGATATACATTTTACAATAAATTAACGAGCGCAATTAAATGAGCTTTTAATTATTATATTACTGTAAGAGTATTGTTTAGTCGAATAGCGCACATGCAGTTATTATTTCATCGCTCATTATGTTTTCTTGCGCTAGCTCTTTTATCAGCCGCTTGCTTTTCGCTAGAGTTTCGTAACACGCGTATAGAATGATTCATTAGAGTGGACCCAAAAAGCACATCGTGCTCAGCGAGCGAGCAGTGAACGAATCACGCAACAAAAAGTCCCCTGCAAAAAATTAAACAAACCGGTTCTTCGATATTGCCAAAAATAAAATGATATGGAATAAAGAATGTGTGTACACACTAACAGTCTCTGAGGCAGACTGGCATTCAACACCTGTAGTAAGCGAGTGGAAGTGTGCTCGCTGCCGCCTTTTACCCGCCAAGGTGAAGCACGTGAAAGAGAGCTGAGTCACGCTCCATTTGCTTTCCAAGTTTCTTGTTGGGTTTTTTTATTTATGTATTTTTTTTTGCACGCCGTGTTCTCGTAGAGATCCAGTTGTGTTGAGAGCTCAGCTGTTTACTGCCAGGGTTATGGCATTTCAAACGCTGCCAGACGTTCGTAGCGCGCGGTTCCTCGAGTTTTACAGCGTCAAAACTTTATCAGCGCATGTCAAGCGTCTCACGTAGTTGATAAAGGAATTACACAGTTATAAAATAACATAAACATACCACTAACATGGCAAACAGCGAACTACAGAGCTGCAGCTCCTCGGAATTTGGTGATGTCTGCGAAAGTTCAAATCTGTTGAATTACGTTGGTTTAGAGCTCGAAGATCAGATAAACAATGGCAGCCAGTCACTTTCTAGCATGGACATATCTTCAGCGGGATTTTACTTTGGTTTCTGTGCCTTCATCTCTCACATGCTCCTGGCGGGCATCACCGCCGTCGTTGTGCGAAAATGTGTGGCCTTGAAGATGGAACACACCGCGGGACACGCTTTCTACTGCACTGTTGCTGTAAGCAAAATTCCCATTCTTTAATGTTCCCTTTGTATTTATTCCCTTTGAATTTATTGCAGTTTGTATTTTGCTTGGGCGAAGCGCTGCTTGTGCGGCACAGCAGCGTCTTGGAGTCGTATCTGGGTATATTTAACTTGGATCTACTACACAGCACGCTGGGCGCCTTGGCTTTCGGGGTAGGGGTTATCGGGGTAGGCATCAAAACGTGGCAGAAACTGGAACGCAAACGTGAGGATCCCAACGCAAAGGTTCTACATTTCCGTAGCAATCATGGATTCTCGGGTAAGTGCACGTGAACTCAATCCAAGCAAACAGAACAGAACGGAACACAATCGAAAGCACCTGATTTACATATTATCTATATCTCTCTATGTACATACATACTTCCCCTAGGAATAATTGGCTGTGTTCTCTTGCTGCTCGCCGTGCTCAGTGGCCTTCCGCTCTATTTCATCACCAGTAAAGCTCTGAAACTCGCTCACCGTTTCTTCGCTCTTGGCAGTTTTCTCTCTCTGATGATATCTCAGATGTATAGCTATAATACGGGATTCGCCCGACGTCAATGGAAGCCTCACCATATAAGACTCTTCAAGCTGTTCACATTTATTGCCACAGTCACAACGATTAACTACGAATTCCGAAGATTTTCCAAGGAAATTGTCACGTTATTGTGGCAACTGTTTAGCAATTAGTTAGAATTCATACTCAAAATCATATTTATCTGTTGATTAACATTTATATATATCAGATTTTATTTGTTGATTAATACGCAATAACATAAGTATACACATAGATAGTTTTGATTACATATAGCTCGTAATTCAACAAATCACCATACGAATAAAAACAATAAGATCTGACAGACAATTATGCCTTTTACACACTAATAATAATTGGTATTGAATAATATTTTAGATATTGAAGTGAATTAATTGATAGATATACGATAATAAAGATCATTGACGACCGCTTTGTGATGTGTGCATCAAGTCCAAAGCGGCAGGAATATTTCCCTCCACCGAGTCCAGCAGCTGGGTCAACCAGGCACCCTCATTGCTGAATCCCATGGCCATCATGGCATGCACAGAGGCATTGATGCGTTCATCTATAAGATCAAACGATAATAAAGATTAGTAATCAGTTTTAATTATTCCAAATTCTCTACTTACCATTGTGATAAATGTGATTTTCATCGTGCTTAGCTGCAGGAGCATCAGTGGTTGTCGATGTCGAAGTGCTGTTGGTGGTCACTGGATTGGTTGATGTCGAGGTGGTCACTGTGCTCACCTGGGATGTCTGGGTATGTGCAGTGGACTGTGCGCGTTCTTGCTCTTGTTGCTGTTCCTCATCCACGTGCTGGCGCAACATTTCGCCCAGCTGGGCAAAGTCCTGTGCTGGTGGCACTGCAGCAACGGATGCCGATGTGCTGGATGTTGTCGTAGAAGTCGACGTCGAAGTAGTAGCAGAAGTGCTACTGGTAGCATTCAAATTGATAAGAGCATCTGTGCTGGACACGTTAGAAATGGGTGCAGCTGTGTTGTCAATCATCTGCCAATCCTGATCCAAGCTGTCGGATCGGCGGCGTTCTACCGACTCACTCTTCTTAGCTGGTTCTGGCACAGCTTGGGGAGTTGGAGCAGCCGGAGCAGTGGGTTGTGAACCAATGGAGCTGGCCAAAGAGGATGCAGCCGATTCCGAATCCGATTTCGTTTCTGGTACAGTTTTAGTTCCCTTCGGAGCTGCGGAGGCTTGGGAACTCATCGATGTGTCGGCAGATCCAAAGGCGGCAGCCTCATTTGGATCAATCATTTTAGCAAACATTTCGCTAAAGTTGTTCAAGATCTCAATGCCAGCACGCATATAATCTGGATGGACCATCTGGGCCAAGCTCTCCAGGTTAATAACTGGAGTTGTCGGTGTGTTGCTCTCGGCAGCAGCGGGAGTTTCATCTGGTTTTGCTTGCTCTTTGGTGCGTGGAGCTGCAACTGGTTCCTCTGCAGTAGTCTTAGTGACTGGCTCCTCCGCAACTGGAGCAGTCTTGGTTGGCAACTCAGTGCCTTCAGGTTTCTTGTTCGGCTCCTCGGCTGAAGACTGCTTCTCTCCAGCAGCTGCTGCTGGAGCTGCAGTTTCTGCCGCATCGGCTGTTGTAGTGGCCTGTGGAATATTAAACATCGCGTCTACAAATTGAGACATGAAACTGGCACCACGGCGGGCATGACGCCGGTCGCGGCGGCTTTCCTTGTGCGTCTCCGTAGTTGGAGCAGCTTCAGCTGATGCGGTTGCAGCCGCAGCTGCGGCTCCTGCAAATGGGCACTGTCTTTGGGAGCGTCGGCTTGAACGGCGATGAGAGTGTGGATTGTGACCAGGACCACTGAAATAGGCATCAATAATGCCTGGTCCATTGTTAGTAGGCATACGGACCATCAAATGGTCGGGATGCTTGTGGGCAGCCTCGCAAGACTGGCACAGATCAAAATTGGGACACTGTACACACTTGTAGCGAAAACCAATCATTGGCAACACTCCACACGAATCACACTCAACGCCATCGTGAATGATGAAATTGCTGGGATCATCCTCATTGGTTGCCTGTGGCTTAACATTCTCCTTCTCGTCGACAGCAGCTGCGATTTGCATGTGCATGTTCTTCTCGCATTTGGCCAGGAAGATGTCGTAGTCATTTTGATTGACAATTTCGATTTCATCAGAGTCGGCATCTAAAAGAAATAGAACAATATTGGTGTTATAAATAAACTTCCGTGTAATTTGTTTGCAACATTGTGAAATTGGCATGAGTTTTCAAATTCTTTTGAATAATTCTCATAAATTTGGTTAGCATTTAAAACCTGTTGAATTCCAGCTTTGTTTTGGTTTTGCAACAGCATACGAAACTAAATGCGCTAGAGCAGGACGACTGTATGATGCATGCAATGCAATAGAGAATGTTGCGTTCGTTGTTTGGTGTCTTGTTTTTAAAAGTCATTGGGTTAAAACCTAATGTATGTACGTGCATTTAGTCAATACCTATCTTATATATAGGTATTTGTGTGTACATACATACATTTAGGTTCGTTTGGGTGCAAATGAATCACATAGTTTGAACTTATTTTTGCTATCAAAACATTTATAGATACTGATAGGCATAATAAGTGATTCACAGTGGGTATTAAAAGGTAGAACACCTGTACATGTACATTAATATATGTAGTATATTGAAAAAAGTCCCTTTTAACAGACGTGTATAATTAGTGTGTATTCAGTGCGTTCTATTTACACACGCACATAAAAGATTTCTGCATGTATGCATGTAATATTTGCTTGCACACATGTGCATCTATTTGCACACACACCAAAGCAAGCATTTAACTGCATTCAACTGATTTCACAACTTTTTTTATTATATCATCTCGATGGAGTCTCGTTACTTACCAATCCAATATGTCCTGATTTCCGTCTGGGGTAAATGGCGCTCCTGGAACAGGAACATCTCAATTTCACGACGCAATATAACCAAATTGCCGGATGGCATTCTTAAATATGCGTTAATCTTCTTGGCTGCATTTGGTGCACCATTGTAAGTAATTTTCAGCAATCGATCAGACATTTTGTAATGTTTTTTCTTATTTTTTGTTAATTACAGAAATAAATTTACAGCAATTGCTTTAAAACACAAATATATTTGTTGCTATCAGTCGTCTGAATTGAATTGCGTCGCACTTGTTCTTTGCTTGTTTTGACAGCCAGAAATGTTGCACCCTCGGCTTTTATACTAGTTTGGCCGTCGTTCAGCGATGGACACGAAGGTTCTTGAATATTCTCCCTGCTCGCAAATTTGCAAATCACGCTTCGGCGAGCTCTATTTGTGATCTGAATGCACGCACACACATATTTTCGCTCAAAAAACTGAAATGTAATGCCAAAGCTGGTCTCAAGATAAGATGTTCGATATTTAAGTAACTGCTACTTGTCGCAAATATTTTTATAGTCACGAGTGACTACAGCGGCATGTAGTCAGTTAAAAATCATGATCACGGTTCACCACAGTTGTTAACTTGATTTAATTGAAGTTAATCAATTAATTTGATTAAGTTAAGTTAAATTTTAAATTGTGTTTATCGTTATTATGATTTAGACAGCACAGTATTTGGTTTTTTACTTACAATGACGTGATATTTATCGATATCAATGTGTTGCGCCAGTGTTGAGCAATTTTTCGTCACAGTTGAAGGCGCGAAATAGAAATTCAAGTAAATATCAAACGCTCTAAGCTTTTTATTTTATGTTTTGTATTGTACAATTATAAATTATATATTAATGTAAAAGTGCAATTAGTTTTTCTGAAAAATTAGGGTTGCGTACGTCCAAGCAACTGCAATAACTGTAGCAAATACGATTTTGTGCTGAAACAATTTTTAAATTAGATTTAATATGATTAAACTCTGAATACATACCGAGGAGTGTTGGGCGGTTCATCAGAATTTTCCTGACGGCTTTCAATATCCTTCTTCGGCGCTGGTATGTTGACTACTTGTGCTGTTGTTGCATCCCCTACGGTGTTGTCAGTTCCAGAAGCAATAAACTTCTTTGGCATCGCATCGACTTAGAAAATATGTAAACAATTGTATTTAGTTTTTAAAATTTAAAAATATAAATGTTAACTCACTGTGATATTCATCGGCAAGTAAGTGTAACCATGAGGAATCATCCATAGAGGGAAATCCTATGAGAAATCCATTCAAACGCACTTTGAAGTTCTCTTCTCCTTTCTGTCTCTGATCATAGTGCACCTCCTCCGCCTGATACCCGTAGTCAAAGTAATCATTGTACAACAGATCCAACAGATCTGAGGCAGAGCTGCGCATCTTTGCTGGCTTACAAAAGCCCAATGCTACGAACTGCAGCAGAACGAGCACAAAAAGACGATTGGTGAAATTGCACATTTTACTATTTTTTATTTTTTATACAATTCTTTTCTTTCACGCGTCTAGAGAGGACCGTTGTCTACGGACAGCGGACGCAGAATGATCCACAGTTCTGGGTCTGGACGCCCGAAGAGCCTTAGCTTAAAACCTTAGCCGTTTGCTAAAAAAGAAAAGCAAAAAAAGTTACATAATGTGGTTGGCACACCGAAGATTTAATACGCTTTTTATATAAACTTTTCCTATAAACTATATTTATTATATGTATAGAAAAAAAGGATTAAAAACTCTAGAGAAAAATTAATTTTTTTATGGTCATAATTAAAAATTTAATAAACTTTTTATTACCCTTTAGCTAGGGTATAAAACTCAAAAAAGAAAAGAAGGAAAATAAACCCGATTTGCAGTCCAGTTCAATGGCCAAAAGACTTCCGCATTGAGATGTGGAATGTGAGAGCCTTCACTCCAAGCACACTCTGCTGATCAGCATCATCATCATCACCATCTTCATTATGATCAACTATGCGCAGTTCTAACGCTTCCTTAACAATCGATTCCAAATAAAGTCTGAATGTCAGAAAGTATTCGATTTCATTCATATCAATTCATTGCGAGTGCTTAATTATTTGCGCAAACTAATTTAACCCAATAACCCAAATTCAGTTAAGAGCTGAGAATAAAAAAAAAATGGTAAGTCATTGTTGAGACGTTCTAATTGTTATCATAACCATCGGATATATATACTATATGTGTATGTTTATGTCAGTGTGTGTTTTTGTATGTACTTGGCTTTGTTTATTTAAAATGTTAACGGCATTTGTAGTTGTTAACATGTAGTTGTTGTTGTTGTTCTTGTTGGCCAGGTTCAATGACCAATCAAGCAACAAGCCAATTCCCACAACCCATTCCCACAGGAAGATCGCAAACTAGAAACTGCATTTTAGATACGTTCCGATGCAATTCTTTTTTTCTTAGCTCTTTTTTTATTATTTTTCTTTTTTTCGTTGCTTTTTTGTGTGTGTAATAAAAAACTGGTTTGCAATTGACTCGAGTCGCGGGTTTAGTTGAGTCGAGTCGAGTGTGTAGCAAATTATGGCACTGGCCTTAGTCTATGCAATTGCACTTCACACCCGGTAGGCGTGGGGCTAAGGGGTGTGCCCTTTTTGTTGACTCTGTATATAAATTAATTTAATTTTAAAAATATTTAAAAATGCCATAGCTTGTACGCAGAGTTATTTTCTAAGTATTTTAAGATTTGCGTTTCAAAATTTCTAATTTTTTAAAGCTCAGTTTAAACTTAAATTGAAATAGCTAAAATCAAAATTTATTACCTTTATCTAAGTAGGATTTCATAAGAATAAATCAGATCTAAAATCATTTTCTTTTCTTTTGAGTAGTAAAATATAAATCAGTTACTCATATAAATAGTTCCATTTAATTTTATTACCGGGTATTTTTGTGTAGGTAACTTCATTTAAGTTTACTCATTATCGTGGCTCCGAGTTCGCCTTTAACTTGGCTTATCCTTCAGTGCATCATTACCGTTACATTCAGTATTTTTAGTTAACGAAACTTCCGTCATTTACGCCATTTTACCCGTTGTCCCTCTATAAAAAACATGGCCGTTTGGCGCTTAATTTGAATGGGAATCTGAATTAGAATGTGATTTTGATTTTGAATTAAAATTTGAATTACAAGTTTTTATTGATTGTGTAAACTTAATTCTAATACTTTGCTAATTTTAGCAGTTTATTAAATAATATTTATTTAGCTTAATTAGTGTTAAATAGGCTTTTGTTTTTAGCAGGCAGTCTCAAGGTTCAAAAGTTGGCAGTCTCAGTAACCTTCGACCTGGCGACAGGCACCGTAGCTATCACGACGCTGTCCAGGCGCGCAGCGTGCCAAGCCATCCCGTAGGAGTGTCTTTGAATCTGCCAGAGAATCGCCAAGCAGCTCAAAGCTTAAGACATCGCCGTCGATCAAGTGCTTGGGCTGAATGGGCGTCGGTTCATCGTCCAGCTGCCAGAGGCGTGGCTGTGCCCCGTTTACTATGTAGGCGGGCACATCGATGGGCGGATACAAACTGTTGGCGTTGTCATGGGCGACATCAGATCTATAGATTGGCACGCTAATGGCACGGGCGTTTGAACTGGAACTGGACTCTGGCGAGAGGCGATTAGTGGACAGGAAGTTATCGCCGCCTAAGGAGCGCGAATTACGATAATAATGGGAGCCCATTTGATTGAAGCCTTCTAAAAGATTGTTGCCTCCAGCATGACTGCTAATGCCGCCTGCTCCTCCTCCTCCTCCTGCTGCTCCTCCCGCTGCTGCAACAACCGGTGGCAGGGCCTGTATTAGCTCCGGCTCAGCCTCCAGGTGATATGGCTTGATCAGTTGCGGCAATGGCACCAATTGTGGCGGCAACACATCCACCTGTTGGCGATGTAGACGTGGTTGCTGTTGCTCCTCACTGACAGCCGAGATGTCTACATGGTACGGAGTGCGTCCCTCGATAAAGTCCGAAATGGGCAACTGTTGTTGCTGCTGCTGGAGCAATTGTTGCTGCTGTTGTTGGAGTCGCTGCTGCTGCTGGCGCTGGTAGTAGGATTTCAGAGCTGAGGCATGTTTGCGTTTGCTTGGGCTTGACTTGGTGTTGCCACGCAGCGAAGATTTGGTCAGCAGATCCAGTAGGTTGAGCCCCTCCTGCGGTCCTGGCGGTATGACCACAATCATAAAGTTCTCGAGATCAGCGCGTATGTTGTACTGTCCCTCCTGGCGCTGATCGTAGGTGACCACGCGACGACGCAGACCATCCTCTGTCTCCACCAATGTCTGCATTGGCGGCTGCATTGTCTCAGGCGGTGTAACAATCATCGCTGCTTCCTCTGCCTGGGCTGGCGTCACAGCCGGCAGCTGCTCGTCCTTGATGCCCACTGAAGTTGGACTTTGACTTGTAGTAGGCGTCTCTGTTCTGGGCTCATGCGGCGACGTTAACGCCGTTGCGCTTAGCAGCAGCAGCGTGAAAATCTGCAGCAGCATCTTCTTGACGCTATCGAAATCTTCTCCAACAAATTTCAATCACTTTTTGCGCTATTCTACGTTCTTGACACTCGCGCTTCCACCTCGCAACTGATGCCAAGCGAGCGACGACAGCTTTAACGTCAACGTCGCTGTCGCCGTCAACGTCAGCTTCGGCGCATGCGCAACTTTCATATTCTGCGACAGCAGCAGAAGCAGCAACGTTTTTTTGCCGTTGCCTCAGTTGCTTTCTTCTGCATTCTCATTCTGGTTTCTCAGCGTCGCCATTGTTGTTGTTGCTGTTTTTGTTCTTGTTCTTGGTTTTGCTTTTATTTATTCATTTTTCGTTTCTTGTGTCGTGCCCATTTCGTTTGCGTGACTTGCGTACGTTCGACGTCAACGCAACGCGAGGCGGCGTCGCAGCTTCTGTAGCTGCGTAGTTTTTTTTGTTCTGTTCTGTTATTGATACATTTGTGGGTCCGTTAGGCGCGCATTAAAGGAGGAGGGGCGGTATAGAGCTTTGAGTTCCCACAACCCGCACAGTGGGACGTGAATTAGATTTTCACACCAATTAGGCAATGAGGAAGCGTTTTGTGATGTCCAGCTTCTAATCGGCAGAGCACGTACTCAGATTGACTATTGACAGCTGTGCAAACCTGATGATTCTCAATCGTGGGGACTTCATTAAATTCCATACATTTAAACATAAGAACATATATAGGTGTGTGTGTGTGTGTGTGTGCATTAACAATAAATGGCATCGCTGAATGTCATAACAAATCGATTAGAAGGTGAAGTAGGCTCAAACACTTGGAATCATCGGGTTTCATTAGTTAAAACTCATTGAATTCGGTTAAAATTAATGATAATGAATTGTAATCATTTAGGAGTTATTTATTTTTGAATAATTACTTTAACGACTGCCCATTAAAATCAAGGAAAACTTTCTCTTTTGTTAGTAAATATAAATATAATAATAGCGTGTCTCCTAGACATTGATTTGATTGATATTTATCTAAAACTGGGTAATATCTAGTCGTTTACTGAGATTATAAATTATTATTTGAAGGGAAATCTGCTATTCGTTGATTTGCCAATCTCCTGATTTTATTAATGTAGCTGTATAAATAAAAACAATTTTATTAGCGAAATACTTTCTATTTTTAAGGAGTATCTTTTAGTCGTTACCACTTTGATAACCTCAGTTAAGTTTACCTTCCATTTAGATCTAAATCATGTAATTCTCACATGACTGCTTTTGAAATACATTAAAATTAGCTGCTAAACGCGAGTTCCAATCTGTAATCGAGATAAAGAACGGACAAGTAGAGCCGAAGGCTTGGCTCCAGTTCCCAAACTGAGTACCAAACAAACACTTAGCTCCAGTTGTAAGTTGCACTCTCAAAATATATACATATACATATATATATAATTTATTTGATTCCTTCAAAGTTGTTGTCTTGTCTTTTACAGAGGTAGGGGCCGTGGGGAGTGAACAGTTACATATACATATATAGTTATAGATAATAGATAGATGTATGTCTATGCGTTTGCAATTAAATAATAATAACATAGTATGCATTAAAAAATAATAAGAGGTCTTAGCGGTTATCTAACTTAAAATAAACGTGTCACGAATTAAAATCCTCAGTTTGCTCTGATTTTGAAACCAGAACACAAAGCATGAAGAATAAAAAATACAAAATGAATTAAGATCATTTCAAAGTATGCTATTATGTCTAGATAATTGAAAGCTAATTTACATAAAATACTAACATTTAAATACACTTATGAGTAATTAGTTAGGGTAAGGGAAGGAAGCAAGCGTCGTCTTGGCATGGAATCCAAGTCTTAAAATTATAATGACCAACATGCAAGTTGGACAATTGTGTGATGTTTCTTTTTTGCTATTAAATTATCAAGGGGATTTTAGTTTATACTGTTGTTTTAGATCAGAGACGCCAGCATATTCGACTGATTTCGACTGAATACTATTTGAGTGAGTTTTTCATTTCGAAAAAGTTGGGAATATTGTCTATGTTTTCTTGCCAAGTGCAGAATTATTGGTAAATCTTGTCTAGCTTAGTAACTCGTGGATATTTGTCCCTTTTGTGTCACCACAGAGCGTAGTTTGTTCGAAAAGGCGCTAACTATGTAGAACAAATTATGTTTATATATAATTATTCACATCTCATCGACTAAAACAACCTCCAGAGATGAGGATTTGACACCTTACACGACACGATAGCAAAAATCATATGAAAAACTCCCGAAATGCTTAATCCTGTTTCATTGAGGCGTCATTCTGCTCAGCCGGTTGCTCTTGCAGTTTCCTCTGACTTCCCAAATCCTTCACTCTTTTGTGCACCGTAAAGCAAACCCGATTAAAGTGTTCGCACATCTGATTCACCACACTAGCGCCGTAGTGCCAGTGCGTCAAAGTCGTGCCAATGAGCAGCATATAGAGCAGAGGTCGTTCCAAGATCGGCATCCACAGGCTAAGCACTATGGTGGCTATATAGAAGGGCGTCTGCCAGTGCCAGGCTTCGCAGCGACTGGTGGACATTTGAGAGACGATCAAGCGACACTGCAAGACACAAATCGGAATACATTAAATGTTTTATATCTAGTATATAAAGTTCGATTCCTCTTCTACTTTATTTATATATATGCCCTACTCTAATTTCCGCTTAAGAAGCTTAATTTTAAAAGCTACTTAGAGCTGCACAAAAATTCGGATAAGAAAATAGATTTTTCTTGAAAAATTGTTCAAAAATGAAACTATTCCGGACGTAGCCTTCACTAATGGCCCATCCACTTGGACGCCAGAATGAGTTTGATCATTGGATCACCCTCGCGGGGGAAAACAAAAACGCCACGATCCTTTTTTTGGTAGCGATAGGCACGATGTTGGTACCAGCCATAGACCTGGTTCGTTGTCATGGGCTGAGCTGTGGCATGATTTGGCTCGTACTTGCTGTCCTTGTCAGCAGTCGTTTGGCTACCACCGTCTGCCCCTGCCGATTCCTTCTGCATATCCTTTTTCTCAAACTTATTGCGCATACGTTGAATTTGTTCATCGGAGCAGTTGAAATAGGGCCAATCATGACGTGCATAAAACTTCAGAGTCAATGGGGATTCGGCTTCCGTGACGGTTATGGGTGAGTGTGACTGGGCCATGTGTTCATCGCCCGATCCACTATCGCCATTATCGTTGTTTTTGATATCCGCGGCACAGCGACGACCGCCACAGCAAAACGGCGGCATTTTCTAGGAAAATTCTAATCTTCTGATGTGTTGAACTTTTTGAAATAAATAAATGTGGCAGCAGTGTTTGAAATCAATGGAAATAATACGTGTTTCCCTAAGGCGAAACTGGGCAACTAACTGTCGAGCACCTCTGATCGAAAGATTATTGAGAATTCCAGTGCCCAAATCTGTCTGCCAGCATTTGTAGTATTACTCAACCTATTCTTTATACTCCTTATCTGCTTTTAACTGATTTATAGCATTAGGTGTTCGAACTTTTCTGTGAGTAAAACCCATACCACCCATAGGGGGCTATCTAAAATGAGTCAGGGGCCTGATAAAAACAAACTTAATGTGGCGTGCGATCGCTAATGACCCACACACTCACACACACAGTTGTCGCGTGATATGAAGTGAACCACACAAAAAACCAATCAATCAAAATTCAAGCTTAAATTAAATGACAATATTTAGAATATTGGGAAGCAATAAGATTGTTCTACCTCAATACTAGTCTAGTACTGATTAGTGATTAGATGGTTGTGAAACTTACGCTGACATTGGAGAAGATTGTGCCGCTTAGCATGAACATAGCACGCGGATCAGTTTCCATTATATCATTGGGCGATAAGTAGGGCCAGATTAACAGCAGCACAAAGTAGGTAACAAAAGGCCACATCGGTCGCAGCGCCTCCATAGGTGATAACAATCGTCCAGTGCGATTTTTGTACGAGCTGTTGGCAAACGTTCAATTGTTTAAACTTTTTCAAACTGATCTAAATGGTAATCCTTTACTTACTTGTAAACATTGAGAATTACAAGAGGTAGATTGGCCATGGCGCTCACATGGAGCACCGCCTCCATTACATTGCCCAGGGGCAGTGTACCAAAGTGTCCCAGGTTCAGTTCGTATTTCCAGCCATCGTAGCCCATCCACCAGGTCACCAGGTACATAGCTGTGCTGCCCCACATGCTGAGATCATAGCCCCATGGCAAGTACAATATGCCCGTATTGTATTTCTCCCAGTGCGACACAAAGAAGTTAAAATAGACCGTCATGCAGACGTAATACATGCGCATTGGTCGCACCGAGTAGACCTTGCTGCGGCCAAATATGCTATATAGACATGTTGGGATCAGCATAGCTGTGTACGAGTCCAATCCATGATCGAACAACTCCCCCAGTGGACCTGAGAGACCAATCCGACGCGCCTGCTTGCCATCGATGCCGTCGAGGGTGTAGGCAACAAATATATTGAATGCGCAGGATATCCAAACCCAACTGGGTATAGGAGTAGTGCCTTCCTCTCCAGAACTGGCATCGAAATTCCAATCATAGTAGGAGAGCAGCAGCAGATTCATCACACTGAACAGGAAGCCAAGGAATGTCATCAGATTGGGTGCAAACCACCGAGGGAAGAACTAAAAGTATCGAAATTGCAATTGTTATTCCCATACAAACATAAATACCAATACATATACATATAGGTATGTATAATTATTGATTTTGTAGGCTTGATGGTGCCAATGACGTTGACGATGACGATGACTCACCTTGACCAGCCAATTCCAGAATGGGTGCATTACATATTGACTAAGTGGTGAGGTGTCTATGGAGCTGTACTGTAATAGTAAACAATAGAAATTGCAATTACTTTTTTAAATACTGTTATCAGCAAAATTTAATTTACTTAAACGAAAAAAAAATAAATTTAGATTTTTAAGACTACTAATTAAATGTTTCTGAATTTAAAAACTGCCAGAAAGGGAATACCCGTTTCAATCGCATAATAAAGATAAATTATCTTAGATTTCAAGTTTTACTTGATTTGATTACGTTTAGAAATATGCAACACATTTGGGAATACCGTGAACCCAGACCACCCCACTCCACTTCTCTTCTTCCCGCCCGCATTACCTTGTAATTGTCAAAGCCATCTATTTGCACCCTCGTCAGGTATTTGTAATTCAGCATTTGCCTTAACCGCTCCATCGTCCTCCTTTTGGGCGTGACGCACGTGCTCCGTTTGGTTATTGAACAAACTACAGCCTCTTATATGTACATATGTATATTTAGCACTACACACGCACACGCACACGCACATACATACAAAACGTAGACGGTAATCTCACGCGACGCTTGCAGAGGTACTGTAGGTGTATTTGCGCTTGTAATTGCAGTTGTAGTTGTAATTGTTGTGAAGGCGGCAGCTGCTCTTTCGTTAATTGGCTATTTTCAGTACATTTTTAACTGAAATTGTGTAAAAGAACAACAACTTGTGCAGACAAACACTCGAACTCAACTTGAATGGCGATTTTAAAAGTGCGCACAGCTCGATTCTATTTTTAATACAAAAAATTACTTTGCCGGCTGTTTTTTTCACGCTTCAGACACGGGCGCACACACACACGCACGCACACAAGCACAAACGTTCGCCCTTAAACACTCAGCTGGCTTTGGGGGTAGTTTTGCACTACACGTTGACGTCTTGTCCTAATTAAATATTCTAATTATATGCACTAATTATAATACTCTCATTAATTTGAAAAGTAAGCTACGTGGATTATTGAGTAAAAGACTTGTGTTTAAAACCTAATTAATTGTATGATATTGAGGTTGCCATATAATGCAATAAACTTGCCAGACCAAACACCGATAACAACCAGTGTTGCACAACTCATTTAACTGTGTCGATTGCGTGTGGCGGGTAGATTTAAATATTCATTTAGTTCGGATGGGCTTTATTATTGTAGGACGTTTCGAAATTCGTGTTATGTATATTTAACAAATCACATTGCGTACAAAACATATATATACTAGTATAAAGTTTAACAAAATCTAATGATGTTTAACAAAATGTGTCTAAAAGAAATGTGTGTAACGTAAACTAAGTTAAATTACGCTAGATAGCCTCACGATTAATATGTTGCTGTACTAATTTGACTTGTAAGTGTCCGCTAAAGGGGTTTAATTAGTTTGATTTCTTTAAATTCCGTTTACGTATATTGCCTGGACAGCCGCCGGCGTTCAACAGATGCAGTTTCCATCCTCCATCTAAAGGCAGATTCACATCATCATGGCACAAAGGACAGCGAGCAGCTCCAGTCTTGAGTTCTTTAAATAATGAAATATATTTTACAAATGCTGCTAATGTTTAAATAAAGTTTAATAATACCCCGACAGAAGTCCTCCATTTGATGCAGTTCATACAGCTGTTTGTGCACAGATTCAGTGCAGCGGGTGCAGACCACGTAGTTATCCTTGGCATCACACTCCGCTTAAGATTGAAAAGAAAGAGAAATTTATTTATAAATGAAATTCCGGGTTAACAATTGGAACTCACTCGTTAGATGATAGTTGAGTGCAGCAACCTCCAGCACTTGACTGCACTGTGGGCACTTGGTGAGAAATGGACAAGTCTTCCAATAGTGACGATCCAATTGACTGGCATCGTTGCCGATGCAGCACCACCCGCAGAATGGACAGCTTCTACATGGTATAAAACAGTAGTTATTAAACAACTGGCTTAAAATTCAAAGCATAAAATAAGAGTACATTTTGGGCGTTGTTTCCTCGGTGGACTCGGAGTTGGAGACTGATCCTTTGCGAGAGTTCGACGCTGAAAGCATTGATCGTTTCAATTGCTCATTGTACTGCTGTTTGCCATTACAGCTCACGTAGCCATTGTCGGTGCCGACGACATGACCATTCTTGCTTTTTAGCAGACGTGATGCATCCGAGCTTGTTGTGGGCTGCAGAAAATCCGTTTCATTACCTGTGTTGGCATTGAATTTATTAGCCTCCAGCAGCTCCTGCTTTCGTTCCAAGTCCAGTTTATCAAACTCCGTGAAGAGCTGACGATAGAGTAGATTGCGTCTGGTGATGTCATCATCCGGAGGCAGTTGCTTGCGCACAAGACGTGGATTCACCTTGTAAACTAGCAACAGAATCCGTTCGGCAACCTTGCGCACTGGCTCGGCCGGATGATGGATGCCAGAACAACCGCAGTCCGAAAGAGCACGGCAGGTCAGTCCACTCTGCTTATCAGTACTAATACCCTGTGTATGCACAAGCTGTTCCAGCATCTGCAGTCGACTCATTGCAAGTCTTTGATGGGTACTCGATCCCACGCTGCGTGACAGTGCTGGCGCTACAAGATGCTGCTCCGCCACTTGTGGACACGCTGCTATGCTGAGTATGGTGTGCTGAGCTAGCGTATGTAGCCGCGCCGAGGGATCACCCGACTTGGCCAGCAGTTCGGGCAATAGACGATCCACACAACGTGCCACCTCGCTGGCCGAGACACGTCCAGGCACATACTCCAGGAACAACACGCGCACCGTTTCCGTGGCCTGATTAAACACTGAGTACACCGCATCCCGTACGGCACGGTGTAGTAGGAGAGCGGCGCTGCGTGCCACCTTATTAGGACTGGCTGCATGCTCATTGCTCTCTGGTAATGCTACCTCCTGTTCCTTGAGAAAATTGCGCAGACGCATGAGACCATCCTCCCGATCCTGGAACTGACGCGAATAGAATTGCTCAACCTGGAGAGGAGAAAAGGATTTGTTAGTAAAGCTAGGTGTATGTAAGATTAGGGGCGTAGTCAGGTTGTACATTAGAGGGAAACTTGCTCCCTCTACCCCTACCTGACTACGCCCCTGCCGGTGAACTTTACTTACCAATTCACTGCCAAATACAAGTATGGGCAACGCAGCCTGACGACGCTCGCGATCATTTAAACGCGAGCGACTGCGATTTGGATCTGCTTCGAGCAAAGCATTTCCTTGGCACTCCCTTAAAAATTCATTAGTATTTGAGCTAAATTGGTTTTTTTAGGGTAACGCAACGACAATGTTTACGGGAGTAGAGAAAGTAAATAAACGAAAGTATAAAATAAACAAAAGCAACAACAAACAACGACAACAATTATGATTAGTGTTTTCATTGAAATGTTTAAATTGTTATTAGTAAGTATTGTATTTAAATTAAATTAATCCATGCTTTGTCATGCAGTACGATAACATTTACAGTGTGTCAAATTATTTATTTGACACTGATTTAATTTTGGTACGACCTACGGACAGTCACAGCACTTATTTGGGGCTACTAGGGAACTTACTGCCTCAGTGTTGGTATGGCACGTTCCTCGTAATCCTCGTAGGAGTTGCGAGGAGCACTCTTGTTGCGCCTTCGCAGCGATCCTTGCCTGCTGGACATGGGAGAACTGTGTCGCGATGCCATTGGCAGGCGTGGCGATTGTGGCAACTCATCATGGGATTTGGCATGCAGATGCAGTGCAGCAGCCGCAGATGCTACAGTGGTGCCCACGCCATCAGTGTTGCTAGTGTCATTGTGGGATTTCTCCTCCTGCTTAGCTTTGGGTGTGATTGTTGCCTCGGCCAACGCATGTGCCACATCCTGTAGACTCGGAGCAGGAGGCAGACTGGGCTTGCCTCCCGCATAGACCTCACAGCTCTGATCGTTCTGACTCAGCAGACCGTCGCTCTCGAGCAGCTGGTGCACATGCAGCTGTTGGAGCACACACGATCGATACATTTCGATCTGTTCCTTGCGCAACTTGGCTGCACTGAAGTCTTCTTGCTGCACTGCCTGTCTCTTGGCCAAAGCATAGCGACCAAGACGTTCTCCAGCTGTACGTAATGCAGTCATGCAGAGCTTCAGCTTGCGAGCATACTCAAATCTCTCCGAGCTCACCGCCTGCATCTTCCGCTGCTCCAACTCGCGTATGTGCTGGACAATTGATTCTTCCACGTACATAGAGAACAAGAGATCATCACAAATGGATGCAAGTGCCAACTCTCCTGTGGCTGTGTCTATGGGCTCCGAATCGTTGGCCAGTTGCTCGTCGCCGCTTGTAATAGCAGCCGTTTCCAGATCCTCACCCAGCACATTAACCGCCATCAGCGCTATCTGTCCGCTCTTGTTGTACTCATTACAGTGGGCGCCAATTAGACGCAGCTTCAGGTGTGTGCCACGCCTGGGAGTCACAGTAACGCTCTGCAGCTCACGGGACTTAAAATTGGTGTTTGCATTGTCCTGGAGCGCAACAAAGCCGAGGAAATCAAAGTACTGCGACGACGGTGTGCTGGGCAAAGACTTTGGCGAATAGTGCAACCAAAGCTCGACTTTTTCCGCTGAAAAAGAGAAAAGAATTTAAATTAATTCAGCTTACTTAAAGTAAAGCAACTCACGTATCAAATACTGGTGGGCTAACAGCTGTATGCGATAGATTTTGGCCGGCTGATGGAAACGTAAAATAATATCATGTGTGCCAAATCCGCTGTCCACGGCACTGCGCCAACCATGCACAGTAGGTCCATGTGTATTGAGTTCGCTGGCTGGAAAAGCGGCGTCCTCATCTGCAAATATCAAGAAATCAACAAGTTGTTTACACGAACAGTGTTGGTAAACTATGAAAACGACTGTGGGAGAGCGCTGTGTAAAACAGTAAAGCAGAAAACAAAGCAAAACAAATAAAATGTAAACAGAGAGCGTCGGCGTTAGAACTCTGCACACAAGTGCAGGCTCTCACGCACACAAACACACGAGTCCCACGTATGTTGTCAATGTATGTACGCGTAGCGGTTACGTGGCCGCGTTGCGCTCTTCTCTTTTATTCTCTTTAAATAAGCGCAGTCAATTCAGTTCCAGTTCAGTCGTCTACTTAACCTGTGGCATAGCACAGCGAATTCTAACTATCACGATTACTATTCTATTTTTTGCCAAATTAATAATAACAATAACAACATGGCGAATGGAAATAATGCCGCGACGCTTTCATCCTCTTGGCTGCAGATACAAAGCATCTTAAACAGCGTAAATCATATGCTTATCTTTCTCGTGGCCGCCTTCTTCTTTGTGCTGGCCAGAAAATTCGACTTTCAAGACACAGCAATGCACATGTTCATGACTGGCATCGGCGTAAGTAATCCGACATAGTAAATAATTTAACAGATATCCGGTACAACAGGCAAATCATTATCTTATCGAACTGTCCCTCAATGTCGCGCACTAATAGTTTTGTTCCCCACTTAAACCTTTTTAATTTCGATGTTTTTACTTTCAGTTTCACGTACTTATGGCACAAGCGTTGATGTCACACTACAAAGTGAATCCGATAACACGATGGATGTCGCACAAGAACAAATCTCGTTATCATGGACTGATGCAGCTGGTTGGTGGTTCCATGGTGCTACTAGGCTCCGTGGGCAAGTTCAACAGCAAGGAAAACCATTTTGAAACCTGGCACGGCACATTTGGTATGACTCTGCATAAATTTAATGCCTGATTGCACCCTTAAAATAGACAGTTAACACTAATTGGGCTTGACTTGCAGGTGTGGTGGCTGCTTTTGGCTGTGCGGCCAGTGTTGTTGGTGGCCTGGTGAACTTTTTCCAACCCAAGTTGGCCTTAAAGAAGTTTCCACCCTCTGAACTGAAGTTCAGACACAATTTATTTGGTCTGCTCTCGTTCACGCTGGGCATGGCTACCATTTACCTGGGATACTATTCTAGATTCTTTACGCGCTATGTGGACAATCAGTTTATACCAGCCATGATGCTAACCACTGTGCTGGTCTACCTGCTCACCCTGATTGGTCCTCTGAGCTCACTGTTGTCCAAACTCAAGTACCGAAAGCAGAAGCAACAACAGCAGTAAAAATGTTTGGTTTATTTTCAAATGCAGCTGGCAACGAGGCTAAGTACAATGGAAACGTTCTGGATTATTTGTTAAAAAGGAAATAAAAATGTGCTCACAAAAAGTTTAAAAAAGCGACGAGAAGGCAATTCAAGCCGTCAATTGAATGCGCTTGGCATTTGGCCAAATTTGTATTTGGCTGCAACTTTAATTGGATATTCGATGCAGACGGCAGTCGTATTATAACAAATGGTAATCTGTCACTATAATAATGATGTATTCTGACAATGGCTGTATAATAGCTCTGCATAAAGCCAGGTAATAAAAAGGGATTTATTTCAGATAAAGGTACAAATTAAAATATTTTAAATATATGTGTAAAATGTGCTTAAATATATTGAATAAATTTGTTATTTTTGCATTTACGTTTGAATTGAGACACTTATGGCACTAGTGTGTGTTTAAATACGACGTTTCACTAGGCGTATGCGTATTTTTACATTTTATTGATTTCTCAAGTGCAGTCAAAAAACGCACGCGAAGTCACATCGCTCGTTTTGGCCACTGGCAACGGTAACTAAAACAAACAAAATATAAATCATAATGTAATAAACAAAAGACAACTGAAAATGCGTTGTGCCAGCTACATTGAATTTTAAATGCAACAGACCACAGAGTTTATATTCATAGAACAATTTACCTGTGGCAAATACCACATTAAATGGAATTTTCTTGGCCATCACAATCACAATTGACTACACAATTACGCGCGCACACATTTATTTTTTTAAGCTCAATAATACATGACTCGTTGCCGTTGGCAACGTCGAATATTTAATACAAAAAAACTAAATAAAATTCAAAGAACGCAGAGTCTGGCTTGAATGCGTTTGCTCGACTAAAGAACATTTATGTTTGTTTGAGGAGGGAGGCTGATAACCGGCTCTGCGCTAACCTCGACTTATCGATAAATGCTATTCGATATGTATCGCGCGCACTATTTAGTATATCTAGTATTTTTGTATCGGTGCACCGGTACTTGGGAAAACAGCGAGCAGAAAGAAGAAGAATAAAAACAAAAACAAACAACAGTGTGTTTGAAAGGAAAGTTTGTGCTGCGGTAAATAAAATTAAACTAAAAGAAATTAATAACTCAATGTCTGTGATTGGAAAATGGATGCAGTGGAAGTGAAAACCGAGCCGGTGACAGCGGAGGAAGAACATAATGCCGGTATCAGTGATTCGGTGGTGAACACCGATGTTCAACTAGTGGAAATCAAAACGGAGCTGGAAGATGAGGTGCAGCCTCTTGTTATGACTGAGCCACAGGCCAAAGTCGAATTTAATAGATTACCCAGCGCAACGACTACTCAGGAAACTGTGATCAAGTCAGAAATAGACATTGAGTCGACCCAGTTGGAGGATCACCGGGAACTGTGCGAGCTGGAGGAGCCATTTGAATACGAAGAGGCTTCCGGCTCGGACAACACAGTAAAAGTGGTGTACAAAATGAAACTGGTTGATATTGAGCCCACGATTATCAAAGAGCCCCGAAAGTTGTACGATATTGAAAGACTGCGGGAATTTGGTGAAGTGCCTTTTGTCATCAAGCGAATGGAACCACAGGATTTCACAATATCCTACAGGAAGACTGTGAGCAGCGTGGAAGCAATCTTGGAGCAACTTCGGCGTAAGAATGTGCCAAATGGTGTTGGAATTGCACTTCGTATTGCCAATCATACGCCATCGACGTGCATTTTAATACTAGCGTGAGTGGAATAATTAACATTAAGTGGAATAATTAATTTAAATTATTTACTTTCATGTCATTTTAGTATACTAAATCACAAGTGCCACTTTTATAGCAACGACAAGCTGATCTTGTCCAAGGCACTGCATTGGCAGATGTGTCGTGCTGGAATTGATTACTTGATTGTCAATGGCTATATGCCCGTGGGCGCTGTCTACTTTGAATGCATCGACACAATACTCGTCTACAACGAAGAGTACAAGCTCTTTAAGCTGACGCACACCACCAAAGACCCCCCAGTGGAGGCTCAAGCACCGTTGCCCGCCAACATGTGCTACACCATAACCACGACGGGCACAACTGGAACACCCAAACTCATACATGTACCTTATGAATGCATTGCACCAAATATTGTGGCACTCAGGTGAGAGTCGGTTTAAAGGGAAAGCGTCTATAAGCAAGCGAAGAAAGCGTAGCAGAGCTAGCCAAACCTTACAGTACCCTGTGTCTGTTAAGAGCACCGCTAGTCTCAGCATCTTTAAAATTCATTTGCTCCCTTATCTACATCGTTTTATCTTTATTAGCCTGTTTAAGTAAACACCTAAGTCATGTTTAGTCTAATTAGTACATATGCTAATTTAAGACTGCTACTAACATTTAAGATTAAATATTCAGTGTTTTTATCTTGTTAGTCAAAAGCTGAATATATCTATGGCCGATGTTATATATCTGGGCACACCATGTACCTTCGATCCATCCATTGTGGAGTTGTTTCTGGCTCTGCAGAATGGCGCCGCTGTCCTCGTCTGCCACTATACGATGCGGGAGTCTCCAAAGCGGGTCTTGAGTGCTCTATTCCCCACGAGCGTTACTACACCTGGCATAACTGTACTGCAAATGACGCCGACACTATTCCGACAATTTGGTGTGAGCGCCATAAAGGAGCGCATATTAAGCAGTTCTAGCACATTGAGGTAAACTATACCAACTACATTATACAGTTGGAATTATTTAATAAATACTTTTACTTTTTTTTAGAGTGCTACTTTTGGGTGGCGAACCGTTTCCGTCGAATGCCGAGCTATGCACGTGGATGGAGCCGGCGGTGCTGTTCCAAAAACACATCTGCAATATCTATGGCATCACAGAGATTTCCTGCTGGAGCATGATGCATGTGCTCAAGTCCCTGCATACACGAGTGCCCCTAGGCATGCCCATAGATGATCAGACCGTGTTGGCTGTGCACTATCCGGACAAGGAGAAGGTGGGCTGTGGAGAACTCTGGCTGGGAAGTGTGACTCGCCGTTGTTACATACCACAAATCGATGATTTGAAGCAGACGAATTCTTCAGCGATTTGCTATCGAGCCACTGGTGACATGGTCAAGCGATTGGAGGATGGCTCTATTGTATACGAGGCACGTGCCAATGATGTGGTTAAACGAGCAGGAAATCGCATCAGTCTGGGTTTGTTTTTAACATAATTCCTCAATTTAGTTATAATTAATTTAAAATCTCTTTTATTTTAGGTCTCATTACACGCAAAATAGAGAAGTGTTTGCACAGCAGCGAGCTCTCGACGTGTTTGTGGCAAGAGGATCTGCAGAAACTGATCTGTTGTATTCGCTGCTTTGAGCCCAAGACAAAGGTGCAGCAAAGGGCCCAAACTTTTGACATTTTGTCCAAGTTATCGGCTGCAGAGCAGCCAGATCGTTTTGTGTATCTTCAGCATTTTCCGTGCGATGCACATGGCAAACTGGACAAGCAACTGCTGCTCAAAGAATGCACACTGCTGGCTCAGCCAGCTCAGGATATATTGAAAAACTATCTCCACGATCGTCTCGAGTGTGTGGACACGTCGGCAGAGAAAACCCTGAAAAGACAGCGACTGGAGTATGATGCGTCAAATACTCCCTATGGCTATGACCTGAGCTTTCGTCAGGCTGGTGGCACATCGTTCCACGCCATTACATTGTGCCGTGAAATAGGTCTGCAGATGTGCATCGATGATGAGCAGCGACATCTTTTCGAGCTACTGCTGGACGAAAATGTCCCTCTGCGTGTGGTGCTTAGCTTTCTGGACACTGCCAAACTTGTAGCCCACAATACCAAACTGAAGCCAATCGAACCACCCATAGAATCCAGCGTCTCCAATGCTCCCAGCTGTAGCAAAACCTGTGGTCTGGTCATCACACGTATCGAGCAGCCAACGATAAACTTTCAGTTCCATTGGAAGGTGAACTTTAACAAATGTGTGGATTCACCTGTGGCCCAATTCGAAGGAAGTTTTATTGCCGTAGGCGCCCATTCAAAGCTACTGCGTACCTTGGATGCACTGACGGGGCAGGAAAAGAGCACACTAAGGCTACCCGATCGCATAGAGTGCAAAGTAACATTCCTGAACCAGAAGTTGGCCCTAGTGGGCTGTTATGATGGCTGCCTTTATGCCTTCAATCCGCTGACAGGCAGAATGGTCTGGAACGTGGATATTGGGGGCATGATCAAAGCACAACCGTTTTTGTCCTCGGATGGAGCACGTATTGTGGTCTGCAGCTATGCGGAGGATTACAATGTCATGTGCCTGTCCACGGAACGACAACAGGTGCTCTGGTGCATGCGCATTGGGGAGAAGGCCATCTTTGCTACGCCCATGGAGCTGCCCAAACAACAAGCCATCATTATTTGCACTTTAGATGGCGGCTATACGCGTGTCTCGCTGCTCGATGGGTCCGTCCAGTGGGCTAAGAAGTGCAAGCAGCCATTTTTTGCCACTCCCGTGCTCCTCGATGCCAACACCTTCGCCTGTGCGGAGGTGAATGGAAAAGTTCATGCCTGCAATGTGTACAGTGGAAAGATTGTAAGTTGCGTAGAACTTCCATACCAATCCTTTAGCTCATGCTCTGCCCTTGTTTCAGTTGGATTCGTATTCCGCTGAGGGGAACATTTTCTCCTCGCTGGTGGTGCGATCACCGCCCACGCATATGGGCCACACCTTTGTGGTATTTGGTTGCATTGATCAGCATGTCTACTGCCTGCGTTGCAAGACATCCTATGGAAAGTCTGCGTCCTTTGAACTTCATTGGAAAGTCGATGTAGGTGCCTCCGTCTATGCCACACCCACGATATTAACAATAGAGCCAAATGGATTCCTGGTGTTCTGCTGTGCTACCGATGGTCGAGTTGTGGTGGCCAATATGAGCAATGGACAGATACTCTGGTCAGACAAGCTGCCAGGTGAACTGTTCTCGACGCCGTGCTACATCGAGAGCCTGAGACGTGTATATCTGGGCTGTCGGGATAACTATCTGTATTGCCTGGGCATGTAGAATTTAGGATAACGAAGATTAAAGAGTTTAAGATATTATTTCTACAATTATTTTTATTTGGACAAAGAAA
The DNA here is from genome assembly GCA_035047505.1 of Drosophila parthenogenetica. Classification (NCBI taxonomy): domain Eukaryota; kingdom Metazoa; phylum Arthropoda; class Insecta; order Diptera; family Drosophilidae; genus Drosophila; species Drosophila parthenogenetica. The sequence continues at coordinate 675,709 of JAWNPM010000242.1, forward strand.
GCTGATTGAAATTGTTATCGCAGCAATTCGTCGGTGCCATAAACTCTTCCTGTGTGCGCAGAAATCGATCGAAAGCTGAATTCTGTTGGGTATCCTGCTGCAAGCGTCGGCATTCACTGCAGCAGGATGTCCAGGACTCGGATTCCAGCATCGCTGCTGCAAAGGGATGCTCTTTGCTAAAGGCGTCTGTCTTGTCATCCGTTTCTTCAGCTTTCTTCTTGGAAATAAGTGAACTTGATTCGAAGCTTACGTCCTCAGCAATCTGTTCCATGGCTTGACGCACACGGTGTGTGACCCGAGGACTCTCATACAAGGAGACGATAGGTCTGATGGTCCGTCGATGTATACGATTCTGCAATACCTTCTGTCTCTGCTCCAATCTACGTTGACGGTCGAGATCGTGCTGCCTTTTTTGGCGGATGTTATCCAATTTTTGTTCCGTTGGCGTCATTTCCTGTTCGGCAAAATACTTGGCCCACTTGGCGCGCTCCATTTGAAAAAACTCATTGTCAAATATGAGAGGATGTTCCTTATAGAAATTGATCGATCTGCTGGTCATCCCACTACTCACATGATGTTTGAGTGTAGTTCTACTCGTTGCTTTGAACATGAGTTCACGACGTTTAGCACGATTTATTAGGATCTTAATTTCTCCAAAATTTCGCTCGATAATTTGCAATAATGTCTCGCGTTGGCTGTCTCGATTAATGGCCATCATGAGAACATTATAATGTTCAGGATCAGATTCATATTGTTTCATGATTTCATGCTCCGATGGCGTCTCCGGCAGCTCTAAGTTCATGAGGATAGTGTATAATCTTCGGGTATTGAATTTTTTACGTGACTCTCGAAGTTTTTCCATTTGTGAGTTATACAATTGTTTGTGCATTGTTATCACTCTACTTTCAGGAGAGTTTTGGGAAATGAGCGTTTTCATAGAATTCGTCATATGTAGAGTAGGTCGCTTAGAGAATCTTCTTGTGATAAATCCGGTTCTGATTAAATTCTGCTGTAGTAATATCTGCATTTTAGTCAAATAAAATTTGATAAGAGTTTCCTTTATATCATCCAATCTGGTGAGCATTGAACTAGTTAACATATTGTTATGTAGACCACATAATTCAAGCCAAACATTAGCTAAGCCGACGTCAAGAATCCGAAGACCAGTCAAGTATACATCACACTTTGTCAATGCCCTCGGATGGAATTTTAGTGAAAACAGATTTTCAATAATATAGACAGCCGATTCTTTCATTGTATTTGCTTGGATCTTTATAGTGGCGTGCGATAATTTCGGCGATGGCATCTCAATGGCCTTTATGGCTTCTCTGACAATGGGTGACTTGTGACTATGTCTACGAACTTCCATGTGAAACCTCCTCACATGTCTTGCATAATCTCTGCTAACCACTGAATCCCTATCCAATTTTGAAATGGTTTTTCTCCCGCCACTCAAACGACTGCCAATACTTTTTTGACTGCTCCTCTCATTCACTTCGCCCTTATCCTACAAAGAATCAAAGTTATTAAAAGCTATTAATCATGAACAGTAATCCTACCTTCAGAGTTTCACTTGTTGCCTCGGATTCGGCAACTGAAACGCTTTGCTCTGGGATGCAGGCTTCTTGTGGATTTTCCTGTGGCGTATGCGGAAGAACCTTTTCCTTTAACTTCATGAGTAACTTATTGTCCTTTCCCGTAAGTAGCTCAAGCATTTGTATGCCCAGCTGCATAATCCCAATGTTCTCCACCAGCATAGCCTCCAAGGTTTGCTTCATTGCATGCACCGCTGGCGCACAATTGTCTTTTATGTAGTATTTGATGACATTGCCAAGTTGGACAAAGTATTTGTCCAGAATGGCATTGTCAAGTTTATAAGCTTCGAGTGTCTGTAGATTGGAAAGATTAGATTCGGTTGATTGCAGGGATCGCAAGCAAATTTCTAACGTGTCCTTGCACTTTCTCAGAGAAGTTAACGCCTGCTTGTCTTCACAATCTCTTGTTTTGAGTTGTGCATCTATTAAAAGCTCCCATATTGTGTCCAATAATATAATCCGCATATTACGAAAGTCCTGAAGATGTCTCGATGTCCTATCTTGAACATCCTGTTCAACAAGCTCTGTGCTTGACATTGTTTCGGGCTAAATGTTTTTGGGTTTTGAATTATTAACAATAAATTTGGATCTGTACAAATGACGTGCTATGATATATTGAAAGTTACTTGTAGATATAGAGATCCCTTTTAATTTGGGATCAGATATTAGATTTATTACTTAAGCATGCTTATTAGCTAAAAGAGATATCATATATTTAGCTATTATTTATTTTTTTGAAGCTGCTCTGGTAGTTGCCTTCAGCACCGCCGCTGCCTTGGCCTTGTTCTGACGCATCTGCTCCAAGTCTCGTTCTCTCTGCGGTATTACTTCCCTGGTATTGGGTATGCGTGGACTCTTAGCTGGCTTTGAGGTAGTACTCGAGGTTGAAGCCTCTTCCGAAGCTGGTTCGTTTGTTGCCTCCACCACCTTGCGTTTGCCGCGCTTTGGCCGCACAGGAATAGGCTCGGGATTAGCTTCACCATCTTCCTGATCTTCAGTTGCCAGTGCTGACTTTTTGCGGCTGCGACGTGGAGCTCGTTTCGGTTTCTCCGGCGTTTCAATGTCAATCTTGCCAGACATCTTATCGATGGCGGTTTGTACTCGTTTGCTGACCTGCGGCTGTTGCACTCGGAGTGCACTCTTAGCCGTAAAATAGTTGCGTATGGACCCTTGAATCTTTTTCTCGTTAATCTTCTTCATGACCGGCATAAGAATATCATCGGTTTTGGCCGTGGTCCAACCAAAAGATTTGCGTGCAAATTCACGTAAAGATTCGACATCCGGAGAGCCCCAACTAAATGCATCCCGATTGTCATCTACTTTAGGTGTTAAATAAGCCTCCACCACGGATGAGCTTGGAAAGCCCTCGTGTAATTCTATGTTCTTCAGTTTTTTGCGTAGCGACAAGCGTGCTGAGCTACCAATGGGTAAATTGGAGTTCTTGTGTGCCTGCCACCAATCCCGAAACCTAACCAAAGTGGCCAGCACAGAGCTTGCGGCCAAAGTGGTAGCTTCCTGCTGCGGATTTGTGGTGGAAAATGAAGCGAGTATTTCAAGAGCCGTCACTGCGCCAATGCCATGAATGCCTGTAAAGCAAAAATAATTTAATCAAGGTCTGTGTTTACTGTATCGAGCGTTACCTGTGGTATAATCACTGCCGACCAGACAGGCCAGCTGAATGAGCTTGCCGCGATTACAATTGAATGTCTGCTCAATTTGCTCGGCACGAAATTCTAGCACATGCTTGTTCTGTGCAAAGAAATTCTTATACACAGTTCGTCCACCAAACAACCAGATATCGCTATCATCGGTGATGGTGCCATTGGTCAAGTCGATGGCATTAAGAAATGCACACTGGGCTTCCGCCTCCATGGGGGCTACAATGTAGGGTATGCCAAAGAGACGCAATAGCTCCTGACAATCGTTGCTCATCCGTTGACTGATGGACATGCCCATACGATCTTGTCGATTACGCTCCAATTCCAATTCCCGACGTTCCTGAGCCAAATCACTGGCCATTGTCTGCAACTCCTCAGCAGTCTTCTGCGATTTCAAGGCATCCGCTGCGTCTTTGATCAGATCCTACAAATAAATGATTACATTAGCTCTTAGAGGTCTTTATACTGAAGTTTTTATTTACCTCTGCATTAACTGTTTCTGTCTTTTGCTCCTCTTGGGATTCAAAGAGCGATTTAGCTGCTTTGCTAGTCTTTTTCTCTGGTGATATGCCTTCATCGCTGAGCTCACCTCCCGCTCTTTTACGTCCGGACTTTGGTGTACGCTTTACAAAATACGGCTTTGCTGCCTTTGGAGTTGTGGGTGGTGTTACCTGTGCCTCTTTTGGTTTATCTGGTGTGCGCTTTATCTTATAATTAGTCTCAAAATAATCTGTGATTGCTTTTCCTTTACTTGGTGTTTTATTGGATGAAGTGCTCTTCGCTTCACCTTCATTCTCATTGCCACTGTCACAGAGCTCAATGACTTCCTTTGACACAGTGGGTGCATTTGACTTGGAAGCTTCATCATCAGAGGATAATTCTATGACTGTGCTATCACTTACTTTAATTGACTCGAGTTTTATGTTCTTCACCTCATTCGTTTGCCTTTTGAGCTCATCAAGTAGGGAATTTAGGGCGACTGGTGCTTTATCCTCCTCAGTGGATACATTTAACTTGATATTTTTAACCTCTTCTGTTTGCTTTTTAAGATCATCAAGTATTGAACTAAGTTCGATAGGGGATTTCAGTCTCGGCTCCGATTTGGTTTCAACTTCACATAAATCATTATCATCAGAGTCGACTTGCTTTTCGCTGTCTGTTATTAAAATAACTTCTTTGTCCACTTCACTTTCTTTTTGAGAAATTTCCACTTTCTGGCTATCTTTTATCTCCTTATCTGTATCTTTTCCACTCTGCTCTTGGCTCTCCTTTAACTCCTTCTCGACTTCAAATATGTCTGCAAAAAGATCATCATCCTCATTGAGTTTATCCTTGATATCAACATGAATTTCCAGACACCTTTTGTCTGCCACTGATTTTGAATCTTCGACTTCCTCCAAATCGGAGTCAGTATCGCTGTCTATTGCTTCAATCATATCCGATTTGGCCAGATCTTCAACAAGTGATTTTTTGCTCTCCTCAATTGCCAAGGAGAGCTGTTTGGCTTCTTCAATTGAAGCCTCTTCATTCGTGTTCACCAATAGATTCTCCAAAGCTTGTGTATCATTTAGTTGCGTTGCTTCCATTATGTTTCCCACCTCCTCATCGTTCATGCCTCCATATTCAATCATGTATGAACGTGCTGGACCTTTGGCAGCATGCCTCAATTGTTTGCTTTGTTCTCGATTCAAGCGCAATTCTTGATCTGAATCATATTCATAGTCCTTTTCATCGTAGACTTTGCCAGATTGTTCCAGTGATAATGCTAAAGCCATGGCCAAATCATTATCATATTCTTCACCTAGTTTTTTCTGTTGCTCGTCGTTAGGGTCTGGTAGCTCTACAGATTTTGCTGAGGTGCTTGGCTTCTCTTCAATTGGTTCCTCCTTGATGGTCTCACATTTGATTTTCACAGCTTTCTGGCTATCTTCTAGAGCTTTCTTTTTAAGATCTCGCACTAACAAGAACCGTGTATGCTCGTCGGAACTTATTTGGCGTGTTCTTTCTTCTATAGCAGTGGGCGTGACGATGCCTTCTTCGCTGAAAAACTCCGAGAGCTCTGCATAGGTCAAGGTATGTCCGCCCATCTCCTGGACAGCTTCTTCAAGACTTTCTTGAACAGCGCGACGTTTAAGTAAACGCTTCATTTGGAAGGAGCAAAAGTCATCGCTACGTGCTGGGAGCTCATGGAGACGTCCCCAAGAGGATTGCTTGCGTGTCTCCTTGATATCTGTGAGTATTTCATGACGGACATCCGCTGGCAAGTTCTTGAAATGTTGACTACGCACATCGATTGCCTGCAAGCTGGCATCGTATGTATGTCGAGCTGTTGACTCATCAAATGAGCTGTCCGACGTGGCACTTGCACTCGCATATTCCTGATCCTCCAGCTCGCTGTCCGTTTCATGCAGTTGTGCGGCAGTAGAAGCTGGTAGTTCTGGCAATTTAAACAGATCATCCTCATCAGGTTTGTTGGTCTTGGCTGCTGCTCCGCGTTTTGATGGTGATTTAAGTAATAGTTCTGCGTTTGTGCCAAGTGCTTGCTGCACCACCTTCTCCTTAGCCAAGGATTGCAGCAGAAGTGCCTGAATGCGATCGGCCTCGTTGCTCAGCTTGTTCCTTTGCTGCTGACGGCGAGCCTGGACAAGCACACAGAAAAGTAGCTCTTGAAGCCCATTGGGAGTTAAAGCTATTTTGAGTTATACTCACAATTGTGTCTCGTTTCAGTTGCGGCACACAACCATCAAAGATGAACACAGGACGCACACGATAATAGAGCAACTTACACAGGCGATGAAAAAGACCCAAAAGGTGAGCATTATTAAGAGCAGATCCCTTGCTGTCTTGAAAACCTTTAACCACCTGATGCAGCCATATAGATATATCTATAAGATGTAATCATTGCATTAACAACTTAATCCAAGCAGCGTGTGATTTCACAATTAACGGCAAGAATTTGTTTGACGTCTCACCCACTGCCAGCACTTTTCCCTCCAAAGTTTCCACAGGCACTGGCTTTCCACAAGGCTCTATAAGTTTCCACAATCCTGTGACTCCCATGTCTCCAAACAATATTCAGTTAAAACATGCAAAACTTATTTATTTTATAAAACAACATGCAAAGTATTAAATTTGGTTGTGCTTGAAGCTCAGCTGCTTCAAATGCCGGCACTGTGTTGGAAAAGACACTTCGAAACGTTGGTCCAGTGCTAACAACATCAAACAACAAAGAATGTTTTTATTTTGGTTTTTGTTATAAATAATGATGTAAACAAATGTTTTCTTTATTTATTAATTATTTTTTTCTTTTACTTTTAAGCTTATTTTAACTATGAATAGATAGTGTATAACCAGGTGTAAAATATACTTTAAATAGCCAAATATAGAGAGACTTTTATTCATTAGCGGTTCCATTTTCCGTAGCTGCTGCAGCTGAGCTACTGCTTGCTGAAGCTTCTCCAGTACTCGCATCCTTCTTATTATTGGCTTTACTTTCCTTTTTGTCCTTTACCATCTTTCGATAAACTTCCAGATCTTGAGTAAGCGACGGCACAAAGCTTTCAAAGTCCAGTTCTCCCAGGGTCTGCAATATATCTTTCGCTGTAATTGTCCTGTGATTCTGTTTGTGTGCCAATGCCGTCGATGAGGAAGTAACAAAAATTGCAAAAACGGAAGCAGCTTTCGCTATTGCGGCACGAGCTTCCTTGCTCACATTGGAGCCTTCGGGTATGGCTTCCTTAATTAAACGCGCAATCACAGCGTTGGGTAAATTTAAGTCCTCAATGCGTTCAACCATTTTGTAGTTAGTTTATTTGGAATTAATAATAATTTTAGGAATTAACTGCAGCACAATCGCGTTGTCCTCTTGTTTCCCGCGTTAAAATACAGATGATTCGAACAGTGTTGAGCAATTCTTTGCGCGTGGTCTTTAGAGGTGAGCAGTATTTCTGATGTGAGGCAAAGGGTGCGTTCAACAGCGACACAAATGGTAAAAAATAGTGATACATTTTTGGGAACGTGGTTTTCATAAAATGTTATTGACCAACATTTGATATTAGTATAGATAAAATTATCTTGAAGCAGTAGAATACAATTTTTGTTAATAGATGATTTTTGTAAGCTGCTGAACGCGGCCATTGGTATACCCGTGATAAATATCGATATATCGTGATGCAATCGATATACTACCATTAGTTTGGGCACAGCATAAACATTTTGCGCGTTTATTTACCAAGTAGGTTCTACTCTTGGTAGTTAACTAAAAAAACAAACGGCATAAATGTGCAGAAGACAGTGCAAGAGTGTCTCTCAGCCGTTTTATTTTGAACCCAGGTGATACAAGCCCTGGAGTTGTGCCAATTCACAACAGCGCGCACACGCACATGGAGAATTCGACGGCGTCGCCGTCGAAGACAACGACAACTCCAAAGAAACGTAAGCACAGCGAATACCATGATCCGGATTACGGATTCGGTTACAATAACACAAGTACTGAAGCCAAAAAGGAGAAACGCGTTAAGCTGGAACAAGAGTCCTATACGGGTGACGAAGTAGGTGCCCAACAGGATGTGACAATCAACACACAACGTATCCCGCTTGACAGCGTGGCTCAAGTGAAACGCATTGAGGAAATCGTGCGAGTGGAATTCCAGAAGGAATTGTCCCTAAAGGAGCAACAGTTGAGCGAGATTGACAATCGATTGCTGCAGGCACGTCACCTCCTGGATAAATTACGCTACCATGTGGTCAGTGAGTACTACAAGAAGCAGCAGGTGCCCCTTACAGCAACAGATGTTGCCAGAGTGCGATCTCGTGACACATTGTTCGGAGATGTTGGTGAACACGACGGAGCGCAGCTGCCATTGCATCCAGCAATCAAGAAGATAGTGGGGAAACGTCCTGCTCCCATTCAGTTACATTTGCCCGAGCGCACAGCTGCCACGCTAGCCAAACAAACGATACGACTACGAAATCCGGCACATCGGCGGGCAGAGCGTCGCAGGCAGCAGAAGATAAAGCAACAGGGTATAGTGACAGATCACACACAGGAAAACGAACCAACAAAGGAAACGAGTATACCATCTGCAGATGATCAACCATGTACCAGCCAGCAGGCCTTCAAGCGTCAGCAGGAATTGGAGCTTGCGTCTGTTCCGGCCTTGAATGCTTCTCGTTTGAATAACAAAAACAAGTTCCACTTCGTGGTGGGCAACACATCCAAGTACATAGGAGGCGCTGAATCTGACAATCGGGGCAGCCAAGGACTGGCCTACAAATGGCTGGTCTATGTGCAGGGCAAGAATCTGCCACAACCGCTGGAAACCTACCTCAAAAAAGTGAGTAAAGAGTGCACTATTCTGTTCTATATATAATCATCTCCTTTTTTAGGTTCGCTTTCAACTGCATCATTCGTATCGGCCCAACGACATTGTGGATGTGCATAATCCGCCCTTTCAGCTGACACGTCGCGGCTGGGGAGAGTTCCCCATGCGCATACAGCTGTACTTTCAGGAACACCTACAACAGAAACCAGTTCAGCTGATGCATAACATTGTGCTGGACAAGACCATGTGTGGCTTGCATACCATGGGTGGAGAAACAACTGTCGAGGTTTGGCTTCGTGCAGCCGATGCTGATGTAAAACCCAAGATAACACCTTCGCCGTCAGTTACAATTAAACGAGAACCTCGCACCATGACACCTGCTCCATACGTATTTCCTTTGGAAACGGATAGCTCCAAGCCGCGTACCATATCCATAACACAAAACAAAGAAGAGCTGGATGACAATCTGTTTGCATGCATCAGCAAGATCGAGCTGAGCGATGACATTGAGCAAATTGAGCCCACTGTCTTCGTCTCGGAGCCCTTGAAGCTGAGTAGTCCCAAGAAAGTACAACCAGCTCCAGTCACGCCCAGCAAAGCACACCTGCGTTTCAATTCCATAGATACAGTGCCTACGACTTCACTCAATGGCAATAGCAGCAACAGGCAACCGCAACTGCAAAATGGGCATGCCAAAGGACAGGTCAAGAACGTGGTGTTCCAGAAAGCTGGTAGACTATACATCATAGATCCACAGCAAACGAAGCTGAAGCAAGCTGCCAAGCAGCAATCACTGCTCAAGCCACAGTTGAGTCTGCTCAAGCAGCCACCACAACAGTTGTCCAAACGGTGGCACCTGCTGCAGTGTATCCAAAATGATCATGGCTATGCTAACATGAGTTCTCAGGAGGCCACGTCGGTGCCAGTAGTGCCGCAAAGTCAACGACTGCGTCTGGAACAGCTTTTCAATGGGATTCAATTCCAAAGCATTCGAAGTGCTGTCGAGTTTCTGTTGCGTCGATTACCCTTGGCAGGTGCCTTGTGCTCCGAGTTTGTTTTTGGTGGCCAGACGATGTCGGCATTCCTGTCACAATCTGCGTTGCGTCAACGTTTCTTTGAGTACATGCGCGGCCGCGTTGTATCCCGTTGCGTGCGGCATCATTTGCGTCTGCAGCAACTGCATTCCAGCGGGAAGGAACACTTCTGGAGCGTACGCGAGATTGTGGCCTTTGCACGCTTCCATGGGTACACACCGCCCCTTAAGATGCTTTGTGTTAATCGGGAGAAACCCACCTCGGGACTAACTCCACTTTCGGAACGCGTTCAGCAGCAGCTCAAGGATGAGCCGCAGTCGCAATTGGAAGCATACTGCAGTCTCACGCCCAGAACCCGCCTCGATCCTTGGCTAGCGGAGCAGGCCAAGCGATTAACACATCGTGAGCAGAAGCTGGAAGATCTTCAACTAGTAGATGTGCTTGGCTTGGGTTCAACGAAGCTACAGACACGACGGCCTCCGGGCTTAGCCAATACTCCAAATAACCAACAGATGCTATATTTACCGCCGCCCGAGGAGCTGGAAACGGCCACGCAACTGGTGCGCGACATGTGCAAGGATGTGGGCATTGTTCTGGAGACGGAGCAGAGTGTACCAGGTGTTTCTCAATCCTTAGCCCTCACTCTACTCGCCCATGTGCTGCGCATGTTTGTAGAACGTCTGGTGCGACGTGCTGTGGCAGGCAAAATGCAGCAGCAACAACAACAAGAGACACTGCCTACACCAGTGGCTAACTTAGAGCTGGCCTTGCTACCATATGACATTGGACGCGTTATTGCTAAGAGCGGAGAGCTGGATTTTCTGGGCAATTGTAATCTCGGCGTGGCCCGCATGGAAAACCAATCCTAAGTTACAAAAGCCATAGATGGCATCAACATGGATGTTACTCGGTTACCTTACGTTTAGCTCCGAATTCTCTGGGATATTAACTGTTGATTGATAAGCTACTTCTAGGTATACTAATAGTATATAATTAATGATTAATATATTTTTTTATATGTCACGCTTTGAATTACTATAAATATTTATATAAATATAAAACTGATTCGTCTCGTATTTATGGGGGATTATCTTTTTTTTTTGCGTTTAAATAAAACAGCATTTATGAATACTAATATTTCTTTAAGTAAATATACATTTATTTCATTAAATGATTTTTTTGCTCTTCAACAATGTAAATATTCAGCTAACGTTGCTTTTGTTTAGTTTGTTGTTTTTTTCTATATTTATTTTTTGTTTGTTAACGTACACTAAGTTATTGCATTTTTGTTGTTTTATATAATTGTTGTTACATTGTTCTCTGTTGAAACAATCTACATACATTTAAGTTAAATAGTTTAGAACAATTAATGGATATTGATATAGTTTAAATCGGTTTTCATTGGCTTAAATTAGAAAAGTAGAAAATTTAATTAGGTTTTGACAACAAACTAAATAGAAAAGTATATATAGTACGTGTGTTTGTTTAATAATACTTGAATTAATGCAACTAAATTATATATATATATATATATATGTGTGTATGTATATATATGTAAGTAAATTGTTGTTTTTTCTTAAATATATTTCTCATGAGTGTAGAATCACAGCCTTTTCACGAACATCGAACATTGCAGTTCGGTTCTATTTTGAATTGTCCAGTATTAAAAGTTATCGTTTTTTCTTGTTTCTTTGTTTTTGTTAATGATAATCGCTTAAATAATCCACATAGATTGCACGCAAACATATAGTTTTCAGATATATATAATAGTGTTTTAATCAGTTTGTTGTGTTTAATAATAATTGCGTCGCTTGTATGTGTAAGATTAAACTAATTGATTAGGTGGCTGGCTAAATATGCGTGTAGGCAAATACAAATACAAATACATACGCTAACTCCTACTTATTTACAAATAAATATTCATTAATAGTTATGACAAAACATATAGTTTTACTAATTATATGTAAATAGCTTTTGCATTCTACAAATTGCTTCTCATTGATGCGTTTTAATATTAAGGCAAAGATTGTAACTAAAATATGTTAATTAATTAATTGGATAAACAATAACGTAATCAATGCTTTTAACAAATCTATCGTTACAACTAATACACATATAATCAATCTAAATATTTACTAAATATTACTACGCTTTCAGAATTGAATTTCAGAAACTAGAGAGCTGTAAGTCGGTTAACTAAATTAAACTAAAAGTAAAACTAAACTATATGTTAATCGGTGTCGAAAGGCCACATTTTAGAACTGAAAGCACATGTGTAGTTAGTTTTCGGCTGCAATTTGTGTAATAATGCTGCAACTTGGCGCTGGATCAGGTAATCGTTGTTATAATCTGATTCTTAGACCCATAATCGGCGATTCTGCAAACATAAAGAAACTTTTAGTTATAGTTCAATATAAAATAATGAGAAAAATGTAAATTTGTAAAAAAAAGGACACAAAATCATAAGAAAATTAAAATCTTCATGCAGATCTACAAGAAAAAACGCATAATAAAAACAATATTAATTCATAATTTCATCGTGCAAAAAGAATTTTCAATGCTTTCTATACATTTTGTGCCCTTTACCTATAGATTGATGAGGCTGACGTCGAACGCGACCATGTAACTAATAAACCCTCACCTCTGCTGCGTTCACGTTTGCTCTGTAGTATGACTTTGGTGCTATCGTCGGGCCACAAGGAGGTGCGCACTGTGGTCAGTAGTAAGCTACAGAAACAATTGAATTAATTAGTCAACAAAATAATAGAATGTTTTATAGACAACTTACCGAGGCAGCACGGCAACCACTGTAGATAGTAATATGACCAGCCAGTGCACCGCTGAGGCAAAACATCTGAAGATTACCCAATAGGTGGAGGGCAGTCCAAAGCAATTGACGCACGTTGAATTGTAGACGATGGAGAAGAAATAGAACGAACTCAGACTCAGCACTATAGATATGATATGCAGCACCGTCTACAAAAGAGAATACATTACAAACGTTATTTAAGAATCCTTTGCCTTAAAGGTTTCTCAACTTACCCAGGAACGAATTTCAATGCCGCAGTGCACCAAATTGGCAAAGAGACAACTGGCCGTAATGGTTGAACCGAATTCCCAGATGCCCACATCACTTTCCGCATACGCAAACAGTGCCACAAAGAAAATGACCAGCGATTGATAAAGTGCATCCAATAATATCAGCCAAAAGTCATGCGGTCTGTAGACGACACCCAAGCGACCCTACAAAAAACATAAAAATTCATTTAGGGCTCTTAAAAAAACACTTGTCTTAGTTACATTTTTGTAGAGAAACGGATTCTTTAGCAGCAAATCTTCGGGAACTCGATTATCGTAGACACCAATGGCCAAAGGCGGCAGTGAAGTGAAGAGTAAATTGTAGAGCATTAGATACATTTGGTCCATCATTACAGAGCCGGAGAAGCCGCAATACAATTGATACCAGAATATCAGAAACACAAAGGCCTGCAAAGATAATCATTTAATAATAATAACCCTAATCAGTCTTTAAGTTCATCAGCATACCGCATTTTTGTAGAAAAAGTAGAGTATCATACGAGCCAGACGATCGTAGCACCAGTAGCCATGAGACAGTAGCAATCTTTCCAGATAACGGAAGCGGGAGAGTGTGAAATCTGCAGCCATAACAGCCTGCATGCCCTCCTGTCCGGAGATGCCTACACCCACATCGGCCATCTGTATCATGGACACATCGTTGGCTCCATCACCAATGGCAAGCGTGCGTAGATTAAGTTCCTCCTTGACCACTTTCACCAGATACGCCTTTTGCAGTGGCGTCGAGCGACAACAGAGCACGGAGGCACAGGCCTTGGCCAGTTTGAGGAAAGGCAGAATTAACTTTGATCTGCAAAAAGAATTTATATTAGTAGATGTATTGTGTGTTGAATTAAATTAAGCATACTTGGGATCCAGGATAAATGTTAAGGTCTTGCCATCTACAACCAGAGCACGTGGCTTGCTACGTGGCGTTAAACTGTATCCAGTGGAAGCAGTTGCTTTTGCATTTCTCATATCCGTCAAAAAGAAGTTAATGGCCGTTTCAGCAGCATCACGAGATCGAGCAGTCAGTCTGTAAATGATAAAAGGAAATAAATAAAAAAGAAATAAGCGTTGTAGCTTAGAGTCCTTTCGATTACTCACTTGATTAGCTCCATTTGCTGCGTGAAAAGCCTGGCTGAGTAGGCTATATTGATGGCCGTCTCGGGTTTATCTCCCGTCAGCACCCAAACGGAGATGCCAGCCGATAGCAGCGAAGCTATCGTCTCGGGCACACCATCCTGCAGGCGATCCTCAATACCAGTTGCTCCTAACAGCGTCAGATTGCTTTCCAGTTTGGCGAATGAATCGCGTAGTCTTCGCTCACGATTCTCCAACGACATTTCAATATCCTGATGACGTGCCCACCAATCCGTATAGTCGGCAGCATTCAACGTGCGTTTCGCCATCACCAGTATGCGTAAGCCTTCCCTCGCATAGCGATCCAGCTGTTGTTGTGTCTGTTCGCGTAGCAAACCTAAAAAAGAAGACGTGAAAGATTAGTATTTATTTTAATTAGTTAGTTTGTATTGACTTACCTTCGGGACTGTTTTGAGCACAGGGAGCTAGCACGGGCATTATGGAGCTATCCGCTCCCTTGGTGTACAGCACAATCTCCTGAGTACCTGTTTGTCGCACCACAATGGACATGCACTTGCGACTGGAGTCGAAGGGTAGTATCTTGAGTATCTCATACTCAACGGTGGCGCCAGCTGTGGGCATGCTCACCAATATGTGATTGGGACTGCGATTGAGAAGACAGCAATCATAGCTGTAAGCGGCATTAACCAGCGCCAACTCATCGGGACTCTCAGCCTCATACAAAGGACGTCCATCGGCGGTGCGGTAAATTGTTTGGGTTTTTGTTTCACTAGAAAAAAGTTAAAAGAGTTTAAATCATTCTAAGACTTCTGAATTATATAATTTTACACTCACCTCATTTTAAGACGCTTTCCTGTGGTCTTGGCATTGAGAAAAGTGGCGATGCTGGTGATTTTTGAGTTGATCACTGCCTTGGCACGACCCGTGGGTGAAATGCTGTTTGAGATCGCCTTGTTCTTCATAGGCGGCGACGGTGACTCCGAGTTGGGCGTGGACTCGGGTGAGCTGCTGATTGGGGAGAGCGTTGGTTGATGGCTCTGGGTGGGCATAGCGAACAGCAAATTGGGCGGTGGCGATGGTGTTACAGATCGTGACTCGGCCAGACGGGTATATCGATTTGCTGGCATGGCAGCCATTCCAGTCGCCGTTGGCTGCTGTCCACCATTCAGTATTGTGGTGGTTGTTGTCGTCGTTGTGGTCAACAATTTGCCACGCGCACGTACATGTTGCACTGTGGCTGGTGAGGAATTCAAGGCAGCATTACTGGCACTCTGATGCATCTCTATGACACCGCTGGCATTCATGAGATCACGATGTGGAGCGGCACTCACAATCACCGTATTGCAGATGGCCATCACCACCAGAAACTCTTGTATGCGCTCGGCATTCGGTGTGAGGAAAGCTCCACCGCTCAACTGGACCATGTCATCGATTAGGGCTTCATTGGGCAGCAAAGGTGGCGCCGGTGCACCTGGTTTCGTATAGAGTTTCTCCAGTTCCGACGGCGGATGATTATAATCCGCACCATTGACTACACAGCGACGAAAGATCATTTTGTTTTCTGTGAGTGTACCCGTTTTATCCGAGAATATATGCTGAATTTGACCAAGTTCCTCGGTAATATTCATGGCACGACATTCCGTCTGTTTGTTGGTGTCCGCATCGTATAAATCAATGTTGTTGTGTATGTGATACACTTGTAATATCTTGCAGAGCTCAATGGTCACGTACAAAGAGAGCGGTATCATCACCTGTAGTATAATTATGTACGTCCAAAAGGTGAGCATGCCCTCAAAGGCGGGATCAACGGCAAACGGTAAATAGGGCACGGGAAAGTTAACAAAGGAGCGCAGCCACATGGTGCAGCCGATGGCGCCAACAACGCAAAGAATCAACAATATTATCACACACCTGCAACGGAAGTAAACGCAAAGTAGTAGAATTAGTAAAGGTATAACTAAGTTTGGTGTTTAAAAAAAGGAATTCAGATTTAAAAGGTATAGAGAAATATATTAAAACAAATCGGAATGAAATATTAACTTAGAGTACTACTTAAGTCATTTATGCCACTATAGCAATCATAAGAAAGAAGTTAAGTTCGCTTGTGTCTGAAAACATTTCCTTTAATTGATTCTAGAATAATTTTATAAGTCCTTCTTCGTTAAAATAACACTTTTTATTTAATTTCAACCTGAATAATGATTTAGATTAAGACAATCTAGACAATATCACTATATCCAAAGACTACAGAATATAATATGTTTTGTTCTCATGAAAAAGCCTTCTTATACTTATTATAAGTATAATACTCAAACAGTTTTTTATTCCAGCTTTGTTAGATATAAAATAAATAAATATTTGAAACAAAAGTTTATTGATCTCCTAAATTCTTCATTTTATTCTTTTATAAATACCAAAACATTGAACTTTAAGTTCGATTACAATTAATCACGAACTTTTCTTTGTTTTACAAATTTGTTTGCATAGGTATTTTGTCGGACGAGTCTATACATACCATATCACATCAATATTCATTTGCTGTTCCACCTGGGAGCGCTTGTACCTTGGACCACTATTATTTAGCATGGACTTTGTTTCATGTCCGGCATAGACAACAATGCCTTCAATGTAGTCCGTATTCTGAAAAATTCGCACAATTAGTTTCAAAAACAAAGTAAATACTGCAAATTTTCTAAGAGATGTACCTTCAGTCTGCTTTCTCTTAACAAAAGGCACTCGGTCGAAATGGGAACACGCTCTCCCGTTGGATGTATTAAGGCCCCATGGAATCTATATAGCTTTGTTGTTGGAGCATCTGCCTCTACGCAGCTCATAAACTTGCTGGGCACAAATATATTCTGCATTTCCGCAAAACCACGTACAACCTATGCAAATTGTTATGAAATGCCATTAAAAGAATGAATAAAAAATAAAATAAAAAGAAATTAAAGTCATATCTCTCACGTAGTCCCAGTAATTGGGCTGAGATAACCTAGTGCCACCTCCGTTGACTCAATTCACATACCTCACGACGTTTCAGATTTGTTTCGCCATCCAAGTCGCATGTGTCAATGTAGCATACCCCATGGGGGTCACTCGTGCGCAGTAGCAGAATGTCGGCAGGCACTGTCTCATTATTCGATAGATGGACTATATCTCCGACACGCATATCTTGCCATTTTATACGCTTATAACGCTCCGTTTCTCTGCAAAGAAGATCAAAGATAGTAGTCATAAGTATTTGTAATTAAGTTTATCTAGATTTTCTATAATTTATATGAATATTAGACGCTTATTTATATAATTGCTTAGAACTTAAGGCAGCAGAGTCATTTTAATTATTTTAATATCCCACAGCAATGAAATCTTTTCCCTCATTGATAAGTAACCTTTTTTGAAGCGAGTTAAGAAAGTTTTCTGAGTAAACAAGGAGTTATTGAATCAACTGCGATAACGCATTGAACGGTTCAATCCGATTAGCTACATTACATGAACGAATTACTCACAGAAATTCATTCATTTCAAAATATATGAGTCCACATTTGAATGATTTACTTGTTCTAAATCAAATCATTAAAAAAGATTACTCATAGTAACTGAAAACTGAAAATAAATTCTAACATTTGACTCAATTCTTTTAATGCTTCTATGATTTAAAACTAATACGTGATTCTAGAGAGTCAAATTAGTTAAGCGGACATTAGAGCTAGTCCAATATTAGGTGGCTTGTCGTGCACATTATTAATGATTGTCCAATTGAGTTGTCAATTACTCATATATTGTCACATAAGGTCATGTAATACAATTTGCATGTGAACAAGCAACAAACCAACAGGAATTGAGTATAGAAATTGACAGACAGTTGAGTAAACAGAGTCAAGGTTAATACCATTAGAGATAGCGGAGTAAAGTGCTCGGTTAGAGTAACAAGAAAATTGCAAAATAATAGCCAAGGTAAGGCAGGTTTTAACTGCTTTCAGCGTGTCCTCCTTCGAATCCCTCTCCTGCCATTTGGTCAGCGGATCAGCTCTTCCTTCCGCTCCTGCTGGCGACCTTGAATCGTGCTAAAAGCTTACAACATGAGTGACCCTGCCTTGGCAGGATTGCGGCTGGTAATGAAATGAAATGAAATGATGGCGTCATGCGGTTGTCATGCAGCTACTTAGATATTTATGAAAGAAGCGACTCTGGGCCAGGTCGGAAAAGCTTTAACTCAAGTTCACTTTGCAAATTATAATGCCTGCACCGGTTCGTGTACAAAAAGGAATGTTAAATGGGCAGATACTGTATACTTTTTGATTCAAAATGAGCGACAACTCTTTGAAAGTGAAGTTTTTTGAGTGAACTTGCTCAACTGAGAGTTACTCTGTACACAGTAACAGTATCATTTATCATAATTCAGATGAATGATACGAATCATTACAAATTTCCATCTGATTTTTACACTACTTTGCTAGAGAATGTACTTTAAATTAAGAGTATGCTCTACTGTAAGTTACTCTGTAGACAATTTCTTTCTTTTGTCATAGATTTGCTGACTGCGAAGATTTCCAACAAATTTGTCTAAAGTTTTCTTTACTAGCTATGGCATTCCCTAGTCCCAACCAACTCTGACATGCTTACAGGGTATACGAATGTAATTCAGTGCACGGTTCGCGTGTCAGACGTGTCGACCGATCCGATCCTGACCTGACGTCCTTTTGGGCTGACATTGTTCGTGCTCGTCATGTCCTTGCATTGCTTGAATTTCAGATTGCCATTCTGACATGTTCCCACCTCCCCCCCACCCCATGGTTTGGGTAGTCCACCAATCCTGCCAGTGCATTCAATAAATGTCAGTGTGATGGCAGACTGACAAGGCGGATATGCGTGGACTTTCCATATATCAATGCTGGTGAAAGTCTTTGCCATCATTTTAATTGGGTCATTAGCGAGATTGCATATTCTAAACACAATTACTTGGCTACTCCCACTAACAACTTGTGCTTATTCTATGTGTAATTAGATTTGTATAAAATAGTTCCATTTACTGCAATTTACTAAATGCATTACATTCTATTAGAACACAGAGTTTCTCTTTCAATTTTCTTACGCTTGTTATTTCAATCAATTTAATCATTGGCTGCGGTTATTATCTGCAAGTTGGAGGAACCTGCACGATAAGATATCAAATTAAGACCTCTTTTTTCTCAAGAAGTATATTCCTGTTCTGTGACGGGCATATGCGTATCATAAAGATAATATAATTTATTATTGTTTTATTTTATATTGTTTATCAATCGGTTGATTAAAGGAATGCAGTTTGCAAAACGCTCAATGAATGTCGTCATTCAGTAAAAGTGAGCCAAGAGTTCTTAAGTTTATTTCTGAAAAAACATTGAAAGCACTAGAAAAATTATTCAAATTTTGCTCTCAATTAGAAATTCTTTTCGTTTCTTTGTTTATAGGGTAGAGTTTATATCAAAAACAATGTTAATTTAAAATGTCCAGGCCTTTGACCTATATAGAAAATGAAAATGAATATGAATTTTTAAGGAACATTTCTATTATAAAAAAGTTAAGAAACTTCTCTAAAATCGCTCTTAAGATATAACATCACTCTAAATTAAAACTCTTGCAGTTTATATTTATAGCTGATGTTTGTGAGATCGATTATCATATTTCCTCTTTCTATACTACGCTAACTTGGTCAATCTGTTGCTCACTCCCTGGCTTTCAGTTTATGATTCTTTGGCAATGACTCAAACCGAAACTGAGACCAAAATTAACACACCGCATATGAGTCTTTCACTTTCACTTGAAATTTGGGTCAAGCGCTCATGTGGCTAGTCCGCAGATTTACATACTATACGAGAGAGATACATGGATACCTAAACCTTGAAAACGAAAGAGAATAGAGAAGAAAGGAGAGGAAGTTTATTGTAATGAAGGTGACAAGCCATTTATAAGTGTCAAGTCGATTAACAAGGCTAACAGACTGAATGTCAGCTAAGAATATTGGCAGAAAAGACAGGCAGACAGACAGACAGACACAACTTTAACAAAGTTTGTTCTTGGTTTCTTGCATGTCATCTAATTGGCCCAAAAGGTGACATTTATTTACCAACAGCGAAAGTTCCCCCCCAGCAAAGTTATTGAATGTTGAATCTTTGATGAGGTTTGGGGGGAAAAATGAATCAATTTATTGGGCGTTTGAGCGAAATGCAAAATTAATGCGACGATAATGGCCCGCTGATTGCTGAATTATTTGCCCAACAGAAACACAACAACTTCACGGAAAGCGAAACTCACGCAAAGCCCTCATTTTTTGTGAACTTGATTTTTTTTTGTTCGCTCGTATTACTTTGCCAAAAATTGAAATTAGTTGGCCGAGGGTTCAATTGCCTAAGGGTGTTCTACCGAGGTTACCGATTTATTTAGTTATTCAGCAGCTGCGGAAGATGAATACTAACGATTGTTTGGCAGGCAAACGTCTACAATTTGACCCCTTTAAAGGCGGTCGAAATTGGAAAATTTTCCATTTAAGGTGCTAAGTGCATCAATCACTTTTGTTAACATTGAACCGCCCCCTTTCAATGAGTTTTTTTTTTTGGGGATTTATATACAAATTATAACAATAATAATGGGGATTTCCGTGTAACTTGATTTAATGACGGTCAAACAATTTTGGCAGCGGCGGGCAGCCCTTTAGAATTAAGTTGGCAGCTCTATTGGTATGGCAACGCTGTCAATTTATTCTCGGTATAGTAACTGCTAGCGGTCAAACGGGTTTTCTGGGGAAATTCCATGTCTAAAAACTAAAAAGTTACATAAGCTTTGCTTATACTTAAAGCTGAGTTCTATGTGATACTAATTAAAGTCAATATTGTTTAGATTTAAATGATATTTGCAATAATTTTACTTCAGGCTTATACTTAAATGTTATTCAACAATTTTAAAATATTTAATTTTTTATTAAATGCGGTTTTTATCATTATTCAGACATTTCTGACATTAAATTAAAACTATCTAGAAACTATAAGTTAAAATTTGTTTAATTATACAAAGTTTACAAAGATGACTACATTTAATAGTCAAAAATTTTCTGGAAGAAATTATTCCAGGCTGTAAGAAGACATTTGAGAGTATATACAATCTGTTATATTGATTATATTATATTATATCATAGATTTTCTCGTAATACTCTGTGCAGAAAATCCCAAATCTATAAAAATTCATATTTTACTTCCTGTGTTTAAAGAGTTTCTATAATCTGTTTTATTTCCCTTT
This sequence comes from Drosophila parthenogenetica, assembly GCA_035047505.1. NCBI lineage: Eukaryota > Metazoa > Arthropoda > Insecta > Diptera > Drosophilidae > Drosophila > Drosophila parthenogenetica. The sequence continues at coordinate 696,768 of JAWNPM010000242.1, forward strand.
AAATCTGAAGGAAACCGCAAAGTTTAGCACATTAAATTCTTGAATCAAATATTCACATTACGGGTAAGTCCAATTTAATGTTGCAGCTGCCTCAACTTAACGTTATTTGACATCTGGAAAAGTGCTTTATGACACGCAGTTGCACTCTATATACACGTACTTTGCAATGGATTTTCCCGCCCCCTACCTCAGCCTTCTTTTCTTCTGCCTCCCTCTGGATGTGGGCATGACATGTACATGAAAAATTGGGTCATGTGGGCGGTATATTGTTATTGTTATGAGTTCTAAGGACGTTGGGACGGACAGACGAACGGTCGGACGTTTACTTAAGGTTCATTTAACGTGGACAGAAGTAAGCACATGCGCATGGCACAAAGCACAAGTCAATAAAATGCCCATAGCTAAGGTAAGTACGCCGAGCCATAAACGCAGTTTCGGTCAACATCCCCAGAGGGCCAAGTAAATATTAGCCCCCAGTAGTGACCGACCAACCGACCGACCGTACTTATGTTGTGTACTCTAGTTTTAGGTCCAAAAAATTCCTAATGGCTAGACACTGGATAAACACCAGAGTTGAGGTATTTAATAGGGCAACCTGGGACCATATCGACCCGTCACGTAGATATTATGAACTGATACCGAGGGAAAAACCAAAAAGAAAACCCATTTGAGATGGCAAATTTTGTGGAAACAGCACACAGAACCACAATTTATAGGGCAACATTCGGTTTATAGTGAATTAGCACATATTTAATGGTCATGCACAGTCATCAGAGCATTAATTGGGCTGATCCATTCGCCTATATTTGGACCGTTAATTAGAACAATGTCAATAGGTTCAAAATCATTGACCTTATCACACGCATAAAGTTGGAAGATTAGAAAGAAAAACAAGTAAAAACATGCTAAGTTCAAGAAACCCACAAAAGCTGGGAAACTATAAGGGATAGTAATCAGTTTTTTATGGTTTACATAGCAATAAAGTACCAGTAGTTCTTAGTCAAGTCAATACACTTTGGGCTTAAATCGTTGCTCGTGTTGGAGTTTTGATACACGCACTTTATTATTATAATCAATTTTTTAATGATTACTTACACCTTCCGTAGGGAAGGTACTTTAAAATGCATGCCATTAGCTTGGCTAACTCTCCAACCAAAAGTCGGTTGGTTTCGCTTTACTGCAGACACCAACACCCACTCCAAAATCAAGGCACCTTCCCGACCCTCCTCAATCAACCACAACTGATTCGCGTTGGAAATGAAAAGACAATTTTGGCATATAATTATCTGGTTGCACGCAACATTGGGGCAGTAATGACGGTAGCCACCAAAAGGCGTACAAGATGTGGTACGTTGAAGTAGTAAGAAGGTGTTCATAGTTCACATATGGATACAATTGATGGGCCTTACAATTCGCTCTATCGAGCGTCGAATTAATAATTAATAATAGAGTTTCGGTGCTTGATTTGTTATTGGAATGTTGCCACAACCTATATACAATTACCACAACAACAACAGTAGGTGTAACAACAATAAAAACAATATTAATAACAACAAAGTGAGTAAGGTCAATTATTGGGAAAGGCCAACATTTGTTTTATTGTGAATGCCCAATGACTGACTTCTGATTATGGGTCTCTGGAGCAATGTGCTGGTGGAGTGGGGCCGGGAGAGGGTTGGGGGAAAACAGAGGGAGAGAGTGGCACATGTCCATTTGACATTTTTTGTAGGGTACCTGACCGTAATCTCTATTTGAAAAGGTATGCATAACTGAGTTGCTGTTAAAAGGAACTTCGGGCTGCTTTGAAGCTTCACTGATTAGATCTAACAAAGTTGACAACAATTTGCACTTTTGAAAACTGAAAAAAAAAATTACAAACATGTAAAAGAAGATGCTTATATATTGTATACTAAAAGATACCCTCTAAAGTGTAGACAATTAAAAGATATTTGCATGCTGCTTATCAGAAAGTTTCTTAGTTTATATTTATAGGCCAGAGATATACTAAAACTCACAAATACTTTTAATAATAAACTTTTATTGTAAATAAATGAACTTCCATTTGTAAAACATTAAAAAATTTGATTTTAAAATGCACAAAGCGCTGAAAATTCTCTATGTTCTATCAATTTACTCGTCAAAGTCTTAAATCTGTAAGTAAAAATTGTATATATTCCAAATTGTCAGCTGTTAATAATTGATTTGGACTTTTATAATCACATCATTGCACAAATACCAGGCCAAAAGCTCGTTACTGCTCAATTGCTTCTTGTCAGAGGTCAAATAAGTAATTTCATTTGTTTGCATAAAAGCACACATAATAAACAGATGGGAGTGTGTGTGTGTGTTGTGTGTGTGCACAACATTTGAAACTTCTAATGTAAATAGGGACAGTCAAACTGTTGACTGACTGACTGAATGAAGAGATAACAAATGTAGTTCTTTGTTCAAACAAGTTCAATCGCAGTTGGAAACTAACAATTAATGTCATTCAACGTGGGGAATTCTGAGAAATGTGCATAAATGAGAAGAATATGAAAGAGGGAAGACTCTGTAAAGAGGAAGTCAGCGTTAGAGATCAATTAAGATGTAGTGAAGCCAAAGACCTCAAATATTACGTATACGCAGTGTTAGAGTTTACTTGAGAAATATTAAATAATAACGTTTAAAATATGAATAAATGATTTTATTACAATATCTATTCAAAAATAAAGTTTCTTTTTTCCCAATCAGTTGTATTATTGGTAGCTTTAATCTGCTAAATTTCCACAGCAGTTGCCATTTCTATAAATCACGTAACAACAGATGTAGTTAAAGTGGCTAGACACAATATTGAAATAACTTTTATCTGATTACATTATGAGCTGCTTGTCAATATACCAGCAGGTGCAATACCTGAGACGATAAACCACTCAACTTATGAGCTGTAGTTGGCATAACTTGAGTGACATTTGTCGGCTACTAGTCAATAATACACGTAGTCTATGTAAATTCTTAATGAACACGTCTGTAAGTATTCAATGGAATGTGAATCTTGGGAAAGTATGTATGAATACACAAGCCAAATCTTCTCTTGTCTGACAATAGAACAAGAACAGCAAACAAAATGTTGGCCAAGAGTGTTAATGGTCGCGGGTTTGTTAACATGGCCATTAGACAGACGACTCGGGGTCTGTGTACACGTAAATGAAACTACAACAAAGGCTGAAAAGTAAACTGAAGACTAAACTGAGAGCAGATAGTCCAAGAACATCAACTCCACAGCTGACATCACAGCCACAAGTTTTGCTTTTTTTTCTCATCTTATTTAATTTTTTTTTTTTTTTTTAAGCGTCAGCAAAAGCTAAAAGCTGCCCGCTGGCGATTCTTACTAGACAACATCTGGGGGCAGCAACCAGAAAAGTTGATTGCCAACCGGTTTGCTTAACGGCAGCAGCATCAGCTTTAATGAGCAACAGCATAGGATTGAAAGACAAAGAGATACCCTGTATTAGTAATCAGAAAAACAAAATTTTAAAACTTTAAAAAGTCAATTTAATAATGGTAACCTTTAAAAATTGTCTATAAATTTCAATAATTTGTTAATTCATGCATTTTATAATAATATTTATTAACTTTAGTTCATTTAATTAAGTAAACTTGAAATATAGCGTATTATTTAATTAAACTAATTCTACCCAGCACAAATTTCTAGGGTATTGAAAACTCGTTTCTCTATGGCCATATTGTCATATTGAAGCATTTTCAATGTCATGTATTTGCTTGGCTTTCATGTGAACTGCTTAAACCCGGCCCAGAGTAAACGGGCCTTTCATCAGGTAACTAACAGCAACAACAACAACAAAGGCGACGACAGCTTCATCCAGTTATTAACCCAAATGCGGAGTTCAACACTCAAATGGATGTGCACTGTGTGGGGTATAAGCTCTACCAGCTGGAGCAGCATTACACTCCAATAGTTTAACCAAATTGTCATATTTAGGCTATGACAATGGCTATAATCATAAACGTATTCATTGTATTTGTATCTAACAAAGGCCGAATCTAATAGCCAGTTTTATAGCTGTACTGCACGCTTTTCAAGGTTAGCGTTTTGGGGTTTTTCTTTCAGATACAATAGTTTTAAATGTTTATTTTTGTGATTCTTAGACAGACAGCATGTTATTAGAAAAATTCTTCCCACAACCTTGGCAAAGTTTTTTAACTCTTTTAGTTTATTTTTTTTTTTTTTGGCATGTAGACGCTTATAATAAACACTAACTGCAAAATTTTGACGCCCCTTTTGACAGCTTTGCTGACCAAGTTTAGAATATTAATGAGAAGTTGGTGAAAGTGCACACTTGGCAGCTAAACACACACACAAGTCTGGGACAGACGTCAGCTGATGAAGCGACATTATTGAAATGTCACTTGAATAAATAACCCATAATTTTATTAATTGAAATTTTAAATGAAAATCTATTGCAAATGTTACGCTGTGAATGAGTCAGCTGCTTGGCACTACATAAATCTATCAAAAGATTTATTGAAATTAGAATTTCATCGTTGCATTTTAAGCTACTTAAAAAAATCTGTTATAATAAACCATAAATTTAGCATACGCTCAGAGTTTAAGTTGTTTTTGTTGTCGTTCTGTCGATTAAATTGCGCAATTCAATGATAGCGACAATATACATTTAATAGAACCACATCTATTGATGAAATTAAGCGGCATTTACAGACCATATGCCAGCAATCTTGTGCAAATTCAAATTGAACTGTTACGAAGCGCGAACGTTTATTATTTATTGCAATTTTCCCTAGCTAACAGAAGCGAGTCATCAGCATATATCGACAATCAGCTCCACAACAATTCCAATTCCAATTCCAATTCCATGACATGCAGTCGAATCGGGGCTCAACCCAAGGCAAAACTCGTGGCAGTTATCAGTTATATAAAAAATAAAATAAAAGTAAAAAGAACCGAGTTTATGGCAAAACAAGTGCATTATTTTATAACTGACTTATGAATATTTATAGTCATGTTTTTATTTGCTAAATATAGACAGTAAGTGAATTCAATTAAATTGTTTAGATCACATGCTAAATTGCATACAAAATTAGCCACGTTGGGCGCCTTTCAGGCTTTGGTTTACTGATTATTTGGCTGAAGTTTAAACTGATAAGTAAGGCCTTTAAAATCAACTTAAAAATTTGTTTAAACAAAAGACACACAGGTGTTCAATTCCTTGTCTCTCTTATCACCTATATTTGAGCTTTTCTCTCTCTCACACTCTCTCTTTCTCTGTGAGTTCAATGTGCTGTAAAAATATTCTAAAAATCGTGTCGCTTTTCTTTGGCTTCTGTTGGCTCTGACCCGCCTCTGTCTGACTTGTGTAATACTTGAGTTCATTGTCTATTTCGCCCACTCATTTATTGTTTGCTTTAAAAATAACATAAAATTTTGAAAATAAATCAAATTCTAAAACATTTTACTACAATTTGCCAATCTAAAATGCTCAATTAGCGCTATTTATTGGAATTGATTTAAGTATTTCGACTGTTAGAGCCAAGCAAACATCAATTAGCAGCATTTATTGCTTTTGGAGGTGTGTTTCCCCAGAACTTAAAGTGCGTCTAAATATATATTTATATGTATATAATTTTTGTAATTTAGTCACGTATTCGTAGAACAATTTGGAATCAAAGTTTGGTGTCAATTTGATTGAAATAAGTTCAGTTTATTTTATGTAAATAAAATTTAAAACTTAGCTGGAATTTTAGCGTGTCGAAATTTATTATTTTTTTGGCTTAAGATCAGTTTGTGATTTGGCAGCAATTAAAGCTGGCAAACACTGTGTCAACAGTAGCAAATACACGATACTCAGACGCTCACGCGCACGCACAGAGGCGCCAAATGAATCATACTCATATACACTCACACACACTCACTTACTTGTATTTAAAGTATTGCACATGGTCATGCATTTAAACTGAAATTTGTAAGAGCGTGAGATGGTCAGGGCCACAAACTGGACGTTGTTCAAACAGCCCTCGGGTGGGCGTGTGACTTTGTGAGTGTGTGCTCGTGTGTGTTGGCTTTAAATGGGCCTGTTGCTTTATAGACGGCACTCAAAAGTCAAAAACTCAAGAGTCAGTCAGTCAGGGTCCATTTCCCCCAGGTAGGCCAGGTACGAATGTAGCTCATTTGCATTCAACTCATTGATGTGACGGATTGCAACAAACGGTCGAGTCACGGAAACAACATGAGGAACAACGGTATCGGTGGGCGTATCAGCACAGTGCAATGACATTCATTTGATTTTAAAATAATCAACAATTTGCATTTTAAGCTCTATGTAACTCAATTACGCCCTGTAAACGGTAAAAGTTTATTTCAAAAGGGGCGTTAAGTCGAGCACTCTCAGAGAGCTCTCTATTAAAATATTAACTACTCTGCACTTAAACTTAACCGCATAAATTAACAGCTTCTGTTTCTAAATCGCTTTAACTATGAGAAGTGCATTTTTTATGGCTCAATAAATTTTTACTAGGGCAAAAAATAATCAATTACATAAAGATAACTTTAAGCTACCTTGTTTTATTTAAGAGCAGATTTTATTTTAAAGTTTTTAAAACTTTACCATAAATTTGTATTTATTTCTTTTAACTTTTGATTTTATTTGGTTTTTATAATTTGCTATTAATTTAATTATTTAAAATTTTTTACATTTTCAATCCTGCCTATACCACTGTGCATGACGCGTAAGCAGCCACAAAAATAACCAAGGCTTATGACAATTTGTGCAAAAGAGCATAACACAAAATGGCCAAATGCAAATATAATTGGCAACAACAATGGCTAAGTTCATTGGTCAACAAACTAGGCAAAAGCTACCGCTAACGCCAAAAGCTACAAAGCGACAGGAACAACAGTTGGTTGAATTGGCAACAAACTTTGACACAAATCAATGCTGATAAGCAGGGAAAAACAGTGGAAGGGCTGGGTGAGTAGGGAGCAGAGGGGGGGAGAACAAGAGCTACGCGTGCGAATGCAACTAAGTAAATTGTCATTCACTTGGAAAGTTGACGCGTGCAGACAAATAAATAAACGAAACTCTCGAGACGACCAATAACACAAAACCACAAACTGTCGACCGCCGACGACGACGTCGACGAAGCTTAAATGTGGCACAGAAAGCGCGTAGACAAGGAAGGGAGAGAGCAAAAGAAAGACAGAGCGTGTGAGTAAGAGGAACAAAGAGAGACAGAGAGAGAAGGTAGAGAGGGCGAGACGCCAGCGACATTCGAAGTGACTTCGCGGGGAAAGTTTAGTGAGTTTGTTTGCTTGTTATACCCTCTAAGCATAAACTAAGTGATAAAGGGTGTAAACTAGACACTCCAAACTATGTTTATAAACCACTAAAGCAGCAAATAAACTTTTTGTATAGCTTAAAAATAGCTACAGTTGTTCATAAAGTTTTTAAGAATCATAAAAATGATTTAAAATGTTTTCTTTCAAGAACACTAAGACTATTCCAATTTACAGGGTATATAACCAGCTCATTGTCTGCCACAAAGAACACCGACTTATTGTGTATTTTTTGCTGTTGTTTTGCTTGGATTTTCGTCTGCTTATCGATTTCTAGATCACGCTTTTAAATAATCTGTGCGAACAAATCGCAGACAAATCGAGTTTCCCTGAACAATTAAAACCTTTTTGCCCTAACTGAGTGCGAGTGTGCGGAAATTGACCAATAGTTGTTTGGGGTCTGGCTTTGGCACTGGGTATCATATAACTAGTAACGTTTTACTCTCATACCATTTTTTGGTATAACTCAGAATTGCTTTGTTTTAGTTTTTGGCAAGTGAAAGTTTCGAGTAGTAAACCCAAAAAAAAAAAGCATTAAGAAAACAAGAGAATGAGAATGTGTTTTAGTTTTAATAAGATGATGCCATCAAATCCATCATATTTGGCTGTTTTAGAAGGGGTATATAAGAGTTGTAAATGCGTATTTTGCACTCAATTTGTTTTAATGAATTTCGCTTGTAATTATTAGTTTGAAGTTAAGTTATTGAAAGATTTATAAACTTATAATTGGTCTAAAATTCCGAAAAAATTAATTCTGAACTAATTAAAGTCTACTTAAAATATAAAGAAAACTTTAATCTTATGAAAGAAACGTTTATAAACGGGAAAAATACTAAAAATGGTACAAAAACAAATTTTTAACAGCTCCTAAAAAAAAATCGATTTAAACTCACCCGTCATAGACCCTGCAGGTTGTGTTGTTAATGCGTTTGTCTGACGCTCGTCGTCGTCGATCCTCGAACAGATCCTTGACCGCCGTTACGCCCAGCACAAAGAGTACCGGAATCATGGCCACCTCCTTGCCAAAGGCATTGATGGCAGGCACCCAGTTGAGGAGAACGATGAAAATGAAATATAAATTGGCCACACGATGGAACTGTTCCAGCAGATTCTTGGGTATGAACGAGAGCAGTGTGTACTTTGTTGTGCGTATTTTGTTGCCCACAAATTGGCCATTGGGATGCTCCCTTTTGGGGGTCTTTGGTGGCACCGTATGATTAGGTACCACCATCCGATAGCTGCGCTCCTCGAACTTATCGTTGGTATTGTAATTACAGAGAGTAAAGCGTTTCCACCAGGGCGGCACCTCGGTCCTTCGCAGTGTGTAGATCGATTCGGAGCGGGATGCTTGACGGGAATGTCCACGTCCACCAGTGGCGGAACTAGGAGCAGATGGACCGAATTCACGTTCCCGCACCGGTTCATCCTTGTGCCCCGGTGGCAAAATGAAATCCGTTTTAGAGCCCACACGACTGTGGCCACGTCCCGCGGGTGCAGCTGAACCCGGTGGTGAGTCCGTTATCTGACCCTGAGAGAAGGCACGCTGGTGTCCTTTCATGGCCGACTTAATGGGCCGTCCGCCGGCACCAACTGCCACAATAGCACCACCGCCATGGCTAACAGAGCGGGCGTGTCCGCCGCGCGTTTGTCCCGCGGGATTGAGCGTGGTATTGCCATGACTGGATATAATGGCCACGGGCGGAATGCCTGGTCCGACAGGTATGGGCATGCTACCTGATGCCGCATTGCCCACCTGATGTGTGCCCGGAAAGACATAGGTACGCTCCGGTTCGGTGCCACTGCTTGACGCTACTGTCGTTGGCATTGTGCTGTGACTTTGGTGCTGTGTTGGCTGGACAAGATTCTCGCCGGCCAGATTGGGTGGAGCGGAGCGTTGCTGTTGCACAACTAGAAACTTTCGCCGCAAGTCTTCGGAGTTCGCTGAAGGCATTTTCGCAGGTCAACACCATGAGGTTAAGGTTAGAATTCGTGTGCGTTTCGATTGGATTGGAGTGAATCTCGTTATGGGGAACGGTCTTCTTAGCACCTCATGCCCGTACCGTTCCCAACATCCACGTCAGTTACGACTGCCATGACCATCTGCAAAAGATTTAAAACAGAGAGTGAGTTTTGAGGGCAAAAGTATTGAGAAAAGTAGTCGGATAGCCGATTTAAGTTAAAGATCGGTACAAGTTTTGACATATTTGTGGTATATAGAATATATAGACGCTCATAAACACAGACTGACATGAATTGTTGATTAAATCCAACTAATTTGTGTACTTCTCTACTTTAAATTTTTGTATTTACGCCTTCTAAGAACTTAAAGCAGCTATAACTTTTTGTTTAACCGATTTTGCTGCGATTTGCTACAATTATTTATAATTTCAAAGGGAAAATATACAGCGTTTTATAGCGCATACGGATATGTTCATACACATAGTCTGATCGATTCCTATACCCTTGAACCCTAGGTTGGACTGGCATTTAAATAACTCCATAAGGGTTGTCGAACCCAACAGAAAACCAACCCACACCCCAGACGAATGCCACTCTTCAGAATTGCTGCGTGCTCCAAAACGACGACCTTGATTTCAAGCTTCCGATAAGCTGAAAGCGACCACAAAGCGTAAAATATCACGAAAACGGCAACAAAAAAATATACAAACAACCCAAAATTTGAACGGCCTGCAAGGTCAGAGAGCAACGCGAGGTCACACAGATGATGGAGAGAAGAGTTGAAGGGAGTGGAGTTAGTGTACACTACTCTACGAGATTGTGTCGGCTGTTTTCATAAGCCATATTGATCGATGGTCAGTCTAGTAAAGTTCATTGCTTACAAAACGAACCCAAAAGTGAACTGTATTCTTGCAAGAAATCCATTTAAAAATATTCAAATATATTTATTTTGGGGCCTGAAACAAATCTTTCAATATTTTAAATTACGAAACAGTCTAAAAAGCTAACAAAAACTTTGGAATTCTCTAGTAGATTGATTTATTTGAAACACACCCTGTAACTTTTAAGCAGCTAAAGTTCTGTAAATTTATTACAGTTAATCTTTTCACAGCAATTCTAATACTTTACATTACTATATTTCCCAGTGATCTCCAAAGTTCAACATTCCCCAGCGACCATGAAGATTAGTCTCAAATTCAGACTCTGAATGGGTCGTTGCTCGTATTATAAATCAATCGAGTAACGTAGATAAGTTTATATCAGACTATGAGCAGACCATGATAATAAATGTCGCATTGGTTTTAGTTTAAAATTTAAATGATTTTCTAGTATCACATGATAGGCATTTCAGATGCTACAATTGAAGAATTACTTAATAAAACTATTTAAGGAAAAGGCTTCGTCAAAAACCCTTTAAAATTTCCATGTTAACTAAAGTAAATTTGGCATAACACTACAATCAAAAACGTAGAATTTAAGATATTTGCATAAACATGATCGTAAACAAATCTGAATTTTCCTAATTCAAAAATTTATGCGACTATAAATTACGCAATCGTTTTAAGTTTGAGCAAATACAAATGCATTTTAGCATAAAATGAAAGCAAAAATTCCAAAGTCAATGCAAAAAATAATAATTTTGTAGCATAAAGAAAAAAAAGTGTTTTAAGAACAAAAAAAAAAACAAGTAGTAACTTTTGACTTCGATAAACATTTTTTTTTTGGGAATTTCATAAAGTGCTGAACCAATTTCGGTAGTAAATTGCTGCATATTTCACTACACAAACACATACATATATACATACGTATGTTGTGTGTCTGTGATAGAAACATATGTATTCTTAAATTTGGGTGTGTGTAGTTGTGTTTGTTTTTAAACAACAAGAGTAAACCTCATGTCGACACACAAATCTAAATTTGAATTTGGCACACGCCTGTTTTTTCTTGGTTTCTGATGAGTTTCATATACTCTACCCCAATGGTTATGCTGACTTTATAATGAAACATAAATTTCAAATTTTTAAAGTAAATGTATTTTTTTTTCTTTTTCTAAACTGCATATTAAAAATCTTTCCCAACTTATGCTACAAACCACATTATCTCCCACGTTGATCTATTAATAAAACTTGGGGACTTCTGGAATTACCAACTGCCGTAGAGATACAATTTAGATCTCCGTCAATTGTCATAAATTGTCCTTGTTTCGCAGTCACAAAACTAAATAAATTAGTAACAAAAGCGGTAACAACTTTTAACTTATCATTTACAAAGTTTGCCGAAATCTTGAGCAACAAAAGATTTAAAGAAATTAGAGGTCAACTGTGAATGACACGGCACAACTGTAAACTGAACTTAAAATCTATTCTTTGCATTGTATAGTCGTGCCAAAAGACCATAAAATATATACAAAAAGGCAAAAATAAACCAAACAATATAAGATGGGACAAGCCTTAAAAAAAATGTTGAGCAACGAGCTAAAAAGTGCCACACAATAGAGACAAAAAAAAAATTATTTTGAAAACTAAAGAAAAGACGTGAGTTCATTCAGAGATCAATACCCTGTAAGTGAAGCAAGTTGGACGTGCTCAAATTTGGGTAATAGGAGTGCATAAAAATGTGTTACTAAAATTAAAGCATAAGAAAACGTGAAAATTTATAAATTTCAAAATTTTTTATATAAAAACAGATGGTATTGATGTCTAAAAAAGGTGTGACTTTGATAAACAAATATTTAAGTTGAAATTTCTTTAAAAGTAAAAATAAATTAAGGAAAGTTTTTCCATCACATAAATCTTTGAATTGTTTTAAAATCTATTTGAAAAACTTCAAAAAACTTAGACTTCAAACCAATTTGTAGTACAGCTCTTGAATAAAGTCTAAGTTTCTGCAAACATTATCTTAATGTCCCTTTTAAATTATCAGCTTTAATTACTCTATTTTAAAACAAATTTCTTGCTAAAAACTAGCTGATAAGTTGCCCAAGTAGCGTTAGACGCACCCGCACACTAATTAATTAGTGCAAACCACTAAAATCAGTTCAGAATCGGTTTGTACACGTCTGTGGTTTGACTTCAAAGTGATTTTTGGGGTGGTGCTTTAAGAGTCTGTGGGTTTGGTGCGCCTCAGTGGTTTGGTTGTGTTGTTTTGCGGTGGTGCTGGTTCCGGCATAAAATGAGATTTATTTTTAGCTGTCAGAGAACGTTCATGCGAAATAAACTTAAAAGATAAACAATGCCAAGCCTCAGAAAAATACGAAATTGGTTATCAATACACGCTACGGGGGAATATAGAGTTTTTTTCAGTGGAGAAAGGGGAAATGTGGGGAAAAGTGCGGGGAAATGTGCGCGCAGAAAGGCATACAAATAAATGTGCGCTGTAAAGTTCATTGTATTTTCAATAAAACAAATATTGTAGTCTGTACAATGTGTGTATGCTATAGATACACACGTACATCCAGCAGATACATTTATAGTGCCCATCAACATCTGGCAAATAAGTGCAGCGTTTATAACCATTTCCAGCATTTGGTGTGTGGAAACAGGTGAAAATTGCGCGGTTTTTCTATACCAATACACATCTGTACCTAAAATACTATAAATTTCTATATGTATTACATTATTTGTTATACGCTTCAGTTGAGACATCGATTAACCTTGCATTCAAAACACATTTATGGGCATAATAATTATAAAATAATTTACAAGCTCAAAAGCTTAAATTGCCAACACAATTAAACACAAACTGAGCCCAAACTCGACTAAAAGATACTTATTATAATCTATTTATAATTTAAATTTTGTAGGTCTGAGTTATTAAAGTAATTGCTGTACTAAAAACACAAGATAAAAAAGAGATTATTTCTTGGTTTAAAAATAAAGCAGCAAAATTATTAGGCGGAAGCTTAGTTACTAAAAAAAAACTTAAATTTTATATGTAGTCTCAAGGGTAAACACGATTTCCCAGTTTACTTTTATGATACATTTTCTAAAAATTCCCTAGGCACTTTGAAAACTTATTTTTGCGAATATTGCAATTAAATTCGTTAAGTAGAACGATATTTCTACCATATGTTTGGCGCTTAAGCATAAATTATAATATTTATCAGCCACTTATTAAGCGTTACAAATGGCAACTTTGTTGATATTGATGAGATCAAGGCGATAATAATCCTTAATTGAATTTTATTTATTTTTATTCAACTCAAAGAACAACTGTAGTTTCAGTTACTTTAATGTACAATTATGAAAAATATGCAAATGTTTATAATTCCACTAATTAATACGCATTTCATTTGCATTTGTTTACGGATTTGGCATTTTTTGAAGAGAATGTTTTTGATTTGTTCTTACGTACAAATAAACAAAATCAATTTAAAGTGATTTATGCCAAAAAAACAAAGAAATTTACTGTATCAGCACAGGAAATTCAGAACTTGAATTGGGATAAGATTGTTTCCATTAATTTCTGCTCGATTTCTGATACTTTTTTTATCAGTTTTTATATAGAAATTGAAACACTCAAGTATTCTCAGCAGTCGAGAGGATTATTTTAGCTCACATTTTATATATATTTTTGACGACAATTGCCAATGAATCAGATAAGAATACTTATTTGTATGAGTGTTAATTTAATCGTACAGTTACTTTTGCAATTAAGCCCTTTGTAAATATATTACTCACATTTCTATTAAAACTTATTTGATAAGAAAACTTTGGTTATAAGTGTTAAATGATAAAAAGAATCAAAATCGATTAGTTAAGATCTAAAGCTATAACTTTCGATGCTTGAAAATCAGGCAATTTGTTAGCTTTGAATGTTTGAACTTTAAAACTCACTTGGAGTTATAAATTTATTTACTGAAAAGCTTTAAAACAATAGAATCGACTTGACAATACGTGGGAAAAATTCCATAGACGCCTGGGAGACGACTTATTAGTAGTTGTTATAGATTCTGAGTCTGAGGAACGCAGAAAATTATAATCTTTCAGCGGGAGCTGAGAAGTGTAGTATACCTGGTCGAGACTCATCTCAATTTGACATCGAAGAAATTAACATATAAATTAATTCAATTAATTTTATTTCTTCTCTTTCGCTCTGATTCACATTGAGGCGATTTATCATATTTATGCAAATTTATGTAAGAAAAAAGTTGTTTATATAAGAGCCAAAGTTGTGTTCTCTGGCGCAGACTTGCATAGATTACAGACGAGGGTAGATTAATCAGTAAGACGCCAAGCATTTCAATGCAGAGGAGACTGACACTGATTTATCAAGTTTAAGATACATTAATCAACTTTAAAGATACAATTTTGCTAGCGATACGAATGTAGGTCAAACATTGATAAAGTAAATGTTCAGTAACTCGATTTAAAATAAATAAATTATATCTTCTTTTTTAATTAATTTCAACAAGTTATCTTTAAGTACATTTCTTGCATGCTTTCAGCCCACAGTGCAGAGGCTGTGGGCGGGGGAAGTCGAGACAGGCATAAAGCATCAGCGATTCTATAACTTTTACTACCCAGTGCATGGCAATAGAAATTTATATTGGCCGTTCAAGTCATTAAAGTTGATGGCAGAAGAAACTGCAAAAATTATACGAGGGCGAAAAGAAACTAAGAAAACGGAATGTTTTTTTTTTGTTATTTGTTTTTGTTATTGTTATGGTGTTGCAGTGCAGCTTAAAAAGCATAAGAAACGATTAAATTGTGGTAATTAATCATGTTGAATAAAAACACAACCGGACAAAACGAAATGGAATTTGAAAATGCAAAACCAAAAAACAAGAAAAAGATACAAAACGGATGTACATATATTTCGCCAAAGATATATTCAAGCATTCAAAATTTGGCATTGCCAATTTATCAACAAAGTGGGCGAAACCGGAACGTGTATTTCTACAGTTAAGAACAATAACTTAAGTCGATAATTTGAAGTCTTTGACGTCGGAGAAGCAGTCTAAAAAGTGGTTCAAATGTGGGTAGCATACAAAATTTAACACTTTTGTAGAATTTAAATACCCTATAAGCAAAAGAAATCATTAAAACTTTCTAGTTTAAAACATACCACACAGTAAATTCCAATTTCTTGGCTAAAATAATCTAATTTAGATTAAATGCACGCACATTTTGCACCCAAGGGGGTCCAATCTATCCAATTTGATAGGCCTGCTGTCTATTTTTCACTTCTATATCTTTAAGGCTTTCATCGAAGTTGTGAAACTTTTACCTTGGGGGGGTTAGAAAAAAGTTTATTAAATGAACACGTGTCTGAATCTATTTGGTATTGAGCAATTTATTGTATTGATATTCCCCAATGATATTTGATAAGGGCCTTCATTAGCGTAGGGCAGTTCTTATTGAAATCGTGTTCATCAATCGATTTCGTTGGGCGTTAAAATGAGTAAAAGTGCCGTCATAACAGAGCATTCTCAGATAGAGCGGAACTACGTATTGATAACACAATTCGCTTGAAATGTCAGCCACGTACACGAACATATATACCTATATATAAACGCCTACATGCATGCATTGCCAAGGGGGCTTATCTGTTAACTTAATGAATATATGTATATATACAGGTATATCGACTTTATGACACGACAGACAAACTGAGACGAATGCCACGTTTTTCGGTAGTTCGCAATGGGATAAGGTGATAAGCCGAAATCGTAAAATATACCGACATTATGCACACGATTATACCTCAGTATTATTTTAGTATATACTGTAAATGTGGTCATTAAATTAGTCAAATAGTGGAAATAATTACAGTAGTGAAAATAAATAAAATACAAGTATATGTAACGAACTGGAGGCCTTACACGTCTCGGATCTGGGACTGACACTTCCGTTTGTTGCACTGCCAATTGGAATTGGAGTCAATTGAGTGCGTCACGTTAACGGTTACTCCGTCCACAATACAACAGAACAACAAAGCACAGAGAAAGACTGAGACTGAGACTGAGACTGGCATAGAGAATGGGACTGGTACTGGGACTGAGCTGGAGACTGGAGATCGTCTAATAGATTGCATAGACAAACAGAAAAAACGACGACAAACGCGAAAACAGTTAACAACCTCTCTTATTGTGTGCAGTAGCAGTACACTGCAAAGAATTGAATTGACAAATATCGTATGTTTGTAACTTTATACCTTGAAGTTTATTATTTAGAAACAATTTTCTTTAAAAACTTTTTATTTATTTATTTTTTTGTGTGCGACAAAAGCATTTTTGGGAAGTGCTATAAATCTAAACTATGAATTTTCGAAGAGTAGTTTAAATATTTACTTCTTGCCTTATAAAAACATTAAGCTCAATGATATAATTAACATTATTCCTTAATTTACTTTTTGCTCCAACAATAAATTTATTTTACAAGTATAATCTATTTGCACAGACTTTTTTGCTAGATAAGATAATGTGTAACAGGATCAGATTAAAATTTTCTCTATTAAACATTACCTTTTCTTTTCTTTTATCAACTTCTATACAGCTAATTTCTCTAAGTGTCGTTACGGATGCAATTAGCAGAGTAACGTCCGTCAACCAATGCTGAACTAATTTAAAAAGAGCGTGTAAGAAGCAAAGAGCGAGACAACAGACGTTGCACAGTGTGTAAAAAGAGCCACAAAATGTGATATATTCGTAGCCAAGTTGACAATCTAAAGTTTCAGTTTTATGATCGAGATAAAGCCATCGAAGTTTATGATATTTCTTATTTATAGCTGAGTCGTCATTTCGTTTATGCCATTAATGACCTATAAATTTCTGTAAATATGTTTACTTTTAATTGAATTTCGTCAGCTGTTGTTTGTTTATTTACGTTCACAATATTTGCTCACTGTGCAGTGTGGCATAATTGTGAATCTTAGCTAGAAACCTCAAAGAAACAAAAATGCAGCCATTAACAGCTAGAAATACTGTGTTCAACTTTAAGATACTCTATTGAAAAGTATTTAATATTTATTAACCGATTACAGAAGTTGAAAAGGGCAGCGAAGCAAAGTGTAAATAAACAAGAGATAAATAGAGGCTTTTTTTTACATGTTTTAACATGCATGCATATGTTTTTTGTTTATCGCATGCCGGTACAAAGAAAAAATGTAGGTGGCAGAGAGAGGATAAGCAGCAATGCTGCAGACTAGGTTTGTATGTGTGAGTGAGTGTAAGTCTGCGAGAGAAGCTGTGACGGGAGTCAGGCATAAAGACTCGCTCGTTAGGGGGAGAGAAGGCAAAAGAGATGGAGCGAGAGAGAGACTGCTTAAAGTAACTGAGTAACTGGTTCTTAGCAACTAACTCGTTTTGTTGTTGTTATTTTTTTTTTTTTTTTTTTTTGTGCTGTTTGTCTGATTCTGAGTTTGTTCAGCTTACAGACATTGCAATACAAATAAAAAGAGTCAATTTAGCACTGAAACTTGTTTGTGAAACTTACCCAAAAATGAGAAAAAAGCTAAGTTCTTTATGCGAATATGTTGATATGATAATTTCTTGTAGCACTTTATAATTGATTTTCTTAAATTCTGCTCAATCTCAATTCGGTATACACACGTACATAAATATATTTTGCTATTTTAAAAATAGAAAGAGACTACAATTTTGAGCATAGCAACAACACAATTCATAACCGAGGTCAATAATAATAATAATAATAATAACAACAACACGAACTGCACAAGAGAACAAGAGAGCTGAGAAGATTAAAATTGCTATTTTGTTTGATGATAATGACGATTCCTTAAAATTGGCGTTCAAATAAATTTTCAATTAATAAATATAATTGTGAATTGGCTTCCTACAAAACTTTCGCACCACAAATTGAACACGCAACAACAACAACAGAAAAACAGCGAACGAACCGCTCACTTTTTATCGTCTGTCCCGTTTCCGTTCCCGCTTTCGTCTCAGACAAGACCATACATAGCTCTTATAACACGTACAAATATATATATATATGTATTTCTTTTGGTGGTTTGGAACTCTTTAAATTTGCCATGAATTCGCTGTTGCTGTTGTTGTCGTTAAGAATTTCAATACAATTTTGGCCTAAATTGCATTTTCACTTTTTCACACACATCACACGTTCACTCTTAGATTTTGTACCAATGTGCACACACAAACACACAGAAAGAAACACGCACACTAATGCTACGTATTATTTTTGTTTTCTCAATTCTCTTGTTATTATGAATTAAAGCATCGAAGCATTTACATTTCAACTTGTTCTTTTATTTGCAGCGTAACAAATGCAAATTATTTTCTATTTCTTCGGCAACACAAGGAAACAACAAACGACGACACAAAATAACCAAATAATAACAACAATCGCGTCCGACTCGTTCAATGTTTTTTTTTTGACTGAGCCAAAATTCGTTTAACTATCGATGTGCATGCATAGCAAATGTATCGATGTTGACGATTTTATGCATATCGATATATTCAGTCACGCACGTTAAGTTTTCAGATGTTTTGTTCAATTCGCTTTGAAGGCTTGCGGCTTTTATCCAATAAACGTATTGCAACACGTTAAAATCTTAAATTGGATATTCTAGTACGTTATGATTTTGACTTAAGTGTGATCGAAGGAAGCCTTGTATTGTTTATTAGGCGTTAGCATTAAATAAAAACATTCAAAACTTAAAAAAATTGTGATAAGTGTACTGTTTGTAAGAAAAATTATTTTCTTTGGTTATTTTTAATGTCGTATTTAAAAAGTTACCAGTTTTAACATCGCGCCAAAGTAGAAATGTCCGTATAAATGCATAAACCCAGTTGGCAGCACAACATTAAAGCAGCGAGTGCCCAATACTGTTAACTTAACAGCTGTTTTTCAAAGTGAGACCAGATAAACGTATGTCTTAAAACCACCGAGTGAATGTAAGATGTTGGCATTTTCAAGCGAGTAGAGAAAATTGTATTGAACGAAAAATTGTAAAAACGTCGACAACGTCGCTAAGTGAAAATCTTATTCTGATTAAAAAAGTAGGTGGTGCATTGTAATTAAAACGCAAACATGAATGAGGAATACGACGCGATAGTTTTGGGCACCGGCCTGAAGGAGTGCATATTGAGCGGCATGCTCTCCGTTTCGGGCAAGAAAGTTCTGCATATTGATCGCAACAAATACTATGGCGGCGAGTCAGCCTCAATTACGCCGCTGGAGGAGCTTTTCCAACGCTATGGACTGGAGGCGCCTGGCGAGAAATTCGGGCGTGGCCGTGACTGGAACGTCGACTTGATTCCCAAGTTTTTAATGGCCAATGGTCAATTAGTGAAATTGCTGATACACACGGGCGTTACCCGTTATCTGGAGTTCAAGTCAATTGAGGGCAGTTACGTTTACAAGGGTGGAAAAATTTCTAAAGTGCCGGTGGATCAAAAGGAGGCCCTGGCATCTGATCTCATGGGTAAGCTGTCTTCGAAATATACCCGCCATATGATTAACATTCGGTATATTTGTTGAAGTCAATTCAAAATTGCAAAGGTACTCTGCAAAAATTGTATGTACATACATAATTCGCTCTTATCTGCGCTCCCCCCTTTTTGCGTTTATCCATATTTCTTTGTCTCGGCTTACATTCGGCGAATGGCACTCGCTGGTGTTGTTCTTGCTTTTGAGTGTGACACGTATTTGTTAGTGGCCCTGCTGTGAGAAATTGCACTTGTATGTGTAAGCATTTAAAGCCGCCTTATTTCCTGCCCCCTTTTCTACGAATTTCGTCTATGCTTTTTTCTTGTCGTTCTCTTTTATTTCGGATGCTGTACGTTTATCTCACGTTGCGAAAGCGAGTGTAAAGCATTAAAAGAAAGATTAATAAACGCATTATTTGTGTGTTCTTTGAGCATTCATATTCATACACACACGTATTTAATACCAATTAGAATGCTAGTGTTGCCAGCTGGTCCATATGACACACATATGGCAACTCTGCGCGCACATTTTAAGTAATTAACCGTTGCGCTGATTCATTTTTTAACACCTGATTGCTACTTTGTTTTTGGGCGAGATTGTTTAAACAATTGCCACTGGTTTATTACCAAACAAGATTGGCCAATTGCGCTGTATTTTTAATTGTTTTTATTTGTATTTTTTGTTGCATTTTCTGCCAACAACAAACAGCTGCGAATTTCTCCTACGTTTGTTGCCGTTGCCAATTTTGTGAGTTGGCCATAAAAATTGTAGACACGCAAGGCGCATTGAACCCTTTCACAATGAACCGTTATGTTGTATATCACATATGACTGCATGACGTCATTTAGCTGCCGCTGGTGGTGGTTTACTCACAAATTAGCGGTTTATAGTTGTCCTTTCTTGCTGTCTCCAAGCGGTAATAAATCCTTCCCTTCTCTGCTCCCCTTGAACTTCCGGCACTATATGATATCCTGTTACTATGTAATTATATTAAGTTTATAACTAAAACTAATATTTAAATAGTCTAAACTTTACTGCTTTTAAAATTGAATACATTTACTTAGTTTGATTAAATTTTTTTGTTTCCTTTTGCTTTACAGGCATGTTTGAGAAGCGTCGCTTCCGCAACTTCTTGATCTACGTGCAGGACTTCAGAGAGGATGACCCAAAGACCTGGAAGGACTTCGATCCCACCAAAGCCAACATGCAAGGACTCTACGACAAGTTTGGTTTGGACAAGAACACCCAGGACTTCACTGGCCATGCGCTGGCGCTGTTCCGTGACGACGACTATCTCAACGATCCGGCTGTGAACACTATTCGACGCATTAAACTGTATTCGGATTCCTTGGCGAGATATGGCAAATCGCCTTATCTGTATCCCATGTATGGCTTGGGTGAACTCCCCCAGGGCTTTGCTCGCCTATCGGCCATCTATGGTGGCACCTACATGCTGGACAAGCCCATCGATGAGATTGTTTTGGGCGAGGGCGGCAAAGTGGTCGGCGTGCGTTCTGGCGATGAAATCGCCAAGTGCAAGCAAGTCTACTGCGATCCCAGCTATGTGCCTGATAAGGTAAGTAATCAGCATCACTTATCAGACTGAGTTTTTATTCATTATCATTTGTTTGACAGGTGCGTAAGCGTGGCAAGGTCATTCGTTGCATTTGCATCTTGGATCATCCTGTGGCAAGCACTAAGGATGGTCTCTCCACTCAAATCATCATTCCACAAAAGCAAGTTGGTCGCAAATCGGACATTTATGTGTCGTTGGTCAGCTCGACCCACCAGGTGGCCGCCAAGGGCTGGTTTGTGGGCATGGTCTCGACCACAGTGGAGACCGAGACACCAGAGGCTGAGATCAAGCCTGGTCTAGATTTGCTCGAACCGATTGCACAAAAGTTTGTCACCATTTCCGATTATTTGGAGCCCGTCGACGATGGTCTCGAGTCTCAAATCTTCATCTCGGAATCGTATGATGCCACCACGCATTTTGAGACCACTTGCCTGGATGTTTTGAACATCTTCAAGCGCGGCACTGGCGAGACATTCGACTTCTCTAAGATTAAGCATGAGCTCGGCGATGAGGATCAGTAAATTCAGGCAAAAAACAATTTGATCCCTTTGCTAACTGGTGGTGGATGGGTGCTCGCTTCTGGCAACCACGGATCACGACAATGAGGCGACTGGAAACAGCAACAACCACAACAACATCAATGTAGTTGCCACAAATAAAAACCAAAAGCGATTTAAATAACCAATAAAATTATAAAATACAAAAAAACTACAAAATGTATTACAAGAACAACAAAACGAACATGAAAAAAGCTTTTTTCCATCATCCCAAAAAGTCGCATGAAATTTTTAGAAATGTATTAAATGAGTAATGAAATATCGCTTGCTTATCGCAATATTGGAATAGATAACATATATATTCCCAGAAGATATACACATAAACGATTCATACACATACAAATAATTAATATACAACATATGGCATATTAAATAATAACATAATGCAGAGTCAAATCCATTGTATTGGCCAAAATTGATTGTTGTGAATGAAAAAAAAAAGAAAAACTATTGAAATGCATATAAAACTTTGATGTATAATCCTTAAAGAACTAGCCCTCGTTCACCCTGGACCTCACCCGATGTCGCCCGCTTCATACACAAGTCTATATATATATATATATATTGATATATATATGCATCTATATATAAACTATGCTCTTCACAATTTACTCGATGTGCTTGCAATTCATTCAGTTGTATACAATAAAAATAAATGTAAAACACCATAAATATACCATATATACCTTCTATATATCGTGTATATATATCGCTATCAATAGTTGCTTGGTTCTTCTGTCTTGTGATCAGCTGAAAATAAAGACAAAGAAAAAATTGGGGAAAACTAAAGAAAATTATTGTACACGCAAAAAAAAATATGCAAAATATTTTGTAACTCAAAAATAAGCTGAACAAAATATTAAAAAAGAAAATCAATCAATCAAATTAAATCAGCGGAAGAAAAATGTAAACAAATGGGAACGCTTAACCGATATGAGATCAACCAAAAACTATGGTATTCCGCATTTTCAGAATTTACATTTTTAATAAAACTTTGAAAACAAAAAATGAAAATAAATATGAAAAAATGAAATGTATACTGAATTTTTGAGTGGAAACTATTTAATTTCACTTTTGAGGCTTTTGAGAGGGAGTTTTAAAAATAGTAATGAATTGGGTAAATATTACTGAAAAAGAAGAGGATTTATTTTGAAAGCGATTTATAGATTTGTTTTAGTCACTAGTGGGGACTTAAAGGGTATTCCCTGTATGTGGATTAGTAAAGGTAAGAAGGTTCAATAAACAAATAGTATAATTTGCCACTTTAAATTTCCATTTACAATATTTATTTTTGCTTATAAAACTATTGCGCAGACTTTATAAAATGGTGAAGGAAAATCTCTGCCATAATTAGGAATTCCAGTGCAAGTGTTTGACAGGCATTTGCCGAGAAACCAATAGAATAAATATATGTTGTGCTTGTGAAGGGCTCAAGTAACACCCTTCCCAGAGCTCCCCCTGTTTAAATATTTCCACCCTTTGGGGGAGATTATGTTTGCAATTTTCCTCCTTGTTGAATTTCTGTTTTAGTGCTGTCGTTGACAGTTTTTCTCGGAACTGTCCAACATAATGCCGACTGCATTTTTTCAATTTCCGTCCAAAGGGGGCAAAGAGGCGGTTCGAGGGGCTGGCGCCAGTGGGTGGTTGATTGTGGCGCACTTTTAGCCTATGTCAAATCTTTTGGCTATGGCAGACATGAAAATGCTTAAGCTTAAACAGCATTTGAACTTAAATTGTATAAAAATATTTAATTTATAATTTAACTAAATAACATGCATGGCGCACAGCGGACACTCCGGCTTTCGATCTGCTCGATGCAAGAATGCGATCGCAACTGAAGCCTTTGCACAGCGCGCTCTTTTATAAGACCATACGTATGCACACTAATACATGGCACAAGCAGTGCGCTGCTCGCTCTCGTTTAAGGTGCGAGCATAGGCAACACATATGTTAGTGAACGCAGGCACGCGGTCATACTCACTCCCACACACATAAACAGTGGGAGCAGAGAGCACAGCCCGCTGATTACAGGCGGCAGCAAGAAGAGTACCACGACATTTCTTCACGTAGTTGATCAGAGCGCAGCTCAACACACACACACAAACATGCATAGGTGTGAGCATACATTTTCTCTCCTTTAATGTTAAGTACTTTTGCCCTTAGGAAACCATTAGCTGTAGATTATCGTTTGATCCCGCTTTAATTTAAACAAGTCACCCCTGTTGTTATTAAATAACTTGTCTATTCTCAATCCTTGGACATTTCGGGATTGCTTTAATGATGCTGTGTTGCATGATTGCAGGCAGCGTTCAGGGCACGTTCTACCAAATAGCCAAGTTATTTTACCACACTCGATTTTGGCAATGTTTTTTGTTGTTTTCGTTGGTCAAATTTGTAACTGGGTAAATTGAAGTCAAAACTTTTGCCGCCCAGTACTGAGAAACAAGAAGAGCACGAAGAGAGCAGCAGGAGAGAGAGTGCAGCATGCAAGTCACATACTGCAGAGAAGAAGAGTAGAGACAAAAATCGAGTTGTTCGTGTTCATGCTCCTCATTTTTGCCGTTGGGCATGACTGTGCTCCTTCGCAAGGACATTCATGTTCCTGTGTCCTTGTTACTGTTGTTGGTCAGCTAATGCTAACGAGCGTGTCGTAATCTCTCCCTAAAACACACAACATCACAAACAAAGCACAGTCTACGGTAGAGCCCAACCGACTGTAGTGCACTCTGTGACAATTAAATGCGCTAGAATCAGATCTTACACAAGCGTGCGAGTGAGCTCGCAATATTTGTTGCGTTCTGCAGATCGCTTCATTTCGCTCTCACGCATGGCTAGCATTTTGGTTTATTAAGAGATCTTTCTGAATCTTACAAAGAAAACTTTAAGAGAAAAGAAATACCCACTGTACGCAGGGTAAATATGTAAATAACATATGTAAAGTATATAACAAGGTCGTGTTCTAGTTCAGACGTCAACAATGAATCCCACGAGTGCTTAAATACCAAATTTAAGCGTGAATCGCAGTTACTTTAGTTGTTGTTGCTCTTCACTCTTTGAGTTAAGAGAGAGTAAAGGGGGGAGTAGATGGTGTTAGAAGGATAGGCACGATGTTATGACATATGTTGACAAATTGAATATGTTGGCAAGACATTCTTAAGGCGTAATGCCATTAATTATATATAATTATAGGAGGCATAACGCATATGACACGTTGCCAGCAAACATATTCTGTTATTACTTTGTGTGTATATTTATGTGTATGTGTGTGTGGCACTTGAATCTTGTTGCAGCTGCAACTAACGTCAACTACTCGACGTTAGTTTTGTTGTTGTTGTTGCTTTTGCTGCTTTTTCAATTACATGCTTGCTCTTCTGCAGCTGCTGTTCTCCCACTCCCCCACTTCTCTCTGCGCTCTTCCCATTCTGCCACTCTTTCTCTTTATTTCTGCTCTTCATCTTGTTGTTATTTGCTTGTTGTTGTTTGCATTTTATTTTACCCCAAGAGCTTGTCAACAACTTCATTATCGCAAGCAAGTTCTGCCCACTCCCACGCCCCTTTGCCTCCTACACCCGCTGCCACGCCTCTGCTGTGCACACTAGATAAGCAAATTTAAATCAATTAAGTAATCTTATTGCTGCCTCCTTTTGCTGTTGTCTGCTTTTAGGCGCCTACCAACACACACACACACAAGCAGTGTGTGGCAAGGCCTCGACATGTGTGTGTGTGTGAAAGTGTGTGCTAACTTTTTGCTACGTTGCATATTTTGGGCAGATTAATTAAATCGGTGGCAAGAAGCTTCAACAAAACTTGTTCTTCTCGTTAAATATTTTTGTGGCTCTAAAGTTGATTGTTAAATGTTTTTTTTATACTTAATAAATTGTTAACACTTAATAAACTTTTAAATATTCAACTTTTTAATTTTTACGCCACAAATGGTTTTAGAACAGCAAATTTATGTTTTATAGTTTGTTTTTTTAAAACTATATCAAGTATTTCCTTAATATAGATTTCCTATTTAAAAATTGTTTAAATTAACCATTACCTATTTTATAATTTAAAAATTGAGTCTTTATTATTACTTTTTAATTTTAAAAAGTTTAAAAGTTTTCAAATAAAACTAAAATTATAAAAGAGCTACTGAAACATGCCTTTAACAGCGCCTCAGAATGCTGTTAAAATTAAAGTTTACAGAAGAACGTTAACAGCAAAAGACTAAAGCAGCAGTTTGCATGGCTTCCCCTGAATTTGCCAGCAGCTTTCTCTCAAAGCTGTTATTTAACACTAGCAAGCACAGCGGTAGCAGTTAACTGCCAGTTGGTTCTGTTATGTTAGCTTAATGTGCTTTGTTTATGTTCCCCATGTAATTACAGAAGTTTCGCTCTTCGGCTGTTAAACTGTTGTGCGGGTAAATCATAGCAGATCTTGAGGACCTTGCACACACCACTGTTAAAATAATAACAGTGTTAGAGTCTGTTGTACACAGTAAACTTAAGAGAGCATTAACTTTACTCACTGTTAATATTATTGGTTCAACCACTTTAAGCGTAATATTAAATGAAATTTAAATACTCTGTATTTGGTTGCATGCAAACTGCAATGCATTTTAACTACTGACCAGGGTCGTTCCAACTGCTGTAATTATACATGTATATGACCCACAAAGTCTTGTGTAGCCTTGCCAATCTCCCATTTCCACACGCAATTATTATTGTTATTACACCTAATTGTGTTAGGCGCCAATTGTTTTCCCTTTGGCATTTGTTAGCAATTAAATATTTGCACATCACGTCACATTAAATGTACGTACACGCTTACAGAACAATAACAACGTTTAGAGCATTTGGCCAAGTTAAAGTGTTGAGGCAGCAAAACAAAAGACTTTCGGGAAAACATAACAATAGATTTGTGTGGTAGAATAAGGTGAAGCTTTTGGCTTTAAATAATTATATGATTTAAGAAATAATTGGAGCGCAATGCTTAAAACTGGACGAAACTGGGCTAAAATTTACTTTAATTCTATTTTAATTTTATTAATTTCCACATAAATCTTTCAGCTTTGGCTAGCCCTAATACTTAGCCATCATTTAATCATAGTTTTCCAATAAACTTTGTCTTTTTTCTGGCCAAAATTTAAGTTCATAAAACTGCTGTGTCTTGGCTACTGTATAAATCTATCTAGCGATCTCCCTTTGGGCCCTATTTCAGTTTGTTGTGCTCAATTTTGGCACGCTGAGTTTGCAGTTTGAGTTTTAGCACCCAATAAATTCCCGAGTTCACCTAGTTTTTAAGTGTAACTTTCCCGCTTCCGTTGACGCTGCAGTTGCAGTCCAGTTAAGAGGTCCAGCAAAGCTCGTTTTGGCCAAAAAAGCAACTGTTGCTTGTTGCTTGCCCAGACAGACTTTAAATTATGGTCAACAGACTCTGCGACACTTGTGTAAATAACGGAAACTCAACTTCAGACTTAATTGCTGTTGCATCTTGGCCCAGTCGATGCCAATGGCCTGATAATGCTAAGCATTGAAGAAAAATGGCTAAAAGGGCGAAGACGTTTGCTTATTGTTGTTAGTCTTAAAGCTCGGCAAATTTGTCATTTGAAGCCTGAAATATTGCAACGAAAAATCGCATCACTTGGCACTGCAGACAAACAAAATAGAAATAGGGGATATCAGTTAACAGACGCCCTCATCCCCTCCTCCTACACTATTCCTTTTACCTGCATCTACTTGCAGCTGTGTTTACCTTGAAATTTGCAACTTCCAATAATATTTGTCTTTGATTTTGTTTGTGTGCGCTGCTTGTCTACATGTCTTTTCCAAAAATATCAAATGCATAACTTTGGTAACACACACACACACACCCTCATCCCACTCACACATCTATGCATACACTTCGAAGTCAGTGTCACGCCCCTTTGAAGCCAACTGGTGTTAGCGTTATCTCTGCCACGACAGCCATATTTACCTGCCAGCCAAAAAACTCTCATATTCTCTCTCATGTGATACCGCTGCTTTGAGTTTAGCATAATCTTCTCTTTTTTTCCTGCTTTTTTCTGTTTCTTTTACTTTCCTTCATTCCACTTACAACTGCAACCAGGTGTGAAAAATGTTCTCAATTGCAGTCGAATTTTGAGAGCTCTACTCAAATTAGTCGCCGAGAAAATACTTCGCGTTTTAGTTTGTTAGGATTATATTATATTTGAATAATAATATGAATTTTTAATAAGTGTTTCCATTTGTTAAAATAAAAAATTTAATTTAATGTTCAAACCATTTTCCAATAATTCCACTTATGTAAGCGTATATTATTTATGCACGTAAAGGGTATTTTCTAGTCGCATTAGTGTGTTAACACACAATTTTAAAGCTTCTGTTTGCCGCGATCTTTAGTCAACTTGCCTGCAATTAGCGACTTTCGCTTCTTCCTTGTCTCTCTGTTATTCGTCTCCATTAGCTGCTGGTTGAAGCGGCTGTCTCTATCTGTCCCACTCTTTCCTTCTGGTAAATGTCACATTAGCTTCTGTTGCCATTCACCAAATAGCGGCCACATTTTGGTTGCATTGCATGTGTGTGTGTGTGTGTGTGCGTATGTTGCTGTTATTTTTATACGATTCGCTATTTTTTCCGGAGTTTTGTTTCCCATTGTTACAGTTCGTCTGAGGCGCTGATCCCCCACTCCAATTCTCTGTTCTCACACCCATTACGCCGCTTTTTCATACTTTCAGCGCTCTGCTGCTCTCTCACTCTCTCGATTGGTGTTGCGCTGCGTTTCACCCGTTACCATTTTTTCCTTTTCGCATAAACTGACGCCAAATTTCTTTGGCGTCGAGCAATGCACACACACCACACCCACACAGACACACACTCATTCACGCATACATGAACAGTTTGACTCCCGCACAGATAGCGCTTGCTGTTGTTGTTGTTCTTGTCGGTTGTACGTCATGGATGTGACTTTATTCATAGTTCGATTTTTCGTTTTATTTCGTGTGCAAAAAAATAATAAATGCGTTCCTGTGTTTGTGTGGTAGCGTGTGTGTGTGCGTATGTTTGTGCAGCTTGGCAGTTTTGCATAGCAATGCTCCGCCCACACCTGAAGTTACATGCAGCAAAAGTTTTGCTTTCATGCATATTGGTAATTTATTAGCATAAAATGCCAGCAACGCGTAAATAATGCACACATATTTGTTGTTATCTTTTGGTAAGACATACAGTTAGTCAAGTAATTGTTTTCACAAAGAAAAAAATAAAAAAAATCAATTTTTAACGTGCAACGATCGCAATAAATACTTTAATACTGCATGAATTAATCGATAAAAAGCTAAGTTTATATCGATACAAAAGGAAGCACATGGTATCGATACTAAAGTATTTATTTTATTTGTAGTGTTTTCTGTGTCTTTTATGAACATATGACATAACTTTAAATAACTGTGCAGTTTAATATGAATTTTGAGCTTTTGAACTGGCGCTTATATTTTTATTAGTGTTACGCTCCTTGGCACTTCAGCATAAAATTCATTTCCGTTACATTCGAACGTCGCTCAAGTGTCAGTGAGGACATGGCATGTGTTTTTCGTACGTCGCCACAGCGATTCGACATTTCCTATCCGCATCCGTCTACCCACTACCCCCCAACTGTTTCCCTTTAGGCCACACACCGAAAATTTCCACAATGGTAGCTCAATATTTCCGTTAAATGTGCGACATGTTGTTCGTCCAACGATTTCCTGTCGGCAACGAAGCGACGCATCACACTTGGTTTTGGCAACACTCCCCAAAGACTCTGACTTGGCTAAAAGGCAAAATATGGGACAGTTAAAGATCGTGTGGAGTTTAAAAGCTGTAGGCTAAGTAAGTAAAGATTTAAAAGGCTTCTTTAGGTTAAACTGTGAATACTTTGGCCATAACTGACAAATAGACGGAGAAAGGTAGTCAATGGCGGCTTAAATGAAGGCAGACATCCACAGACAGGTAGGCAGACAGACAGACAGTCGCTTATAGATATGACGAATGCAGTGGCCCAAAAACAAGTTGAATATATTTGTAATCGTGGGTAAGTGGTAAGCAAGAAAGGGCGCAGTAGAGGCCAGGCATTTGCGGCCTAAATACATACGAGTTTAGTTAACAGAGCGGCATTAAATCTATGTATGGGGTGGGCTCTGACTGAGCCCATAAATAATTAGGCATTTGGTGGCAATATACCCAAAACAGCCCATTTGCATGCACTAAAAAGCAGATCGCATACAAAAAGCATTGCCTACTTACTGGCGCTTGCAGCGACACGCCGAAAGGGGAAAGAGGGAGTGGCAGACGTTTGCAATGAAATTGTTTTAATTGAAATGGAAAACGCGTAAATTTAAGTGCTGTGCGTGTGTGTGTGTGTGCTTGTTTTTCTATTTGCATTCAATTTCAGTTTGCAACAAAACCCAAATTGCAATGGACACGAAAAAGGAACAACAGGGAGGGAGGAGCAGTGAAGGGGGACATACAGCTAACGGTTGGCTCACAACGAGCAGCAAAGTGTTTATTAACTTTGGCTGTTTGATCCACTTTGCATGCCAGGTCCTTGCTATTGTTCCCCATCCACAGCGTTGTCTGTTCAAGGATATTTGCCAGCTGCCATGTGGCAGCATCCGCAGCATCAGCAGCAACAGTGGCATAAAAAGTGCAGCACACAACGAATACATGTGCCAAACAGACAGAGGGGAAGAGTGTGCGCGGTGTCAACAGTGAACGGATAATTCAAATGTAATTTACAAAAGGACTCGTTTGATTTGTTACTTGTGCTCTGTAAAGCTGCCCCTGGCCGAGCTGCCACCGATGGGGGCATAGACTGTAAATTAGTTGCCACAAGCGAAACAAGCGCAGACAGCTGCACGACTAGTAGATACCCATTAAACACCCTAAACCAACATGAATAAAAATCGTAGCATACTCTTAGGCGCACACAAACTTAAAACTGTCATAACTTTTGCTATATATAACCAATATGGCTGTAATTTGGTATTTATATTTAGGATAACAAATAGCACAAATTCACTACCAATTGGAGTCGAAAATCCTTAAAACTTTGCCTTCAAGCTACCTCAAAATAAGTCTAACATACCCCTTGCCCCGCTCACTAATGGGTACAAGGAGTGCAACACTAAAAAGCTTCAAAATTCCAACAAAATGTGAAGCAACGAACTGCAAAATAAAAGAACACAAAAGTCAAGATAGAATTCTTTGTACTGGCGTTGGAAGTTTTCCATTTAATTAACAACTAATTAGAGGCCGACTGGGATTTGAGTTGCAAATCAGCTAATTAAGCGCACATATTCTAATAATTCTATGGGAGTGGGTGGGGGTAGGTCAGTACCAGTGACCTTTTGAAAGTAACGGTGCTTACATTAAACCTTTTGTGCCAAAAGACACGTACAACAAATTAACTTAATTAATGGCATTTGTTTGTTTGTTGCCAGCGATCAAACTCAAATCAAAGATATGTTACACACACACGCACACCTCACACACACACACACACACACACTTGTACCCACACGTATTGGCTAATTGATGATAGCCTTAATTCTCCATATACAGTTTACATTAAAAGTTTTGTAGCTTTACCGTTATTTGTTTCGATTTGTTTTGAAGCGGAAAGGGAAAACGATTCAATACGAACACGATTGAGTCTTGAATTAAGTCAAAATGGAGGTAATTTATAGGTTATGTAGTATTTTAATAAAGTTAAAAGTGGTTAATTTAACTTAAATTTATTTATGCAGAAATTTATGTGTTAACAAAGTCAAATGACACCGCAATGATTAATTCATCTGAATTGTGATGCATTTGGCGATAAATAGAGCGAAAGAGAGTGTGCTAGAGGGAGTAAGCGTCATATTCTGAGAGAAAGAGACAACAAGCATGAATTGACAAATAAGGGAACACCTGTCTACAAGAAACATTAAGGTAAAAAGCATTATGCGCGACCACAATGATAAGCTGTAGGAGAAGGAGTAGCAGTAGAAGGGTTGGGAGCAGTAGTGGGATGAGGGAATAAAAAATGAGAAGGAGAAATAATAATAGAGCGAGTGGGAGCAGGAAGTAAAGAAGGAGAAAGAACAACAAGAGTGCAGGAAGAGCTGGAGCAAAATAAGGAGCAGGGAAAGAAGAGGAAGCGGGTGTAGGACTGGCAACAGGAGCAGAAAAATGAGGAACAGAAGAAGCCGTAGGTAAAGGAATAGGAAAATGAGCAGAGACAGGTGCAGTGGGAACAGAAGTAGGAATGGCGCAACAGCGGCTAAAAAGGAACAGAAGCAGAAAAAGAGTTGGTAGGAGTCAGCAGGAGCAAAAGGAGTCAAAATAAGTAGGAGCAAAAAAGAAGTAGAAGTGGAAAAAGAAGCAGTTACAGGAGTAGGAGCTGAAGCAGGCACTGAAGACGAGACTGAGGATTGGGCAAGAAGTTGTGCTTTGCCAAGCTCAAGTGTTGAATGCTCGGCAGGAACTTTGGCTTCTCACCGACTAACTGACTGACTGACATTTGAATTACGAGAAGCCTGTAAGTCACAGCAATGAGGGAGAAGGAGCAGCGGAAAGATGGCTAAAAGTAGACACAACTCTCAACACAAACCCAACAAAATGACACGACTTGAATTGGCTGCCAAGCGTGAACGCATACAACTCGTAGTTTGGTCGACTCGCAACTTGGCCAGGAAAAACCAAGAAAAAAGTAGTAGCAGAAAGGGGTGGGGAAAGAAAAGATAGATGAGGGGGAGCGGGAAAAGTAAAGGGTTAACTCAAGTTGAAGTTTTCTTTTCAGTTGTAGTTTTGCCTATTTACTTGGCCAAAAAGCAAGTGAAGCAAGTCGCTTTCAGTTTAAGTTTTGCACGAAGCCTCCAATCAAATTGCAGCAAACAAGGCATAATTGATGTGCCACATACAAGCAGCCAAAAGAGCTACAAAAGGGCTACAAAAAATGCTAAAAATAAAAGCTGAACTTAAAGCTGCAACAGTTTGAAAAGGAAAGAACTAAAAACGCCAGTAAAAAGGACGAAAAACAATGCATCAAACGTTTGAGGGACTGCCCGACAACTTGGCGACAGTTTAGAAAGAGATAGAGGTAGTAGCAGCGCAAGAGAGAGAAGGACAGCAAGAAAGAGTGAGTGAAAGAGAGACAGTGAAATGAAGACTGTGGCAGCATGACTGGTAATTGCAGATTTATGACCTGAAACATGTGGACAACTTTGTTCCAAACCAAAACAGTCTAAACCCTTTTCTGACCCAGCACTAAGAAGCAACAAAGGGTGTATTAGTTTAGCCAACAATTGAGTCTTTAGGTGTAAAGTGTTGAGCATCAAGGCTGTATTCAATATAGACTGAGGTGTATATAAAAGAGACACATAAATTTTCTTAAAGAATTTTGTAGGTTTGCAGACCATAAAAATCGCTACAAACCATTTGAATAACATGACTAAATGAGGAATTTATTGAGAAATCTAGAAACTCACTATGGTTTGATATAAAGTGTTTAAATCTGATAGGAATCGAATAACTAAATCATAAATGACATCGCTGACTATGATGGAACATTTAATTTAAGTACAGTGAAAGCTCTACTCGCGGATAGCTCCATCAGGCGGACAGCTCCCTTAGCCGGTTTCCTTCCCCCTTGGGCAGACAAAAATACTGGAACCGTCCGCTGTCCGATCAAGGAAGCTTTCACTGTATCTTAGACACTGAGTTAATTTAGTGATAGCTCCACCTCAGCTACAGGGTCTTTTATAGCTGCCTCTCGAGTCTCTACCATTTGCCATATGCATAATAACAGCTCCAGCTTAGCTACAGGGTCTTTTACAGTCGCCTCTCGACTGCCTACCATTTCCCTACTACTTTTTTTCGGTAGAGTTTTGCAAAAGTTTCGTCGCGAACATTTCTGAACGTTTCTGCATAATAAATTTTGGAAAGTGGATTAAAATGACACAAAAATATTTGCACTTTTTGCTGTTTGTTTTAGATTTTTGTTGTATTTGTTATTTTTGTTAAATAAACACAGCAACACTTTTGCTTTTTGGCCATGAGCACATTTTTATAGCATATTTTTAGGCGTGCTGGCAAATAAAATGGAATCTGCCCGAATATGCAAAAGAATCACAAATACCATATGGCTAAAAGCGATATATATGTATGCACGTGGCCTTTAGAAGCACTTTCCCAACTCCCTGTCCCTCCCCTCGCGTCTACACTCCTTTGGCCCTTGGCTTTCCTCTTAACGACTCGACTCTGATTTCGTTTCTCTTTTAACTGTCTGACATTTTGACATTTGTCGCTGTCAGACATAACAATCGAAAAAATGTAAAAATGGTAATAACAACACACACACAAACACACACACACACACAGACACATGTGCATACAAATGGCAAATAAAATTAGAGCCAAATTGCCATTGAAGGCTGTCATGCAAATTGTGATAAATTCAAATAAATCGACTAACAAGCCAAACCAAATTAATAGCTCTCCCTACCCCCCTTACCCTCCCTCTCTCTCCCTCCTCTCTAAACACACAAATATTTTTTTTATGGAATTTATTGAATTTTGTTACAAACGAAATTGGCTAAAAGTGAAAAGTGAAGTTCTGTTTATTAATTTAATTAAACTTTGTTTGGCGAAAAAAGTGAAAAAGTTGTTAGCCGCTTATTGGCGCTATAAAATATTAAATTACTTTATTGAAATGCATTTAAATTTGAATATTATGCGCCAATTAAAACCGCATAAAATTGCTCAACTTTTAATGGTTTGGGAATTGATTTTTGGATTAGTTAAGGCTTGTTTAACGTTCTTTCTACAAACAGTCTAAAGCAGAACTTCAATTTAAAACTTACTAAATTTAAATTTAAATATATTGATATTTAAATTAAATAAATAAATGTTTTAATTACAAATTTTAATTTGTTTTTATAATATTTAGCTTTTATAAAGCTCTAATTGAATTATTTTAAGTATTTAAAATTATTTTAGGTGCTGGAAAATTGTATATTTTCTTAAACAGAGTTTGTATTTAAATGTAGCTGTTGTTTAGAACCCATACTCGAAAAACCCATTAGATATAGAGCGTATTCTTGATCAGCACTTACAGTTGAAACGATATAGCGTTGTCCGTCTGTCCGTTCGTCCGTCTGTCCGTCCGTTCGTCCGTCTGTCCATCTGTCTGTCCGTCCGTCTGTCCGTATGAGCACCTGGTTCTTAGTCGGACCCCAAATTAGAATGGAAAGTTCGTCTACCAACTCGAAAATTGTGAAAAACCATCGGAACCAAGTTCAGACATTATGTGTGTGGTGCCATTTCAACTGTCCTCATCAAGTTTGGTTCAGTTCGGACAACTACTGGTATCCTCTAGCTCCCATACGTCTTTTACACTCGTCTCGGTCGTTCTCTAGTTTTAATCTAGCTTACCGTATTGTTTTATATATTCAATTTAGTATAACATAAATCTACTTTTCGAAATTATTAACTTATGAGCTTTTAGTTTCCTGCTTACAAATTATATCAGCCTTGGTAAAAGGTCATTGGAGTCATTGGGGTCACATGAAATGCGACCCGAACGGGTTGAACGGCAAAGGCAATTGCAATTACGTGCCATTCAGTTATTGCATTATGACCAAACAACGGGCTACTTCTCTCTCATTTTCTCCCTTTGTTTCTCCTTCTCTCCCTACCTGTTCCACTCTACCTCCCCTTGGCCGTACGTGTGACACACATTCAGCTAGAACTCCATCAAATTGTTTTTGTCTAAGACTTCGTGGGTTTCTGCAAAAATTTGTCATTAAGAATTTCAGAAGACAGCATTAATGAGTTTCGTTCTACAAACGTGGCCAGCGGTGTAGATTGCTATGAATTTATGCCACGTTTACAAATAAAAAAAAAAAAATAAATAAATAAAATCAATCTGCATCTTAGGAGCGGGCTAAAAAAGAAATAAATATGCACATAACTTGGCTAGAAAAAGAAATGCTTCGAAGAAGGACTCTCTCTCTCTTTCTCTTCCTCTTTCTCTCCATTCTCCCTTCTCCATACTCCTCTCTCCTTTCTCCACTCTACATTCTCCATTTCTCGGGAACACACTGTTTTTGTCGTTTCTCTTGGACGTTGAGAAAAAGTTTATCCAGTGGCAAAATACTAGCAACACATACCCTGTAATAAATATATAAGGAGTATAATGTGCGCTGTTTTGAGCTTCCAATTTCAGATTTACTTGCTTAATTCCTTAGTTATGTTTCTATTAAAACAGCCATTTTATCATTTACTATTCCTAGGCTTTAGCTTCACACCTTACACTCCTTCTACAGGGTAACTTTTAGCTTATCACACTCTTACTAGACCACTTGCTGGCTGCCTGCATGCGATGGCAAATTGAAAAACTAATTTTCGAACAACAAAATCAATGCAGGCGCTCAAAAAAAAAATGTTTTTGCATAAAAATTTCCATAATAAAATTTCGATAATTTTTAGAAGTCGGAAAAGCAAAACACGAAAGGAAAAAAAAAACTGGAAAAATGGGAAAACGGAAAAGAAATCAAAGTGCATATTTGCATTGCACAAAGTTGGCATAAAAATCTAGTCACACTGCCCGCCTCTAACTCGATCGAGTTCTCTCTCGCTCTGTCTCTCTCTCTCTCTCTGTCTCTATCTAACTCTGTTGTGGGACACATCATGAGAGCACATCAAATTCGGTTAACGTACACTCGACGACAAGTTGACACTTTTACACGCCTCCCAACGACCATGCCCCCAAAACAACGTGTGTGTGGTTCGACAACAGAGCAACAACTACACAAGTTAGAAAGTAACAGTGTACAAAGAGAGTGTAATCGACTTGCAAATGCCCTGTAGAAGCTCAAAGAACAGTTCTTCATTTTGTATAAGTTAAAATTTATAAATGTTTATGTTTAAGTTTTTTTACTTAAATGTTTTTGAGTTTACTGGCACTGCTGTCTGTTCAACTGAGCATACCCCTTGGCAAACTCTTAACCACTACAGGGTATAGCCAGATTTTGGTACGCCGAATGTTGGCATTTTTGTCAGGATTCACGCGACACAGCTGAAGTCATCAATCATTGGATAGCACTCGAATATGCGTTGGTAATACCCATGACAAGAACTGACACAAATGATTCTGGTTGTTGTTGTTGTTGTTGTTGTAAACTCTTGCTCTGGTGCAGAAGTAGCAAAATTTTAGGAGACAACTTGTCCAAACCAAGGTCGATAGC
The DNA here is from genome assembly GCA_035047505.1 of Drosophila parthenogenetica. Taxonomy (NCBI): domain Eukaryota; kingdom Metazoa; phylum Arthropoda; class Insecta; order Diptera; family Drosophilidae; genus Drosophila; species Drosophila parthenogenetica. The sequence goes on from JAWNPM010000242.1 coordinate 733,870, forward strand.
GAGTTCAATATTATTAGCCATCAGCGTTGGGATAAATACACTGCGAGAAAGCAGCTAGAAATGAGCGAAAATGGGTGGTATGAAATGTGGTTAATATAATAATAAATAATTTATTTTAAAGTGTCAATAGTAAGCTAATAAATAAATTGTTTATGCAATAGTTAGCTCTAGATAGTAAGCGATAGTTTTTTCTACTATCGGTGGTACTTTTAATTCCTCTAGAAAAAATACACAGACTCCTAATTCAAGCTAAAAAAAACCTTAGATATTTCTTAAAATATATTTATTTTATATTTTAAATTTAATAATACATTATATTATAAATAAAATGCAGACTATAGTGAACTTTATGCTTATCATCAGTTCGACTTGTCAAACTCTTTCTGTGAGCTCCAGTGCTTATGCCAGAACTTTTGTGGTGTGAAGAGGGGGTAAGAGAAAGGGTTGGCTAAGGGACTAAGTGGGCGTGATGTGGCTGCTGCATAGACTGCCAACTTTAACCTTTGCTTTAACTTGACTTTACTTAGCCCCTGCACGTTCAGTGCCTTGCGCTGTCAGCAATTTTTGCTCAAACTTTTGGCTTGTGTCGAGTTTACATTTGCAGTTCGCTTTGTTTTCCTAGCAGCAAACAAAAAAAGAAAATGACAAATGATTTTAGCCCAAAGTGACAAAATGCAGTGCATTCTGGCCTTATTAACAGTGGATTGCTGGCTTTTAAAGTTAGGGCAAGGCCTTTGCATACATTGATTATTCTGAATTACACATATTTATTAAAAATAAATGCAGTTTATAAGTCATTAATTGTGAGTAGTCAGCTGTAAGTCAAACATTCAAACACAGATTCAAATTCAAATTCAAATTCAAATATCTTTGCCTACAAATTGCCTACAGAAACAAGTCGAATTTGGCTTTGACAGCAGAAAACTTAATATAAAATTTGTATAAATTTATTTAATACATGTTTTAAGTAAATACAGTGTTTGTCTAGTAGTTTGTATTCATTTTATTTGACAGCACAATTTAATTGCAAATTGTTTGTTCAGTTTACACAGCAAGAAACTAACTAATTTATTGTCTTTACCGTAAATAGCTGTGTTTACTTACACTCACTACTTAAAAAACTGATTAATGTATTTTGTAGTCTCTAATAAATATAAAACTAAGTTTAGTTAATTTTATTAAATTTTTTAAAGCTGTGTTAACTCATAAATCAAATATCAGCGTTCAATTAAACTGTATGACTGCAGCTTAAAAAATTGTAATTAACTAAATTTTTATTTATTTTTTTTTTTAAGCTGCCAAATGTTGGCCTTAATGTGTCCCAAGTCAAGTCCAGCCACGTGGATATCAGCCAAGAATTTCATTATCAAGCCAGGCCCAAGGCAAATATGATGGACGGTGCCACACCTTAAAGTTTTAACTTGGCTAATGAGTCGACGGCTAAAGCGGTATTAGAGACGCGTGGTGGGAGGTGGGTGGTAAGGAAAGCTGTTTGCCGTTACGATGGTTTTGCCAAAATGTCAATTGGCGCATGCCTTTTGGCCAAGTAATTATGTTTGATGACTTGGTTGGCGGTCGTCGCTGCTGCTCAGCAGCAGTAACAGCGAATAAGCCAGAAGGAGAATTGGAGACAAGCAGAAAACATGGCAAAAATAAAGCAAAAAATGCGACAAGATTTAATAACTGGGATAACAGCGCAAAACATTTTTGTAGAATTTAAATCAAATAAAATATTTTAAAGCTTAAGCAGCATGAAATTAATATATTCTTAATGTTTTTTTTATGTTTTTGCAAGCGCATTGAAGAAGTAACTTAGTAACATTCCTTATATGACTAGCGCCATCTGTCGCCTGGCGGCATAACATAACTACCAAGCAGTTAAGCAACTCCAGTTTATAACACGGCAATTAGGCAAGCAGTGTATTTGCGATGTTTTTCGAATTATAGCACGTTTTAAAGCAAGCAGTTTATTAAGCGTTGTCGAACCAATCCTGCGAGCAGTTTATACACGATGTTTTATGGAATAATTTATAGTAAAATATCGAAATACAAATTGTAGTCCAATTCTTGGACTTGTGAAATGAAAAATGCAGTTAACCACTTCATCTATAAAGCAGTAAACATTGCTGCGTTGTTTACTAAGACCAGGCGATTCGAGCCCAAGATTATTTTTGGTGTAGCTAAATAAATTCGCCGTGAATTATACAAATTTAAAGCATTTTTAATGGATATCAAAAAATCCAAGTGGAACGCTTCAGATAACTTATAAAAGGATCAGAAAAAGCTACTGTAAATCAATTGTTGTTCTGCTGTTAACAGACAAAGAGAAAACCATGAAAACTACGTTCATTTTACTGTCGCTCGCATTGCTTTACATTTGCCACGTTGCGAATGCCTACGATCGTGGTAAGTTATTTAGTGGATTACTTCATTTGAATTTTAACGAGCACTTGTCTTTTCTAGAGTCTTGTGATGCAGTGGCCACCGACACTGGCTTTGGACGGGCTTACAGTTTCAAATTCCATTATATTAAAACGACTAAGCAGTGCATCAGCTTCTTGTGGGGAGGACTGGGCCACACGGATAACTTTTTCCTCACCAAGGAAATGTGCGAGAAAGCCTGTTTGACTAAATAAATATTAAATATTTGCCAATAAATTTCAACTGCAAATATTTAAAATGCAGGAGTAAGAAAATAGTGTTGCCAGACTGCTCAAATCAGAAGCTTTAGAAAGCGTGCTGCCAGATAACTGCCAACACCATTTGCAGGCTGCCAGACTGTTGGGAATTGCATTTGCATGTTACCAGGGAAACTTTCAAGTTGTAAACAAAACGTATTTTCCATGTTGCAATGTCATGCGTTTGCCGCAATTTCTAATCAATTTGCAGAAGAAACTACACAAAATGTTTGAAAAGAGCAGCGAAAACAGTTTAAGTGCCATGGGCAGCATACAGGAGATTGCCGGACGCTTGGCAGAGGAGCAACAGCGACTGAGGCAATCGGAGGCCACAAATAGTCCCAGGGAGCGCACTTTATTTGTGCTGGGCAGCAAGTGTGTGGTGAGCAGAAGAAAACTCTTGTACTTTCTAAAGCAAAGATTTAACTGTGTATACTTAGGGCAAATCTATGGCCATTAACAAGTTCTTTGATCGGGAGGAGCAGACAACGCGTCCTACGTTGGCCTTGGAGTACAGTTATGGACGCCGCATGGGCAGTGGCAGAACCTCACATGTACTCAACGTCTGGGAACTGGGCTCCTTGGACAATGCTGAGCAGTTGTTGGAAGTGCCCATGCGCACACACGGCCTGCAACAGTTGTCCGCCTTCATTATGGTTGACTTGTCGCAACCAGAAAGAGTTTGGGCGGATTTGGAGTGCGCCTATCGAGGATTACGGGATACGGCACAGCGCATGTTACAGCTGGCAGCGCCACAACTGCGGGAGGATCTGGATCGTCGCGCTTTAGAGCGCGTGAAGCAAGTGAATCAGGATGTGAGCTCATTGGAACTGCTGCCCTTTCCGGTTGTGATTGTGGGTGGCAAGTACGATATCTTCATGGACTTTGAGCCGGCTCTGAAGAAGCATATTTGTCGCTGTCTTCGCTCCATGGCGCATCTGATTGGCGGGGCTGTCCTTTTCTACTCACAGAAGCTACCCAAGCTGGCCAAGGTGCTGCGCGATACGATCAGTCACTTGGGTTTTGGTAGCCCAACGAATCCTTTTCGTGCACATGTCACTGACTACAATGAAGCGCTTTCCATTTGGTTTGGCACCGACAGTTGGTCACAGATTGGCATTGGCGAAGCCTCCGGATTCCTGAGTGTTGAACGCATTGGCGCCACTTTGAGTGTGGAAGTTCCGCAGTTACAGCTGGAGAAACAAAAGCAACAAGTGCCTCAGGATCCGGCTAAGGATGCTGGCTTCCGAGAGTCCCTAATCGATGAGATGCGTGCACAGAAGGACGACGAACTAGCGGGATTTATGCGGGATGCGCTACTGCGCGGCAAGTTTGAAAGTGTGCAGAACGTGTAGAGAACTGGAATATCAGATCAACATTATATACCCTGTAAACAAAGTATACCTAAATTTATGTACATATTACTTACGTCACTACGTATTTGACAATATATAGAAAAACCTTTAATCGTTCAGCTTTTGTGCTGACATTCAAATTATTCACTGCTTTGGTGTAAAATCTAAAAAATAAATAAAATGGATCCACCATTCGTTCCGGCCCGAGTTGTTAAAGTTTTGGGGCGTATCGGCGCTCGAGGTCTTCTCACCGAGGTTCGCGTGGAGCTCTTGAAATTTCCACGCATGCAAATGTTACGTGCTGTCAAAGGTGAGCTTAACTCAAAGTCCAATCTCACTAATTCACAGTACACATATATTTTTGTTGTAGGTCCGGTTCGTTTGGGTGACATTATAAAAATTTCCGATTCCGTACACGGTGTTTGGCGTCCATAGCACACACATACAATACCATTTCCACATAACTTTGGCAAACAGATGAAAACATGCAGAAAATAAACAGAAATTCAAGTACATTCAAAATTGGCGCTTTAATATAATTTTTGGCAATAATGTGTGGCAACACTGTCTTGCAGAGTTGCATAGGTGAGCGACAGTTACAGCTTAATGCATTGTACCGTTACACATACAGAAAGCTTTGTGAAAGCATCGCTCAGCTGAGCGCGCGTTCATCACGGTTTCGTTCTCTCGCTCAGTCTCTCTGCTCAAAGCAAAGCCAGGCAGAAAATACGTTGGCGTCGTTGGCGACGCTGCCACCGACGTTCCATTCGCTGTTTCTTTTCAGTTGTTGGTGCGCGCTCGCGTATCGCAGTTGTAGTCGTTGTCGTCTGACGGACGACGTCAACTTTCGTGTGTGTGTTAGTAAGTGCGCGCGTGTGTGTTACTGCTCTCGTGGTGCTGCGTGCTAGGTGTACATGTTGGCAAAAAAAAAAAAATTAACTTACAACTCCACCAAAGTAATATTTAACAAAAATGTTTTCATATTCTTTATGCGAGGAGCAAACATAGCGTAAAAAGCAATTAAGAAAACGTCTGCTAATTTAATCTCATCGTCTACTTCTTTTTGCTCACAACTTCGTTTTGGGCTCGTGAAGTTTTTTTTCGACTGGCGTTGTGTAATCACCGCAAACTGAATTGAAGTTTAAAGTTGTTGCTTATACATCTGTATCTGTATTTGTATTGTACAATTGCTACACACACATATACACTTACACGTGCGGCAATATATATGAATGTGTTAAAATTATTTAGAGCTTTTAAGTGACGGAACCTCAACTCCAAAAAAAGCAAAAATATATAAATCAACTCAAGCTTGATAGCAGCCATAAACAAGCTAAGAAAAAAGTCAAAACAGGTGAGTTAACATTTAAGCAGTCAATTATTTTTAGTCAACCCCTCGCAACTTATTAACATGCATGTGCTCCAATTTGGCGTGCTCCCTTTTCTGACACAATTTGGTAGCACACGACAACAACAATAAGCACAAAAACAACAAGAAGAAGAACAACAACAACAAAGAGTAGCCAAAAAAAACGCCGTATTATTGATTTTCTTTTGCAACGAGCTGCGTTGGCGCTCTTACTTCTGCTGATTTCGTCTACTTACATACAAACATTTACATACACACAAACATATGCACGACAAATTTATGTATGTGTTTTACTCAGCAACAACAATAACAACAACTTCTCATTACTCCTGTTTTGCTTTCGTACCTTTGACAGTCGTTTTTCTGCATTTGCTTTCTGTCACATTGCCAAGGCAACGTCCTCTGCATGTGTGAGTGTGTCTGTGTGTATGTGTTTGTGAGCTTGTGTGTGGGTGTGTGCGCCATATGGTTTAGATTGTCGCTCGTTTATTTTGCAGCTTTACATCCCTTGCATATTTGCTGCTTTACGCTGGGATTTCCTTGTCGTTGCTGACCTTTGACACTGCGTCTGAGTTTGGATACGTACTTATTATAATTTTTTGCTACGAAACAAATCAATAACAAAGTAAATAAGTATTTATAGTATTTAAAATGGGGAAGTTAAAGTTTGTAGTAACGAATAAGAATTAAAAATTATAACGTAAATAAAACTCACTACAACATAGTCAAACTATAATATTATAAAACGTATAATTTAAGTTAACTGCAAAACTGTCCATATTCCTATTTATTACTTTTACAATTTATTAGTTTTACAGTGCCTTAAAATAGTGTTTTCAACTATACGTTACTACAGCACATTAAAGTTAAGTAAATAGTTATAAAAATATCACATTCATATTGCGTGATTCGGCATTTGTGGTTGGTAACACAATGCTCTGATTACACGACTGAGGAATTAAATAACTTGACAGTAGGGTCTTAAAACCCGCTCAGATACTCAGATACAATGACCTTAGTGTCGATAAATGATAAATAATAAATGTGCTATACGATTTACACACAAATGTTAATTAAACCGCTGAGCGTATCGACAACGAACTACTACATAAAGCTAAATTATACTATATACTATATAAGAAATAATAAATAAATTCAAAACAATGAAAAATCTGCTAATTAAGGCGCCCCAAAACTTAAGAGCCATAAATTTTATTCATGCTAAAAAGCATAGAGACCAATCAAGCCTTTCATTTTATAAATTGAGTAGAGAAACACTTGAGAAAATCAAAATAAAATAAGCGAATAAAAATGAGTGATCATCAGACTGCGAAAGATTAAATACTCCAGCACAAAATAACTGAAGAATCATATAAATAAAAAGATTAATAGATAAGTTCTTGAACAAAATTGCAGAAATATAATTTCTTTGAGTGACTTTCTCCATGAGTTTCAAGGCAAATGTCTTCAATTGCTTTATAAATAGACCAAGAGTGGTAGGTAGGGGTAGGAGGTATAGTTTCCTGGGTCTGTCTGGATGGGTAATTCTGTACTGGGATCAGTTTTAACGATTTGCATGCCAACAACAATAATAAATTAAATGTCAAATATAATTAACACATGGCAAATTGGTGCGGGAAAGTGGCGTTTTATAAATTACTTCTAACCATGACTAATTATGTGTGTAAGCGTGCATTTGTGTGTGTATTTCTGTATCAGGGTGCGATTTGCATAAAAATTGCATCACAATTTCCCAGCTAGTTCAATTTCTTTTTGCAACTTTCTGTGTGTCGTAGATACCATCGATAAATTGGGCTTTCATTTCCAATGTCATTTATCATGACTCAAATGCCTATGATAAGAATAAAGCACTTAATAATCGTTGGCGATATAATGCAAAGCTCACGCATTTAATTTAACCTTTGATATATTATCGCAAAAAGAAAAAAAAAAACATAAATCAAATTGCTCCTCACTGAAAAAGTCAAAGCAAATGTTGTTCATGAGTTTTCATCGATTTAATCATAAGTGCTTGACTTATTAGGAATAGCTGCAGATATGTAAAAAACTCGTAAAACTGGGAAGATCAGAGACACCGCTGGATAGATATGGACATTAATGTACAGCCATAAAGATCCAAAAAGATATATATGAATCATAAATCTTTATAAGGAGATATGTAGAACTAGTTTATGCTTATAAAGATTTGCATATGACTTAAAAATAAATATATAATCGAAGGAATACTATTGATTATAGTTACAAGATACAAAAGTATCTCAAACAGCTCCCTACTAAATGCTGTCATTCACTTACTCCATTTCGTTCTAGTTTTCGACTCAGGTAATTCCCATATGTGGTCGATTCCCTTAGTGCGTTTAGCTGCCAAGTTGTTGTTCTACTAGCCAAAGTCAAGCATTCTTAATTAGGTGCACTTCAAGCATGACCAAATTAACCCAAGTCAAGTCAATGCCTTCTACCTTTTTGGCCAGAAAACTGCAGCAGAAAATCACAGTCGGGTAAAGTTTTCATTTCCCCTTCTTCTTTTCGTTTTGCTTTTCCTTTTCACATTTTCCCTGCCCCAAGCAGAAAGGCAGTGAAGCATCAAAATAACATAGAGAAAAAGGCAGTGACTTTGGTGACTTAAAGTTGCAGTGGATTCTCAGTGTTTTATGTGTGTGTGTATATCTTTGAGATACATTCACTTAATGCCGCTGTGCTCTATGGTCATAAATGAGCAGCCAAGCACAACAGAGCGCAAAACCTTCCCAGGTTATATAGCTTTATTCTTAGCACTCCCCAGTTACCCGCACACACACCCTGAGCAGCCTGTTTCCCCATTGTTGTGGGGATTCTGTCGACATGCGTAAAGTGTGCATGAAGAATTACCTATAAGTTGATTTGACTCCTCCGTTGAGGGAACTCCTCTCTCTTTCCATCTCCTCCTCCATCGTTAACAATTAGCAATTAACAACGGCAATTAGTTTTATCAAACAGTTGCATAACATTTTAATGAGCATCAATGATGCCGCTTGAGGTGTGTCTTTACTTTTATGGCCTTGCTGTGAGTGCAGTTTCTGTGTGTAGTTTGCATAGATTTTAGTTGGTGGAGGAACCACTTTTATGGCATATATATGTGTTAATGAAAGAAATCTGCGATTAACTTTGCATAAAAAATAATTTATTCGTATATAGAAGAATAATTTCAACTAAAATTAAGTTTTATTGTATTTCAGACTCATAGAGAATATATATTTTCTAAGAGTATGAATGGAGCGTCCCAAAAGAACACTATAGTTATAGTTCTAAGATATACTCATATCTTTAATTTAAAACAACTACATCATAAAGTTTTGGTAGAAAAAATCTATTGAAAGTCAAGTTTTTATTTAAGTAAGCACCTCAGACTAAGAACAGGGTCTTCTACCGTTGAATAACCCATCTATTTATAGCCTCTCCCATTAGTACAATACAACTTCTCAATTAATTCAGTGTCTTTATATAGCACATATTATATTTTCTATACCAGCTGTCTTGTTTATATTCCTGCTGAAAAATTAAAAGTAATTGTGGCTTTAAACTTAAATTTTGCCTTCAAATTTTAATAAGCTTGCTCAAGTTTCATATTTGAGATTGTTTCTAGCTACTCTTCTTACAATTATCTGCCTTATTTCCCACGTTTATGTTTTTCACGGCACTTTTATAGACTCCTTACTGCCCTACCCTGCGTAATGAATACTTGAAAACAATTCGGTTATCCTTCTACTTCCCTTGGTTATCCTTTTTCAAAGGGCAGCCAAGCATTAAGCCAGAAAACATGTTTGTGGAGCAGTAATCAAGCCTTAAGTAGTTCAGCTTTTTTCGGTTGAGTTATTAGGCTGTTTGTTAACTTTTTGCCACGACTGTGAATCGATTTGCATGTCGGACGAAAACTCGAATGATTTTTGCGGTTTTGAGCGGTGGTTGTTATGGTTGTTGTTGCTCTTGTTGTTTGCTTTATGGACAATTAATATGTCAGTTAGCAAAGCAGGCCTAATCAATGGGGGTGGCTCTGTGGTTCGATCGAGTTTTCCACTAAAGGAAAAGCAGTGTGAACTCGGGAAATGTCACTAACAGACGCGACGAAGCATTGGATTGTCTAATTTCTTGAACTCGCCTCGTGCTTGACACGTTTTTGCATGATTTCCGTCTCAGTCGCCCCTACCCCTTTGCTGGCAGGGTGAACAACCCCAAGAACTGAACGGTAACGGGATTTTGGAGGCGTAGGGTGGTGTAAGGGGAGGGGCAGTATGGGTGGGAGTGGCAGTTGACGTGTGGCGTATTATCCTTAAGCGTCGCTGCGGCAGACGCTTGTGTTTGTGTCCAGGATACAAGTGTAACTGGCAAGAGCAGCTTTAACGTTTATCGCCAGTGCCGAAAGTACACCACAGAGGGGGAAAGGGAGTCGGGGAGTGGAGTAAGACTCTGGCAAGCTTTGGCTTTGGCATTGGCGCGTGTTCCTGGCTATGTTTCCCGTGGGAATCGCTACGATTTGAGAACGTGGGCGTGCGAAAATGTATTGCGCAGGCTACAACACTGTTCAGGGTTGTCATCTGCTTGTACAAAATTACACAACAGCAGACAAATTCAAATGTTTCAATTACTTGTGTTGTGCTCACTTAACGCATTTATTGCACTTTAAGCTAATTTAATTGTGTTTTAAAACATTTAAAGTTAACTGACTTTGTTGTTTTACATTTAACACATGTAAATTATTAAAAATATTAAAACTTTACATATTTAAGTAACTGAAATTTTAAATTCATTTTATTTTGCATTCGTTTTGTATGAAAAATTATTTATTAACACAGTAAAATTAATTGTTTTTGGCATTTTGAAAAGTTCGAAAAGTGAGCAGAGTTGCCACAGCACAAGCAGGAATTTTTGATTAATTGATGTGTTGGAAATTTGTAAATTTATATTTTCAACAGTCATCAATTATGGGCTGAAATTTGGTAAAGTTTTTACAAATTCGTTACCTTTTTTGGTAAAACAAAATACTTGTAGAATTATTATTTATTTAGTGGAAAACTTTGCGCTTTCATGTGCGAAAAGTTTCGCAACTTTTCATGAGACGAGACGAATCACTGACCTCGTTTGGCAGTTCAATCAATGGCTTTTCCAGCTGCGTTTTCCACAAGTCATTTATCAATTTTATGAACGGAAATAAATATGAAAACTTAAGTCAATACACACACACACAGACACACACAATCGTACACTCACACACCTCGGGCCAATAAAAATATCAACTTTTAGCTAGAAAATTCAATGGATATCCGGTGGTTATTATTGCAGTAGTTTCAAGGTGTGTGTGGAAGAAGCACTTCAAGTGCGATTGAAAAACAGCAAAAAAAACAACAACAACAACAAAAACAATTGGTATGCGTTGGCAAAGGAAATAACTTTGGCTTAAAGCAAAAGACGAAGGTCGTAATAACGTAGAAGAAGTTAGTTTATTGGCTCTTTGGCCATTTTCTTGCCAATTTTTGAATTGTTAGAAGCTTGAAGCTGTGCTGAGTGCTAGTGTGTGGCACAGTGGGTGTTTTAGCGGTTGAGCCAACAAGTTTTTGGCACTTTTATAGCCAACATTAATCTGATGGCATAAACGCCAAAAAGACTAATCAATGATGCCACGCCTTGGGGATTGGTACTCAGGCGCCTCCAGTTTATTGATTAACGTGGGCTTTTCCAACATTTGTAGTAGGAAATGCACACACACACACACACACACATATATACACTTACAATTAAGTACATAGTATAACTTAAGTGTACTGTCTACTTGGCAACTAAGCTGCGAAGGGAAAGTGCAAATTTATCGACAAGTCGGAAAGGAAAATAAGTGATAAGCTAATTAATTTGATAAACAATTAAATTAAACGATGCGGAAAAGCGTTGGGGATAAGCCGTTTAAGGTTCTTGATTGAAAACTGCCAAGTCGAGTGTAAATAATTGCAAAAAATAATTAATATGCTGATGGAAATGCGCTGAAAGATTGAAAAAAAAGTTTTTTAGTTTGAGAAATTAAATTAAGCTGCCAGTAATTTTAATTAAGAGCAGATCGTTTACTATATTGGCTCAGAAAAGTTCCAATATTAAATAGTATTTAAAGATCTTAAAATTCTCAAATTTACATATAATTTTTTTTTGGTTTAAGAGTTTCGGAAGTGAATTTTCTTCATAAAGTACTGAACTAATATTTGAAAACAATTAAAATAGCTTTAATCGTATTCAAAAATCGCTTAACTAAATTCAGCTAATGAAAATATATACTAAGCTATCGAAATATGTATCTGTAGTATTCTGCATAAGAATATTTTTTTTTAAGTGCGACAGATACATTTTACATGAACAACACTCACGCACACCCAATGACAAAGCACTCAGCATCACACACAGATGTTGTGCACAGCATTTGACATTTGCTTGGCACATTTATTGTGCCCAGTTGGGGGAATTGGCGAAGTTCAGAAAGAAATGAAATAAAGAGGAAAGAAAAAAAAAAATAAAGAATTGCATTAATGCAATTTTAGCCTCAACCTACAGAAGTCAACCGAGTTGGAGCACGTTCCATTTTCCTGTGCGCCTTTATGGAGGTGGGCGACAACATCATTCCGATTTCCATCCAAGTGCCAGCACATGACTCTGCATCCACAATCATCATCAGACCAGACTAGTCCAGCCCAAGTGGTTGCAGTTGCCTCAGATGAGTCGTTGCAGCTGCAAAAGACGCGACGATATTCAGAAATATTGAAGAGTGCGAATCCATTTAACTGAATGTTTAGGTAAATGGCCATGCGCAAGAAATTGAATTTTACGTTAGCGATAGTGTAGTAAGTATAGTAAAATAGTATTCCATTTACGCATTTAAATTACTGCGTAAGCAGACGGATAAATTGCTTTGGAAAATGAAAATAAAGAATAGAAGCGAAGTATGCGTTACGTTCTACTTAAACCTTAGAACTTTGCTAAATATTAACCAATCTAAAAAGGAAAATCATTTTGATCTGATTTTGTAAATTTCTGTTTAAATTTCTAAATTCCTTCCTAAGTCGACCGACTCAACTTGTTTATGTTTTAAACGTTTAATTCACTCTAAATTCAAATTTATCTAATTAAAATAAAAAATTAAATTTGTTGTATTTATTAGTAATATTTAAACACCGAAAATCCTGCGTAGACTTTAAATTATTTTAATTCAGCCTAAAAATATGCTTTAAATATTTTCAAGTCTACAAACTTCGTCCCAATAAGAACAAATGTAATTGAATAAGTAGGGAAATACCTTAACTGTCCATTCCAGATGTTAACAGCCAGTATTAAACTGATATTTGTTCAATAATTTCAAATCAACATTTAAGCCATTGGTTACCTTTCTATTTTCTATTGGTGAAAGTTCTTTTACTTTTTGCTCTAATGATTTCTTGTTGATTCAAATTACTGTTTGGGCAATTTTCGCTAATGATTATTGGAAATTTTAATGCCGTGGGCTCTTCTGCATATTGTTAAGACTACAATAAAATTACTATAAATTATCGTAAGCTACTCATCAATATAATTCAGCTGCGATTTTAATAGTCAAAGTGTTATGATTGTAGTTAATCCTACTCTTCAATTTGTAACCAATTAAAAGTCGCACAGTTTGTTGGTTCACACGCCCCTGTAAGTATTGGATAATGCCGGTTGCCACTATGAAAAGTGTTCATTATATTTTGCTTATTTTTTTTTAGAGAAATCTTCTATTATTGCCTTTAAGCTGGGTTAAATGGTTTTTAATTGTATCTGCGCCAGTCGCAGATACTTGAAAAGTTTTTTATTTACTCGCGAAATGCATTGAAGGGGCGTGAATTTTCTAGCAACCCTTAAGCTAATTGTATTTTCAGTGGGTTATGGGTGTGAAATTTGAACTAGTTGCTGCTGTAGATACGTACAGAGTAACCCCTATAAAAAATGACGAGTGCAGGATTAGTGATGGGGAGTGATGAATAAAAAATAATATTTTGTTTAAACTAAAAAATATAGTTATTTTTTAAGCTGAGGCAGGAAACAAACTTCCCACAGTTAAAGTATCTTTAAGATTCAAAACTTAGCCAAAGAATTTACTTTCATAAATCAAAGTGCCTCCGCCTATTTCCCAGAAAGCTAAACCAGTCTGAATAGCATTCAGTTTTGGCTAAAATATTATGTCATTTTCCGTTAATACTCGCTTTTAAAAGCATATCCATATATACTATGTAAAACCTGTTGCACGCAACTGAAAAGTATTTTATTTTTAATTAAATTTACTGCACTAATTGGCATTTCAATTTTTTTAATCGCTGAGTTCATATGTAAATTTTGTAGGTTGTACAGTCAACGTCAAAGTTCAGTGAACTTTTTTTAAAAGCCAAGCTTAAACTTGGCTGAAAAGCTTTTTGTTAGAAGCGATATAACAAACCAGCTGAGTGTGAAAGCTTTTCTAAAGCCACTCAAGCTTTGTACACACACTTTGTACATCACACGCACACACGTGCATAATGCCGGCGTCTCAAGAAGCACTCAAAGAGCCATTTGCCGTATGCCACATAAGTTAAGATGCATTCTCCCTCTCCTCTTCTCTTAAGTCTTGGAACTTGTAGCAAAACAAATAATTGTGAACACGAGACTTACGATACGACATGACCCTAATGAGTGTGAGAACTTTTTTATTCTTCTTGCTGCTGTTGTTCTTGTTGTCTTTGTCGCGCTTAAGGTCCGTCGCCAATGTCACTGGCATTGCCCACGAGCGCGCTCTTAAGTTTTGTCTAAGAGCACGTTCCACTTGACGCGGCGTTGCCAGACCACATTGTAAACATTTTAAATTCTTTAACTGACTTTTGAACTGCTTGAATTAAAATGATCTTTATTCTCTCTCTCTCTTTTCAGATTACAACACACTTTTAGGTAAGTCGAATATTTACGTCAATTATTTAAAAGAGAAACAAGTGCTGCTTTTTACAATATACAAATTAAAACGTTAATTAATTACAAATGACTTGCTGCATCGCTGGTTCGTATAATGACTGCAAAAACGGCGAATGCAAATTCAAATAAAATAAGGAAACCTCAAAGAATACAGTTTGGAGCTACGTACTTTTGGTTAAATTAAATGATTTTAATTAAAATAATTATCTACCTATGATTGAGCTTATTTAAAGACAAATATTTAGTTTTAAAAGTTTATAGGTAACTAGCAAACATCATAATAAAGTGTTAATAAGCAGTTTTTCAATTCCGAAACGATTGGATTAAAGACTGGCAATTATCTCTGAACCAAATGGCGTTTTAATGACTTCTCATCCAACTGGGAATAGTTAAATAACTTGATAAGACTGCTAATTGTATTTATATCATAATGACTCAGTGGTAAACCTTTAATAGTTTTCCATATTGTTTGGTATTTTTTTTTTCATCTGATGGCGCACTTTGATTGAATTTCTGATTGGTTCAACATGTGGCTTTTGTCTAGCCGTTGCCATTGATTTCTCAGCTTTGGTCCCCGTTTCGCCCCCTCCAAGATACTATACTTTATATAGAAGCTTATCTATTGTCTAACTGACTCTATACGTTAGTCTGAATGTAGGAGTGTTTAGTGGTGACTGTGGCATTACGATTCCAATTCCAATTCTCGCTTGTCTGTATTTAAACGATTGCAATTGTAATTTTGCTTTTTGCTGGTCTTTGGTTTTTACGCAAATTGCAAATACAAAAATTAACCTGACTCTTTGGCATTCCACTAACGGTTTTACCGATAGTCGTAATGGGATTGGAGATAGAAGACAAGAAACCTGCCTGGGGTTTTTAGTGGGTGCGTCTTCTATTTCTTGGCAAGTGTTGTCAAGAGAAGAAAGCGGGCTTGTCTTAAGTGTTCTTGGTATTAAAGTTTTATTGCCATTTGGCTTCTTTAATCAACAACTGATGCTCTGGTTAGTTTTTATGATACGCTCGAACCTTTATTTTTTGCTTACCTGCTCGAGCATCTACCTGGACTATCTCTGAGGTACACACAAACACACACGTACAAAGTATCTGCCGAGTTTAAAAGTGTATCTTTTTAAAGCGCTGCATTGCAATTTTTCGCACGTTCCAATGCTGAGAGAGCACGTTGTCTCTCTTTCGACCTTTTCATGACTCTCATATCTTTCTCTTTGATTGCGCTTAGTCTCTCTTTGGTAATCAACGACCTTGTCTTATTGCTTTTGTTTTAAACTGATTAATCGTTCATTTGAAATAATTATCACGAAATTTAGGTTGGGCAACTTGAACAATGCGAATCGATAAGTTCCATTGTTGATTTGGACTTGTATTTAATCATTTTCTAGTCGCATGGCAATCCATTGTATAACATTATTGATCAACTACGATCCCTGACAATCGTAGATCATTCCGTTAACACGATATGACTCTCTTCTGTTGGCTCTCATTGGTGTATCTAAGGCTCTCTTAAACCAACAATCACTTCCAGTGTGCGTCACGAGCGCACAGCAAAACTTTTGATTGTATTTGTACCTTCATTTTTACGTATGTATGTAAAACTGGCAGCTGCAGACTCAACAACTGGTTTTGAATACGCTACATTCGTTGCAAAGGGCGTATGGCTTCGATAAGTAGTTTGTACATGTTTTACTAAAGATCGTGGCCGTATTTAGAATATTCTAATTTATAAGTTAAAAACATTTTTTACTTTTAGCATCGATTATAACAACAAATAAAAATAATCATAGCTTGTATTAAATGTGTATTAACCCGGTATTTTAATCAAAAATGTTTATTTAAACTGTGATATTTATTTTATTAAGTATTCATAAATCCTTCTTGTATGCGTCTATGTCTATCGCTTCTACAACTCTTTTTTAACTAACGACAGCTGTCAAACTCACGTTGCATCAGAGCTTTCCAAGTCGTGATCGTAAGCTTCTGAAAGCTCACTAGACACAGGTCTCCGCAAAATGTATACTAATTATTATCCGCTTGAGTGTAGAGCACTTGTTATGTCTAGGCGACCGATTTCATTAGGCAGTCTACTAATTTGTTACTTGTTAAAGCATCGATCATTTTGGCAAATAATATTATTGATAACTTGTATTAAATGTATACTAATTATTATTCTCTTAAGTGTAGAGCACTTGTAATGTCTAAACGACCGATTTCATTAGACAGTCTACTCCATAGAAAACAAGCTGCATAAAACGCGTCGCAATTTTATCGTTGTAGCCGCTGTCTCGGCTAGCAGCGGCTTCTCTCCAGCTCGAGGTAACTGCCGTTGTTTGTTGGTAGCAAATAAATACAATGGCAGAATGAGCAAATTCACGCACACACGCTTGCACACAGAGCAGCAAGAGCACAAACCTCACATGCATGCGCATTAATACAAATGCAATAGAGTGTCGCCCAACAGCTGTCAACAGCAGTAACACGCGCTCTTACGAACATGCTCTCAAGCTAACGCTCTCTTTGCCTATTTCATTTGCTCTCACATTCTATGCTCGCTCGCTCGCTCTCTCACTGCCGTGGTGCGCTTGACAATTCAGTTTTGGAAGCAGTTTGGAAGTCGGTACTGCGTCCAGTACAGTAGAGCAATTTGAACCGTCGATACGAGCGAACCTCTACGGAAAACGCGTCGCCCGCTGACCCGTCACAGTGTGTGTGTGTGTGTCAGTTCGTCAGACAGTCAGTCAGTTTGTCAGTTAGTCAGAGTCTGCAGAGTGTATTCCAAATGCCCGCGTAACGTTCTTTTTTACTACCAAAACTCAGGGGGGTTACCAGTTTCGATCTACTGTTTGCTGTGCCTCATTTTCGGTGCCGTGATAATTGTCAAGTGCTTAATATAAAAAATTATTAGAAATAATCATATTGAAATAAATATATATTTATATGATAAACGTTAATAAATATTTGTATAAGTTATATAAGGCTCGAAACCGGTTTAATGGCCAAAACGAAAATTAGTTAAAGAGTGCCAAAGAAATAAACACAAAAGTTGATTTCTCGCTGGATTTTATTGCAATTTCGGATTGTTTATATACAAACAACTCTATATACGATATTTAAATGGTATGTCTTAACACGAAATGTCATTCGACATTAACAACAACAACAAAGACAACAACAACAACTACACCTACAACATTTGAGTTACGTTCTCGTCGATGACACAAAAACTTGAGACTTCATTGAACTGACTCTCAATGCGAAAACGAGTTTTCGTTTGGAAACCAAAAAAAAAAAAAAAAAAAAAAAAAAAAAATATAGTATTGTATATATATGTCTGTATATGTACAAAATTTGCATACAATTCTTGGATTCTTGGCGGTGATTGTTGTTGTCTTTGCTGTTGTCGTTGAGTACAGGTTTTCCGTTTGTATACAACCAGATTTAATTCCTGAATTTGTTGCATTTGAAATTTTTGTTTTGTTGAATTTTGATTAAATTTCAGGCAAAGTTTTCAACGTTTCTGATATGCACACTACCTGAATCAACACTGAGATTTACATCATTTCGTAGAACAAAACAGGAAGAGAAGTAAAGCAGCATTAGAAAGCAAAAGAAAAGTATAGATAAGCAGCTATTTCTTACACTCGTGTATTGTGGCTTATTTTTGTTACCTATGTTAACTTGGTGACAACATAGATACGGCTTCGTTCTTTCTCTTACTGCGCTTAGTACAGCTGTCAGCTGTCTAAACTTTTGCTATTTATAGCTATAACTGACATGGTTTAGTTTCGAAAAATATATAGCTTTAAGAATGTTCAATAAAGTTAAATTTAAACCGTTTTGAGAACATAAAGTTGGAGGTAAATCAGTTAAAAACTTTACACAGATTTACAAATTAAGTAATACGAACTTCGAGTGGGGTTGTAGGGTTCATTTCAGCACTTTATCTCTCAGTGTAGATCTCCAAACTTAATAAAAAAAGTTCCTAATTCTTAGAGTAAACAAAATCACTTTTCTGCTTGTTAAGGTAAAGAGAGAGTTGGGGTTTGAGAACTTTATTTTATTAATTAGTTTTCAAACGGTTAGATACTTATTTCCAATAACTCATTTGCGCTCAAATCGTAAATTAACAAAGCCCAATTCAGTGTACTTGGGAACAGCAATTATCGCACACTAAACAACCTTTGCAATTAGCAGACTGTGAGGCTTATAGTAAATACGCAAACATACATATATAATGTATCTATCTATCTTTATCTGTATCTGTAGCTCTCACGTACTACTTTATTATTATGATGATTCATTGAACACTGTGAATGACTAAAAGCTGACTTTGATATTCGATTTCGTTTACTTTGAACAAAGCAAATGCAAAAAAAGCACAAAAAAAGGTAAACAAATCAATGAATGTCATTTAATTGGTAATGCAAATTGTCTAGTCGCTTATACCCTAAACTACGTATGCAAATTTCTAGAGTATACCTTTGGCCAGCTGATTTTATTTTAATTTATGCAATTTTATGCGCTGACATAAATTACGCCAAAAGTTTCTAATCAAATGCGAATAAAGCTAAAATTTTTTGTGGTTAGGACAAATTACTCACTTGAGGGTGAGAGTGTGTGTGTGTTTGAGGGTGTTTGTGTGTGTGTAATTAAGTTGGCAGTGAAAGCAATTGGAATAGAGATAGTGAGTTTCCACAACAATGCAAAGTTCTCAGCCGTTCAACATAATTTTCTACATTTTCCCCTACATGATATGCAAATTTACAATTTTCACTGTAGTTTAGTTTTGATGATTTCAAAGTATCCATTAAAATTCATTAGTTGGCCACAAAAATTCCCAAGTTGTTAAAACGCTCACATGTTTTTTAACCACTGCGAGTAGAGCATAAATCTCAGCAGGTTATAAGCTCAAACTCCAACTGGGGAATGTGGCAAAGTATATATATATACTTTTCTATATATACGTATGTACGTCTGTACTTTGAGCCAGAATTCCATGGCTGGCAAAGTCAGCAACAGAAACTGGTAACAAGTCATGGCAAAAAGTAAGAACAAAGCCAATAACAACAACAACAACAACAAATGTTGTTGCAGTTGCAGTTGATGTTGATGTGTTAAAAACCAGTTTTTGGTTTGTTGTTTTTGCCTCGGCTGTTGGCCACTTTTCTCACTTGCCTTTCGATTATGCCAAACTGCATTCTTGAAGTCGCGAGCTCCAGGAGCTCCTCCTCTCCAGGCAGCTCCAAAGGCCTCAGCTTCAGCTGCTTTCGCTGTACAAGTTCAACAAACAACAACGCGGCTTGGACTTGGACTTGGCTCTTAACTTGGCTTAAAGGCTTGCGGGTTGTTGGCTGTTAGCTGTTGGTCTGCTGCCGCTGCTGCTGCGTTATGAACATACATAAAACTTTAATTTCTTGAAATTTCCTTTCTATTTTTATGCAGTTGATCAAGCAAGCCAACATGATCATTATGATGTTGACTCTGTTTGGTCAAGAACATGTCTGGACCATGTTGTAACTGCTTACGCTTTGAACATCTTATCTCGAGACGTTTTGTAATTGTCTAAACAACACTTAGCCATAGCGTATCTGGTCGTTTGTTAAACTCTGTTAACTCATTAACTTGGCCAAGACTTGGCGCTTGTTGGCTTGTGCTTTGTTGTGTTTTTTGTTCTTTCTAGTCGCAGCACGCTGTCAGCGCGGCAGGAAATTAAACCTGGCTAATTGTGTACGTAAACGTTTTGGCCATTAACTTGACTCCTTAATGTTGGCTGTGATTACTAAGCGCATTTTAATCGCGCTCTTTTTATGCTCCCAATGATGCATTCTGACTGCATTTTGGGTTCAAAGAACTTTAAAGGATTTCTTTGAGCCATTTTCTTAAATTTAATTGGATTTGGCTAAGTTGCCATTAGCCAGTTACCAACTTTGACCTTTTATGCAAGTCAGTAAACGTAATTTTCCCTTAAACAAATTAATGTTTACTTTTAGCCATAATTCCCAACAACTTTTGGGCTCGAATCGCTTGGATTTCTCGAGTTTCAGTAGCTCAATTTCCCCTTCTAGTTTTTTCATTCCATTGTCCTTGAATTCAGTTGTGGTAATGTAACGGTATAGCTATATACTCAGTATAGCTTTGAGGGGGCAAAACGTTTCGAATGTCAAAGGGAAAAATGGTTTACCAATCCAATTTTGGCTTCTCGATTAATATTTAATTTAAATTTGACATATGATAGGCTCATAAATAAAGTTAAGTGAAATATACGCGAAACTTGGTTATTACAGGGTATACAGTGATCCAGATAACTTGATTAAACTGCACTCAAAGCGCTTTTTTAATTGAATTAATTATTGATTCGACATTTGGCGATAAATTTGTGACAGTTTGCAATTGGTCGGAATATTCAAGTTAGGATCAAGTTAAAGCCAATTAAATTTGGCTACGAGTTGAAATATTTCTGCATTTGTTGGGTTTGTTGATGAATGAAAGGAAGCAAATCAGAGCGAATCAGTTTTAATCATAGAAAATTTCATTTGATTGTTGCAATTCACAGCAGTTGATTGATATGATTAATTGTAAGCAAACTGGCTGAATATTGCAATTAATCAGTTTGTAATCATAAAATGTGTATCAGAAATGGCGAATAGGACAGTGTGTTACACCTGTCAACTGTCAACTGTCACCTGTCCCCATGTGGTTTTCCGCTTCTCCCTCTTGAGGGGCTTCTTTCCGTTAAAATAGTTTGCGGTTTTGTTTACATACCACGCCGTTTTATCGATTGGTTTTGTAGGTCTGTTTTATATTTGGAACTAAGTGGCTCAAATTGGTTGTTTGGGCCAAATAAACAAATTGTTAACGCGCCCAAAAGCTAGCAACGCCATCGAATTGCAAAACTGGCAACAAATTTTTTGTCACACTCTTGCGCACAATTAAATTGATTTGAACCCCACCATGCCACGCCCCCTACTCCCCCATTTTTACAACGCTGCTGTGTAAGCAATGACAATTAGAGCAGAGAATGAGCCACCTAAAATGCTAAATTGGTAGTGGAAATTGTCAAGCTTCGTTGGCCAAGAGAATCGCTTTGAATGGTTTGAAAAAACTCTCGAAAAATGTATCTATTAAATGTATCTCAATGATAATTTTCGTAGCGTATCTGACTTTTATCTAATACTCGCTGTGCACTGACTTTTCGGTTTATATAACTGAATTTATTTTGGCCTTATCAGAATGAGGAACAGCAATATTTAAAAATTTCTGTATTTTTGTTTGTTATGCCAGCAGCGCAGATAAAAAACGCTCACGATCACGACAACTCTGTTTATCCATGTCAGCGCAAAATATTTATTATATATGTACACATAACATATAAGTACAAATATATATATAAAGTATATACACGTAATATGCGGATTACTTTGGTTACACACGAATATATATCTTCCTCATAGTTCTCGACTGTGCGCTGAAATCTGACAAGCTCAGCGAATTATGTTAAAAAAAAAGAACTAAAAATAAAAAAAGACACTTTTTTTTGAGCTATTTTATAATTTGTTTTAAGAACTTAATTAGCACAGCTTGAACGGTAATAAATTTCCATAAAAGAGGCCCTTAAAATGTATTACAGATAAAAATCTCAAAGTCAAGATTGTATTTTCTATAAAGTAACTATATGTAGCAGCTTTTAATAAAGTTATCGAATAGAATAAACAATGAAAAGTCGTAGCATAAAATTAGATATTATAAAATATTATTTAACTAATTTGTTTTTAAATATATTTAAAGCTTTCTTCGTTCTATTTCTTAACAGACTTTCTACCTTTTCTATAATTATCAAATTTAATAATTTATAGCAAAGTTTATTGAACACTTTAGTAGATTTACTTACACACCATAAAATTGATTTAAATAAAACACTCAAATTTCTGTATCTCTATTTACTTTAAACAGAAAAGTGACAAGTTTTGAGCTGCTCAGCATACTAATTTATCTCTAGAGAAAGTTACGTAAACATTTCTCGTTTATGGCTATTTTTATCCATTAATATTATTATTATTATTATTCTTGCATAACTTAGCAAGCCTTTCTAAGGTATTTTTCTACGTTTTGCTTTTAAACTTTCGAAATTCTTTGGCATTTAATTACTTATCGATTCAGGGAAATTCTCTGAGAATGCCGTATTATGTGGTTAATATTTGCATAAATTCCAAGTGCTTTCAACTTGTTTGGAACTTGTCTTTGAATGCCTCAAAAGCATATGAATTATGAAATTCTAGTCGTTTGCTAACTGATTTCTTGGGTTTGCATTTATAATTTATTTCTTGGGCATAAATTATGATGTGTTTTGGGAAGGGAAACTAAAACAAGTTCTATAGAAAACAGGTAACTAGAAGTTGCTGAATCATTATGTCATTTTGCTATTGGTTTTGAGATGCTCCAGACAACAGCTTGGCTGATGCCTTAAGTTGGCTTTAATAACTTTAATTGAAGTTTAGCAAAGAAGTTGACACGCAGCAGATGCAAATTCAGTTACGGATACAGATGCAAATGGCAGCTGCCAAATGTTATAGATACACAAAGATAAACACACAAACACAAACCAATACACACAGATACAGATACATATCCTTTTAGTCAGTTCGAAACGAGCATTGCTTTTCTACCTGCAAACGTGGCAAAGTAAATCCAAATGACTCACAAGAGTCCACAGACAACACAGCAGCACATGTGGCTCTGGCATTATAATGGTTGATGCCGACTCCAAGTGGAACCTCAGACTCGTTCCACGTGCAACAAGAGCATATGTCAGTGGCGTTATTATCGGAGCGTGCCTCAGGATCCACTGAGTTTGGCAGCTGCTACCAATTCCATTTTCAATTCCAAATGGCCGCCGAATGTTTTTGTTTTGTTTTCGCATACCCTGTATGTCTGTCGCTGCGGAGTTGGGGTATGCTGTAAATGGTGTAAATGTTTTGGTACACAAATAAAGTACAGGAAGCGTACGAAAATATTCAGGAATAGTCGGAGAAGGATCAAGAGGTTAAGGAAAGTTTGTTGAAGAAAATTAAATATAAAGATTGAACAAATTGGAGATAAGGAAAAGGTGAAAACATAAGTAAAAGATAAGAAAATGAATATGAAGGATAGGAAAAAGAAATGTGTAAAGGAGTTTCCTTTACCTGAATGTTCCTTATTTAGGACATATAAAATAAATGGTGCTGAATCAAATAGATTCCATGAAGGCTAGCATCTTCAATCATTTTTATATTTTATAGTTTTCTTTTAAAATCTTGTGTTGTATCCAAGTACAATGAGTGTTTGATAGTCTATCAGCCGTTATATGGCTGACTTTAGAGCTACATAACATCTGTGTGTGGACAGGACATGCTGCAGTATGCATAGTAAGAGTAAGACTACGAGTACGAGTACTTCAGAAATTACCCAAGTGTATGGCTCTATAGGGGTACTACAGTATTCTACATGCTCTTTGCCTTTGTTTCCTTGTCTTTTTTACTTCCGTTTGCATTTTATTTTCAAAAACTGCTCTCAAGTGCTTTTGGTTCTTCTCTTTTTATCTTTTCTTTTTATTTTTGGTTTTCTTTCTTTTATTTGTTTGTTTTTAAGGATAAGGGAAGAGCAACCACAGAGAGGTAGAGCATACAGGGAAGAAAACTAAAGTCAATACATTTTGGGACTTGATTTGGCAAATATTACTGCAGAGATAAGAAAGTAGAGGGTTGAAGAAGAAGTTTCAAGAGAAATTTAAAGATAAAAGTGTTTTTTAAGTTCCCACAAAAACCTTTCAGATAGTTTTAAATTCGCATAGTAAGTAATTAGCCTCGACAGCTGTTGATGGTCAACTCATAGCTGTGAATTAATTTTCTCACAGCTTCAGTGCAGTTTCCCTCAATGGGTGGGACACGGAGTTTTATTCAGGTAAACTTCATGCTGGTCCGATCGGCGCTCAATTGACAGCTAATAATTACGCACTTAAGCAGTACATCGTTGTACCCTCCTCCCCTTTTATCCCTACTACCCTTGGACTGCAATGGGTGCATAGGAATGTCTAACCTCTGCAGCCCCCTACTCCTGATCCCCTTCCTTTTTCTACGACCTCCTAGGTAGTTAAGGGTGCGTTTTACACCAAGGCGTGTGAACTTTTGTCTATATCTCTCGCTCTTCCCTCCTTTCTCGCATTTTTATGCTTCGCCAGAGGATGCGAATCTCACGAAATTTAAGATTTGCCAAATTTTTCCAATTGTCTGAGCTATGACAAGCTACCCTTTAAATCAGATTTCTTAAGATGAAGACTTGTACAGCAGAATGCACAAATCATTCGCATGCTGAGCTCATTTTGTGAGAATTTTTGTTTATTTATTAACTAGGAGTATGTGCTTTTGAATAGTTTGAAGATTTAAGAAGTTATTGAATTGAAAAAATCATAAGAAAGCAAATGAATACTTTACTAAAAGTGCAAGACTTAACAAAAATGTATGTACATTTTATTTACGATTTGAGTCTTTAAAGTAAACCCTTGGAAAAGCTATTCTTAAATGGTTTTACGGAAAATGTGGCCCTTTTCCCATTTTGGACATTTAAACAAATGCCAGCAGTTTCTCCTGCTTTTGTGGAGCTTGTCGACTAATTGAGGACATTATTACTGGGAGTATACACTGTTAATTGCCCAACTAAACATCCTGTTAAGCTGTTTGTATACGCTATGCATTAATACATACTACACACAGTCACATTTATTTGACATTCAGTTCGTTGCTTTTTTTTATGAATATTCCCACGAACACCGACACAAAACTTTGAGCGATAAAAAATAAAAAAATTATAAATTCCGACACTGCGAGCCAGCAACCCTCCTGCCAAATGGGCTCTGGGCCAGGTCTCATCCAAAAAAGGACGACGGGCAGCGAAGGGAGAGGGGACGGGGATGTGGTGGTTGTTAGGCTTCACACCGCATACCCCTCTACCTTTCTCTCTCTCTCCAGCAGACAAAGCGCAGGGCGGCATAATTATAATTGCATATTAAGTACTGCCTCGACCTATACACATGGCCATGAGTGTGTATAAAAAAGAAAAGTGAGAAGGAGAGAGAGAGAGAAGAAAAGGAAGCCATAAAATGTGTATCCTTTTTACTCTACTCACCTCTCTCCGTCTCCTACAGCCAAGAAAGCGTGTGAACTCTGCGAATGCAGCTAGAAATGCATCCATTGTCACATTTTCCCTCGCCTTGAACTGCAGATAAAATGGATTTGTATAGATAAGGATTCAGATACGGATTCCTGAAATCTTTAAGAGTCTGTTTACTATTCTTCAAGTCTTGACATGTGCTAAGCTGCCCCTGCAAAACTTAATCCCACGATCACAATGTTTGCTCTTTGTTTGGCTTTAAATGTTAACATCTGTTTGGTTTTAACTAGTTGGGAATTTCTACTCACGCGCTAGGCTTAACCAACCGCATCGGAGATGAACGTCATCATTTGGCATATAGCTGGAACTGCAGAGTAGCGGAAATTGAATATCGTTGGTGCTGGCCAATTGTTTGGGTCTTTGGGCGGGTCAGAAACAAGTGCAACAAGTGTCGTTGGCCTTTTGGGGCCATCAAATTAATTGCGCACTTTATTAGCGGGCAGTAGGCAGCTTGTGGGTGTCAAACATGATTGTGCCTGATGTAATAACCTATAATCGTGAGGGAACAGGGAGTGAACGAAGAGTAGATACGCTTTAGCGGTAGTAATACTTGTATACTCTACTTTAAATCGAAATACATTTTTAAGCTAAGGTTTGGAACAGTTTCTGAATTTATTAGGTTTAAGTATCATGAGTAACTTGAGTTTGTCATAACTCTTAGGCTAATTTTATGGCATTTAAATGTATATAGTTTAAAGCAATGATTCATGCCAAAACAACGTGGCTACTTTAAGTTATCTTCAGTTTATGCTGGATTCAGTTACTTAAAAACTACCATAAAGTACCACCGATCTGAGTTTCAAGTTTATGTTAGGGTTAATTGCTAAATGGTGTCTGAGACTGAAGCTCACAAATTGCCATTTTCTGGCACGCTAATTAACAATTGTTCATTATTTCACTGGGTTGTACTATATAGATATAGACTATATAGATTGTCAAGTGTTATAGATCAGAGTGTGGGTATTTCATATCTGTGATGTAATGAATTAATTACCAGAATTACTGCAATATCTAGTTAAGTGTGGTCAGCTCAATGGATATTACTTTTTGTCAAGGGTTATGTCAATATTCGTATAACCCTTTTATGTACTTATTTGAATTTCTATTGATTGATTGATTGCATTTGTTGTGATTTGATTTAATGTCCCCACTGAGCTGTCATGCATTGTTTGCATATGGAGCACGTATATAGTTGGGATTGATTAATTAACGTATCCCGTAAATATATCAATTGATTAAAAGTCAATAGCTGGTTTTATCAACGTTTGCAAGTCGCTCTCTATCTCTAATAAGTGTGTACACATATTTCCCAGTAAATAATCATTGATATTGCTCTTGGTCGAGTGGAACCTGTTTCGTGTTTGGCTTATTGGTTGAATGAACTCTTCCGGTGAGCTATGCTTTGAGCCCAATTGTTGTCACTCATATATGATATCATATTTGCTTTTAATGCGTGACTTAACACGCTCTTTTGCTCAAATTTGAAACGTGCAACGGTTTTGATTTTAAAATCCATGAATCATGCCAGATAAATGTACTTTTTTTTTGGGTGGAGAGTTGTCTGCTAGCTGAACATAGTTTTGCAG
Organism: Drosophila parthenogenetica; assembly: GCA_035047505.1. Taxonomy (NCBI): domain Eukaryota; kingdom Metazoa; phylum Arthropoda; class Insecta; order Diptera; family Drosophilidae; genus Drosophila; species Drosophila parthenogenetica. The sequence goes on from JAWNPM010000242.1 coordinate 761,057, forward strand.
TTTTCCTAGAGAGCTGTGGAGTTATGTTTTAAAGTTTTCTTGGGAAAAGCAAAAGGGGTTTTTTGGGTTCTTTGAAAAATTTGATTTGGGGCGCGATCGGGATCGTGAACGAGGCAATGATTAATTACTCGTAGAGGTCAGAAGTTTTCCTCCAAGTCTCACTGTCTCTATTTATCTGAAAACGAAACAAAATACATTAGGCATGACCCAAATTCGGCATGAAAGAAGGCAGCTAATCTCACGCTTTTTTGATTAGCCAAGTGAACCTTTAAGACACGCCCAAGACCCCAAACAGAGTTCTCTTGTTGGCCACAAATTGAAAATGCTGTCAAACAGCATCCAAACTCAAAAGTTGCATTCGGCAGGTGAAAGGAGGGGAGCTACAAATTGTCGAGTGCCCTTGTGGACGTGACAAATGCCTACACCGCAAACAGAACCTCCAACACCGCCAACACAACCACCACCAACACCTCCACCCAAGACTGTCCAACAGTAAATAAAAAAAAGCTCAAACCTGTTTTATTTTTGTGTAACATTTACAGTTATGTGGTGCCTAACCGAAGAAGAAAGCGGCTTAAACATTCTTACCAGTTTCGAAGCTGCTGCAACGCCGCATTCATAAGATACTTTTTGTATTTGTTGTTGTTTCTTTCGTGTTGTTCTTTCGTGTTGTTGTTTATTTGTTGATGGCGTTGAACTCGGATTTAGTGCACTCAATACTTAGCCACAAAATAGACAAATATACGTGGGGCTTGGTGCTTGCTGCTTGCTGCTTTTGTGCAGCCAAAACAAACACGGTAACTAGCCAAACAAAGAGCGTTAGTCTTGTTAGCCGGGTCAATTAACGTCCCTGAGCTAATGGACGTCAGAGTTTCCGTTTGTTGTTTTCAAAATCTGTGTAAAACTGCAATGTAAAGGCAAAGTTGGTGGATTCGTGGAAACCACAAGCCAGCTAAAGATATTGCACTACCAAAGTACTGCAGTGGCTGGCAAACACTGGGAATGATAAGAGATACAGGGGGATATGTGTCAGATAAGATACATGTGTCTATAGCAAGCTTTTGTTGCAGTTAACTGGGGTATTTGCTATTTTCTGTGTGGAAAAGGAGAGTTTGTTGTTTTAGAGTTTCTTTTTTAATACTAGTAGAGTTCTGTATAGGACTAAATTAAATTTAAAATTTATGAGTAATGAATGACTACAAAGTCTTTCTATTTGAGCTGATTGCTAAATGAGATATATTGAGTATCTTTGTTTAGTTCCTTTGTACAGCTTTAACTTTGAATAAAGTTTTATTGTGATGAAACTAATTGTATTTCTGTATGTGAGTTCATTACTCAATTACAAAATAAATCAGCTTAAAATCTATTAAAAGGTGCTAATGTGCGGTTTCTTGGTTTCTTTAAATATTTGCCATACACAAACCACACTTCAAGGTAAAATCTTGACTCCTGTGTTCGCTGTGGTCCGGCGGGGTCCGGAAACGGTTGCGGGTGTATTAGTTAATTATAAATTAAAGTACACACAGCGCTGAGTTTACCGCAATGTGAGACATGTGACAAAGTCAAAAAGATATAGGTACATGTATAAAGTCAGTGTATGTCACCGCAATGCAAAGAAAACAAAAGCCTCGCAAAGTATAAATAAATAAGAAAAGAACAAAAAAGAATTATTATAAAAACAACTAAAAGAGGGAGAAATAAATAAATTAAAAGTACGCCAGAACAAAAAGGGTGTGTGTGTGTCTAATTAAATATGTGTAAACAATTACGTGAGACAGACGAGCGTAAGTTACGATAAGAGAATTGTGAGAAATATTTGTGTACCTGAATATTTAGTTTTGTTTTAGCTGGAAGCTGGCACTAGCTAAGTTGCTTAGCCACCCAAATAAGTGCTTAGTTGGGAATTCAGCCAGAAATGGCTTAAAGCATAATGGAAAGTTATTGAAAGAGCATTTTGGTGTTAAAGTGTATTCCGGGGGCGTAACTCCACGATAAGAAGACTACACACAAAAGTTGACTCACTCATCGAATGGTTATCAATGAGCAAGAGTATTAATGGGTGTGTTTGTGTGTGTGGGTATGTGTGTGATTGTGTCTGCTAGTGTTGTGCATATCAGAGACGTCAGATTGCTTGGCCGATGGTTATTAGATAACATATCACTTCCCGGTTAAACAGTATTCACTCGCTTTACAGATCACAACGAAAGACAACAAGCCTCAGCAGCAGCAACAGCAGCAAGTCATCAATTAATTTAATCAAAATCTATAACTCAAATTCAATGAACAAATAAATTTGCGCGCTCAACAAGCCAGTAAATCGATCAATAAAATCAAATATCATAAAAGAGAACAAAAAAAAAACAAATCTAACAAAGCAATATAATAATAACAACTATCAGTTAGTGTGAGAGAAGAAAAGAGCGAGCGTGTAAGAGAGCGAAAGCAGGAATCAAAGCGGTTGCAGCTTCTGGCAACGCTCAACAGACCGGTTAAAAAGGGAGTGTGAGCAAGCAGTTGCACATCTGGCAACGCTTGGACGTGCTCTTTTAAACTGTAACGGTTATTCGACGCGTTTTACTCACGCCAAACCGGATAGATAGACAAAGAGAGAGGGAGAGAACAAAACCCTACTAAAGTAAGAGAGCCAGAGCGAGAAGGAGAGCGCACACAGACCGCAGCCATGGGAAACTCATCGTCACACACGCACGAACCACTCGAGCGCGGCTTCACACGCGGAAAATTCGGCGATGTTAAGAATGGGGTAGGTTACAACGAGGGTTGATCGATCGAACGTTGGACAAAAGCCCAAGCACTTGTTTCTCTTAACCAATTTGTGTTGACCAACTGACGTTATTTAATTAACACAATTAATTAATATCTATAAATTTAATTGCCACCCACAGAAATCAGCCTCGTTTCGGTTTAGCAAAAAGTCTCCTAAGAAAATGGATCGATTGCGACGCTCGTTTCGTGATTCGTTTCGTCGTCGCAAGGATCGTGTGCCCGAGTCTTCGAAGCCACATCAATGGCAGGCGGATGAGGAAGCAGTGCGCTCTGCCACCTGCTCGTTTGCCGTAAAGTATCTGGGCTGCGTCGAGGTCTTCGAGTCACGCGGCATGCAGGTCTGCGAAGAGGCGCTCAAGGTGTTAAGGGTGAGTCTCCTAAAGGTTAAGACAGTTTTCAATTATTCTTTCTTAACTAACTCCGTTCTCCATCCCTTTCTATAGCAATCCCGGCGTCGTCCAGTGCGTGGCCTACTCCACGTGAGCGGCGATGGACTCCGTGTGGTGGACGATGAGACAAAGGGTCTGATTGTGGATCAGACCATCGAGAAGGTCAGTTTCTGTGCGCCAGATCGCAATCACGAGCGCGGCTTCAGCTACATCTGCCGCGATGGCACCACAAGACGTTGGATGTGTCATGGATTTTTGGCCTGCAAGGATTCCGGCGAACGATTGTCCCATGCCGTGGGCTGTGCTTTTGCCGTGTGCCTGGAGCGTAAGCAGCGCAGAGATAAGGAGTGTGGAGTCACAATGACTTTTGACACAAAGAACTCGACATTCACTCGCACTGGATCGTTCCGTCAGCAGACGTTGACCGAGAGATTGGCCATTGCCACCGTGGGCAGCAATGAGCGCTGTGTGGATGGTCCAGTGCTGCCAGGACCGCCGGCTGCCACCGTAAAGCCGTTCAATCCGTTCGCCATCGAGCGGCCACATGCCACTCCAAATATGCTGGAGCGCCAGGGCTCCTTCCGGCTGAGCACCATTGGCAGCCAGTCGCCATTCAAGCGCCAGATGTCGCTGCGCGTTAATGATCTTCCGTCCAATGCGGATCGGCAGAAGGCCTTCCTTGCCGCTGCCCAAGGCAATCCGCATTCACATCCACACTCCATGCACACACCGCTGAGGAGTGTTTCGCCTATTGCGGAGGTGTCGCCGGCCAAGTCAGGCCAGGATCATGCCGCCATGGAGGCCGCGGACACTGTCAGTCAGTTGTGCCAGGAGCTCAGTCAGGGCCTGTCGCTGCTCAGCCAGACGGATACACTGCTTGCCGCTGGAGACGATCTGAATTTCAACAACAACCGCAGCGTGAATCAGAACATCATTGCCGCCGAGAAGCAGCAGCAGGTAATCTCCTATAGCGCCAGTGGCAGTGGCAGCGGCAGTGGTAGCGCTAGTGGCAGTGGCACGCCCACCGCTCAAGTGACGCCTCGCGTGGCATCGCTGCCCTCACCTACTCGGCACTCGGCAATGTCTGTGGATTCCAACGAGCTGCCCAATGCGGAACAGTGGTTGGGTCAAGTGGTGCGCAGTACCTCACCAGCCGCTCCCCTCAAGCGGCCCAGTTACTTGGGCAACGTGGGGCGTGCACAGACAATAGCGGCGAGTGCCAGTGCTGGCACAGCTGATCCCGATCCCTTCGATGCCGAGTGGGCGGCCAATGTGGCGGCGGCGAAGAAAATGTCACCAGATCTGCCAGGAAATGGAATCGGCAGCGGTAACATGAACAGGCACAGCACGAATCCGTTTATCTCACCGCCAAAGGCGCCAGCGCAAACATTCCAGGTGCAACTGTAGACTTTCTCAAGTGTGGAGGAATCAGGGGAAGGGAATGGGGCTGGGACTGGGACTGGGGCAGGGGCGGTCCAAAGTGTGGTTCACTTGAAAAACGTAACTTAGTGTAATGGGGCAGCCAGCGCAGAGATCGAGATAGTTAGTCTAAAGATACAAGTATATATATACACCATAATATATATATAACTGTATTAACATATATAGAACAAGGAGAATTCCGTATACTTAACGCAAACATTAAGTGTTGAATTGAATATGCATAAAATATAAATATAAAACGAAGCAGTATATAAACGGTACTTACCGTTACGCTACGCATAAACTACAGTTAACTATGCAAATAAGCAAAATATACACACACACCTACACACACACACACACATACGCTTGCTAGGAATTTGCACTGCTTATGCACGCAAACACAAACGCACTGCAAGACCTGCGAGTACTGCTTGTCCAATGCAACAAGCAGTTCGACTACTGCTTGCCAACTGCTGCTTGCCAGTGTGAGAGCAAGCAACACGCCAAATTTGACCAAGCTACCGATTTTACCCGCCAGACTTCAGATCTTCAGATTTAATTAATCCAGCGACATCACTTGTACTTTACAGCATCTAATATATAAGCATGCACACCTGCCGCGTAACACTATGATTTCAACACCTGTCTCTACCTTATCTACTTATCATAAAAAATATGTACATACAATTATATCATTATATATATTTGAATGCAGACTTCCACAACTTGTTGATCAATCCCAAACAAAAAGAAAAGAAATACTTAACCATACAGTGTGTGTACGTATGTATGTACCCACCCTACTACTACTACCTACAATACTATATATCATATAATATACAATATTTGATGTCTAGGACCAATATTTTGTCTGTCACATTTTTTATTTGATTTATGTCAATTTGATTAATTTAATTTAATTTTAAATTTGTACAAAATGTATTATACTTAAATTTTAATCATAATTTAACGAAAATAAACTTCAAGTTAATTCGAAAACAATTTCAATTAATTATATTCAATAAAACAATGCAAACCACGTATATATATTTAAACAAATATATTAATAAATAATTTACTTAAAATGAAGTACGTGTTCAAGTTTTATTTTATTTAATTTAATTATTTTCTTATTTACCTACAGACCAAATTACGATACTTGATCGCTTTAAAGGCACGAAGATTCATTATTCGAACAATATATGTATATTTATGAACATATAGAAGTTTTCTAGATAGCATCGTTATAAAAATTTCATCTTAAGATTGATCATCACCAAATCTTGTTAAATTTCATGTCTGCAAAGGCTATAAACAATTTCAGTCATTTCCATTTGACCTTTATCAACTGTTCTACCAAATTGATATTAAAATATATAAAAATTAAGAAATATATAGAAACATTGAATATCCCATATACTTGGTACCTAAGAACTAGCAAAAATGTAGCCGAACTATGTGTTTCTAATAACAAAATATAGGAATATTTTTTGAAACTCTAACTTCACTTTACTAAAACAAATGTTCCAAGTTCTAGAATTGAAGGCATTGCAAATATTTAGTTTTTTTGTTCAATAATTGCGTTCATTTCTTCTATGTAAAGTGAATATATGAATGCACTCAATGGACCACTTAAATAACAGGTTTTCTGAGAGGTCTCATATTTCTGAAAAACTTAACGCTTTTGTTTAATTTGTCTAAAAGTTTTGGTTTCTAATTTTTATTGAAAAATTAAATTTTTCTTCAACCTTTTTATACACGAAATTTTCTAAATATGTATTTACATGAGCACTTTTTAAAGATATACTATACATATATATATATGATATAAAACGAACATAAAAATCAAATTGCTTAGGCCCACAGCATTTTTGCGATGGTATTATATATTATACATAACAAATATTGAAGTTATCATACAAAATATTTACATTGGAATGGCAACTTGCATTCTAAATGCAAGAATAAGTTATAAATGAATTTGAAATGTTTTCCACATTAAGAAAATTATAATGAAAATGAAAAATATGCATATCGTTTCGATTGACGTTTAGTAAAATTTAAAATAGTGGATCAAATTAATGCATGTGTACGGCAAAATCGAAAATCATGTCCATGCGGGTGCATAAAATATTTGTGAAATATGTAGCATTAATTCGAGCGTTAAATAAATTAAATTGAGCAAAACAAACCGTTTCTACTGATTCAATTGTCTTAGACGCTACTGTTTAAATTCGCACTGCTTGCAGTTACACGAGAAACTGCTTGCTGTCTGAAAGCAGTGCTTAGTAAGCTTGAATGAAAAGAAAGTACATTTAGTACATGTTTTTTTTTCTTTTGTTTTACATTATTATTTTGTCAGCGTTATTAGGTCAAAAACACTCAATCCTCCCCATTGTCATTGGTCATTTGGTTTCATAGCTTAAAGATCTCCCTAAAGGATCGTCAACAGCCACAGCAATAGGAGCATTGCAGATATGCGGGCGTACAGGGTGACACACACATCTCAACGCAGCAGGCTTTGCAACAGGGTCCGCCACAGGGAGGTCCACAGAAAGCGCACCAACCAGCCGGTCCACAGCACATTTTCTAAAAAACATTTGTTTTAAACCAGTTTAAAAATAAAGTAAATATTTATAATACTTTAGAATGAGTTTTGCTTGTTGATTAAAATTCGTAAATATAGTGAAATATTTGCAGCAATTTAGAAATTCCCTCAACAGAATAGAAATAGTAAATTCTCAACCTTAAAAAAACGTGCAATTGCAATTTGGAAAAATGAGAACAAAATAATAATGTAAACTTTTTTTTTTAACACTGTGCACTATACAAATTTCAAACTCAGAATGAGGACTTCAACATGTTGAGCCCCAAGCTTGTTGGCAAAAGTTTTCCAGGGCCTACTTAGAGTAACAAATTTTAAACAAAATTTATGTCAGACCTTTCTTTGTTGGACCTGATGAAGATCAACATGCTCTATGTAAAACAGGTTTCCTCTCAATTATTTCCATTTTACAAAAATTTTGATTCTTTTTTAATGCAAAAGGTAATTACAATACTAAACTAAATTCTGAAGATATTATGGTTAACATTTAGGTATATTTTTTAATTAATTTTATTTATATGATCAATTTATAGACTATTGTTTAACTGTGTGTATGTGAACGGTGGATCCATGATAATTTCTAAACTAAATCTGTATGCCTGTGATGGCACAATAGATCATCACAGTTCGCCGAATGCCACAAGCTATGTAGTGCTTCATGAAATTGGTAAAACCCTTCAACGACATGTTGATAGGGGTTGTGGCGCTGTGGAAGGCAATGAAGATTAAAATCGTAAATCTTTTAATGGGATTTTAAGCAAAACTCACCAAACTGGCTGATCAGGGAAAAGTTTTAAATAATAACAATAAATTGAGATTACAGATTTAAAAAAGTACGGAGAAGCAAAGCCTATTGATCTGAATTGAAACTCGATTAAAATTTAAGCTGCACTTGAAACTAGACTCCAGTTTCTGTAATCCAACTGTGTAGCTGCCTCGTATTCCTGTATGAGATACTCAACGGTGTCGCGCGCCAAGTCCAGTTCGCTAAGATCGTCCTGGAACATGGGTTCACGTTTGAACTGATCCAAAAAGGCATTACGTTTCTTTAGCTTGTCGTACTGGGCGAGAGCCCGATTGAAGAGTGCACTAATCCCAGTGTTATTGGCCATCATCAGACCGGATACTTTATGAGAAGACTGCACATAGGGTGAACTACGAGACAGAGCTACCTGTATGCTGGCCGGGCCCCAGGGTATAAACTGTGCCAGCTTGCGCTCTCTTATGCGCTGCAGGGACTTGTGCACCTGCGTGGGATCCACCTCGCCCTGGATTATGTTCAGTATGGAGATGTAGCAGTGTCGCTTATCGGCGGTCGATGAAACCATCATGTTCTTGGGCTGCAACAGGCGTCGCATCACATCTAATACGGTCGTTTTGCGCACATTGGTCTTTGTCTGGAGAGGTATGCATTTATAATGGTGCCCACTAGTATATTAAAGGACTCACCTCATGATCTGTGATCAAAGGCGTATATCCAGTCATCAGGAAGTGTAGATTTGGTGTGGGAATCAACGGTGCAGTCAGTCCAATCAGATTGTTGTTCATATACGAGGGGTATCTCAAGGTGCTGGTGCTCACACTCATGATGGTGGACACCAGATTGTTGATCTGCGTAAACGTGGGCGTTTGTATATGCAGACGCTCGGTAGCAATGCGATTCAAGGCCGTATTGTCCAGCACAACGACGCTATCTGCACATTTGGTAAGCCTCTTTAGGGTCAGTATGGAGTTGTAGGGTTGCACAACCACGTCACTGATCTCGTCCTGATTGGGGAACACGCTGTACGTTTGTATAAGCTTCTTGGGGAATCGATCCGACAGGCGTTCCAGCAGATAGGAGCCCATGCCAGAGCCAGTGCCTCCAGCTATGGAATGACAGAGTACAAATCCTTCCAAAGAATCGCTGCCATCCGCCTCGCGATCAATTATATCGAACACTTCCTCCTGCACCTTTTCACCCTGGCTAAACCCCGAGGCCCAGTTATTGCCAGCTCCACCTCCATGCTTAGACAGGTACACATTCTCCGGGTTATAGAGCTAGAAGAGAAGTATCTTTTAGTCTATGCTGTCACTCTATCGATCTCCTACCTTGGCATATGGGGAACTCATGATGTTGTGGATTACTCGAGGCTCCAAATCAATAAGTACTGCACGGGGTATATAATGGTTGTCGTCTGCCTGGTAGAAGAACACATCTTTGCGGTCGTGTCCGTCCGTCGCAAAGTCCTCGAGAACGCCTTCGGGGGAAATGCCGTGCTCCAGGCACAGGCGCTTCCAAAACTCAAAGCCAACTGCAAATACGGTAATGAGTAGTGTCCTAGGTTTAAAACTAGCTAATTTACTAACTTTGATTGCCGCATTGGCCCAATTGAAGCGTAATTATTTCACTTGGCATCTTTGTGCGCTTTAATCTTTTTTACTTTGTGCATAAACTTGAAGGTAACGGTGCTGTTCGCCATTTCTAAACGCACTAGAGATGCGCAATAATTGTATTGCTGAAACTTGTCACGAGGTATTAAAATTATGTATTGTAGTATTATATATATGAGTATTTATCATTATAAATATTTATTATATATTATAAACTCCCTCAAGTACTCAACTTTGCTTGCGGTTTAAAATTCGATTAGCCTGCAATCGATAAAGGAATGGTTATGCGTGCGATATTTTTTTATCGTTGCGATAACAGAGTATTTTTAACAGCTGTTGGCCGCGTTGCCAACTCATCGACAGTATTTATTGATTTCCCGAGCGGCTTCGTTGGATTTGCTGCAATGCAGGCAAAACGAATTTTGTTTTTTCAAATAAGTAAGTAAAAATAAACATGCTGCGCCAGGAGAACTTGGCGGCTAACTTCTGCGGCCTGCTCGCCACCCAGGGCTACAAAGGTAAGTGCTCAAGACTGCTTACCAATTGAATTAAATTAAATATTTTTTGGTGCTGCAGAGAAGGCCAATGAGTGGAGAATTCTGGGGCAGGAGCAAGACGGTTCACTTCTCACATCGTGGATTTTCGAGTACTTGGACGAGTCTGACAAGCAGGAGACTTGCATGGGACACTTTCATGCCACAAAAAAGCAACTGCGAGTGTTGTGGACTCTGCCAGGTTGCGTGGAAATAATCCAGGCGAGCATCAACAGCAGTATTACTTTGCTCTCATATGTGACCAAGACAAAAGAAAAGCTGTATGAGGCTTTCATTGTGGAGGTGCGCAGCAGCGAGGGAGGCACTCCCACACCCCTTAATTCAGAACCCTCCCTAAGACAGATAATGACTCAATTTTTATGGCGTGTGGAGAGCGCCACACGCACCTGCTGGCAGGACAAGCTGTTGGTACTCACCCACGAGGACTGTGAGTGATTATAGGGCTTGCTAAAGACCGTTAACATATGTGAACTTCCTTGCAGCCATCAAACAGTATAGTTGCACCGTCAAGCAGAGCTCCACAACAACACAAACGGGCAGTGCTGAGGGCAGTGCTTGGCACTTGGACACGAGCATCTTGACTCATGAGACGCTGGCCAAGAACTTCAGCTGGGCCCAGTGGGATGCCGAGTGTCAGGCTCTTTACTACATACACCTGAAGCCCAAGGCAGTTAGTCTTAGTTTGCTGGATGAGCGGGACCAGACTGGGGAGCAGTCAGCGCCCACTCTGAGTCCTACATTGTCCGCCTTTCAGTTCAACGAGAAGCAGCCCACGGAAACAGTGGTTAGCATAAAGAACTCAAGTCTACAGGAAAACTTTCTATAAGATGATTTCTTCTTTCAGCTCAACATTCCACTAAATCTGCCCAAACTCCCCACAAATGCTGCAGAGGACTCACCCAGTTATGACGATGATGCAGTGCCTCTGCGTGTGCACGACAGCTCACTAAATCTTGTCATATTGGCCGACAGCTCGGGCATGTTCTTTGTGTGCCATTATTATCTGTATCAACCCATGCAGCCACAACATGCGCAGGATTCCTCGAAGCCACAGCAGCAACAGGATGTGCACTTTGCCTACTCCGTGTCGCTGCTGCATCACGGCTGTGTGGTGCACTGCGTCATGCCGGGTGTGCCTTGGCAAAAGGCACGTCTACTGCGTCCCACCTTTGCAATGCAGGGATCGCATCATTTACTCGTTTCCTCGGCGTTCTTTGTACATCTCTTAGACGTGGGATTGCAGCACGAGCCCAGCTGTCATATTGTGTGTCCAGCAGTAAATAATCGCGGTCCAGACGTGACACACCTTGTACCGCTGCGCAAATGGGGCGCATTGGCCTACAATGCCGCCACCCTAGATCTGGTCTCGTTGCATGTGCCCCGAGCTCATCTCATCGAGACTTTCCGTAATGACAACTCGCTGGATAACAGGATTAGCATCATACACTACTTTCTCATACATTCCACGGACATGGATGTGCTTGCCGAGCTACTAAGTAGTATTTTGGAGCGTCCCCTGTCCCTGGACACGGTGGCTCTGCTCAAGGAGGCGCTCATCGCTGGAAGCTACGCAGCTGCTGTGCGTGGGCTGCCCGAGGAGGCGAAGCCGCTACTTCGACTGCTCCCGCTGACCACGGCGGTAACTACACGTCCGATTCAGGCGCGAGTAGCGGACATTAGTGTGGGACTCTCACATGAATCCTTGCACAATACCAGCATGATGCTGTTGTCCCCACAGCAACGACTCTCGCCATACCGTACAGACATCTGGACACGCTTGTGGGAGCTACTTAATGAGTCTGCCAAGCAAGAGCAGCCACGTTTCACCGCTGAACAGGTGACGGAGAAACTAATCTTTAGCCTGGCTTGCTACCAGCCGGAGGCATTGTCGCCCTGCACCACACCCATGACACCGGATACAGGCAGCGGTGGTGGCTTCGGAGACTACAGCAGCGGCAGCGCCTTTCCCTTCAGCAACGAGGTGTTGCCCTTCATCGAGCAGGAGGGTTGCACGGCCAGCAAACAGGAGCATGTCATCTCAGTGGTGGGTTGAATATCTGGTGAAGTGTTTTCCATGCAGACTCATAACTGATTCTCTTTTTGCAGTATTTGCGTGAGCTGAGCGTACATCTGGTTAAGCACTCCTCCAAGCCGCATTCCGGCTTTCGTTGGCTTAAGGAAACTTTCTTTGAGCGCTCACAGGCCCCTGCGCATGTCCACGCGGTGGCCTCACAGTTTGTGTCCGCTCAGCTGGAGCTGTCACGTGCACTCTGCTCGCTGGTTTGTCGTGCTGCCGGCTTGGATGCACGTTTGGAGACGCTGCGTGGCTTTCAGCTAATGTGAGTTGGAACTGGGCCGTTATGCGTAATAAATGTTCTAATGTTTTGGATTATTTCTAGTGATCAGATGTCCAACAATCAGCAGCACTCGCTGTTTCTGATCTTGGAACGCTATTGCCTGGCTGTGGAGACCATTGCATTCCCCCTGCCCGAAGGGTTTTCCTCCTTCTTCACCTACCTGGGTTATCGTGCCCTGGACTACGACATGTTCTTGCAGTACGTGGAAAATCATGTATTCGAGCTGCAAGTGGATGTCATGAAGAGCATTGTCTACGGTTGGTGGACTTTAAATTTAAACCCAAGAAAATTTAACAATTTATTTCTTTTTAGACATTGAGGACTCTCCTTTGGGCACTGAGCGCAAACTCTCCCTGCTCTCCGCTCTGCCCAAGCAGCGTGCACAGCGTCTGCTCAAGTGCTGGCAGCATCCAGAGAGTCTTATGATACGTGGACGCGAACACGCCGCTAATATTCTGTCGGGTCAGCATCAGGAGGGGCCGCCAAGACGCGGTTCTGGCCACGTTAACCAATCCCGCATGCAAGCCCGAAGCGGTAAGGCTAGATTAAGAAAAAAGGATAAAGTTTGGTTATTATTTTATTTTATTTTACTTTCATATTAATTTTCATTTCCATCTAAGCACTGGGAAAACCAACGGTTGTGTGTAATTCGTTGCTTTTGGTTTTCCTAGTTGTTATTTTAACCACAGCAGCTTTAAGCATTTTACGCTTTGTTTGCATGCAACGATCATCATCATGGTGATCAGGAATTCTAAACTATGCAATATCAAGCTTGGTAAGCTGCGTTTTCGGTGTTTTATTTGTTGTTTTGGTTTTCATGCCGTCGTTGTCTTTCATCTTGTCCAGATTTGTTTACAGTATACATAAATATAGTTATTCTAAAGGTTTTTCCTTACTTTTTTTTAGATCTAACGGCGGAAACCTTGTCCCCATTGAATTCCTTTCTCGATCTGCTAACGGCTAAGGCGAGTCTCAACGAATTGGATTATAATTTGTTAATCGAAGCGACGCTTAGCTCCATGGATCAGCTAAAAGTCGACGACTAGTTCAGTAATTAGTTAATTAAACGTGTTTCAGTCCTCCATGTCCAGTGTAATTGTATTATTTATAGTGTGTGCAGTACTAACTTGAGTGTCAAATGTCTTAAAATAGATTTAAGCAAGTTTATGTTATGTTGTGTATATAGTTTGCTTAGTCTTTGTGTCTAAATTAATGCCAAAATAATAAATTATACCGAGACATAATAATGTGATTTTTTTTAATATTAAAATAATACAGGATATTTACTAGTAAAAGTATTTGTATTTAAGCTAAGAAAAAGTGTCCGAAATTCCGATCTGTGCGTTGTGGATCGTATTTCCGTGCCACATATTCCCAATTTGCTTCCCCTCTTTAGTAGTAATTGTTATACTGTCCTACTTAGTTTATAAAACTAACAACAGAGGGCGCATCAGCAGCGACAGCCTACTTAACAGTGCTTTAACAGTGGCAGCTGCACCTCATAGTTATAATAAATAAAATTAAGTTGTTAATAAAATTTTGATAAGGAAGCAAATACATATAAAGTTATTAGTTTAATATTTAAAAAGTAGACATAAGTAAACAAAAGTTTTAAAACATAACAGTTGTTAAACAGCAGCATTACAGCTGCTTAACAGTTTAAAAAAAACAGCTGTTTAACAGCAATGCAGTCCACACAGTCCACAACAACAGCAACAGTCGTTTGGGTGGATGTTATGCTATGCTAGCGTTAGCAGCGCATGCACTTAACAGGGGGCTGTTAGAAAAGTATCTTTGAGATACTTTTGCATTTAGCATTGTTTTGTTTATCCAGTTGACAGTTTGTGGAAAATCGTCACGGTGCGCGCATCAACGAAAATTCGTTGCGGAAAAATCGAAGGAGCAAAGTACAAGAAGAAGAACAAAAAAGCCCAACGGGACAAATTAGTCTTTTTGGTGTCTGGGTTGCGTTTGCTCGGTACTCGGTGCTTTTGGGCTCTTCAGACTTGCAACTGTAGATTTACTTAGCGTAGCGCAGCGAATCGAAATCATTTCCAATTGGAATATGCGCGTCTGAATCAAAAATATAAAAGGCAAAAATGCCAAATGCACTGTGAATTAATTCAAAGCAAAATGCGCGCCATTTGATTAAAATTCAAATTTTCAAAATTTCCATACAAGAGTGAAACAGTGTTAAAAATAAATAGAAAGAGTAGAAGATAAAACAACTCTATTTAAAAAATTCAAATTTATCAAATATTTAAAACAATTAATTAAACTTGTGCTAAACACAATGGAGAAGAACTTTAGAGGCATCTTCACAATCGGATTATTTCTGGCGCTACTCAGCAGCGGACAGACACATTTGAATATATTTCTGAATTTGCACGAGGTGTTGAGACTAATCGGTAAGTGGCCCCTCCACACACACACGCACACCCCCCCACAAATGGGTGAATAATTTATTATGTGAATAATGAATCAATATCAATTAGTTGCCATCATTAGGCTTCTTTTATGCAGAGTTTAAAACCAAAATGAAATTTGATTTGAGCTTCTTTTCTCTCTGCGTGTAATGAGAATTTAAAGCGCCACAACTTGAATTTAAGACTGTCTGATTAAATTATGTATTTGTGTGCGATTAAGTGTAATTTATTTATAAATAGTTAATTAACTATTGATAGTCAGTGTTAGTCAGTTTAATTACAGTAAGTAAATATGAAATTGGCTTTAAGTCAGCTTAGCTGGGCTAATAAGTTTATGAGGTTTACTACCTCATTGCAGATATTTTTATTGGTCGACTTCAAATCGAAATTGCAGTTTTAATAAGCAGAAATAAAATTGTAAAAATTGTTTATAAAACCAATTAAATTTTTATATCATTTATTCTGTGCTTATGTCAATAATAACTATGGCTTTATAGCAGACAATAACTCTGAAGTCTTAACGTGCAGGGGATTACTGTGGTACAGTGAACTCTTTGTTAATGAGCACTTAATTGCATAAATTTACGCAGTTATTTTTATAGAAGCTGCAAACTTTGAATTGCAAATTCAATTTAAGTAGAGTCATAAATATTTATTTAATTTATAGAAACATAAATTAGTTTTTAATTTTATTTAATTGGAAATTATATAATATTTGTGGTCTATTTATTTTGCTTGTTTACTTAAATTTATTTACTCATATTTGGCATGGAATTATAACTCAATTAAGAGTCTATTTTAATATTTTTATTTTAATAATATAGTTTTTCTATCATGTGAAGCTCGTGTTAGCTTAAAGCCTTTAATATTTTTGTTCACCAACTTTATAGTTTATTAAATAAATAATTTTATGGATTGGTTAAATTTAATACTTGTGTTTAAACATAAATAAATCAACATTTCATTAGGCTATTTATCTGGCCCAAATGTGAGCCCGTATCAGCCTCACAAACTTCGTCGCCGAATCATAAAAAAAAGCAAAGTGTTTTACGAGGTGAAGCCAAAAAACTGAAACCCTTTGCTGTAGGGGCGGGAGGAATTGGGGTGGGGAAATGTATAAAAAAATAAATCTATGTTGAATGCCATAAAACACATGCAAAGTGCTTGCCACTGTTGGTTGCAAGCACTGAAGTGTTTGCTCTGCGTCTGTGTCTCAGTCTGAACGTGGCAGATACGGGAACAAAAAATTATCTGAAATTATGTTGTAAAATTTACAACTCTCAGTGATTGATGGACACAGCGAGTGTTGAGGGTACAGTACGGGGGTAGGGGTAGTAGAAAGTGTTCTAAACGCGTCACATGTGAATAACTAAGTCAATATTTGGACTAGTTTCGACTGCTAATCAGGCGCTTATCTGCTGGCTATCAATACACTCGATACACCCGATACACTACTTCTCGTAATTCATGTCTGGCTTGGAGTTTTGTTTTGCTACCACTCTCTCCCTCTACCCTTCGGCTCTTGCTCTACCTTTGCTTATCGGAGCGCCGGGGTATCAATCAGTGTAGAGGTGATCCATCAAAGAAGCAGTGAAATTTATTAGTTGTGTCAGCCGCGTGTCAGACAACATCAGAAGTTAAAGCCATTAATCGCTGGGCTGTTGCATTGTGCTGGTTTTTACTGTACCAATTTGCGCTGCAATTGCAACTTGTTTCAATGATGAGTGAATGGTCTTTTCCCACCTCCCTACTTGTCTCCCCCTTCAATTATCCAGCGTTGACAGCAGGTTGCATGCCTGACCTACTTTTTGGCTACCTTTTCGGGCAGCCCTCTCTCTGGCTCTCTCTCTCTCTCTCTCTTTCTAGTAGGTGTCATTTTTTAGCGGTTTGTTCAAAAGCTTGACTCCAAACTATATCCCTCTCTCTCTCTTTCTCTCCCCTTGTCGCTCGATCTCCCTCTATTTGACCTGCCTTTGTGTGCATGCGTGTACATCAATTAAATTGTCAGACCACAGAAAAATACAAAAAGAAAAAAAATCTAGTGACAACATTGCTGTAACTCTTGCATTTGCCGCTCGTTAGGTTACTCTGCTGGAATGAGTGGGCGGGGTAGTGGGACGGTGGTAGGGGTGACCGCACAGCAGAATTTTAGCCCACTCTGAAGTGGGCCAAAAGGACGCTGCAAATTGCAGTACACTGGCCGAAAAAGATAGCATACTATGCATCGCATGCGTAGAAAGCATGTCAGGGACTGAGACACAGCACAGCTCGTTAGCTGAATGAGTGTTAAGTGAGAATCCTTAATGGGTTTCCAGTCAAAACGAGACGGAGACAAACTAGAGCGTGCAAAGCAGTTGAAAGTTCGGTAAGAACTGTCTTAAGTGTATGAGAAACATGGGAAAATTTATAATATAGTAGCCGCATATAAGGCATTATTCATAGTCTAGGAATAAAGCACATAAAAGTAAAGAAAAAATGGAAAATTAAGTTGAAAAAGCCAAGTAAATCATGAGTTATAAAAAGGTGGCAAGGCTAAAAACAAAAATTTGCTAAAGATGAGTATTAAGATTGTAATCTATAACCTACCGAAGGTTTAGACACCGTGAATGTGAAGGTTTTAGAAGTATTATAAAGCAGGGTGGCAACGCCAAGAAATATATTTATGTCTATGGTTTAAAAATGTATGGCAATCAGTTCTTGTAGAGGTAACAGTTAAGCTACAATCAGTTTATTAAAGAGAGATGAGCATACCGTGTAGTAGTTAATCAGGTGGCAACGCTAAATTTCATAAACTTATAGTTAAGCTACGTTCTTAATGACAACTAAATAGCTATTGTATAAGGGGAAGTACAACAAGTGTCTGCCAAACTCAGAATTTCAATCAGCTGGCAACGCTCACACTTTACTCAGTCACAAGTGGCAGCACTGTCTAATATACTCGGTAATTATTCCCTTAAAACATCAGATAACTGCCAACGAACATTTCCGATAACTTATCAACCTCCAGTTAACTTTAACCTGAGGATAAAAAACTTACCCTCCCGAGCTCAACTCAGTTAATAAACCCAGCAGATTGCTGACTCCTGCAGCTGATTACGCTGCTTTTGATCCTTCAACACGTTCGAGGTGACCGAAAAAAACGCCAAGTCATGACCGATGTACTATATCAAGTGTAACGGCAATCCTAACCCATCCAATACCCAACTCAAAGCCCAGTTGTAGAGTGAAGGAAGCGATTGACACTTTCAACTAGGCAAAAACAGCACCAGAGACACAAAGGGCCAAAAGATTTATGCCAGAAAATTGTTGCCAACTCACGTTTGGCTAATAAAAGAGCAACATTTGGCTAAAAATACACGCCAAAGCCGTTATTTTGCCAAGTAATGTGAACTCAATTAGTGTTAGGGGAATAAAATAAAATTATTGAGATAATAATAATAATAGAGGAAAATCCTTTTTAAGTCCACAAGTTTTTGGCTCAGAAAATGCGCAATGTGCGTGGCGAATTTTGGGTCGAGACGCCGGAATAATTAATTAAATAGATGATGAAGGGAAAATCTGTGGAAATTGTAGGCATTAGAAGCATTGCGTTGAGTTGCGCTTCGTGCTGCTGCCAAGTTGACAACAACATTATAAACAAGTTTATGCCGCATGCAGCTTACTCTTGCCACATTTTTGGCTGCACAGTGCGTAATTGGCAAATGAATGAGATGACTACGATGGAGACGCAGACGATGACATAGACACAACGTTTGGAGAATGACGTGGCAGTAGAGAAACATGTACGAGTGGCATGCAACATGAAGTGAAATCTCAGTTGCATTTCAATGCGCTTAATTACGAGGGTGGTTCGACGGGGTTCACTGCATGCCAGCAGACCACGCACTTGCCAGCTGTATCTTTCCTCCCTCCCTCTCTCTGTTTGTTACTGCCACTTACTGCTCTTGGTGACACACGTGTCAGCGTCAACATTCAGAGGAGGAAGTCGGAGCAAAAAAAAACACACACACTCACAGTCCTTGCACCTCCTGGCTCTCCTGCTGTATTGCAAGTCATTGGCCCTTCATTGCATAAACAGTTTACACTTCGACAAACGGTCATGGCTTGACGGCCACGCCCAGCGATTTGTTGCCCACCTCCCACCAAACTCATTGCATGCAACAGTGACAACAAGTGACGCCCACTTGCGTTTAATTAAATCGCTAAATGCTTTAGCGCATGTTGTTGTTTTTGTTGCTGCTCTGACGTGTGACAACAACAACAACAACCACAGCAAATATGTGTATTAACAACAATTGTTAGTCATAAACATAATTACACCTATTGTTGATCTGCGTTTTACAGCGAAAGTTCTAATTAAGCTGAAAATTTATTGCGCCAAAACTAACAAATTAATTGAGCGGAAATTTTGGAAAGTCTAAAATTCAAAAAGTTGGAAAAACCTTTTGAAAAACAAATAGTACAATATGTTTTTAGTTTATTATAATTTGACATGAATTTAACAAATGCTGTGCTCATTTTTTTAATAAAACTACTTAATTTGTTGGAGTGCACATATTATTTTTCTCTTTATGGCACTGTATTTTTTACTTGTAATAATTAAAAATGTTAAACAATCAACTTACTGAAAATCTGTATAATTTTTGATTATTTTGCTACCCATTTTATACTAAATATACATTGAAAGCTCTACTCGCGGACAGCTCAATCAGGCGGACAAATTTTACAGTCCTAAGAGCATGATTTTCATACAAAATTCGTTCCCTTAGGCGAACATCTCCGTTATGCGGACAAAAATAGTGGAACCGTGGCTGTCCGGCCAAGAAGCTTTCATTGTATTTTTAAAACTCGACTGAATATTATACAAAGTAGAACAGTAAATGCTTCCAAACTTATTTTAATATTAAAGTTAACTTTATGTATCTGAAGCTTAACACCAATAATGTAAATTTCTACTAAGATTTTTAAGGCTTCTGTTTTCAAATTCAACAAATTGATTATGCTTAAACTTGAAATAATTTTGTGGGCTGCTAAACACTATTTGAGCAGAAAAGTAGCCAGCCTTTGTTTTTATTACTTTCTACAAGAAATAGCATTTATTATACACATCTAAAATTATGAAATATCTGCATTTGCTTATCACTTGACCGAAAATGTATGCACATTTAAAGCATACTTGAGGAATGAATGAATGAATGGGTTTCAGCACGCACTCATTCACATACTACTATTCATTTGTATTCGTATTCGTTGGCGTATGCAGATACTGACCCCTTGAGGCAAAAGAACTGAGAATTTCGTTGCATGCCACATACTGTACATATGGCAAATGGTATGTGGTGTGTGGGGGTGTGTGCCACCCTCTGGAGGCAACTGCTCCCATATCTCAAGTGGCAATCCCCGAGACTCGTTATCAAATGAATTTAATCAGTTTCAATTGTTTATGTTGCAGTGGGGCAAAAGAGGGCGGCAAGTGGGCGGGGCCAGCGGTTGGGTTGCTGTCTTTTTGGCATGATTGGTGGCTCCTAGACACGAAACACGAAAAAGAAATAAAAAACGAGAACTCAAACCCTTTTTTATTTTGTTTTTTACATTTTGAATTGACTTGTGTAATTTTATTTTTATTTTCTGCACTTCTCGATGGCTCAAGTACTCGTAATTAATGGTCAGAAATTTCTCAATTTGGCTTGAAACTGACACCTACTTGACAGTGGAAAACGAGGCCTGCAAAATGCTGGCTAAATTTCCATATACTTAAGCCTAAGCGTGGGCCTAAATAAATTTATGGCCAAAAGCAAATATAATCAGCTGCCTAATACTGGAAATGGTAACTGGAAATGCCTCAATTATGTTAATGCCGCTGCCACGCAGAATAGCATAATCAAGTACACGATATTTGCATTTCGCTTGGCGTTTTGGTACAATATTCGCATTAAGGGATCTCGCTTTAAGCAAGGATGTTCAAGGATATACGCCATTTAGTGTAATTAACTTGGTGTTTGGCCAGCGCAAAAACGCTTCCCACAATGTTGAGTGATTAGCAGCGGGCAGGGTAGGGACAAGGGTAGAAGAAGCAGCGGTGAAGGGGTGGCGGAGGGTGGGAGCGTGTTAGAGTTGCAACAGCGGCTTAGTTGCAACAGAACTTTTATATAAACAAAACAACTGACGCGTGCAGCAATTGTATCTTGTGGATACATTCACTTGGCTTTAGAAAAAATACACTTAAAAAAAACTAGTAGAAAAAGACATTTCTGATTTCATTATTTCGAATTTTCGTCGGAGAAAAGTTGTGTTTCAAATGTTATTCAAATTTTAAAAGTTATGAGCTTTATAAACTTTTTAGTCGCATGACTGTTAGCTACTTTCTATTAGTTTACTCTTTTTTTGCAGTGTAGAGCAGCGATTGGCTCGCTTTCTCCGACTCTACGCTCTTTCTCTCTCATGCTCTCTGTTTCTTTTGCGGCTCAAAGTGAGAAAAGTCGCACACAACTAACGACAAACGCTGCCAGGCAACAGGGTAGCTACCTTTACGGCTAAAACAAGGACAACAAAAACACGAACAACAACAACAACAACAAAGCTACTTAATGGACCAGAAATGCGCTGTGCAAACACAGTCACAATCCCAGTCCCAAACCCAGTCCAAAGCCCAAACTCAGACCAAGAGCAAGACTCAAACTCAGACCCACAACCATCCCATTCCCAGTTGCTTCTGTGCAGTGCTGCTGCTGGTAGTGCTGCTTCTTCCCTGCCCCGCCCTTTCTCCCTCCCCCTTCTCAACTCCTCTTCTCCTGCTGCGTATGCAAACAAACGTTGCCCGGAAGCGAATTGCGAGCAGAGAGAGAGAGAGGGCAGAGAGGGAGAGTACGCACGAGTCCTGCCGCCAGCACTTGAGCACGCCGCACCGCAATGCGCCACCCCAGCCACACCCCCTAGCCGTGCTGCTGCTGCACTTCCCTTACAACACCACCACCACCATCACCAGCTTGTTGAGGGCTTCATTTGATATGGCTTTGCCCAAAAAAAGAGGGTGGACTCGGCCCTTGAGCTACTGCGTCCTACGGCGATTTCGATGATTCCTTCGCTTATTTTTTTTGGTGTGTATTTTTTATTGCCAAGCGGGTGCCCCTCCCCCTGCTCACACGCTCTCTCTATGACTCTTAATGAGCCCCTAAATTATTTTTTATTATTTTGTATTTAATGTTTTCATTGCTGTTTTTTCGACTTCTCTCTAAAAAAGAAGGGAAATGACCGAAAAAACCGACGCGTGTACGACAACCATTTGATTTGGAATTGATTGTGGAAATTAAATACTATTATACTTTTTTTTATTTTGGATTAGAGCTTACAAAGGGTTCGCTGCATCCCATAAAGGTTTCTTTGTGCTCAGTTTTGTTACAGTGTAGTTACAGTTCATTTGTGCACAGATTTGTGGGTATATAGAGCATATCGCTGTTGATATCTTCCTCCATTTCGAATTCGTCCTTCTTCAATTCGGGAAATTCGCTGCACTTTTGCTCCAGTTTAATGTCCATGGATGCTGCTGCTTCGTTACTCACCGTCATGACATTGGAGACTAGGAAATCCTCAGATTTCTGTTTGCAGCAATCAGTCTCCATGGTTATGCCGGTATTTCCGAAAAGATTGATGGGTTTCAGCAGCTTGTGCTTCTCTGTGCTTTGAGTGACCTGGTCGGCTTCTATGGTTCCCTCAGGGTTGAGTATTGGCTCTGGATTTCCATGAACCGCCTTCTGCTCGATCTGACTGATTTTCTGCTCCCTTTCGTGCTGAATTTTCTGTTCCTGCAATTGCTGCTGGCATTTTTGGAGTAAGCGCTTCTGCATCAGGCGCGTTCTGTCCACGTCTTTTTGCTGCATTCTCTGCAGCCTCTGGCGCAGCTCTTCCACTCTGGCCTGAGTCTGCTGTTCGTCCTCCAGTCGCTGCTGTTGCTGCTCCTGTTCACGTCGCTGGCGCTGCTGTCGCTCCTGATGCTGCCGCTGATACGAGGGCGCAAAGTAGTGTGTGCGCTGATACAGCGTACGGCGGTAGTAGTAGAATCCTTGGCGTTGTTGGCTGGACACGGAGACGGACCATTTGCCTGCTGGTGCCGCGTAGCGTACGATGTATTCGTCCAGACTGAGCTTTAGCAGCTCTGCGCGCGACAAACGATCAGACATGGCGTTAAATGGCTTAAATCTTATTAAATTTTTGCGCTGAATTTATTTTCTTTTTCGTGGTTATTTGAGGTGTCGTTCAAGCAAGGCATGAAAGGCCAACTTTGATGAGTAGACTTTTAAAACGGTATATCTAGCAGTGTTGGAAAAGTATGCACTGCAGATTATGTTATCTTTCAGTTAGTGCCCTAAGAAGCTGATCGCCCCAGTTCTCTGATAGTTTTGCTCCAATTTTGTGGTTCATTTCCAACTTTAAATTTATGTAAAATGTTAATTACTTTCCGCACAATTATGAGCCACACACCCACGTACTGCTTTGCTGCCCCCAAAAGTTGAAAATTCAGTCAAAGAAACACTTTCAGCCACGCCCTCCGCTACTGCCTCTCTCTGTCTTCACTTGTATGCTACAAATGCAACTTATTGGAAAATTTCACACGCCCGCAGAAGAAGACACATATTTCCAACCCTGTTGCAGCTTCCCACGCAGCCAAAGTGTTTTCCCAAAAGAAAAACAGAAGTAAAGTGAGGCGAGCGGAGGAGTAGAGAGGGTATAACTGACTGGGGGGCACACGTTCAATACAGATAAACTATCTTATAATTAAAATGTGCAGCACTTGAAGATGTTTCAATGTTTCCAAACACATTTCATGCCACATAATGAGTTATGATGAGGCGCCGCACAGTGGAACAAAAGCAATTTGCCAATTCCAAAATTGACCCACATTTGTCATGCTCTTTGATCTACACCAACTGCTCGCACAGACACTCCAATTATGCGCTAATCAAAATATCAAATGGAAATCAATCCAAACCAAAAGCCCAAAAAAACATTTCCCAGTTCCCAGTTCCCAACGGCAGAGACGCTGACACAAAGATTGCGTCTTGCCACATAATTTATGCCTTCAATCAAGCCAAATCGCTGACTGACTGACTGACTGACTGACGACAGCGGCGACTTAGCAAAAGTAAGAGGAGGAGGGGTAGAGGGGGCAGCCTAGGGGGCCTAGGGGCCGCTTAGTCTGCGGTAATTTCCCTGTCACGCGTGATAAAACGCGCACATGGCACGTGAAGAAAGAGACAGATAAATTTCCTACTTGCAGCAGTAGGGAGTAGGAGCTGTAGGAGCTGAAACTGGAACTCGTACTGGTACCAAATTATGTGGCAACAAGCAATGCCAGCGAAATGAGAGATGCAATCCTGATTAAATTGCGGCTTTTTTAAACTTTAATTAAGCGAACATTTTGTGCTCAAGCGGCAAAATGTAGAAATATCTTTAAAAGTACAAGAAATATTATACATAATGTTGGCAAATTGTAACATTAAACTGCGATGGGAATTTAGAGCAGCTTAAACTAGTTGTATATCAATCTCTATATATATTTAATGGGGATAGACCTCTTAATTACAATTCTGTATTAATTTTTCACATTTTTTAAATTATGCCTCCTTTCTTTTATCATTCTACATCACTTATATTCGCCTTTTGAGTCTATAGAACTTTTCTTTTCTCTGCCTGTATCACTTATTTTCATCACAAGTATCCTTATAACTTTTATATATATTATAGCTCTATATTTCTCTATTCCTGCCTTTCATATTTCCCTCTTAATCCCACTTCAAATCACCATAAATATTTCTATTTAACACACTGTTTTAACTTTGTTTGCCACTGAAATTAATTGCTGTTTAAAAAACATATTCCCATAAATTCGATACGCTTGCGCCCCAACTGATAATATACACACACACAAATACATACCAAAGTCTGTTTTTAAGCTGGATTCGTTGCGCTGCGAATGCGATTCGTTGTGGGTACTTTGGCCAATGAGTGTACTCACTCGACATTCATTTGCCGCCGTGCATTAGTCGCGGCTATTATCGTGTCTGTTGGCTCTTTATTATCAATTCTCATCTTTTGTAAGCCTGTTTCAGACCACCAAATGGCCTGAAATTGTTGTATGCATGTGTGTGTGTGTGTTGAATGTATACACATATTTCTATTTGGACAGTCTAATGGCGTTGAGTGGTTCTTTGAGTTTGGTGTGAAAATATTAGCAACATTATCATTAACATATTTAAATGCAGACACGGACACAGGTCGAATATATATTAGTTTAAGCTGAGATAAGTGGGGATGTTTATAAAGAGAATGAAGAAATCAAAGCAAATGAGAGTCCTTAATAAAGATTTGAATAATTGTAGCCACACAAGTATTTAGCATTTATTTCTAATAGAGAAAGACTTAACAGTTCAAGTCAACTGTTAATGTCACAATAACAGCAGTGCTGTCTACATACTGTTAGACTCACAATAACATGCCATACTCTAGGTACAATTGTTGCTTTTTACCTACGCTCTATCCTCTTGAAATTTGTAACAAACACACATTAAATTGTACTTAATTTCTTTAAAAAGTTTCATTAAGATAGCTTAATAAACCCATTAGATATGCAGCAGCAATACGATAAGCGTAAAAACATCTTTGTGCAGTCGTATAATTAACCCAGTGATAAGCTGTTAATTGTGCTTAGATCTTAACTGTTTTGACTCTTTTAATTACTCATACCAATTACGAAAGCACATGTCAAGAAGTGGAACCACAACATAACCCAACACATTGACACCCGGTCTTTTATGTAGTGTTTTGGTATGTGTGTGGTCCTCTTGAAAAAGTTTTTGCATCGTCACGTTTACAAGATGATAAACCCTTAACTACTTTTCAACGCAAAACACCCGAAAAACAAGACCCAAATAACATACATATACATAAATATTGTTTTTCGTGTCTTTTTTTTTTTGACAAGAAAGCAAAAAAAGTAGCCCATAAACAAAGCCAAAAACTTTTTAAAGGGGCGCGTGGCGGGGAATGTGCTGAGAGTTGAAGCTGGAGAAGATGCGTCCACTTCTCACACACACTCACACACAAGCATACACACACCATGCTAATCCCTCTTCTGCTCTGAGGCTAAAGTCTGGAGTCGAGAGCCACTGGGACTACAACTGAAATTGGGTAATGGGTGCACTGTTACAAATGGGTTCTTGGAATGAATATATTTTGAATATGATAACATCTTTTGGGGAAGAATAGAAAGTCCTGTATTTTAAGGATTATACTTAAAGGATTATAGAAAAGATTTAAAATAATATTTTAAGCAAGAGTTTTTCTTTGCTGTCCCATTAAAGTATTTAAAAAATGTTATTTATTTATAAATAAATTTTTTTTAAAGTTTGGACTCCCTTTTCTTATGCACTAAATTTTTGTATTTAATCTTAAAGATTCAGATTTTATGTATTATAAGTTAAATCATTTCTGTGCCCAAGTCTTTCCTTTTAAGCCACTCTTTTTGCACAGTGTAGTTCTGGTAGGGTAGCGTAGGATACTGCTATGCTCTATGTGGTCGCCTTTCTCGATTTTTGGGTAGCTCAGCAGCTGGCCAAAAAGTCAATACAAGGCGGCTGCTCAGTCGGAGTCAGAGTCGGTCAGAGTCATAAATTACACCATCCCGGGGGTGCTATTGAAAAGTATATGTATGTGTGTGCCAGTGTGTGTATGGCTTTGTGTGTGCTGCTGTTTGTTTGTATTGTCGCTTGGCCCCGGAGGTGTTGGGCTTCCCTCCCTTTTGTCTGGACCCGGTGTCGTTTACAGTCATCACAACGTTGTTTGGCCATGTCAAAAGTGTTCATAAATTTCACTTCTCGAGCCGAAAAAGTTCGGCACAGGAAGTTGCTGTTTACTTAAGAGCAAACGCACGATTCTTGCCACAGAATGCGGCATGCGGCATATATGCTTGTGTGTGTGTGTGTGTGTTGCATGATGGGCTAATCCCACAGGCCACCCAATGTGGCAAAAGAGACGCATGCAAATCAAACCACAGGCCGCACATTACAAAGCTGACCCAAACAGGCAGAACCGCAACAAAACTCAACTAACTGGGCCACCTGCCAGCTTGTCACCTACCCCCCTCTGCCACCTACACACTACTTCTCTGTCTTTTGCCAAGTTTGCCAGATTGCCAGCTTGTCAGCTTGCCACCTTGCAACTGCTGCAGCCCGCCCACGTTTTATGGCTAACCATAAATTTTATGGCATCGCCTAGACACACTGCTCCCAGTCTTGTCTTCGTCTTCGTCTCCGACTCGGATTGCGTCCAGCTATTGGTGATAAAAATTTCATTAGATCACGCAAAAGCGTTGCCAGAAAATTGAAAGAATATTTTTACATCGCTGGCCAAATTAATGTGCCATTTTCGACTTTGTGGCTAAAATCAACGCCCGTTTTCCAGCTGATGGATGTTTTGTGATTGACTGCGGTGGTTTTGGTGCCTCCCTCAGTGGTGTTAGCTTTATGCTTGATGTCTCACGCAACAGAGAGCGCTATAGAGCCAGGACTCAGGGTTAATAATCACATTAACTTTTCCAGATAATCACATTAAATTTCTGACTAACTTGATTTTCAGTCACAGATACCCTGTAAACAAGCTAAGCAATGTTTATTGGGTATAAGAAACTGACTTTCTGGGGTATGTTAATAAGAAAACTTTTTAGAGAAGAAAGTTAAGACAGAAAAAGTTTTTTTCTATACATTTATTTTCATATATTTATTTATGAGTTTAAAAAGCCAATTATTGGCAGACGTCTAAATGGGTATATTACCTATAAATGCTAAAAATTTCATTGAAAACGCATGAGGCATTCATAAAGTATTTATGCTGCTTTGGGTACATCTGATCTCAATTGAAGTTAACCTACAAAAGTTGGACATTTAGGATAAAATCTGATTTCATACTTTTACTTCACTTCATATTTTCTCTGCTACAGGGTAGCTTCTAGTCTAGCAGTTTAAACTAGACGCACAACAAGCTGGCTTTGATTTTTACGAGTCAATAATTTGCAATTCTTGTGCGTGTGTGTCTTAAAGGCTCAAAAAGGAAGACAGAAACATACGATTGTAGACAGGGCTTGGCCTGATAATATGCTCTACGAGGCAGTGGTAAGGGAGAGGGAAACTACAACTAAGTTGAACTGATGAAAGGCACTTAAGGAGTCCTCCCTGATTAATTACATATTTATCGCGTTGCTTGAGTGCCTTGACCTAAATGGTTCTAACATTGCTCTCATTAGTAATGTTAAGCAGAGCGATACCAGGAACGCACCGCACCAGACCCGCCCATATTAGGAGGAACCTTTAGGAGGGGAGAGGAAAGGAAGTAGGACTGAAGGGCGACAGTTTTGTATTTACATTTTAAATTGAAAACGCAACTGCAACTCGTTCATGGTAACATCACCATAAACGTAATGCGTTTTTTTTTATGGTTTTGTCATAGAAATCTACAAGATCATAATTTATGCAACACTCCGCTGCCCTGTAGTCCCCGCATCCCCTTCAACTTAAACTTGAATTTATGGCCAGAGCAGGCAGAGCAACAGCATCATCATCATCGTCATTATTATCGATGGAGTTGAAGCCGCTTCGGCGTTGAGGTGAGAATATAAAGGAAAATACATAAACTGCAAGATGGCCAAAAGGGCGGAAGGGGAGTGGGAGGGGAGCGCTGGGGGAGTGGCTGGCCGAGACGTTGGCTGATTGTGTCTGGCCTGCGGGCAAAGAACCGTCAGCAGAGTGGTCCAGAGATCCAGGCAAATAAATTGCAGCTGCTCGTTCTGGGGCGATGAAATACAAATAGAAATACTTGGCAGCTACCGTTGGCTTGGTTGGTTGCAACGTTGTGCGTTGTGTGTGCTACGTGGTACGTGGTACGTTGCAATGAAGTTGCCTCAACTGATGCCAGCGAGAGCATCGTGCACTTCACATGTCCTTTAGCTTGTTTGTCTTTCACTCTGACGCTCCATGCCACAACGCACCAAAGTTGTTTGGTCAGACAAGAGACGAGACAGAAGAGAAGAGGAGACGAGACGAGACGGTAGATCAGAGGAGACCTGTGAAGCGACGCTTGACGTAGCAAACGTCTTGCCACAGAGTTGCCAAGCCTGCCACAACAGACCAGACCAGCGAATCATGACCATTTGGGCATAAAAATTACCTTAACTTACCTTGCCTCACCTTTTTTCTTCGTCTTTCTCCTGCTCTCTTTGCTGACCTTTTATGGATCTGATTTTTTCTGTTATTGTTGTTGTTGCCACATGCGCTTTAATCAGTTGCAAGCGCAACATTCCATCATGCTGCTTGCCTCTTGATTTTTCAGTTAACCCAGTCTGAGTCCCAAGCAAATTGAATACACTTGAGCTATATGCTGCTCCCTTTGCTAAAGACATTAACTCCCTTTCCAAACTCTAGTCAAATTTTGCTGGCACACAATGAAGAGTAATGGAAGCAAGCCATTTGATAGTCAAAGGCACAACCCTTGCTGACAATCAAACGCAGCCCCAAGAGATCCTCCCTCGTCTGCTTCTCTTTTCTTCTCCTTCTACTATTCCTGCCTCCCATCTTCATCTGCGTCAGTTTCAGCTCCACAGCTCACCAATGTCATCATCAGCCGCGGACTGAAACACATTTGGCCCTCGCAAAAAACTCTTGCATACATTGATAACAACATTAGACTAGTAACATGCGTTTTTTGGGGGTGCTTGACTAGCAGATACTGTGCAAAAATATATAAGAAACACTTAAAATTTTTATATTTACTTGAAGTAATTTATATATATTAATTTGGAATAGATAAGATAACAAGATAGTATAATAGACTTAAAAAAACAAAAATATTTTTTGAAAATTGTAAAGTTTTTGTGGTTTTAATATAGGAAAACTTGTTTTAATATGACAAACTAACTTGATTAAATTAAATAAAATTCATTTATAAAGCTGCTCTCCTTATCCCTATAGGGTATTTGTAGGTCTGTCGTCTGGCACACCAAGCTAGCCCAACTTTGTCTCGAACTCTCTCTGACTGTGGCCTAGTCTTCCGTCTGCGTTTAATGCACAACATATTCATGTGTCAAAAGACAATTTTGGATTTATGGCCTGCGAAATCCCCAAACTAACGTCCGACGACGCGTCGTCCAAAGTGACGCAATGTGGGCGGTCGAATGGGAGAGGGAAAGGGATAAAAAAGAGAAAGGCAGCAAAAAGGGGGGAAATATGCGCAAGGCAAAAAAAATATGCTAAGAAAGCATAAAATGATATCCACTAGCCATGAGGCGAGACATATATTCAAATCTCGCTCAGCTTTTTGGTTTGCATAAATTAGGACCGAATTGAGGGTTCTACGTACCCAGCATCGGGGGATACATGGGTCTAGCGGATTTGGGGCGCAAAAATTGCCATTTTTCTGTATGTTTTTTCCCCTTTTTTTTTTTTTTTGCCTGCACATAGAAAGTTTTTGGTTTATGCGTCTGCTCTGGTATTTTTAGGGTTGTAATTGAAATTAAATAGATGTCGTGCCATGAATTCAAATCGCTTTTGTCAGCCTTCGTCTTGGGGAATTTGTCGCATCGGAATGGCAAATTGGACTTAAAGAGTTAAGGAAGCAATAAAAAATATA
Organism: Drosophila parthenogenetica; assembly: GCA_035047505.1. Lineage (NCBI taxonomy): Eukaryota > Metazoa > Arthropoda > Insecta > Diptera > Drosophilidae > Drosophila > Drosophila parthenogenetica. The sequence goes on from JAWNPM010000242.1 coordinate 791,642, forward strand.
TGCAAAAAAATTCATACAATTTTACTTTGCAAAAAGTCTATAAGAAAGAAAAGAATTCTAAGCTTTAAGTGAAAGCTACTTAGGTTATTAAAGCTCAACTACTAGACATTTTTCTTTGATATTTTGTAGAGATAATTTAGCTCTTTGTGCCCTACGCTATGTACTAACATGTAATCTAAACTATATACACTACATTGGCTCGCAAAAATATATATCTAAAGCTTTTCTACACGCTTTTTTTTAAGCAGTTTTCCTTGGGGGCATTTTTGGTGATTGCCTCTTTTACATTACACTTTATCAGCTTGTTGCCACACACATAACTGCCGTCTGTTATCGCTTTACGCCATTCTCCCTTTTTTTACATTTTCCACCTTTTTTTTCGTTCTACTTTGGCAATTTGCAGCGCTTTAAGAACATTTTCACAGCAACTTTGACATGCTCCTTGAAAACTTTCCTTTTTTTTTGGAATGTCCAAAAATTTATGTCACTGGCACTTGATGAAGTTGAAGGTGGAAATTGTCTGTCGTTGCTGCTGGTTAATGAAAATCGATTTTTCCTCAAAAGGTGACAGACAAAAGGAAACCAAGGGGAAGAAATTGGTATGGGGAAGTTATTTCGTTTGTATAGCAATCAGTTCTAATTAGCGAGATGCTCAGGAGTGTGAGGAGGTGAGAGGAGGGTCATGGGGAAACTGGGGGTGCGTTGAATAAATTGCTATTATTTGTCTATAATTGAAGTTTGCGTCGGAGGCACGGCAACATTTCAGATGCCTCTGGAATTTTAATTGCAAATGTTTAACGCATTGCAAATAGGCCAACTGGCAACTGGCAACAGTTAACTGGCAACTGGCTAAGTTGTGACTAGCAATTGGTAACTCGCAACTTGACTTGTCTGCCATTTAAACGATCAACTTATACAACGTTTTTCAACGGTTTTTCTTTCGCTTTTCTTGATTTAATGAGCTCTCACATGTCTGTGTAGCATTAACCCTTTCAGAGTTATCGTAAGTTCTCTATCTACCTCAGGTTCATTATGCGACAGTATTCATATCTGCAGAATGTCATACTGCAATGTGCCCTCCCTCTTACGCTCTCACTCCTTCTCTCTCTGGTACACTATTATGCTCAGCCAGCAGGCGTTTTCACTAATTACATTTTCAAAGTGCAAACGAAGCGTGCGATGCAAGGGGGAAGGGCAAGGAGGGTAACAGTGGGGCAACTAGAAGGTAGCTCTAGGTTCGCTCCACTAATTAGTACAATATACATATATAAGTATATATATGTTTGTGGCATAAATTCAAATAAAAATGTACAAGTATAAAATGTATAAATGCGACGCGACTGCGATAAAAATCTAAATTAAACAGCGCGCTACACTGCGGCCAACAGTTGAGGCATGCAACATATGTGCACCAGTGTGTGTGTGTTGTTTGTGTGTGCAACAACATCAACATTAATTAAGCATAAACATTTAACCTGCCCCTCGAGACACGCCTCCTCAGCACCGTCGCGTGTCCAGCAAAGGGTCCGATTTCTGGTTTTTCCTGCTTCCAAGGCATTTTATAATTTGATTGATTTATTATTGCTGCCCCTTGGCACACAATTGTGTAGCAAGTGCATTTGTAGCAGGTAACAAGCAGACAAAGCGCCAGCTGTACACCCTTCCACCACTCCCCGTGGAGCGGCTCATAATTTTTACGGCTAATTTAATTAAGAAGTGAGCTTGCTTACTAGCAAACTGTCACAACTAACAGGTGAGGTAAATAGACAGACAGGTGTGTTTGGGGTTGGTATTTGAAAGGAATTTAAAGTAGCAAATATTTAACATAGCAATGAGCAAGGAATTTAACAGAGCAGTGGAATCGCAGTAGCTTAACAGTGCAAGCAACTGTTAGTGGAGCGTTAACAGACGTTGTATTTGCTGTTAAAAAGAAGGAGAGAAGAGAGAGAGACAAACTAAGTGAATGCGCTGAGTTAAATTTAACTAGCAGTGTGCTAGCAGAGTCTATTAAAAGAGACTGTAAGCTGTAAATAAATTACTGATTAACATAATGTATAAGTGATAGGCATATATGCCAAGCATAGCTGTTAACAGTGGTATGTACTTATTTGTCTTTACTATACTTCATTTAAAACAACTTTAAAGAGCATTTTAGAAATCCAGTGACGTTGAACATTAATTTCAACTTCCTGAGGTTGAAATCTTCAAACATCTTGTGTGCTCCCTGTAAAGTTATTTGTCGCATTTGATTGATTTTGGGTGAATGCAATAAGAAATTGTCTGGCATTAAAAGCTGTTTTTTTTTCATTGGGTTGGTTCAGCTATTTAACTCCTTCAATATGTCAACAAAAGTGTCTAAGTGGACAGATAAACCGTTAGTGGGCAAGGAAGAAAACACAGTAAAGTAGGGAGTAAGGGAGAAAGGACGAACTTGCCTTCAAGAAAATCAATTTGACAAAGTAAAGAAAACTGTTATCCCTGGTGATTGATTATGCAGCCGTGTCGAGTGACTGGCCAAAACTTTTGCCCGTTTTCGATTGGGTCACCAAGCGTATCATTAATTTCCCAATCGACAGAGTTACGGTGAAGAGCAATGGCGGGGAACGAGGGAGGGACAAAGTAGACAGACAGACATTTTGAACATGCATCTAAAATGTTTTCCTTTCTCCGCTTTTCCATTACAGGAGTTTCCGCGGAATTGTACTATGTGCGAGAGGGAGCCATCAATGATTACGCCCTGAATTTTGCGGTCCCGGTGCCTGCGAACATCAGTGACGTTACATTTACCTGGCAATCGCTGGTCGAACATCCGTTGCCCTACAGCATCAGTGTGGCTACCTCGGATATGGGCGTACTACCACGCCCCACGCTCAACATATCCCGCATCGGGGACGTGCCAATGGAACCACAGACATGGGGAGTCAGTCTTAAGTGCTCTGGCACGCGGGCTGCCGAGGTCACTGTGACCATTAGCGTGGAAGTCATTCTGGATCGACAAACTCACAACAACACAAATCTCATCTTCAAACGCAAGAAAATCTGCCTCAAGGACGAACCCAACGACGCTCGGGAGGAGTACGACGATGAGGAACCACTACATCCGGATTTGAGCGGACACGATGAGGTCCACTATACGGAACATAATGAGGATACAGCCGAGCATGTTATTTCCGATGGACGTTTACCTACCAAGGTGGACCACGGCAAAGGCACTGAGCGAAATCGGGTTGTGATTACGGAGCCAACGGTTACGGTGGGTCGTGGGGTCGGTGGTGCTGGTATGGGTGTTGGATCCAACAACGATTACGATCCTTTGCTAAGGGAAACTCTTGTTCCTCCTACGAGTGGACTGATTACCTTGATTGTTGGTGGTATTCTGGCCTTGGTTCTAGTTTCTACGCTCATACTGATTGCCTACTGTGCCAAGGGTCCTTCGAAGCGTCATCCCTCGAACGGAGTCCACTTGATAAAGACGTCAAGCTTCCAGCGTTTGCCTACTATCTCTTCCACTGCCCACAACTCGATCTATGTCTGCCCCTCGACCATCACACCCACATATGCGACACTGACGCGGCCCTTTCGCGAATATGAGCATGAGCCTGAGGAGTTCAACCGCCGTCTCCAGGAGCTGACAGTCCAAAAGTGCCGCGTGCGCCTCTCCTGTCTCGTTCAAGAAGGCAACTTTGGGCGCATCTATCGCGGCACATATAACGATTGTCAGGAGGTACTGGTCAAGACTGTGGCACAGCATGCAAGCCAGCTTCAAGTGAATCTATTGCTTCAGGAATCCATGATGCTATACGAGGCAACACATCCTAATGTCATGGCCGTTCTTGGTATTTCCATTGAGGACTTTGCCACGCCCTTCGTTCTCTATGCCGCCACTGGAAGCGTACGGAATCTAAAGACTTTTCTTCAGGATCCCTCATATGCCAGAAGTGTCACCACCATACAGACAGTGCTCATGGCTTCCCAGCTGGCCATGGCAATGGAACACTTGCACAACCATGGGGTAATTCACAAGGACATTGCGGCCAGGAACTGTGTGTAAGTAGTCCGAACATTTTGAACTCCATAGCTTACGAAACTCCCTTAGAAAAACCTAAGTTCTACGGCCCTTTTTATCCAACCCTCCTCAATGGGGATAATTAACTCGTAGAAAGTTTACTTTCTTTTGTGCCCTTATGTTCTTACATTGTGTACCAAAATCCTATCTAAAACATCCTATCTCTCCTTCAACCACAAAGTCTTTTAGTCTTTTTACCCGGTCTAATCAATCAATTGTCTTGTTCTAATCCTTTTCTTAGTATTGATGATCAGTTGCGCGTTAAGTTGACCGACAGCGCGCTCAGTCGCGATCTCTTCTCGGGTGATTACAACTGCCTGGGAGATGGCGAGTATCGACCCATTAAGTGGCTGTCCCTTGAGGCCTTGCAGAAGTCCCATTACAATGAGGGCAGTGATGTATGGTCATTCGGTGTACTCATGTGGGAGATGTGCACGTTGGGCAAACTGCCCTATGCCGAGATCGATCCCTATGAGATGGAGCATTATCTTAAGGATGGCTATAGATTGGCGCAGCCCTTCAATTGTCCCGACGAATTGTAAGTATCTTTCGGAGGGCTCCCAGAGATTATTATCGAGTTCATGGACTTATTGGAAATTGGCTTTTCTGCTCTGTTCATTTGCAGATTCACAATTATGGCCTATTGCTGGGCCTCAATGCCCGCCGAACGACCCTCGTTTAGTCAGCTACAGATCTGTCTATCGGAGTTCCACACACAGATTACCAGATACGTTTAACCTGCGGTAATGAAGCACACCAAGACCTGTAAATACAACAAGAGGCGACGTCGCAAGATTTCACAGCAAACGACAATGTCGGCAACTCTGTTTCCAAAGACATATTAAAGTATAGCGCCCGATAAGGGCATTAATGTGGGACGTAAGGGGTTGAAGGCCCCCTTTCACCCGGTACAGCCCACAATAAATAGTTACTTACTTCTGTATTTATAATGTGGGTACTCGATAGAGGACTACTTTTAAAATATACATTTAAAAGTCGGTTGAGTCCGATTACCACCCCCGCGTCTATAATTAGCATCTAGGTATACTTAGGATAGTACGTTTAAAGCGAAGAAGAAGCGGAGAAAAACAGATGTGACATTTCAATGCAAGCAAAGTAGTAGTTAAAAAACCCCTCACATAAATGTTAAAAGACACACGAGAGCAACCGAAACCCAGTAAAAAGAAGAAGAGAGCGATAAGATATAGCATTTACATAACATTATATAGATACAGATACATAATACGAATACAGATAAATATACAGATACAGCACCCTAGGCTAGGCATTTGTCGTAGTTGGAAGAAATCTTCGTCATCGGTTACACATTCGTCATAGTCTACGGAACAGCATTATTAAATATCGTATATATATATAGCTATATATATATCTATGTAAATGTATTTATATGTGTATGTATATGTCTAAGAGAGCGTAGAGCTAGTAAAGTCGAATCGAATCTATTTAACTAATGTTTAGTGACTTCATGTCAAAATCCAAACGGTGCACTCCCCCATAAAAACTTTACCAGCCCCCTCCGCCCTGATTCTTGGTTGAATGGGTGCAGGAATTGTATTTCCCAGTATTTTCTGTTACACTTATTCAACCGTCTCAAGAAAGTTTTTGTAATATATTTAAGCATAACGCATTAGTTCTAAGTTACTCTTATGATTTTATACATTACTTTTATTTGAAAGCAAAACAAAGAAATAAAAATAAAAAACATGAATAAAAAAATATGAAAAAACGATTTCAATAAACGTCCGTGCTTAAAATTCGAAAAAAAAACTTAAGAAATGCATTTGTAAATAGCTGGGGAATTGAAAAGGGATGGAGGGAAGGTAAGGAGTTGAATGAGAAAACATTCTTGTGTAAGCATATTGCTAACAATTGAGCCGGCCACGCCCATCACTTACCCTAAAACAACTTGCACTAAGAGCAATGTGTTGTTTGGGTTTCACAATGCTTAGGTCGACACTCCTCCCAGCTCGGGAGGGATTTTGGGAGTAGGACTTAGAATTGGAATTGGAACTGGAGTTGGAGTTGGTCTGGGCGGTTGTGGTTAGAGTTGGGGCTGTGACTAACCATGTGCAACCCAAGCCCAGTGCAGCCCCAAGCCAATCTACTTGGCAGCCGGAGCGTGCGAGCCAAACACAAAAGACATGTAATGCCAACTGCCTATTTGAGGAGCTTGTCGGGAGCCTCTTTACTCTTTGTGCCCACACCTGTACGTGGTGGTGAGTGTGGTGAGCGTGTAGAGCGTGCCGAGCTTATAAGCTGCCATACAAAAATGATTCCATGTCGGACCCTACCGTACGTTAACCGTACCATGGCATGCCCTTTGATGGCGGGGCTGACACTACTTAGTTTTTGGCACGTCACGGTTAGGCACGATGTTGCCGGTGTCCCTTTTTAATATGCCTGTCACAGCGTTAGCATCAGCTTCAGACCGAAGACTAGTTTCGTGTTCATCTTCTTTGCCATACCCTGCAAACAGGCAAAGATACACAAAGGGTATGTTCAACAACTGGCGAATAATTCACGGTTTATTTGGGGTCTCTAACATAACACAGAGCGCAAATCAAGTCGCAAATGATGACCTTTTCTTACGGTGTTTTTCGTTTTTGAAAAGTTAATACTTTTATAATTACTTTTTCACTTTTTGCTAAGAAATTTCATAATAAAAGCATGATGAGCAACAAAATTTTTTAGGTAGCCTAGGACAGTGATGCGAACTTAATCAAAAAGTGCGAGTAAATAAGTAGAGCGGTTTATCCACGGTTCATTTAAATAAAAATGAATTATAACTTTAGTTTTTGTATAAGAAATTAAAGAGCCAATCATGATTTTGGCTAAATTTATTGAATTTAAATTTAAATTTAGCTGCGTGTGAATTCTTGTCTCTCTACTGTAGTGAATTGTATAAGTATTGCGTACAGGGTATGTACAAGTCGCCCGCAGTGATTATTACTCTATTCGTTGCTTTTTTTGGATTGTACGCGGCGTCTTTAAAAAGCGCTCAAAGAGCGTAGTTCATGTGGCACGTGCCACATCTGAAATGCGTAGCATTTAACTAAAGCCACTGTCCAAATCGAAAGTTAATGTGGAAAAGCAGTTTATCCTAAGCCACAGCGGAGAACTGAAAATTTAAGGCGACATGTTTATCATGGAATTGAAGTAGGAAATCAACTTGATTTAGTTAAATTATTGATGAAAATGTAATAAAAATGAAGAAAGTGATTCGATTGTAAACAGATGGCAGGGAGTTCAAATGGATTAGATTTGTACTCGAGTAACAAAGGGTGGAGTCCTTGCAGTAAAATCCCCGCAATCAGATAGTTGCTCTATATTTTGCAGGAACTCAGTTGAAAAGCCGAAAGACAAACTTGAAACAGTTTCGTTTCAATCAAATTAAAGCGTTCCAGCAAATTGACAAAAGATATTAAGTTATTAAAAACAACGCGAGTTGAAAGCGAATCTTTTTTTGGATACGTTTTGTGGTGGAGAACAAAATTGCCATAAAAGTCATACAACTAAAACACAAAAAGTGAAGGGAATGAAATGAAACTCATTGAAACTTGAGCTCCACTTTCCACCCAAAACAGACACACACACACACATACATATGGAATACTGGCAGTAAAAAACGTGGAAAATTGAAAAACAAAAGGCAACTTTGGCAACTTTGTTGTTGGTCAACACTCTAAGCCAAAAATCAACAAATATAAAAAATTTCTGAGCACGTGAGGCAGCATTTCAATTTTTCAGTAGCTGTGTTTGCGCGCAAAAACTTTGACATTCTCACTCTCTCCCCGATGCCCTCCTCCTTACCAAACCACGCCCCCACCACACTCCAAAAACAACAACAACAAGAACAAGTCAAACAAAATGACGACAGGTAGACGTCAGTCTAGAGTTTTGGAACCAGAGTTGCCACAGTTGCTACCCACGGGAGCCATTGCCAGCCCTGTGGCTATGCCAGGTGATGTTTGAACTTTCGACGGATGAGCCCTCGACCAATGTTGGAAAGGGTAAGAGGCTATGCGTTCCCTTGCAACTTTTGGCGAAAGTGGGCCAGGAATATGGCCTCAAAAATTGATTACTTTGTGCGATGCAGTTTTTGAGTTTTCTCTTTTTTTTTTGTCAAGTTTTATGGTTGGCATTTTGAAGCTGTTGATTATGGCCAAAAGGCATTAGCTGAAAAATAAATGTTTACCTTTGAAATTATGAAGTGAAGTTTGCCAGATATCGGTGTGGTTAACTCGCATACTCTTTTGCTTTCGGGCTATGATTGTTCTAAATTTCAGAAAAGTTTTTAATGCTTTTCTGATTGCAAAACTAATTAAAAAGTTGATTAAACTCATTTGGTATTGCTTTAAAGATCTGAAAAAAAAAAAAAAAACAGATAAACTGAAAACTTATCAAGGGCTTTCCGCTGATGCTTCGCTTTATCGGGTTTAATCAATGGCTAATCACATTTTGCTATTGGCAACTTTTCAAATTGCTTTCAACTTTAAGAATGCACATAATCAATGTCGAAGTATTTGACTTTAGTCTACTTATCCAATTCTCTGAAGACATTCGCCTTGAAACTTTGCTCCCTTCCTTAACTCTCTCTCGCTCTCCCTCTCTCGAGCTCTTCTTCGCTGCCTTATTCCACCCGCTGAGAAACGCCAAATGCAAAAATTGTTTTTCAATTTCTTTTTTCTATTTTGGAACACACAAGACGAAACAGCAGCAGCAGCAACATTAGCATACAACTTTTCTTATTATTTTTTATGTGAAAAATTTTTTTTGGTATAAATAAAAGAAACGAGCCAAGGGTTGAAAGGCGTCCAGGCGTGTGGGCGTGGTCGCTGGATAGCAACTAACTGCAAAGCTAAGGAAGCGGAAACGGAAAGCATACAACGCAGACAAACGCCAACAAATTCGATGGTTAAAAGAAATCGCCGTACAGTCATTGCCTGCCAGATACCCTGTAGTGGGAGAGGGGTATAATAGTGCAGCTAAAGATGTATAAGGAATAATTGGAGTATTATAAAACACTCAGATCACTGAGTAAGTTTTAAAACCTGCACGTAAGGCTTGAGTGTTGAAATAGTGTTGAAAACTCTTAAATTTTGAGCATAATTAAACCAATAATTTTTATATTAATAGCTTAAATATTTGTTAATTTTGAAAAATTTTAAATAGTAGTTTCCGTTAAGCTGTGAGGTATTTAGAAGTCGGGCAGATTTCACAGCTTCTAGTTAACGCTGCGGGACTTTCGATGCGCCGAAGTACTTGCAGTTCGTGAGCCAAGACAAGTTGGTAAGGAGAAGGAGGCAGGGAGAGAGAGACTAGAATTCAAAGTCAAAATACCCGACCAAGTACAGCAGGGCAGACAAAAGTGAAAACAGTCGCGTCGCGGGAAAATACATAATAATGACATGGAAGGAAATCATTTTCATTTGCAAGCCATTGCTTCATTGCACCCCCAAGCGCCAAGCCCTGCCCCTGTTTTCTCTAAGCTCAGACTACCGCTGACCCCCCTCTTATCCCTTGGAGACTGCTCATCATTGCCTGTCGGTTAAAGTTAGCTGCAAATCCATGGCGGGTGCTTCATTTGTCGCAAAGTTTTATTGAATTACTCGGGCGTGTTTCGGATCTGCCGTGAATAGCGTTTGATGTGACGCATAGACAGAGGTGTGTGCATGGGCGGAGGGGGCGTGGAGCTGTAGGGGGTTCGAGGTAGTAGAGGATGTGCTCGTTGGCAATAATGGTAGCTTGGTTTGCCTCTTGATTATCACGCCTCTGAAAATTCATTAAAACTTTTTCGTTTTTTTCCGGTTCTTTTTTTGCTGTTTTTTTTTTGGCAGTAGCAATCGATTGTGTTCGAGAATGTGGCACTGTGTGGAACTGTGGCACCTGCAACCATTTTTCATTTGCCACACAACCGTTTTGTCCTGTTTGCCGTTTTGCGCCTTTGACTCGCCTTTGACTTTCTGCCAGCTGTCATTATTCATCCAAAATGTTTGTCGCTTAGCTAGTCCCCCAAACACCTTACCATCCCGCCACGCCCCCACTACTCCACGCCTTCACCCTTTTGCAAACTTTCCAAATTTCCCACATATGTCGCCAACTGCGGACAGCAGACTCTGGACTGGACCAAGGCCCCCGTGTGTGATTAATTGTTGCAAGTGCTGTTACCAAGGCTAACCATGTTGCAAAAGCTGTGGTAGGGGGCGTCGAAGAAGGTGCAGGAGCAGAGCAACACCCGAGGGGAAATTGGCTCGCTGAGTTATTGGTTGTTGACACAAATACTGTGGTGCAGTGGTGCTCGTAAACCACCGATACAGTTCATTGGAGCGACAAACTGTCTACAGTAAGACATTTTAAATTATTATTAAGTTATTATTATACTTAATGTTTAATTAAATATAATTAAATTTCTACATAATAATTTAGAGCCATTTCAAGCATCAGAATTTTCTCATATTTTTCCATGCACGCCCCTTAATTATTTTGAGTTTTCATAACTTTTCCATACTTGAACCGATTTTCTTAAGTAATTGTTATTGGACTGTGCTTTCAATTCCTAATCAACGCTGCATTTAAATTTAAATTTGAATTTAGTGTTTAATTTTCTCTACTTATCCTCCTAAAATATAATTTTATGTTTAATTTAGCGTGCTTTCACTGTGTCATCGACTTTGTTATATAGCAGTTCTTGTTTTGCTGCATAAACTCCCAGACTCAGACTTGCCACATCAATTTGTCGAATAAGCAACTTAATCATTTGCCATTGTCAATGGCTCGACTTTTGGCCAAACGACGGGCCTACGAGAGGAGTTCTCAGAGACTGTTCCAGTTTTTGAACGTTGCCAAGGCATAAAAATTATGCAAACTGGCAAGAGGGTGGCCCATTGAAGCGACAAATGTGGCCATGCCACTAGCTGCCAAATTCAGCACACACACAGTCACACAAACACACACACACATGCAGTTGGCTTGGATTTGCAACGGGCTTCCACTGCAGTTGCACAATTTGTCGGCTTACATTTTTGGCTATACATTTAGTAGTGCTGCTGCTGCGGCTGTAGCCGTATCGCCAAGCTGCCATATTGCCAGATTGCCGTATTGCCACTTGCCACTTGCTACTTGCCACTTGCTTTTATGCAACAAATCATTGGCATAATTTAAAGCTTCGCTTCTCCTCCGCTCGCTGCTCAGTTCTTAGCACACTCGACTTTGTCTCTTCGACTACTATTTTTGCTGCTACACTTTTGTGGCATGGGGCATTGTGGGGTTAAGTGTGCGCAGCATGCATGCCAGACTGCCAGACTGTCAGACTATCAGACAGCCATATAACCATACAGTATGGTATTCAGCTCGTCTGGCAGCTTAGCTATCTGCTCTTCTATGTATGATTATTGAATGTGGTCGAAGATTAATGATGCCTCTGTATTTGTATTTGTATCTGTATCTCTATCCACTGCTAGCTACGTTCTGGTGTGTCTATTCCTCCATCTGGCTCTAGTAGCGCCATTTGCCATTTTCTAATATCATCTGGCTGCCTGCAAATTGTTATCCTTGAGACCGTTCTGCTAATGCTCCTGTGCGCCTCTTCAACCCAAGCTGATTGTTTCAAAAGTTGAACTTGTGCTAAAATAATTTAAAGGCTTTAAGGCAGACAATAATGTGAAAATTGCATTTGCAGCAAGTCCATTAGGATTTGACTAAAAGTGCTCACACTGTATCTGATTATGGAATCATTTTTGCTCTGGCTTTTTGGAATTTTTTGTGCTAATGGCTTGAAATTTACCGAATTAATGGGTCATTCTGTGTTTATTTATAAAATTAATCTTTTAATAGCTCTACTTACGTTTATACCGACATTTTTAGGCTTTAATTAAACTGAGTTAAAGACCTCAAACAGTTGTTATAATTTTTATAGAAACTTAAACTAATTTTTAATATAATGTAGCAACTTTTAATTAAATGAAAAAGTTTGGTACATTTTAAAGAATTTTCTGTTTAGCTTCCTTCTCTGTCCAAACAGGTGCAGTCCATTTTAAAAGCCTTTTCATGCTGCCAACTTGTTTATTATTTTGGCACTTGGTCTGCCTCGAGTGTGGAAAACCAGAATCAGTGCCAAGAACCGGACCAAAGACAACAATAATAAATGCAACAGTCCCATATAAATGCTTATAATAATAATAATAGTTAGTAAAATAATATAATATTAGCACTCGTGCAGTGCGCAATTTAATTAAATTTTTGGCCAAGGCCAGTCGTGGAGCCTACGTGAGTGCCCAGAGGAACTAGCTATAAGATATAAGTAGTACTCGTCTTTGTACCTGAGCTTCTTTTCTCTATTTTGCTGGTGACATATGTGACGCATAAATTAAACACTCCATTCGACCGAGTCGAGTCGAGTAGAGTCGAGTCCACACGTCCTCACGTATTCACGTATTCACATACTCACGCTCGGTAGGACTTTCTACAGGAGAAGCGGTAGGAGCGTCAGGTGCCTGGGGCTGACTTTTCGCCATAAACGTTAAACGTGTAGGCAAAATGCTCATTAGTTTTTCCGCAACGATGCATGAGTTTATGCGGAGCGACCGCTGCTTGAGACCAACGTCTGGCGCTATACATAATTCATATACCCTGTAAATGTAAAATGGGGTGAATAAAGGGAGGATTGCCGTGCAGACAAGATATACATGTACAACAGGTAGCATATGAAGAAAGCATAAGTAGCATAGGTAGGAAGTACCTATATGGCCTTGGTTCTTGTCAGTTGTATATTAGAGATAACTATAACTTACTCTAAATAATGTGGAGCTGATACTACATTACATTTGCTTGCATTTTAGATAAAACAACGTAGGATGTTGAAAAAATACTTTAAGATAGTTTATTTAAAATTTTAACTATTTGTGTGGTCTTTATTTTAATATAATAAATTTTGTCTAAGATTTTGTATCAAAAATCGGTACTGGTGTTTAAAATGTTATCAATGGTATTCATTTCCCTACTTTTCTCAGCTGTAGGGTATATTGTAGTCGCCAGTTCTTGCTGCTTAAAATTATAGTCAGTTTTTTATTGATTTTAATTCATTTTTCTTCTACAGTTCGAACTGATCCCCAACTGCGTCAACATTACTCATGTCTCCTCTCGTACCACTGCGTCCCTTCCCTGCCTACTCTTCCTCTTCCCTCCTCATCGTTCGGTTAATCATACGGAGCAAGGGGATTTTGAAACCGTTTCGCGTTTTGTTGATTTTCAGAAGGTGTTGCCCGACTTCATTCTCATTCCCATTTTCATTCTCATGCTCACAATTTACAATTTACAGACCTTCCGTGTCTAGTCAGGCCAAGTGGCATATAGCTAAAAGTCTCTGGGTGCTTATTGAAAAAATATTTTCTGAGGCTTCTTTGGACTGCGACAACTGGATTTTGATTGCACCCGATGGGGTCATGAGCTTAAAAGGTGCAGGGCGAGGGTGACAGTGAGGGGTAAAAATGATGATAAAATTGAAGCTTCTATTGTAAAAGTCATGCACAGAGTGCAGATGGCTTTGGTTATACTATATATATATAGATATATGTTTTTTTTATCATGTTTCTTTTGGGTGCCATGCTCATTGCTCATTGCTCGTTGGACTGTGGTCCTACTGGGTCCTTGGACTAGAAGCATGGCAGAAGTTTATCAATAAAATGCTGTGGCATACAAAAGTACACGAGTTATTTCTTTTGCATGAATGGTTTGAGGCCAGGCATCCAGGATATGCTTGACTTATAACCACGGAAACTTTTTGTGCCATATTGTGGAGTAATATTTATGTGGCTTCCATTCGATTCGAATGCCATTTTGTCTGTGATAAAAGCTTTAAAGATACGAACTCGAACATAAATTCACATTTTATGTATGTGAATAGAAACTAGATCAAGTAATAAATCACACTCAATTATGGAAACTATCGATAGCTCAGTGTTCAGTGCTCAGCTGTCAACGAATATTTCGTACACTGAAATTCTATACCTTAACAGCGATGTTATCCCTCCGGAAAACGACACTCGACAAAACCTTTGTAGCGTTAATGAAACGAACATGAACACGGAGGGCACAAGATGGAAAGATCTATTGTCTGACAATGTCTGGTAACGAGTCTCGAGTTGATCTTGTTGTAGGTGTGTTGCATTCATTGATAACTCAATTAACATCTTACTTCCACGAAATTATTATAGATTTTGCGCTCGAACGGAGCGTATCTTGTATCTCGTAAAAAGTATCTGAACAAGCGACTCGGCATTGAAGAATTACTCATGCTCGAATTTCAGACATCGTGTAACTCGAAACCTTTCTCTCTGTCTCAACACGAAGACTGTGTCTGTATGAACAATTGATTGAGAAAATAAAAAAGGATTCGGTTATGGCTAAAATCAGGGTTGCCAGCGTTGTTTATGCGTCGTTTCAATTGAGTTTTTAAATGAATTCCCATTGAAGCGTTAATCCATTTATAGCTATATGCGTTATGAACCCGGAGGGTCACAAACGGTTGCACGCTCATCTAATCCTATTTAGGGACCATTCTTTCCAATAACTGAAGCCAATTGCTTGTGTAGCCTCAATATTTAGTGACACTGACCTGGTTATAGTTTCCCTCTCCTCTACCTAGCTTAACAAAATTGTGCATAAATTAAAAAAATATTTCATAATCTAAACTATATAAGCCCATAAAACGGGTGACCACCGTCACCGTCATCGTCGTGAGCAACCACCTTTTCACTTTTATCCTACGTCCTGGCTGCTGTTGTGTATGTTTTCTCAAAGGCTAAATTGATGACAATGCGGCTTGTCGTCGCCTCACCGGCTTCTGTGCTCTCTGCTCTTCCTGCTGCTTTTCCTACATATTTTCCTACAGCATTTCTGCTGCTGCTGCTGCTGCTCCCGCTGCCTCTGCTGATCCTAGTGCTACTTTTGCTCCTGCGCTTGTCGTGCTTCCTGCAACAAAAGATAAAAATTTCATTAAAACCATTATAACTGCCTTCGTAGATGCAAAATAAAGAAAAATAAAATAAAATATAAAAGTAACAGGGTAAACAGACTGTTGAGACCTAAGCAAGCGCACCATAAATAATATCTGAGCAATATTCGCCTATTGAGGGCGGTACTTTCGGTCTCCGTGAGAGCAAATTGTATTATCGATATTCAGCCTGAATTAATGGATTACTTCAGGCATCTAAAGTATCATTGGTGTCTTTTTAAAGCGACGGTTAAAGAGAGGCTTATAGGCAAATATCTTAAAATTTAACTGGTTTAAAATAGGTTCAGTAAAAATACTCGCGTACTTGCATTAGATATTAAAATATATGTTCTGAATAATTATTTTGTGTTTCATGAGACGTTAAATAATAGGTAATTTAAATAATTATAAATGTAAATACATTTTTAAATGATTTTATTTGATTTTTAAACACAATAATTGAATATAAACTTTAAATTTTGATAAACATATTTATGTATTTGTTCTAACTAATTTAGCTTGGCTTTAATACATAAAATTTTGTATTTAATTTCCACAAAATCCACTTAATTTCCTCACCGCAGATGTTTTAATCACTTTGATAGCCATGCAGTTCATTCGATTGTAATCTGATATTCGTTTCGCTAATTTTGGGTACTCGTGTCGCTATTCGAAATTGATATAAAACTTAAGCAAATGTAGCGCAGCGACAATTTGATATACAATCTGTATATTTTGCACACATGCCCAAAATACAAAGTAGTATATGTATGTAATGTATATAATATCTTTTGCTTTGCTCAAATTACCGCTACACACACACACACACGTACACTCGCACACACAGACGACTAAGCAAATATTCGCGTTGTGTAAATATCCTGTCGCATTTTCTGCTCTCTCCGGTGTCTGCTTCTTGTTGCTGCTTCGCTCTTGTTCTGGTCTCGCTTCCATTTTGCATTTTCCAGTTTTCCCTTCCCCCTCCCGGAACCCCCTCGGGCTACCTACCTTCGTTCTGGCCAAATACGGGCGCTCTTTAGGCTTTTGTGTGCCACGCGAGCTCAGCGCATGTCGTGCTGTGTTGTTGTGCCATGTGTGTATGTGTGTGTGATAACAACCCAAGGATTATTTCGCATTACTTTATTTTCACAACCGCTTGCAAGTTTGCGGTACTTTAGCCCAGCCTCGCCCCTTTTTTTGGGCAAGGCCCGCTTATAATTTACACGCTGATTGCGCGTCAGGATTATATATAATTTCTTTTCGGTTTTTTATCCACCTCACAGCTCCTGGCTCACAGCTAACAGCTCAAAGCTCCCACCGCCCATCAGGTATCAGCCATCAACACCCTATGCCCAGGTGCCTCCTATCTGATTTTCCTAACTCCCTTTTCTGCACTTTTTTTGCTACCAACTGATTTTTCCTTTTTCCCAGCACGTTTTTATGAGCTTATGAAATTAATTGTATATAAATGTGTGTGTGGGAGAGCGTGTGTGTCCTTAGATGTGATGGATATGGCGCATTTGATTATGTTTCTGGCTAAATAATGAAATTATCTGGTAATAAAGCGTAATAGATTCATAGCTCTTGCACTTCTTTTGGCATTAACGTGATTTCTGGCTTTCCTCTTCTGCTGATGGATGAGGCAATAAGCGGATTAGTGTGAGTTAACTGTAAAATAGATAGGGAAAAATGCGAGAAATGGGAAAAGTGTGCTAGTGTTGACCCAACACAGTAACCACATTAACCTCCTTCCTCTCCTCTCTCCTCCCTCCTCCTCGCCAATGTAACTGAAACCGTTGGACCACCATGTCACTTAAGTGGCCAAGTTGGGTAACCATGTATAAACTCAGGCAATGACAAATATTGGGAGAGAAAAAGTGTTCAATGTTTTTGGCTGTCATTGTTACAAAACTCGTTGTGCAGTGTAATTAATGTAGCGGCGGGACAAACGGGAAAAACGAGAAAAACGCAACTGAAACATAATACAAATAATTAAAAATAACCAAGAGACAAAGCCAGTGAGCGAGAGAGCGGCAGGGAGGTTGGGGAAAATAGGTCTAGCCGGCTGGCAAAAACAATTGTGTCAATAGTTCACCCGCATATATCGAGGAGATAAACACAGCAGATAATGGAGGAGGATGGCACAGCTGCTGGCGACTGTCAATGAGTGGATGACTCAAAACTAATGTCAGACAAAGGGAAAGGAGAAAGGAGGAACAAGGGATGAGGAACAAGGGAAGGAGGAGTAGAAAGGCAGAGGAGTCCAACAGGCAGTTGATCTATGCGACACATACTTGAGAAAAGCCGGCAGAGGCAAGGGCAGAAGGAGAAAGGGAGGGAGTAGCAATTGTAAGGCGACACCTACTGGCATCATTTGTTTACACAATATTGGATATTGGATAGGTTCGAGGCAGAAGGAAATGGGCATTAGCATGAAATTTGTAAGGCACAACACGCACTCGAAGCCAAGGAAAAACCCGAAGGAAAAAAGGATCAGTCGAAGGAAATTTATGCAGGCGACAAATTCAAAACACATGTCCTGTGTGTGTATCTGGGGTAGGGGCAGGAGTAGGAGTAGGGGTAGCGGATTGTATAAGGGAAGGAGTACGTGGAAGCAATCAATTGTTTATTTATTGTCTGTAACTTGTTTGTTTTTCCTTTCTCCAACATTTCCTTTTGTCTAGCAGACTCTGGTGTCATCTCCCACTGTGCGTATTGAGACCACACAAATCTAAGCCAGTTACAGTTTATCCAAAAACACAATCACTATAACCCTGGCCTTGAAAAGGGCCAGCACCGGACAGGTGCCAAAAGGTAGACCCAGATTACACACTGATTGGTTCAATGAACAACTTCATTTTAAGATTGTCTCATTTTACGCGTATTATCCGTGCTCATTAGCTGAGAATTCCCTCGTCTGGTCAGCGGATGTCCATTGTTTTCGAAAGTCTCTCAGTCCCAATTATGGCATCAGTTACCATTGTCCAATTGTCGGTGATTAGTATTGCTCATCTACCAATTTCCCAATATCCCAAACCACCCAAACCTTGCAAACCTTCCAAACTGCCAATCTGTTCAATCTGGCCAATCTACGTGTTTCTGTTAACTGAAACCACACACAGGGCGAAATGTGTTCGACTTGTTTTACTGCCGTGCACAATGGGTAATTTGAGTTATTTTCTTTTTATTTTTGCTGGAAAAACAATATGCGAATTAAGGCCTATTGTTTGCAATTCTTTGCTCTTTCAAATTCATGCACAATGGGCGGGAGTTATGTCTGTATTCAGGTATTTTATTTTAAAGTATAATTAATATTTCTGCCTTTCATATACAATTTCTGTTGAAACACAAACTGAGTGTGTGTTTGCTTACAGAATTGAAAGGGTATATATTTATTAATTTTTTAAAACTTATCTAATCGCTGACAGACATTCATTTAAAAATCAAAACCTTTTATTAAACAAGTTTTTGGTGCTATATAAAAATTATTCATTATAATAAATTGAGGAAAATTGCGTTCTAAATATTCAAAATTTGTATATTTTTATTAACACATTTCAAAAGCCATTTCCAGGCATAAAACCACAACTACGCAGTGCTAAAGTGGTAGCAATACCATTGACAACTTCTTTATGTATTTTGTTCATATAATTTCCTATTTCTTAGTCATAAAAATATGAAATTTGATGATTTATTTGTGTGTGTTGTGAATTTAGCAACTCACTGGGTGGCAATTCAGAGACTGAGGGAAAGTTTAATATAGATTTCAGTGCAATAATGTCATCTCACTGCATATTGGATAGATATTGGATAGATAAATCATTTCAATCCATTCGTCTGAGCAGCAACCCTGGCGAAAACACACACACTCACACACTTGGAGTGTACATTGTGGGAACTCCTGTGGTCGCGTCTTGTCCAGCTTAAGCCGAGGCTCAAAAGCGCCTGGATCAAGTCCGGAGCACATGCCACACAAAGGAGCAGGAAGAGTGGGGGGGACAAGGACACGCGTGTGCTCAATGCCAAGTCGCATAAAGCAATATAATCTCTCATTACAACTACAGCAACAACAACTATCACCCGCTCCACCCCTGACTGTTGCCACTTCTTGTTGCTGCTGCTGCTGGCGTCTCGAATTTATTGCCCCTGCAGTGCGATGCTTGCGAGTGCAACAAGCACAAAAATTTATAACTGAGCCGTAATGAACTCATATTTTATAACGTTTATTAACCCATTGATAACCGGCCAAGTGCTTAACGGCAGCTGAATTTATGCGTCTGGCTTGGGTCGTCTTAGGGCGTACAAGAGGGGCTAGGGGGTTAGTGGCAGAGCTGCCTTGTCGGCTTCTGCGTCTGGCGGGTTATCGGAATATCCTAAATGCCTTGTCACAAATAAATGTCATATTAATGTCAGAGTCCCACAACTCAAATTGATTCCCGGACTGCCCCCATTTCCATTTCCATCTCCGTCTCTTCTCTCTCTGTCTCGTTCCTGGACCACCCTGCATTCAAATCTGTGGCTGCCCAACTTCTCAGCCATTTTCATTTTCCTATGCTCCCATACTATAACTGTATTTTCAAGTGTTTTTCCTCCTCTTTCCTCCACTTTCTTTATCATCTCCTTTAGTTTTATGTATGTTCCATTTTGGCTTTGCGCCTTATTTTCGAATGGCTGCGATAAGCCTGTGTTATGAGTGCTCAGCTCTGAATGGTCATGAGCTGCGCCAGAGTTGCCAAATAACCACAACAAATTGTGAGGTGAACGAATTTTGGATTCGTTATTGGGATAACCAAGAGCTTGCCATAATTGAGTGTAACTAATCGCAGATACTTGTGTTAGTTCAGCTCTAAATTGGTTTGCTCTTTAGGCCATTTGATGGCGTTATCAAGTTGTTGGCTATAAGATTTTGATTAAGATAAAGCTCGAAATGATTGTGAGCTTATTAAAGTGTATAAACTTTTAATATTTGTCAGATATACCTTGTGTGGTAGGTGTTTATACGCAGGGTATTTTATTTTTATAGACTTTTGACTGAAGTTCCTACGTGTTTTATTTTACCATGGGACTTCTTAAATTGCTGTTGAACAAAAGTATTAGAAACTAAAGAAATAGCAGTTGAAATTGCGGTAATAGTAGTTAAAATTAAAGACACGTATGAAGAACTTAAAGAAATCGTAGAAGGAATCATAGATATTGTACATACATATAGTTATTCAATAAGTAGCAAAAACAATGAAAAAATTTTAGAAACAGGAACTGTGGCCTTCTATAAATTTAAATAAAAATTTTTTAAATAGTAGTAGAAGTAGTAGTAAATATACAAAAAAGTAGTGTAATTATTGAAATAATAGTGGGAGAAATGATGCTAGCATGGAATAAACTAGAAGCGAAAAAAATAAGTTGTGCCTTATAAATTAAAATAAACAGAAATAGTAGTAGACAATATGGTTATATATTATAAATTATAGAAATAGGACTACTTGGTTTAAAGAATTACTTACACGTTTTTCTTGAAAGTCTCCAAAGAAAATAAGTTTAAATCAAGTATTTTGAAACTGCCAACTGTATAATTTTTAAATTAAAACTGATTACCGACCGATCTATAAAGATTCCTCAGTTCGATCTTCAGTCAATCAATTATACTCCTTGAATTCCGTGTATTCTATCGGTAATTGAAAATAATTACATATAGATCAACCGAGATATGTGTCTTATGGGTAGATATGATTTGAGTGAGTGCTTTCATTCAATCTTCAATCGTGGTTGCCCCAGGCGGCTACGGCAACGGCAACGGCAACGGCAACGGCAACGGCATTGGCATTGCCATCGGCTTCACATGTGCCACAAAAAGGGTTGTGTGTGTGTTTGATATTTGCTCTGCCCACAGCTTGCTTGCCATTTCACACATGCAACGCGCGTACGGTTCGAAGCATTTCCCTGTCCCTTTCCCTTTTCACATTTTCCATTTCTCATTTCACATTTAACACATCTCGTTGTCCTGCCCTCGAGGCAGGATTCTCCACAGTCTCCCCCTTTCTCAACTCTCCACTCTCAGTTCTCCACGTTAGCCGCTTCCGGTTTGATTCTGACTCTGCCTTTTTTGGTTCTCATTCTTTGTAGTTGCACTGTTTACAGAGAGTTTTCCACAGAGTTTTTCCCGTGTGTTTCCCAGTTGCCCTTTTGCGTAGCATCAACTAAATATTCCCTGCTGATCCGAGTCGTTTGCAATCAAGCGTTACTTTTGTTTGCTTTTCGGAACTCTGGTCCATTAAGTGACGTCACCAGCGTTGCAGCCGTTGGCTCAACAGCCGCTGGTGACTTTTCGCACTCGACGTTAGCGGGCGAGGCGCGAGGGAGGGTACTGTAACGAGGCTGTTTGCCACGGTCACGTGTCATGAGCCGCGCCGTAATTGTATCTATGAGATACAATTACAATTTTTCAATATTTTCGCACAGCAGGAGTGAGGGAGCAGTAGAGCAGGAGGGAGCAAAGATGCAGGCTAGGTTTGAGCTGAGCCTTGACCGGGTTGAGTTTTCGTGGGCGTTATTATTTATTTATAGTGACACTTTATTGCAGTTCGCCAACGGCGCCGGCTGCAGGACATGTACACAGGACATCAACGCACACACACAGGACACGCTCGAGTATAATTGCGCACTTGCGGCGTCTTGGCTGCGAGATGAGCCCGAGGAGAAAACAGGGGGAGAAGTAGAGACAACCGGAATATGTTGCATCATCGCTCGTCCGTGTGGCCTTAATGTCCTTGGCAGTTGCCAGTTGCCAGTTGCGAGTCGCCTGTTTAATGTTGCGTTGCGCCGTGCACGTCCTGCGTCGTCCTTTCGGTTTAATTTAGTGGTTGCGCCTTGTACTCAGCTCGCCAAAGGCATTATCATAATTTTTCAATTTATTAACAAAGTCAAAACAGTTTAGCTTCCCTCCCCTGTCCACAAAACAATCATTTATTATCCAGCCAAGCAGCGCTAGGTCCTTAGTCTGATGTCCTGCGGTGTCTGAGCACAAAACGCGCGTTTAAATGCCTTTAATTGTTTCTTATTTATACTTCCGTTCTTCCTTGACTTACAGCTCAAGTATTCAATTGTTTTTTGATATGATAATGGTTCGTGAAATTGGAATTGGAATTGTAACGGGAATGGGAACTGGAACCTCCATCTCCCCTCGATGTGTTCTTTTTTTTTTTGTGAATAGTTTTGAAATGAAATTCCCACAAGTCAAATGCTGATTAAGACTAATTTGAGTGCGCGCTGATCAAATTATTCATTTCCTTTAATTCATTTTAAAAAAACTGTTTAGACTTAACTGTGTCGCATTCACTTCGGACTCATTTAAGAATCATTTTTGGACTCATTTCAGACTCTTCAGACAATTGCAGTTATTGTAACACATTTAATTGATTAAGAGCAGTCTTCAGTTTAATTGACCCACAAATTTTTGTAAATGATTTAAATTAAAGACACTAGCATATGTTGTAGACTCACTCTTGGCTCAAGGCCCCACTTAATACACCCATTTCCATGGCCATGGTCATGCCCACAACCTACGCCTACGCCTACACCCCATCAACAAACTTTTGAGCAGTTGAGCTCTATGCGATGCAAACTTTTTAGGGCTCGTGTCTTGAGCTCTGGCACAAACTCTAGACGAGTACGAGTACGAGAACTCAAAAACCAAAAACCAAAATCCAATTTGCAAGTTTTTCGAGTGCACACACGCAAAAATCTGTGCCCCCTTTTATGCCAGTTCCGAACTGGGTTTCAGTTCAGTTCCTCTACTAGTTCCAGACCCCCAGAGACGTTGACAATCACGCACGATTTCAGGTAAATCTAATTTAAATACGACTACACATCAGCACCAAAAAAGTATGGGAACTTTGCAGAGCTGTAGTCAGGCAACCTTTGATGGCTCCTGGTTCGAGAGCTAAGAACTACTTGCCAGTTACTTTAGTTAGTTAACTGTTTATGAACCATACCACTGGCTAGCTGTGGGAGTGGGAAAATGGGGGACTGTCGAGGGGGGCGTGGCTGGGCACTTTACACTTTTGTGCGCCAGCTCTTCTAAAGTAATTAAGTGTTTTTCCACATGATGGCTTCATAGACTGCAGTAGAAGCAGGAGCAGGAGCAGGGACGAAGGTCGAGGTGGGAAGTCAGAGGGTTAGAGGAGTCGGAGTAGTCGCAGGAGGTGTTGCCAGGCAGTCAGGCTCTGCATACTCTTATAATTGGTTTAAAAAACGTGAAGTTAACGTGAAAGCAAAGTGTTTTGGAGGCTGCTTTGATAGTTTCAGATAGTTTTCCAGGTCTCCGAAGATTGAAAGGGGGAAAGAGGAAGTGAAGAAGCTTTAGACTCCCTTTCTCTCTTACACTTTTAATAAACTTTCCATACCCAACAAGGGCAACAACAAAATCATTAATAAACTATTAAGGTATTTCCTCCAAGTGCTTCGCTTATGCCAATGTGGCCAATGGAGCAGAGGGAAGGAGTATCTGGAGTCGGAGGATTACTTCGGAACTTTGACAGACAATGAAACTTGATCTGGGCAAAGCCACAAAGTCGTTGCATAGCTGATGCTTAAACTGCTTAAACAAATGGGATAAAGAGCTTTAAGCAAACTGATTAAAGTTATCCTCACAACAAAATTAAATGCGGAAAATTATAAAATTCCGTTGCTCAAGTTCCTTGAATGAAAAGATTTTACTTTAAGCTACAAGCTGAAGGTATTTAAGTTAAGGCTGTATATTAAATTTAAATAAATTGCTTTAAGGTCTAATTAATTCTCTTTTAAAAAGTATAGAAATATGTTTCAAAACCCAATTGAATGTGTTTACTTCTTAGATACAAAAGTATCTCATGTGTTTTTCGATTTCCTAGCGTATCTTTCACGGAAATGTCAACACAAAAGTATACAAAACTATTGGCCAAGACTTGTTTATGTCAGGCATTATCACTTTTTAGCATTAATAGATCCAAATGCATATTTTACGAATACAAATGCGAGTGGGGGAATGATCATGGGGGAATACGAATAGGAATTCGAGTAGGAATACGAAAAGAAATCGGAATACGAATGGAGCGCCAAGTTGCATTGCTTTTGCCAAACGAAATACATTTGTAATCAGGTCCAATTAATCTCATTCATGGTACGTACTCCTCGAGTCCATCGAGAGTCTCTGATCTTTGTAGCTGTTGTTGTTTTTGCTGTTAAAAATAATTTGTGTTGACACAAAGATTGAATGCCTCTTGGGCTGAATAGTGCGGGGTCGTTGCGATCTGTGATCTGTGATCTGGTCGTGTGCATAATTTATGCCTTCGATCACATGAAGACATGAAAAATGTCGCCACAAGACGCCTCAACGTTGCTGTTGCTGTTGCTGCTGATGATGATGACGACTCGGATACTCCTATGAGCTACGTGTAGCTCTCATTGGATTCAATGCATCCGATGGATTCGTATGTCCATAGTTGAGCAGTCTTGCCAAATGTGGCAAGACCAGTTGAAAGAGGGAGAAGCAGCAGCAGCAGGAATCGAGCATAAATTAACTTGACATGACACTGGCTCACTTGGCCTCTCCTTCTCTATTTCTCCCTATCTCTGTCTGTGGAGTCTCCCGGTGAAAAGCCCAGCGTCAATTTAATGTGTGGACATAATTTTGCTGTCGCATTCAATTCATGGCGACCCAATGCGAACCCAACTGAGTCTAAAAACAACAAACATAAAAACACTTGCACGTGGATTGCATCTCTGATGACGTCGATGTGAATGTGGCTATAGTTGTGGCTGCCTCATCATCCTGGCCACTCCCCTACGCCCTTTGCATCCCTCCTGGTTCTCCGGAGCGTGTGTCGTTGTAGCTCGAGTTGCATTTGTTATTGTGATGACGCTGATGTTGCCGATAATGACGATGGCAATGTGCACACGTTATATGCACATTTGTGAGCACTTATATGGCATACGGGTACCACTGTGCGTGTGTGTGTGTGTGTGTGTTGTTGCTCCTGTAAGTATTTGATTTGGATTCGTTTCAATTGAATTGCATTGCAATTGGGCATTCAGTTGAGTCTGCCACGGGGACACATTAGTAAATTACGTATTATTTCAGCGGAACAACACACAATATGCAATTGTGTCTACAGGGTCAATTGAGTCTCTATATGTGCCTGATGTTATCTGTTACAGAACGCACTCTTTAAAGAGGTGCTGTGTTTTCAGCTTTTAACTTACCATAGATTTGTTGCTGGTTATAGAAGTTTGGGTTTGCTTTTAGAAGTTCTGTTTAAGCAAACATTGTTACAACATTCATTTAAGTCTAAACCATATGACTTAAAAGCTTGACCTAACCTATCAGATATGTGTTAACATATTAAAAATACTTTTCAAAAAGTTTTGCTACAGTATACCCCTTAGAGTTTCTATTTGAGAGCATTTTATCTTTAGCACTATGTTTAGTTAGAGCTTCACGTTAAGTAGTCACTAACTTGCCATGTTAATGAGCAAACTGCTGTGTTTAGCACTAAATTGGTAAGAATTTATCTATAGATACTGTATCTTTCGTACACATAGTTGAGTATATTGTAGCTTTGCACGTAATACTTTTGTGTGTTTTATTCGAACTCGTAGCTTTTATTTTGTCATGCCACAAATGACCACTTCCTGTGCTTGCTCTTACCTCTTTCTCTCTCTCTCTCTCTCTCTCTCTCTCTCTCTCTCCGACCCTTCTCATACATTATAAATTCTTAAAGCTGTCTTTGTTCTCAACATGCTTAAAAGGTTAGTTAATGAAGTCATTTTGTAGTTGCTGCTTCCGTTTAATTGTGGCTCGTCTTTCAGTCTTTCTTTCTGTCTTTCTCTCTGGCTCTGTGCTCCTCTGCCCCTTTGTCCCATTCCCCTTGCCCCACAAATGACGACCCACGTTGCATGTCAATTGCTGATGAGCTTTTAATAATGTTTTCTCTTCTTTTTCGCTTTTGCCATCGTAATTCTTCTGACTGCCACTTGCCGCATAATTCGATTATGGCAGCGGCCACTTTCAAGTGACGTCGCACCGCTTTTTGCGGGTGTTGCAAGTTGCAAGTTGCGACTTGCAAATGCCGCGCGAACTGCCTGCTATGCCAGCGCTGCGGCACATCCGTGAAGCGTCGCTGGGTTGCAATTTAATTAAGTGAAGTGCAAGTTGACAGCGCAGCTAAAGACTGAGGAGGAGCAACAAATAAGCGTGGAACGGGACTCAAGTGGCAGGTGGGTGGAGGCAAGAGGCAGGTGGCTAGAGGATGAGCTAAAGTTGCTGCAAAAAAGAGAAGGAAACGAAAAGAAGCCGCCACTGATCAGCCGCGATTATCGACGTTGGTTGTTGCCGCACGTTGCATGCACCCACGCGGCGAGAACGGCGACAACTGCGACAACGGCGACAACAGCGACGCCTCTGCCACGTGCGGCATTTGCTTTTGATGCAAGGAGCTGTGGAAAGGGAGAGAGAGGGGTAGTGGATTTGGGGAGTGACTTGCCAGACACGCCCACATAATTATCGCTATCGATGCGAGTTGCACGCGCTGATTCTGTGCCCCCTGCCACACAATTGGCGCTGCCTTTGCCGCCTTTTTGACGTTGTCATCCTTGTGGGAAATCCGTTTGGTTGTTTATGGCTCCTTACTCGTTCCCCAGTTCCTGCTGTTTGGTGTTGCCTCGTGCCCCTGGCAGCTGCGGCTTTTTGCATGCCACAAATGCCTTCGGCATGCCGACACCCCGTTGGCTATCAATGAAATCGATGCAACACCTCGTTGCAAACACTTTAAGCTGCGCTAACATTTAATCCAACTGCAGTTGCTGCTATTTAATTGAAATTTTAGTTTGCCGCCTTTCCAATTTGATTATCCGCACATGTTGCAACTTCTCCTACTTCTGCTACTTCTGCACTGTTCTGTCTCCTGCTCCTGTTTCTCTTGCCTGCTTTGGCTGCAGCTTCTCTTAATGGACTTGTTATGTTTCACTTAAACGAACTCAACTCAATTATGCACATTGTAAATTTACTGGCTTACATCAAAGTTTAGTTAGACTCTGATTAAAACTCTAAAATCAAGCAAGTCTAAAATCCTCAACTGCACTTCCATAAATTAAAAACAATATTGCAAGTTATTTAGCTTAAATGTAGGTTTAATTTAAAGCTGTATTACACTTTGCTTTTTGTAATTACTGGAAAATATAGGCAGATGTAGTTGGCAAATCTTTTAAAGTTTAAATATTATTTCTATGTATAATTTATCGATTTGTTCCAAATTATTAGTGGTTTATTAAACACATCCATCATTGAAATGAGAATTGTTGTTAAATATTTAATATGAATTTTTACTTCACGTTTAGTAAGCTGTCATTAATATAGATTAAATTGCATGTTGTGGTCTAAAGATTAATTAATATTTTCATTGCATCTAATTTAGATAAGTTCCCTGGCATTTAGGAATATATTATTAAAATAAAATATTCTTTTTAAACTAAGCTACCTACTTTTAAGCTAAGCTATTTAGTATAAAACCAAAGCATCCGAGTTTGCCTTATTTTTCAGTCTTAAGTTCCATTTCCGTTTAAAGTTTCGGGTGTTTCATGTACTCAGTTGCCTTAAATAAGCTGATGTGCATTTTATTTTCAAAGGAAACAATTTCGCTGAGTGTAGAGGAAAATGCTTTGTGCTTTTCATTTGGGTCGAATTAGTCGCTCGCTTTGTGTTGACAGATTTTATCGCTTGTCTCTGGCTTGTCTTTCCCTCTCGCTCTTCCTTCATCGTCTTCTCTCTTCCTCTCTCTGTTTTCTGCTGTCCCTTTCTTCTGCAGTCTATGATTATCGTTGTTTCTCCTCCACCTTCTCGCGCTGTCTCTCAATCGGTCTCTTCACTTTAAATCCTAAATCAATTGAGAATCGAATAGAGTGGTGCACGGGAGGGGAATGAGGTTAGGTCCCCTATTGCATTCGCCCTTTTGCCGCCACTTTGCATTTTCGATAGGGCGGTTGGCCTATTGACATTCCCATTGCGATTTGCGATTTGTTTTCAACTCGCTTGCCAGGTAATAGCAGTTCCATGCACTCTCTTTCTCTCAGAGACAATGGCGCATTGTCCTGCTGCTGTGGCGAGTGGCAACCCCTTCGTGTCCCCGCCACGCCCCCTTTGTGTACTCTTCGATTGCTGCGTTCATTGTCACCAAGCGGCGGCCGTGACAAATTGCTTTAACATTGATTTAAAGACAAAAACGGCGGCCCAGAGAGAGGCAAGCAATTCACACAACTGCCACGAAATGTCACTCAGACGACGCCCTAATCCCAGTTCGAGAGCAGTCCCCGTCGGAGCAGTCGCCGCTCAGCCGCTGCCACTCCCAGTCTCGGGAATATCGGGGTAACCCCCGTTGCGGAGCCAGTGTTCAATCGATTTGCTTGGATGAGGACGACCTTGTTGCCGTCGACTGAATAAATTGAATGAGTTTTCAATTTTTAATAAAGCCAAAAAGAAAACAAAAAATAATCAAAATAGTATAGAAGTGAACGACTAGTAGATGCTCATTAATAAAGGTTTAACTTTAAAATACAGTTGTATGCTTTGATTATCAGTTACCGCTTCGGCATATAAGTTCTGAATATTATAAAATGAACTGATTTCTTAAGAAATTCGTTAAGTAGAAAATTTTAAAATAAGTTTATAATTTTTTTATTGCTAAAACCCACATATTCTTTAAAAAAAATAATTAATTTAGTTATTAAAATAATTTTACTAATCAAAAATCTTCAATATATTTTTAAGACTTGTAGATTTGTAGAATTTAATACTTCTAGTCTTATACTTCTATTAGTTATATGCCTTTCTCTGGTTTAACTGATAGCTTCAATTGTTAGCTGATGTCCTTTAAAAGTTTTTCCTACCCCATTCAAACACTCTCTTATCTACAGGGTAAATAAAAAAAGTCGAAAATTAAAAGCAAAAACCGAGCAAATGCAAAAGCATCGAATTACGAATTTTAACCGCACAATACGATGGCGATGGCGACTCGACGACGCTGCCCATTATCCTTGATTTATGTGTATCCTGCTGGTGCTGTTTTTGCTCCTGCTCCTGTTATTGCTCCTTCTCTTGTTCCTGCTCCTGCTGGTTCGGTTCATTCGTTCTCCTGTTCCAGTTCGCCGTGCTGCGCTCGCTGAGCTTTGCCATAAACAATTACAGGCAGTCAGGCAGCTGCGGCTTTTTCGCATGTCCTGCCAAAGTCAATGTTGGTCCTGCTGATGCTGTACCTACCAACCGTTCACTCTCTTCCTACCTTCCGCTCCCCTTCTCGGCCCTTCTTGCGGTGCTTTTGCATTTTAAAAGCAATTAGCAGCGCATTTTTTGACTACGTTGTTTTTGCTTTTCTTTTTCTTCATCGCAACTTTTTTTTTGCTCCCGTTTTATGGCGTTGGCGATTTTCAATAATAAAAGAAAGCAAAAGTTGTTGTCGTTCATTTTCGGCCTGTTTGACGCTGTTGTTGTTGTTTTTGTTGTGCATGTTTTTGGCTGTATTCGGGCAAAAAAATGTGCTGGCAAAGCTAACAACAAAATGGCGCGGTCACGTGACGAACAACATGCCAGCGACCCTCAGCTGTCCAGCCTCTCATCTGCCTTCCCTCTCTCACTCTCTTTTTTCTTTGCGACCCTGCATCGCTGCCCACTTCATTTGCGCTCTCGTTGTTCGTAGCGAGCCACATCAAATAATATACAGTCTCCCTCTTCCCCTCCATCTCCCAACACTACTTCATCTCGCATCTCGTTTGTTGTAAGTTATGCTCTACAAAATGCGAGCGCCAAGTGTAGACAGAGATAGACAGCTTAACAGGAGAAGAGAGGCAGAAAGGCAGAGCAGAGGAGGGCGCACAATAGAGCTATTTGGAGAGATGAACTGGTGCGTTATTTACATGTCAATGCATTTTGTTTTATGATTAGTTTTGCAAGCTTTTGTCTCAATTAGTTACAGCAATTTAATTAAAACGTTGCTTTGAGCTGCAGTCCGTCAAAAGCTGTCAGCCACAGCACAACCCGCAAAGCAATACTACAATTTTAATTTTTCCGATGAGCTCACAGTTTTTGCACTTTGATGTTGTAAAAATATAAAATCTGTTTTGATTTTGAATGAGTCAATCAAAATCTTTAATTTAAACAAAAGTTTATTAATTTTACTAACCTCAAACTTAAACAATAAACTGGCATTGTTTTTAAAGCAAAGAAAAATTAATAATTAATCACTTAAACTATTACCGTTATAGAAAATATTAATAAAATTCGAATAAAATGGTACGCTTAAAAGACGACTGAGAAAACTAACATTTTAGCAATATAGATCTCAACGGGGGACTAACTAACATAATATTAATCATTATGTTAATGATAACATTGATTATCTGAACCATTTTCTTCGGAACTCCACCAAATGATGTTATACTATCATTTCCAATTCAACTGCGAGCTGATTTCAGCTGCTGCTCAACGGGAGGCCGCTTTCTCCTGGAATCTACGACAGGCATCAGTTGGTTGGACCAGACAACTTTCTGTTATAGTGGCGTCCAAACAGGTGGCAGTTCCACCCACACACACACATACAGAGATATATCGGCAACATCCTTCATGCTGTGGCAACGTGGCGTCAATCAAATGATTGATCACATGAATGCACAAAAACTGCCGTGTTCCTAGCGAACGAGAGGGCGGGGATAAAAGGCAGTTGGATTTTAATCTACCACAGTCACATTAATAAAACAAAATCGAGTGAACAAGAAAGTGGAAGTGGAAGAGGAAGAAGAAAGAGCGAGAGCAAAAGAACAGTAGAGGAGAGAGACTGTGTTTGTAGGGGAAATCAGTCAATTAGTAGTCATTTGGTTATGGCCACAGCAATGACTTCAATTCGGAAGACAGACTCTGAGATAAGACAGCCAAATTTATGCTAGAAATATTTTGTAAATAGATAATAAATTGTGGAAAAAGAGAGGTATGTATATAGAGCGCTACAGAAAGGGAGGGTGAGACAGAGAGGCGACAGCAGCAAATCAATTTGGGAGTGCCATCAATCAAGTTGCAACTATCGGAGGCAAATGTAAATAGTTCCTTTGCTTTCATTCCTTTCTGGGGCATCAATTATGCGCCTGTCTTAATATTTATGAAAATTGATTTCGACATCTACTACACTATACTATACCATGCCCTGAAAACACTCAAATGTCAATGTCAATTAGAGCCAGTTACGACTGTACCCCAAATTGAACTGATGGATTGAGGGCCAGCACAAGCTAAATAACTGGACTTTTCACTTGGGTTTCACTGAGGAATACCCCTATGAAGAAACTAGAACCGCTCTCTTATCTTCACTGATTATGCCTAATACCGGAAAATCCCATTTGGTACAACAATTGGGATTGGAAAAACCACAAAGCGCAGCTGTAAATAATTTGGCGTGGAAATCTCTTTAATTGATTTTTAAGCGTTTCATAATATGCAGTTGTAGCTGTCGAATTCTCGAGTTGTCCCTCATTATGCGCGGCACAAAGGGCAAAGGTGTCAAACGTTGACAAAGGGAAGTGGAAAATGGAAAATGTGAATTGGAAAATGCAACTGCAAACCAAAAATGAAAATGAAATTCAAACAAGCTGCACCAACTACCAAACTGACATAGATTTCCTTTATTTATTTATTTTTCTTTTTAATCCGCAGTGTTGAAAGGTGCAAAAGTGCGAGCACAATAGGGCCACAGCTACCCTGTAGAGTGCATGGAGTGCCTAGGGGTATAGGGTAGGGAGAACAGATGAAAAATTCAATCAATGCGACAGCTTAGAAATGCGTTTGTCATAATTTCAACGAATGATTGCAAAATATTTGCCATTTTTCAATTTTCCACTGCTTCTCGCTGTGTATTCTTATATATTTTCCATTCATTTGATTTTTTTTCTGCTTTTCCTGGAAAAGAAACGAAATGAAATGAAATGAAATGAATTTTCAAGATGCGATTTACTTTGGCACTGCATTCAAGCAATAGCCAAAGGCGTGAGCTAGATGGAAACTCAAGGAAAATGAGGTAACAGAGTGCCAGAGCGAGGGATAGAAAGAGATGGTTTGAGGTACAAGACGTTACGACCATGTTGACAGCAGCTGAATGCCGTGTTGGCCAGTGTTATTGACATACATTTGATGTGTTGAGCACAGTGTGCATTGTCTGGCAATGAAGTGAAACGTCTTCTCAGCAGCTCATCGAAGGCTTAAAAACTGATGTCTGCAGTTTCTCTCACTGAATGTGACAGGCCCACATCCCATTCAATAGGATTACCACCAACCTATTATTATCATCGGAAACATAATCATCATCATCTTGGTTCATGGCTAGAGCTATTTTTCAGTTTTTTCTTTTTTGTCAATTTTGAGCTGTAAATTGTGCAATTGTATGAGATAAATTTCATTTGAAGGAAACAAAGTAAATAATATTAGTGTTGGATAAAAAATCGTATATTATTTCTAAATGTGTTTGTCTGAACTACAGTTTTATTATTTAGCTAACAAACATTAAAATTATATTAAAAATGTACTAATCCATTTCTTAAATATTTATTTCTTTACTTAGTTTGAAGAGTATTT
The DNA here is from genome assembly GCA_035047505.1 of Drosophila parthenogenetica. NCBI lineage: Eukaryota > Metazoa > Arthropoda > Insecta > Diptera > Drosophilidae > Drosophila > Drosophila parthenogenetica. Next base: position 824,357 of record JAWNPM010000242.1, read on the forward strand.
AATTTTTTAAAGCAAGATTGATTTTAAAATGAAAATAAATATTTATGAAGTGCAAAATGTTACTCAGAATGAATAAATCAATTTTATTTTCAGACATCACATTCAGAAATATTTATTTTGCTAGCTCATAAAGTATTTAAAAATAAAATCTTTGAATGAAAATTTGATTAGGTTTGCACAGCCAGTCGATAAATGAATTTTCTTCAATTTTAGCTAAATAATTGATTTACAGAGAATGTCTCAATAAACCCAACAGTGATGGAACAAGTCGAAGGTAACTTATTGCCAGAGCTCACTGTAACGGAGAGACGTGGAAAAATACTTATAGATCATTGATTCCTGATAATAAAACTATCAGAGTTGACTGGAGACTTGAGACTCGAGACTGAAGACTCTCGGAGTGTCGGAAAGTGGGAAATGTGGGAAAAGAAAGCGTATAAAAAACAATAAAAACTCAATAAAAGCAAACGCTTATGGCTTTTAAACGCTGCAAGGACGACGATGAGGTTGACGTGAATGACACGCCGACAAAGTGCTGAGGCTCAGTTCCAGAAGCAGAAGCAGGACCAAATCGCAGGCCAGGACGAAAGAGAGTTTGGCAGGACGAACCTAGAACGTAGCTGGAAAAATGACAATAGATTTGATTTTTCAAGGCAGGAAACGGAATGGGATTGGAAATGGGGGAAGGGCTGGAGAACTGGGAATGGAAATGGGATTGGCAGGCAGCAAAGACCAAGACACAAAAGCAAACAATAAAAAAAGAAGAAAAATAAAGTAAAATAAAATAAAATCAAGTAAAAGAAAAGAAAAGAAATAGAAACGCAAGAGAAATATAACAAAAATTGAAGAAGCCAGGCAGCAAATAGTTCAACAGACAAAAGAAACGACCATTTGATGGAATAAGGAAAAAAGACGAGAACGAAGGGGAGAGGGGAGAACGGAGAGGAAAGGGAGCAGGAGGCAGTCACAATAAGCGCACATTTAAAAGTGTCAAATATCCTTTTTATGCGCTTTGGCCTCCAACCAACAAACACTTTATTTTTTGTCACGAAGCTGAGCAGAAAATTGTAAAGAAATGTTAATGCGATTTGATTTAAAGAATGAAAAGGCAAAAAACCAGAGACAGCAAGCAGTAGAGGAAGGGAGAGAGAAATAGGAGAGGGAATACAGTTCCCCGGGGGCAATCTACGACCCTGAGCATAGATTTCCATATTTAAAGGTTATACAGCTGCCAGTTCTTTATGACTTCATCGCAGTGACAACGGCAGGTACCGCAGCTCAGCACCTGACCCCGCACCTCTAACCCCTGACACTGTGCCCTGCCCTGTCCCCTAGACCAAACAATTAAGCGTTAATATTGCAGAGTCTCCTAGAATTCTCCACGAACCTCTATTGTCCAGTTGCTGTGACATTAATTTAAGCCTTGAATGCATCTTTGACAGGCTTCCCGCTAAAACTTAGCTCCCAGTTCTCAGTCTCTTCCCAATCCCATTTTCACTCCCCTTCCCATTTGGACTGTTTTGTGGCTGGTGCCGGCGTGTGGCATTGTCAAAGGAATTAGTTTTGTGTTTTTGATTTGCACAAGGAACTCAAGTCCAGGATTGAGATGAGACTTCATACCAAGTATACCCAGCAGCGGTATGTTGATTGCTTAAATAAATATGAGTCCAGTTTTTTGGGGCGTGCAACAGACAATGCTTTTGAGTCTCTAAATCTCCGAGTCTCATTCCCCGTCCCTTCAACCCAAGTCCTTCAGTCTTTTTGCATTTTAACATTTCCTTCAAAAGGGACGAATTCTATTTGCAAGACAGAGTAATTTTTGTGTTTTTGTTACTGACAGTTTTCGGCACTTTATTAAAATATTTCTGGGCTTGAGCATCATAATGATTGTGTTCTATGGGGTGTTCCCAAAAGTGTGTTCCCTGAAGTGTGTGTGCTCAAGACTTTTGTCGCTTTAAATAATGCTCTTAATAGAAATTCAACTTAACAAATGCGATTAGCATAGCTGGGAAAATTACATGAATGGGGAGTATAACACATGGGGAAGAAATGAAAAGAATTAAATGGTTCAAGGGATTAAGTAAATATTAAATAAATCTTAAAAGAATAAGGGGAAAATCTTTATAGCATATAAATAAAATGTGGAACTACTTTTAATTTAAGTTATAGTATTTTAAGCTATACCATTTGCAAGATTTTCTTTCCCACATAATGATAAACTTTTTTTTTCAAGAAAATTGCTTCCAAGTTGTCAGAGTCTAATGCTTCCCTCTTAATAAATAAAACTTTACTCTAATAATGACCTATTTGTTTCTCTGGCAATTCAAATCAAGTTGTTGATTGTTTTCGATGGGTTAATCTTACTGCATGACAGTCTTATAATAATCTGTGACATTTCTATATATATCACAACTGTCAAGCGATTACAACACCTTATTGTAGCTTGTTAACTTGGTCTGGCAGTGGCAGTTGTAACCGGTTTTGATTGATCATCTGTCGCATTTTGATTGCAACAATCATATTTCAATTGCACTCTAATGAGTTACAACAACTTCCAAGTTGGAGTTGCTACAAAAGAGGGAGAAGTGAGAAGGAGTGAGTAAAACAGTGCCAACGTCTCGTTGTCCACTTGTTGCCGCAGTGGCAACAATTATGCAAAAAGACCAGTAAGTCAGGCAAACAGGCTATAAGACGACGGAGACAGAGAGAGAGAGAGAGAGAGAGAGAGAGAGAGAGAGAGAGACAGTAACCGAGAGGAAAGCGTAGAGTGGGATGAATACAGTTATTAATTAATTAACGAAACGCTCAAATTAATTGCAGTCATTTGTTGCACAGTCAGCTGCTTGCTCCGATCGATCATAACGAGGAGTCGTCGCACTTCTTTAGCGGCTTTTCCACTCTTTTTTTTTGGGTGGGTTGTCGCGTATCGTTGGTGTTGAAGTGGCACTCAATGGTGTTGTTTGGCTTGTGGCACTTTCAGTGGAGCACACACACACAAGCACACACACAATGTGAGCTGATTGGCCTTTGGCAAGCGACGCGTCAGAGAAAACTAACCGAATTTCCCAGCCTCTGCCAACCACCGGCCCCAATTTCATCCGCCGAACGCACAATGAAAACTTAATTAAGTTGTCAGTGCGGCAACCCCAACCCTGAACCGACCCCGACCACGCCCCCTGCTCCCGCCTTTGCTCTGTGCGCCTCCTTCAATATTGTTGTTGTGCTTTTCAGGCCTGTTTGGAGAACATCCTCATAAAATGCTCATTAACGCGCCAAACCGAAGCAAATCAAATGCCAAATGGCAACGGGCATAAAAGCTCAAGGTCCTGTCGGTGTGTGTGTGTGTGTGTCGGTGTGTGTTGTGTCACCCCTTTCGTCCTTGCAGACAATAAAAACAGTTAGTGTTCAGTGTACACCATGACCCCATGGTGTTGTTTACTGTATCCTTTGATAGAGTGTATGTTTGTGTGTGTCTGAGTGTGTGTTTGGTGCTTCTTCTTCTGCTTCTTGTTTGTGTTTCCTACTAATTTGAATATAAACAAGTTCTGCTTTTGATTTTCCAAATGAAAATGTTGCGTATGTCCTTCGCAACGGATAATTTATGCATATGAACATACAGACGACCCTTCCACGATTTTCCTTCCTTTATTCTCCTCTCCCTGTCGAGCTACACCCGATCCCTGCTCCGGTTTCTACTCCTGATTTAGCTACTGTCTGATGTCAGGCGTCGCCATTGCCGCTAATGCAAATTTATTTAGACATCGTGACTCCTTTGTTTTTTTTTCTTTCCATTTTCCATTTTTTTTGTCATCCTGGTAGGCGTTAACTGACATTTGTCGCATTTATTCATTGCTCAGCGCAGTTGGGGAGTTTTAGGACTAGGATTTGGGTTAGGATTCGGTGTAGATACAGGCGTAGGCATGGAAGGAATTGCTTTCAAAGGGGGAGTGCCCTAAGCTGTGATTTCCTTCTGGGGTCAACTGACTCACATATGACTTATTTTGGACTAGATGAACCGAATAAAGGGTTGAAAAGGAGAATAAATTGCTTTGTTACAAGTTGATTTAATGCAGTTGTCTAATAGTTGGACAAATTAATGATTCTATATTCATATAACGTATAGCTGAAAACTTTCTTTAGTGGATTACAACAAAGGGAGGAATTTACATCTTTATAAATAATTTAAATAATCAATTTTTATATTTTTTATATTTATAAAATTCGGAACAAATGAACACTTAATTTGAAATAAATGTGAGCTTAAAATTACTTTAAATGCAGTTAAAAATCAAGCTCAATTATAGCTCGTGAAAATGCGAGACTGCGCAAAATGTGACCTAAATTTTTGGCAATCGGAAAACTACGAGAAAAAGAAGAAGAAAATCAGTTAACAATGGCAGCGTTGCTAGGAAAAATCAGTTACCTAATGAACTCAAGGTTTTCCGTTTATATACTTACTCACTGCGACTAACTTACTGCAAGTTCGACTTTAGTGCACCAACAAAAACTGCAAGAGCAAGAAGTAGAGGGAGAAGAAAAGTAAAAAGTAGAAAGAAGAAGAAGTAAATAACCCTTCGCAGCTATTTCCAAATTATTGGAGCATTAAAATTGAAATGATTATTGTGTGTTTTGTTGGACGCGTCAAAAAAGGAAAAAAGAAGAAAGGAAAAAGTGTGGAAAAACGTAAAGAAAAAAAGAAAGGGAAAAAACTGTGAGAAGGCAAAAGGAAGCCAAGTGAAAGTACTGCACAAAATTGAGAAGAATTACCCAACTGTGTGGGATGGCAGGGTGGTTAGTTAGAGTGAAAGAAAACACGTTCACACCTACAACAGTGAAAGGGAGGGGGGTGTCACGAATGAGAGGGGTGTCCAAGAAACAGCTAAGGGAGGGGTGGAGTGCACTCGGGGACAGCCTCAACCATTTGCGGGCTGAATTTGCCGCTGCTTTTGGTGCTGCTTTTGCTGCTACTTCCATTGCTGGTGATGGCACTGGATTCGTGGTGCGAATATAAAGTAAATAAAAATATAAACATAAAAAGCAAATTCGCATTTGCAAATAAATCAGAGGGAAATCAGTTGCTGACAGGGGAAGTATTTATGGTTCAATGCGGTACTTGGTTGGTATGAAGCCCTCGAGCTGTCTCCAGGGTTGGGTCGCCATGCCACAGTCTCACTTCGTTTCCGTTGTGTTGTGTTTGCGCAAATCCAAGAGCATAGAACAAATTCGTAAAAATTAAGAAACAAATCGAAAATCAAGCGTCATGCTAAAGGGAAAATGCCAAGAAAATTGTATAGAGCTTGTTTGTCCAGCATTTCTTTTTTTACCCTCTGCTTTTTTTTCTCCCACCCTCGACACCCTTGGCAGCCCTCGTTTGTTGTGGGAGTGTTGTCGGGGGGGTTATTTTGTATGCATTTTTATGGCACATTTTCAAATAAATTTGCCAAGAGATTAATTCGGACCGTTTGGCAGCGTGTAAATAAAAATTTCATGAACTTCTTACTTGGGCTTTTCGTGGGTGTTTTGTAGTTTTCTTTTCGCTCGACACTGCCGGGTCAGGGCCTGTTACCGGGTCTGATTGTGGCCCTAGCTCTGGGTTACGCTAGATTTGGCAATGTGTTAAATGTTCTTGAAATTTCAGTTACTCGCATTTTGGGGATCGCTCCACTCAAAGTTGCCACGCTGCTGTGCCCTCTTGAGTGGCATGAAGCAGCTGCCAAGTTGGTTAATTAAGATGTCAAGGTTGCCCTTCGAGGGGGGTCTGACATCACAACTAAATGGGGCTGCTTAAAATTCTAAAAAAAAAATACTTGAGCTCTGGAGTATTTCTATTGTAAGCTGGCATTTATTTTGCGCAAAAAAAATGTTACAATTAATATTTAAATGATTTTAATTAAATGTGAATGTTAATTAAGAAATGCTATAAATAATAAGTTGGAAAATTAATGTTAACAAAATCTATCTTATAGCAGAAAAACTTTAATATTTATTTTCCTAACATTAACATAAAAGTTAACAGTTACAGCTGCTTAACATGCAAAACAAAAGTGAAGGAAATAATGTTTTGGTTATCTTAATAATTGAGGACATTCGCTGTAAAAGGGAATGGTAATTTTCTGTTAGTTTTTGCCTATTTTGCTTACGCCTCATTAGACATTTATAAAGCTATTCAAGTAGTCCCATTGAAATGCAAATATCTGTTGGAACCACATGGCTCCAAAGACCCCCAACTCAACCCACCAACAGTTCATTATCTTCTAATGCGCTAACGTTTTTGGAGATAAACACAATTTCAAATTCACACAAAAATAATGCGTCAAAATTATGAATTCAACATTTGCCAAATCAATGGAAATTAATTTCATAACCAGAAACAACAAAAACAAATGGGAAAGGCAAACAATTGGGCAAATGGATGGGAATATTGGGGTGGGATAGGGGTTTCAGGGGGCTGGGCTGAGGATGGAGCAGCATTTGGGGGTGGGATGATTGAGTGAATTGGTGAATTTGTGAATTGTCCGGCAATGAAATTACATTTTCATTATTTTGGGATCTGCTCGGATTTTCCAATGCAGATAAAAGCACTGCCATCTCCCTTTCTCACTCTAGTGCCATTTCTAGCTCTTTCTCTCTGGCATTCTCTGGTATTCAAAATGTTGAAACAATTATAAATGCGCATCAATTTTGTGTTGTATGAAAATCAAATGATTCTCGGCCCACATATGAGAAAGCGTTGCGTAATCACAGCAAGGTGAGGTTAAATAGGGTTGCCACCTTCACTATATTTGCTTATTTGATTTTGCCAATGAAATTTCATGCAAATCAAATGAGTTTTAAATTTATCAATGTGCAAACGAACAAACTATGCAAAGCGAGCAAACAAATAAACAGGACAACAAACATTCTGGACACGCGGTATGGTCAGATAGTCAGATAGAACAAATAAACGGACATATTTACAACTGCATTTGGCAAAGAGTAAAGAGTTGTTTCGCAAATGCTCGACAAAATAGGAATTCAAGTAGCAAAACACACAAATGCTGTTTAACTAGAGATGGCAGTGATTTCAAAAATATATGAGATGAATAAAGCAATATACTAAAATCTTATTAAGTAAAGAGTATGCAGTCCTTTTCGTTTAATCTTGGGTAGGATACCCAAGCGAACTAACACATTTATAATACTTTAAATAAAGTATTAAGGAATTTATTAAAACTCACAAGCTTGATATTACAGGATTTGTAAATTTTAAATTATTTTTATATAAAACAATATTTAATTTACTTCATATGGAAATTACTTTAGAAATATTAATTCAAAATTTAATTATATTATAACTCCAACTGGGATTATATGCATTCATTTTGCAAAAGCTTCAATGAAATTAAAGTTAAACCTAAGTAAACTTGAATTTCTTAAGTGAGACAATACTTTTATGACTCATGGTTATTAAATGTTCCTTGCCTTAATGATATTGATTAATTATTACTTGATCTTATCACTCTACTCTTATTTATTTATCGTTGGACAGTCTACCATCGTGTCACGACTAGAAACAGAAATGTAAACTGAGCACTCAACTAGTTTGTTCACTTGTGTTGTCTTTTGTTTTTGTTATTTTGTTGTACTTTGCGCATAATTATTTTTGCATATTTTACGAGACACGTCAACGAAAGAGAGATAAACACAGAGAGTGGGCGTAGAAAGAGGGGAAGGGGAAGGGGAAGGGGAAGTGGAAGAGGGAGTGGTAGTGGGAGAGCGAAAGAGTTGAACAAATTACGAGCATAGAATGATAAAAATTGTATTTGAATTATGGCAATAAATAAAACAAAGAGCGAAGCAAATAAAGAGCTGAAAAAGTCAGACAGAGTCAGTCTGACTTGTCTGCGTTTTCTTGTGCTCTTTAGCTCTCTACTTCCTTCACTTCTTTCTGCTGTTGCTTTTGTTGTGATTCTTCAAGTTGTAGTAATTTGTTTTGATAGTAATTTATGTCAATTTTTACTCCGTGGGCGGCAAATTCAACTGCAGCAATGTGAGAATATTGATGTTCTTCAATTGACCAAACGCCGTTGGTGGCCATCAAGTTAGAGTTAATTAGACGAGACTGCACAGATATGAGTGTGTGTGGTCGTTATAATTTATGAATACTGCACTATTTATGTGGATATAATATTGAATTTCGAAGAGGAAAAGTTAAGCTGTTGTAGATAAGTTCATCATTAGACTGTTTAAAAATTTAAGATGTATTTTTTAGACCCGGCACTCTAAAATAGAGTAGAAGGGTCTATCAAGTTTGTCAGAATCGAAATGTGCGTAACAGGCAGAAGGAAGTTTTTTAACAATCATCACAGTGATCAGCATCAACATTTGAGTCGATATATTTGAGACTATAAGAGCTAGAGCCTCCAAATTTGGAATAAGGACCGTCTATTGTGTACATACATTATGTGTAAACATCATTACAAAATTTGTTTTGGATTGGATAACTATAGCCTATAGCAACTACAGGACAAAAAGAAGGATAAGGACCGGGTGTTTTACAGTTGTCTCTCTCGACTGTAGCCTTTCTTACATGTCGAACTTTAATTTAAACTTGGCTTAGGTACGCTTTTTTTCTATTCACTCAAAAATTGGAACTTACTTTTGGAAAGATTCATATTTTTGAAGAAGTAATTTAGTTCCATTTCTACTCCATTTTTAAGAAAGTCAATTCGAAGTTAAGTTCAAGTTCTTAGCCAAATACAATTGAAATGCAAAGTTAACACCAAGTTTGCCGACATGTATTTTAAATGCACTTCCGTTTTCGCACCCAAATGCAAATGCGGAAAAGTGAAAAAATAAAAAAAAAAATGAGTTCAATGTTCAATTTTGTATTTACGTTATTTGAACTCGGCCAAGATTTATGAGTATCTACTCAATTTCTATGGGAAAGCAATGGCTGCAACGAAATGGAAATTTATGTGCGCCACATAAGCCAAAGCTAACGGAACTTTCGGAGCTCAAGTTTTCCATGCCAATCTTACTAGAGTTTTCCTCACCTTCCTTCTCTCCACTTCCCTTTTTTTCATCCCACGCTCGATTTACAGCCACTTTCACCGCATAAAACGTCGTGAAGTTTACGCCGTAAAATCCAGGGAGAAACAGCGAGTGAAATGTAAAAATTTATAAACCGCAAAAATATATATAAACATATAAATAAGTGCAATGTCGAGGCAAGTGGCAGGTGGCATGTGGCAGGTGGCAAGCACGCTCTACTCAAGTCAAGGTATTCACTCGCATTCGTGTTTGTATTCGTATTCGTTTTCACATTCACATGCACATTTGCATTTCTTTTTAACCGCTGTTGCCGCCATGTTGTTGCCTTTACAAAATGGCGTTTGCGGCAGTTGCGCCAACAAAATGGCGAAGGCGTCAACGGAAGTTGCTTTTCGTAACACACCAAATAAATTGCAAGTTATTTGAGCAAAAGTTGCAGCAGCTCACAGCTTGTACCGAGTACAGAGTACCGTGTACCTAGTACCTCGTACCTGAGACCTGAGACCTGAGACCGCAGTGAAGACGTTCGCAACGCTGCAGCTGCTACGTGTACTGCATACAACCTCATTTCTCCCTAGCCCCTCTTCTTCTATGCCTAGATGTCCTGAAGTCCTGTGGCGTAGCACTGCTAAATTTATGGCAACATTTATGTGTCGTGTCGCGTGCGCGGTAAATACCGGAAATGCCGGAAAGAAGTGCATAATAAATGACGTTATTAACCCACATGTACACACCCCACACCCACCCACACACTAGTTTTATTGGACTGCGTTTGAGTCCACACACTGCGACAGTTTTTAGCTATTCAACTGTCCAACTACATAATTCTAGCAGCTCTTTTCCCCAGTGCAGAAACGCGTGCTCAATGCACTAAAATTATTAGACATGTGTCTATGAAAATAATGTTTATAGTATCGATTATATTTTTCTAAAGAAATAATAAGAGCATACAATTTGGTAAGACAATATATCAGTCGATGTGGACATGTATCACACATGTATCTTATAGTCAAGCCGTAAATATATTTTTAGCGCTATTCAAACTAAATTTTAAAAACTCTTTAAATACCATAATTTTTGTTGGACTTTTTTGTTACTTAACATGTAACGATAAATATTCTTTGAGTGTAGACTAAACTAACACTCGAAATGTCATTAATTACGAGTATTTTATTCATATATTTTATGATATTCAGTAATCCCATGACCCCATTTTAAATTCTTAAATATCTAGTATATATACTTTGTTTAAATACTTTCCTATGTACTTAGACACTGTTACGGCTGTAATCAACATTTACTTAACTGCCTTTCAAAAAATCGGCCTACAAATGGCAGCTGTTCCAATCTGTTTTGTTATCGATAATAGCTAAAGCCACTTGCTTGTTTGGTCTACAGCTTCGTTAGTTGTTGGCCCACTGCAAAATAGGCCCAAAGGCTTTGGCAATTTAGCTAAAGGAGTCGAGTTCGTTTTGAGCAGCGCAACGTTTAAAACGAAATCAGCTTTTGGCCACTTCTCTCTTAGCCACTTCTGGCAACAAGTTCTATTTCTTTGCTCTGTGTGTTTCCACACTTCGTAAGAAGCCTGCAGTGCCGTCAGCTTTAATTAAATTTTTCCTACTTCCGCCTGTGTTCGCCTGGAGACGCCTACTTCTGTATCTTGCGTTCTTCCGCTACATCGGAGCAGCGCCAGGAGTGGCGGTGGGAGGTGCAACCGCTTCTATTGCCTTTTGCCTGGTTTCATTTGGCCTGTTCCTGGTTCTTGGCTGCTTTCACTTTTCATTATGTTTGCCGCAAGCCAGCTCCTTTGCCAAAGCATTTTCTTTCTTCTCTGCACTCTTTGGGTTTGGCTTACAAAATTTTCTCTCAAGTGGCGCATAATGAGCGCCACGCGGCGTATGATTAATATTTTCATCGTCTTTAATTCCCGCTGCATTATGATTACATATTACGAATTATGGTTAATTCGGCTCGACTATCGCTTTAAAATGCAAATCACGTGCCAGTCTAACAATTTGCATATGTTATGTTGTCTATCCCGCCTCCCATTTCCCACTTCTTCCTCAACTCCCTCCACGCTCCCGTTGTCGCCGCCGGAAGAGCCATTGGTCTTATTTACTTTTGACCGAAATTCGAGCACAGCTGCCAAATACATTTCAATATTTACGTAATAGCGAGGATCCGACCGATTCGATATCCATCTGTGCCCTCGTGTCTCTTTCCCTCTGCCACCAGCACGCCCCTCTCCATCACTGTACTTCGTCCTGTCTGCGTGTAAAATGTGCAAATTACCTAAAAGAACCGCAGACGAACACAACGAGACCACAAAACAAATTTAAATAGACATATTTTTTCACGTCGACCATTTCCCTCGTCTTTTTTATGGTTTCGTTTTTCCAGTTGTTTTTCTTCTATCTTTTTTTTTTTGGAGGGGTGTGGAAGGGGGAATTTGGGTGGGTAGCTTGCGGTTAGGCCCTACCAAAAGTATACAGTCTCTAACATAAACTGTTGGTTGCTGCTGCAAATTGCCATGTGTAGTCCCAGTCTCATTCCTAGTCGCAGTTCCAATCCCAGTTCCAGTTCCAGTCCCTATGCCCTCCAGTAGGGAATGAGCGCATTTTATTTGTGTTTTTAGCGCTAAAACAAATTGCGGCGAGGTTCTACGTTCTAACCGGTTGTCCATATAAATGACTGTCCTTTGTGTGCCCTACAAGTGCAGGGTATATTTGATTTTTGGAAAGAGAAATCTTTGTCAGATTAATAAAAAATCATTATGAAAGTTTATTCTGAACTTGGCAACAGAAAAGATCAAATGAGTTTCATAACTCTGTGTTTTATATAAAAGTAAATGAATATATATTACTCTAGTTTAGTCCAATAAAACCAAAATAATAATAGCTAATAACAAACTTATTGTTATCTTCAGAATAACAAACTTAATGTTATCTTCAGAAATCCTTTAGTTAACTGTTAGTTAAACTCAAACAATTTCTGTTGCATTCTTAGTTTGAGCTATTAAAATAGCAAGTAGATAAACTCTTAATCATGCTCTTTCCTATTTTACCACTTCACTGAATTGACCACTTTTGTTTTTTTTTGGCCTTTTATATAGTTTTATTGCTGGCATTGTAGCGCAACATAAACAAGGACCAAACCAAACATAAGGACAGTTCAGTTGGAATCTTTACCAGACTTGAATCCACTCTCCTACTGCTCCCTCATTCGGCTGGTGTATGGTTATTGTTTGGTTATTTAAGAGCAATTCAGCCATGTTTAGATATTGATAACAACCATACAGTGAGACAGGCAGACACCGAGACAGAGACAGAGAAACATGTAGAGCACATGTGTGTAAAAGGGTCGGAAGGGAGGAAAAACAATTTGAGTTGATGCAATTTTTGCCAGTTTTGCATATCGCTAACTATCTGGCACAGAAAGAGAGAGAGAACAGCAGTTCTAAGCCATGGGAAATTGTTTTTAGTATTAAATAAAATAAACGTTGACGTATAAATTGTGTAAATGCTGAATGTAAAATGTAAATGTTCAGCCAACAATAAAAACTACTGAGCGATCCAAAAATACTCCAGTTCAAATTGGAGTGTGTGTTTGTGTGTGTGTGTGAGTGTGTGCCAAAAATAATTGCATCACTGCACAATCTCAAAAGTTTGGGCAAATAAATTGTGAGGCAGGTCCAGAGTTAAGTGGCATCAGTTGTGACTTCCGTGTTGGCCAAAAGGATAATCAAATTATCTGTCAGGTGAAAAGAGCAGCAAAAGCCAAGGGCTAATTTTGTTTTAAGTTAATAACAGTAATGCAGCTTAAATGACTTCAACTTTGTTGGTATTTTGTTAACAAAAAAATGCAACTAAAAAAGATTATTACTAATATGGAATATTTAATTAATTGTGCAATTTAATGTGAATAATTAATCAACATAAATTAACAAACAGTTCAAATGCAGCTAAACAGTTTATGTCAAGCTGCATTAACTTTTAATGCTATTTAATGCCGCTTAAATAATGAATAAATATATTTTTTAAATAGATTTATAAAATACAAAATATATATTTCTATAAGTTATAACTTAAATCTGTCGTCTATTAAATATTATTTATTTTAAACAACTTTTAGGACATATTCTGCAGTGTCATAAATTTGCATCGTCAGGGTTACATAATTCTGAAGTTTTCCATCAACTGCATTCATTTTTTAGCATAACTGCAGTAGTTTGCATTTCCCACAAACTTCCATAGACCTAGAAACCACTTAACTTTAATAGCACATCGAAACTTTTGCTTTCCATTAGAAACAAAACGAGTAAAATAGTTGGCTGAAAAGAGGAAGAATTCTGATTTTGTCTAGTTCAGTGCTTACCAGGCACTTAGCCACATCCTCTGGCCAATTTTCATCTTTGACCGCTCGAAATGAAAATTTACATAAATTCAAATACATTTTTAGTATTCGGTACCTCGAGTTACAGTCTATATATAGTATACAGTATATATCTACTGTATATAGAGGGAAAAACCACTCTGTGACATTTATGACAAAGAGGAAGAGATGACATTGCCGAATTTGTGTCAGGAATATGCTGAACCGGAGCTGGAACTGGAAGAGGAACTGGTGTTGGTGTTTTTGTTGGTTTTGGGAAGCAGTAGGATCTACGGTTCCAGGGCAGTTCATCATAAATTCATGCACTCTCTCTGCAGGGCTGCAGTGACCAAAATTACAATTATGACAACCGCAAAAAGGTTTTCTGGTGCACCAACAAAAAAGGGCCAAAATGCGAACTGGTTGGGAAGTAGCGAAGTGGATTGGGCAACGTTCATAAAATGTTTAACACGATTAAACGTGCTGCAGAGAACAGCAACAAGGCAAAAAGCAAGAGAGAGATAGAGAGAAAAGAAGAGATAGAGAGAGAGAGACTGAGGTTGAGAAAGATGTGAAAAATGTTAAATATTTAACAACTTGATGAACTTGCCAACACAAACTGAGCTACCTTCAAGCGAAAACTCCTCTTACTCCCCTCTCTCTCCACTATACTACTCTCTCACTCTGCCCTTCTCTCCTCTGCTGCTAGAAGGCCGAGCAGTCAACGAAGCGTGGCTCAGTTGGATTCCAAGCGAATTCCAGTAAAACTCACTCGCTTGTGAATTCTGGCAAATTGTCAGCAATTCAACTGCGATTGAGTTACATCAAGTGGTGCCAGCTACACCCAAACCCACACACACACACACACCAGCACACCCACCGCATTGCAACATGACATAATTGCATGCCAAAGGAGTAAAAGGTAGAATAGACAGAGACAGGGACAGAAAAAGAATCCAATACCGAACCAAACTGAACCAAACAGAACCAGAGCCCAGAACCATCAACGATAGTGACAATTAACCATGGCTAACTCAGTCGCGTTGCCGTCTTTTGGCTTTGCCTTTTCCCCAGCAACTGTCAGCTGCTGTCGATGGTAATTCGAAACGCGAAACCGCAAAATCCAATTCCCAGACTGCAATTTTATATTTCTTTTTACATTCTCTGTACTAGCAGTAAAAACTTAAAAAAAAATCGGGCATATTAAGTGACTAGAAGCAAGTGTAGTCGATAACTTAGGCTGTTTATAAAATTATTTTATTTGCTTAAAAATATTTATAAGCACATATACCCTACTTTAACATTAAGCTGTTTTACAGGGTATCTAGTGATCTCTTTATAGATTGCAGCCTGAATAGAAAAGTTCTTAACAGCAGTTGTTTACAGAGTATTTACTAGTTGTGCTCTACTCACATTTCTTTGGTTCCTTTTTAGTTACCTTCTCTACGTCGTTCTTCGTTCGTCACTAGACGCCCCTGTGTTGTGTGGGCGTGGCAGCTTGGTCGGAACTGTTGAGCATTGTTTGCAGCTTTGACTTGTTTTCCACACTTCATTGATTTGTCGAGTTGCTTACAAGTGCATTTAGACAATCAATTAATCGACTACAGATCCGACTTACTGCATTTTGAAAGGGGATAGGGTAGGAGGGCAGGGAGAAGGGAAAGGAGCAGAGGCTGGGAAACTTGGCTTAACTGAAGTGTCCAACTTGATTTATGGTATTGAGTTACGCTCTCACATATTTGAAGTACCACCCAAAGTATTACCTGCTAGTCCGACATCATACTATAATGTCTTTAAATTGGTTTTAAGAAGCCTTACATTATCAGGGCATACCAATACTCCCTGAAACTTAAGTTCCATATTCACCACTCAGTATCATCGTTATTGTTACGGTGTCTGTAAAATTTGAAATGCGATTATCCTGTTTGGCACATAAGTGATTCCACTCCTGGACACATCTAGTGCTTCCTTCTACTCCCAAATGTTTTTGACCATCGAAATATATTGTGGTTAGTTTTGTGCTCATAGGAAATTTGATATCAAGTGTGAGGATTAAAGTTAATCCCAAAACAAATTTATTATTTTGTTATAGTTTTGTAAAAGAAACCATAGTTTTGAATACGAAAAATATACTAAAATAAAAGCACTTTAAATAGTAGATTAGTTTGCTTGTATAATTTAAAATGGATTTGTTTTAATTTATTTAAATATTTTGAATATTTTAATGTAAAGAAATCAAATATGGAAATAAAATATGTTAAGCTTTTCTGCCAGAATATTAAGATGAATCCCTAAATTATATTGAACTCTATAGTTATATATAAAGTCTACAATGTTAATCAAGTGAGAAACCCTCTACAAAATACTTGAGCTTACAAACCAGTGACTTTTCCCACGTTAGTTTCTATTGAATGGCTTTTCACACTTACCACTTCAATTCAGGACTTCGTCAAATCAGTTTGAGTGTTTTCCACAGACTCCACACACACCTCCTTTTAAATGTTGTTTGTTTTGTTGTGTGTGTGCAGCCACTAATAAATTAAATGCAACATTTATTGCTTCATCTAATGGTGGGTAACGGGGGCAGGCAACGACACCAAATTGCAGCTGCCTCTGCTTATTTCTTTGCCACAAAAGGGCAAACAAAAATTTGCTTGCATTTTATGTTGTTTTGCCATGCAACTGGTGGCTCTTTGGTTGCATGTGGCAAGAGCGGGTGTGGCAGGTTGAGCAAGGTATCCTCAGTCAGTTTGCCACCTTGCTACATTGCCACCTGGCACCTACCTGGCGGCAGCAACTTGGGACGCATATACCATAAAAGTTCACAACATTAAATTTCACAGCGTCAGCGGTTTCTGCGCTGCAGTCGCAGTCGCAGTCGCTGTAGACGTCGCTGCTGACGCTGCGTTGCTATTGAAACCGCAGAAGCCATTTTGCATTTTGTAGCACATTTTATGGGGTCCCATTGTGTGGCCATTGCCAAAGTCATTGTTGTTGCTCGTTGTTCGTTGGTTGTTGTTCGCTGTTGTTGTTAGTGTTGCCAAGGCATATTTACCTTTTAGCCAGTCATGGGTATGGGCACACTTTTTTAATGTACACACACATTTACGCACATACACAGACAGAGTGACAGACTCTCACTCATACATATAACTACAGACAAAAAACTTTTTGCACTGCACAAATTTGCAGCGACCGAAAAGCGAAAAACTTTGCACAATTCACTTAACTTTTTGGGCAACCGTCGCCGCACAGTGGTTGTCGTAATCGGATTCTGCTGATTTAACAAATTTAAGATGATAATTAATGATAAAGGTAAAATTATATAAAAATGCTGTTGCTAACCAGCTATTTATCTATATTTTTACTGTGAATTTTAAGTACAAAGAAAAATAAATAAAACGTCGAATAAACTATCGAAGTCTATTAAATAAAATAACTTTCATTAAAAGGCATTCTTTATAATAATTAATTAAATTTAATACTATTTTTCAAAGTCTCCCCTCAACTTTTACCGTTTATTTAATTAAAAATTGTATTTAAATTTAAATTTTTTACCTTTTCAATACTTTTTCGACCCTACTGTGCATTTTCGACGGCAAACGGGGCAAGTTTCAGTCCACATCTTTGTCGAATGGGTTACAGGGTGTAACCCATTTATTGCGCATTCACTTTGCAAATGTTCTGATAGCAGCCGCCACGCCCATCTTACCACCAGCAACACCACACACCACACACCGCCTTCAAGTACAATAGATCATTTCACATCGTGCGCTTCTGGGCCAAAAATATGCAGAAAGTTCAGCAAAACTTGAAACGAGGCGATGTGAAATTATTTTCAGCTCGAGGGCATTCAGAAGCACTAAAGTTGTATTTAGCCAGTATTAACTGTAATGCATTAAGCCATTTGTCAGCACGCTTTAACCCATTAATGCCTACGCTATTATATTTCAGAATCCACATAAAATCTGTGAAGAATGATGGAAAAGCTTTTGAAATGCGTGAAACCGTTTTAAATTACGCAATTGAAGTGACAGAATTTGTGAATCGCTTTGGTCACTAGAGGGAAAGCTTTGGAGATACCTATTTAGTTGAAGTTTTGTTTAAGTTTAGTTACAGTTTAAGCGTCTCTTTAACATTTAGGCTATTAGGGGTATTCCATTTCGTTCCCCGCTGCTGGCAATTAAACATTTTTGACAGCGTCGCTTTTATTTCATTTCGGCGCAAACTTCATTAAAGCGACAAAAGAAAGCATAGAGAAGGAAAAGAAGTACAAGAAATTTAATGAAGATTGAAGGGTTCGACTTATTAATTCCCTGGGATTTACTAATTGATGCCATAAATGTTGTTGTAGTCTCAGAAAAGCAAGTTAAATATTTTGTAGTATTTTCACATTTTAAAGGAAATAAACAGTTTAGTTTAAATAATTTATTTAAGGTAAATTGTCTTACATAATGTTTTACAACTAAAAGAAATTTAAGATTTATTATTTCTCACAGCCAGTAAATAATTTTCATTACCACTAAAAAAGTATAGTATGACTAAAAGAGTATAAATTTTTTAGTAGGTACTCAGTCTTCTTTAGTTTCTCCTTTATTCACTTACTACTCTCTTTGTGTTTTTATGTTTACAGGGTACACGCTATAAAGCAAAATATTATTAATGTTCTGAACACACAAACACTTTCCGGCCCAGCCCCCGCCAAGAGCGAAGCGCATTATTTCAATTAAACTCATCAGCGACGGCCTCCGCTGCAATTAACCGAACGTTGACGGCGACTCGACTCCGGCACTTGACTTTGGAAGGGAGTCATAGGGGAGAGGAGTGAAGTGAAGGCACCCCCCTGGCAGTCAGTGCGGGTGTGGAGGGAACTCCATGAGCATAAATATGATATGTGCTCGTTATATCTTATAATAATGCAGGCGGCACTCAGCTAAGTGCATTTCAAATCCATTGAACGCTTCTCTCTGCACTCTCCCTGCTCCTATCTTCCCCTTTCTCTTTCTCTTTTTTCCCCACTTGGTAAAAGTTTTCACTATTTTCGGCGTTTCGCTTATCAGTAAGAGAAAAAGCTAAAAATAATTTTGTCACAATAGGGGGTTACTTCAGAGGGGTTGCCATACAAAAGACAAAAGTAATAACCAATTTGGCATTTTACGATGGCCAAAAGATCAATTTTACAGGCAGTTAATTTGAGTAAAAGGTCAAAAATTAATTATTTATTAGAAAAAGAGCATTTCCTAAAAGCCGTAGAGAAAACTATTAAAAATATATTAATTCAGTTAAGCTTTCCCCTTCATATGTAAAACTCTTTTGCATAAGATACTTTGCTGCTCACTCGTGACGATATTAAATCAAATCATTTGGGTCCTCAGCTAGAATATGCAAGACATATGGATAAAGCAAATCGGCAAAACGGAAAGTGTTTGCAAAGCTGAGCCGGAACACAAAAGTTCCGCCACAAAAGATTAGCAGTGAAATATTTTATTTTTCACATACTCTAAAATGTCGTAGATAAAGTGTAAAATGTGCTAGGGACTTTAAAGATTTAACAAGATACAGTAAAGACACGACTGAAGTGCTTGAAGTAATTATTTTTGGAAAAATTAAAAGATTTCTTAACATTAATTTATTTAATTTACTTTATATCTTACATATGTTATACCAACATTGAATTCAAAAATAAATCCCTGCCAAAATCGTAACCAAAATACTATATAACTTTCCTTTTATAACACTTTTTACCGTTAGTTACACTGGTGTTCAGCATAATTTAATTTAAATAACAACTGCAGTATTTTACAACTGGCAATTACACTTAGCGAGAGTGCACTGTGGTTGTCCTACGTTGGCTACGTTGGCAACAATGTCAGCGACAATACAGTCAACAATTACGAATATGAATTTTTGAAAGCGACAGCAACCGCGTTCCCTTTCCCCTTCACCGCCCCCTCTTTTGGCTGGTCTCCAGGCAGTCGTTGCCGAAGAGGGAATAAGGAGATCGGGAGGTAAAGCATGACGCTGGTCAGCACAGCTGATGTCATCGTTAAAGGGCTGCAGAGTGGGATGATGGGACAGTGGGACGTTTGGACGGTGCTGCTGCCACTGCGACTTCCGTTTCCGTACAGTTTCCGCATTTTTTCCGGGCAGCAGCTGCGCTGACTTTGAAGTGCCGCAAAAAAGTAGAGGAGCAACACAAATGCAGTTATAGCCGAGAGGGGGCATGGTCAGCTCCCTGGGCAACAATGCTCGACACTCGACTCGTTTTCGGAATCGGACTCTGAATCGGATTCTGATTCGGACTCGAACTCTCTGAGTCATAGCCCAAATGTCAATTGAGTGAAATTTACACAAAAATGCTGCCTGCAGTCTGCCTGTCTCCCTGTCCCACACCGCCCACTGCTGCCCCCTGTAGCGTCCACTGCAACCAGTGGGAATCCTTAACCCATTTGCCATTTGGCTTTGCGAGTGCGAGTCTAGAATTTATGGCAAGTTTCTGGGTTTCTGGGTGCACATTCCCGATATGCACGGTCGCATAATATGTGGCACATTCCCCGCCAGGGGGTTGGGCACATTGAGGGCGCCGCGAGGGCGGTGTTGGGGTAGGCTTGTATCCGGACGTCGGGAAGGTCGTTCAACTTGTTGACTTCCGGTTTTTGGGCCGCCATTTTGTAGCTGTATCGCGAGTTTAAACAATAAATTTTATAATTAAATTGGCGCGAAACAAAAACAAATGAAAAGAGGCGCCATTGTGCGTGGCGGGGAGGCGTGGCTTCGAAAAGCCCAAAGTTAATTGAAACGTTGTGCAAATAAATATTTAATCTTTATTATGCAATAAATTTAAATACATTTATTGTGCGTCAGATGCGACAGGCTGCCTAACGAGCAGGCGAATACCCGGTAAGTGCCACATGCCACATGCCACCATTTAATGTGAGAGTACACACCGAGAGCGAAATGTACAGTACATACAAACTTGTATTTACATTAAATAATTAATAATTACATCAACTTTTATGTAATTGCTTATTACGGTCGGCTTTGTGTTCCATTAATTACAAGCAATCTATGGCAAACAGTCGCTTTCGTGGCACCGCAATGTCAACCTGGGAAAATCACTTGCCACACGACTGACGAGACCTGAAAAATGTGACTTGTTTTTGCGAAAAGCTTATATAATCTGTCTGGATTAAGATGCAAGACGGCGAAGGGATGTCCTTGGTTAAGATAAGTTTTGTTAATAAGTGGGAATGTGGAGCAAAAATTAAATGGTTTGCTGTTTTATTAATAATTTTTAGAAAGAAAATTTAGGTAGGAAACTATGTACAATTTGCCTTTTATATATAATTTTCTATATGCTTAAAATATACTTTTTTAAAAAAATTGACCATACAACTCTAAGGAAATGATAAGTTTCATTAAAATTTTCAACTGCTATTAACAGTTCTGCATCACATTAATTCTCTATGTTATGTTATTAACAGCAACACTAACCCACAGCCGTTACACGTCATGTTAAGCCGCTGCTGTTGACCAATTATGTTAATGCAATCACAGACTGTTGCTTTACGTTTGCAGCTCATGTTAAACAAGTGTAAATCTTATTAGACTGTCAGCTTACATGTGTGCAAAGTTGGCAGCGCGAAAGTTAATAAGCTGACAAACGTTATAGACGCCGCTTTGATGGCGCTATCTAATGTCAACTTACCTGTGGCTGATATGTGAAAGAGAGAGACAGAGAGAGAGAGACTTAAGATCGGCTATGGAATGCAGTTGCAAGTTGTCAGTTTGCTAGTTGTTAGCTGTTTGTTGTTAGTTGCAACAAAGTGCAAGCTGATGCCTTTGACTCACTGCCAAGTGGCGCCACTTGAGTCTTGGTTGTTTAATATGCTTCAAGTTGCTTTCATGTTGCCACCAAGTCGCTTTGAGCTGTTGCCTTGAGTGTCGGGAGCGCGTGTCAAAGCGCGTCCAAGTTGCCACGATATTACTCCCCCATCCCCTTTTTTTAAACCTTTTTCATACCATTTTACCCTCTCCCCTATCCCCTTACCCCTTAGCCTTTTTCTGCTGCCTTTCTTTCTTCTTTCTAGCTCGATTAATGCAGTTTGCTCGATGCACAAATGGGCTGTCAGCTGCAATCCTTTGATGCCAGTGCCTGGTGTTCCCACTCGACACTTGACATAATTCCAAAGTGTTTGCTGGTTTAATGCGTTATGTTAATTAGTTTGCAGTTTGTAGTTTGCAGGCGTCGCTCTCAAGTGTCGTTGGCAAACACCGAAAACCCGTTAATGGGTCAATAGCTTTTGATAATCGAAGCAGCAGGCAAACCAGCAGACAGGCAGACAACCCGACAAAACTCGACAACTCGACAGCCCTAGAACCAGTATCCTGGCCAAGTGTCCTTTTGCATAATTCATGACATTGCTAACAAAAACAAAAGTTTTGTTTGTGGGCCCAAAAGTCATTCCAGTGGAAATTTGATTTCACGCGAGGCAAACAGTCAATAGCAGTTGGCAATAACAATGCAAAAGGGTTACCAAAAACCAGCAGCAGCAACAGCAACACCAGCACCAGCCAGTCTCCAGCAAGGACAAAAGCCAAGTTAGTAGTATGCCGCCGCCTGTCAGGCACATAAAAACGTATTAAGCATATTATCTAGGCAGACACTGTAGACAGCAGGCAGACGAGTAGACGACGATGAGCAGAATCTGTTTTTTTGGTTTCAGCCAGCTTCTGACATGGCCAAATACGAAATCCAAAACATGCCACACTGGATGCAACAACAACTACAGTGGGAATAGGAGCAGGAGCAGCAGCAGGAGCAGCACATGCTTTCGTAATGAAAGTTCAGATTTTTGGCTTTGTTTCTCTTTCAGTTTTGTTTTGTTTTGTTTCTCATGTGTGTGCGTTATGGAAATGAGGCAGTGACAAGAACTAGACGCAGCATAGAACAGAACGGAACAGAGAAGACCAGGCCAACACAACCCAACCCAAACCAGGCCAAAACGAAACTAGAAGCCAGTGAGTGAAACAATGTTGTCAACAGCAGCAACTGCAGCAATGGATGGAAGTTTTGCTGTGCTGCTGCAGCACAGCAGATTGAAAGGCAACAGTGCGTATGAGTGTCATCATCAGCGTTGATTTGGGTTATGTCTCGGTGTGTTTTGCAAACCTTATTTAAAGCTTTGAGCTGCACTTTTGGCTACTTCTCAGCTGCTTTCGATCTGGCTCTGACCCTTTTGGCATTTATCAGCAACGTGTCTGTAGTTTTTGCTCTTTTCTACTTTTAATTGTTCTTTTGATCACTCTTTTTTTTTTAACCCTGATCTTGGTGTTGTTACAATTGCACCTTATACCTTACTGCTGTTTGTTTTTCTCTTTGAAATCCATACCTTTCAGCTACAGACTCTGCTTAATTTGCCCATGTCTCTTTTTAAGTCATTTCGGCCTCTCCTGAATAGATTTCTGCCCCTTCTTCTACTTAAGTAGTGAACAGTTTAAAACGATCCAAATGGTAACTGAAGCATATTTTTGACCGCAGCTATAACTCAAAATATTGTGAATTTAATTGGTTGAATATCTCTAACTAATTGATGACGCCACGCCGATTGCAGCACAATATATATTGGGCAAACAGAAATGGAGAACAAACATGTGGTGGGACAGAATCGAATCGGACCGGACAAAACTGGACTGGAGTGGACAGGACATGCCTGTGAGAGGTGCGAAACAAATCCCAGAGTAAACCTAATTAGCGACAGATTAAATCGGATTAATTTTCATTTGACGCATGAATCAAAAACAGGCTGACAGCCGCTGTGCTCTGTCAGGAGCAGGAAGCAGGCACCACCCGGAAAGCGCCACCGCAAACACTGCGCCCCTCTCCACCTCGGCCCCCTCCTTCCATGCCTCCCACGGGATTTCGACTGGAGTCTTTTGGCTTTTTTTTCAGCATTTACTTTTTGTTTTTATATTCCATTTCAGGCGTTTCCTCTTTGGCTTTTCTCTGCAACTTTCTGAGCCCTGTAACGTGCTCCATTTCAAGTGGCTTTAAATACACACACAACACACACACAGAAATACCCAAAATAAATGAAATATGCATGGAAAATTGAATTTGTTGTGTTCTGGGTGAAAATGTGTAACTGCGTCCTTTGGTTTTAACGGTGCGAACAGTGTGAACAATTTGATTTATGCGCATTTGAAGCAATTTGTTGAGTAAATAGCAAAGAAAGCAGCGTTTTAATTAATTTTCTCTTAACATCTTCGCGCTGTCCTTTTCACTCTCTTTCCCTTTCTCTCTTCAACGCTCTTAGTTCCCGTGCTCTATGTGGCCAGCCAATTAGTTGGAAAAAACTGCTGCGATTTTGTACATAGCCTGCACCGAGCACTTGTGCTCCACTCTTCCCTCTGTACTTTCCTTTCTCACTTCACTCCTCCTCCCACGAATTTACCAAACTAATTGCTAACAAAGTGTCAACAGTTGCGGAAGACATCGCATGGCTTTTACTCTTACTTGACCATCTAAGCGGAGTCTTATCCTAATTGCCAACATTTATGATTAAGTTAAATAACAATTTGTTGCAGTTGCTGCTTTTGGCAATAAACACTCGACCTGCCTGAGAGAGATAAAAATGTGGACAATGCCCAGACTTTATTGTCATATCTGAGTGTACTTTATTGACTCACAAAGTTAATGGATTTCTAGAAATAATTCACAGCACACTTTACTTCATGCTCATCTGCATTTTCTTCAATTTTTCCAATAACAATCTTGATAAAAGATGTTTTTCTTAGTTCCTTGCTGTATTCCAAATTAAAATTATTTTTTTTTCCTGATATGCAAACTATTTTTTGCTCTGAAATATTTTCTCTAAGAGAGAAAGTTTTATTTTATGAGCTTAACTTTCTTTTGCTTGACTAAAATGTAAATTTGTTGTTTGCTTTTTGCTGCCAAGAATTAAAATGATTCATACTCTTATCGTTTTACTTTCCCCGATCTAGTACAAAAGATTATGAACTCTTTACAGTCTTATAACCCTTACATAAGATCCTTAAATTATGACTGTGTGTGTGGGTGTGTGTTAGTGTTAGTGTGTGTCTTTTATTTATATAGCAATTGCTTTTCTGCTGCCCTCCATTATCTTGGCAGACTCTTTTCCCAGACTGAAGCCTAATCCTTTGCTCCCATAAATGTGGCCGCATGAATATGCAACAACTCGGAAAATGCATATCCAAAAGTTGTATTTTTTAGTAGGACCTAGCGAAAGGAGGGGCAGAAGGCAAGTGGGAGTCTGAGGAAAGAGAATCGTTCCATTGTTGCAGACAGGTTGGGGAGCAGCTTCAATTTGCCACAAAAACACATTGGCAACATTTTAATGAATGTTGCATCAGGCGGATCCTTCGAAGCCTCCACCGGCCCCTTGGCCCCCGCAACCCCCCAGGAAAAGACAAACAATAAAATGGCCTGCACAGGCACACGGGCCAAAACGCTCGGCAAACATTGGCCGAGGATAAAAGTAACTAAAATGGATGCGGAAAAGATGTGGAAAGGCGGCTAGAAAACTCAGCATCGTATGGCTTGATGCAATTTGTGCAAATGTTGTGGCAACCAGGCAACCAGGCATCCACTTGGGGCCAGAAGCAGCGAGAACTAGTCCTAGCGCCTCATACTAGTTCTAGTCCTACTCCTGCTCCTACTCCTAGTAGTGGTCTCGTCTTTCTCCTCCTCTGTGTGTGTGTGTGGCATAGGCATTTTTGCATGCACCGCATGGTTGCATTTTTTGGGCTTACCAAAGCAGACGAGTTGACTGAGTTAGAGGCTGAGTCGCTTTAGCTGTTGTTGTTGTAGTTGTAGTTGTAGCTGCAGTTGTTGTTGTTGTAGACGGAGTAGACGGCATGATAAACGTGCTGCCAATAAATTACACTGCGTCAAGGAGCAACCATCTAGCTTCTGGCTAGAAACGGAGTGGAGAACGTGAAAAGTGTAGGTACACTGAAAGAAATACGTACTAAGGTTATGGCTTCACTTAATATAAGAGTCTCATACTCTTCTCTTAAGCACAGCAATACAAAATTTTATTTGTAGATTTCTATGTTCTTAAAGCATTACTGAGACATAAGATTTCAACGCATTTGTGATTTAATAGGCTCGTTTTTGTCAGTGTAACGTTGCACATTTTTGCTGCCATGCCATTTAAAATTTACTACAATTTTCTTTGGCTTTCACGTGCGCGCCGCTCATACGGTAAACAATTTGAATGCTTTCGCAGGCAGGACACGTAGAGCAGCAGGAGGATTCGCCAGGATGCACTCTAGGTCTCTTCTCTCTCTTTCACTCTGCATGGGTGTCTCCCTTTGTCTCTCTGCCTAGATCTCCTTTGAAGCTCACTATCTGTGGCAGCAACAGGGCAAGTGCAGCATAAAAAGTTTGTGACCCTTCCCTCCTATCCCTTTCAGTCATCCCTTTCCGCCTCCTGTCTCTGTCGTTGCAAATGCAAACACAACGTGCGGCAAAGTCGAACCGAAAACCGTTTCTGCCTTCGTCTCTGCCTCTTCCCCTAGACTACTCCGTGGATCTACTCCATTGAGCCAGGCACGCATTGCATTGTGTAATATGCTCTGCGATTTATGCTAACACATCTGAAAGAGGGGCGGTAAGGGAAGTGGGAGGAGCAGGAAGGCGAACAGTGACAGCCGGAAGGTGAAGGCGTGGCATCTGCATGTTGTAACTGGCATATTGAACAGGCCACCGAATTAAGAGCATAAATTGAAATGCGCTCGTTGAAAAAAAAAAAAGAATTTGTATTGAATCTTATTTGGGCCAAAGCGCCAGAATTGGTTTACATTTAACTAATCCCCAGAGAAATTGTATGCAATGCAATTTGTACTTCTTTGGCTTAGTCAATGAATCAAATTGGCATTATATTTACAGACACAGAAAGATATAGAGAGTGTGTATCTGTCTATGAAAAAGCTTGATTAATTGCGCTGACTAAATGTGTATGAATCAGAATTATAGTTAAAAACTCTATAAATTATGGAACCAGCAATGGGTTTTTTTGCTTTAATTATTCATTCTGTCTGCTGTTTTAAACAAATATAACATTTAAATAACTGTAGAAGAAGTGTAAATAAAATTGTAATGAAATATTGTTTGTTGAATTTCTATTTAACCGTATATAATTTTTAAAATTTTAAATTAAGTTTTAAATTTCAAAAAAGCTGTATTTTGAATCTATAAAAAATATTACTATTATATTCATTAGCTGCCACTTTGTGCTAATTCCTTAACACTTTTCCCCGTTAAAATACTCTGTTAACAGTAAAACTTTGCTGTGGGGACATATAAAAGTTCGCTGTTAACAGCTGCACTGCCAACACTGTTAACAGTTTAAGTTCGCTCTTAACACCTAAAGTGCGCTGTTAATAGTTAAAGTTCGCTGTAAGTGACATTTTCACTTTCTTTAACTGTTGTCTGAAATCAGTTTTAATAACTTCTTGTTTAATTAGCAACTTCTTGTCTCAAATTAGTCTAATTTTAGTGCTTTTGGCAGTGACAAAAACTGTACAGAGTCACTGCCTTTGTGTGTTGGCTAACAGTGTTGTCGAAATGTGAATTGAATTGTTTTGACCGCAAATAAAATAAGTACTTTATGCGTTAACGTTAAGAGGTGCTCTCGTGTATGTATTTGGATGTGGTACACTTTTTATGACTTAATATAATTTTTATGTGCGGCCATTTTGAGAGACAGAGTCAACGCCGGAACGAATGAGCCTCTTAACTTGGCATTCAGCCCCTCCTCCACTCTATCTGCCGCATGCCGCATGCCACACGACTGGCATCAATGGCACCTGAAAGACGAAAACATTGCTGCAAAAATTCGGCTGCCAGATGAGTATCCGCCTCTCACCTGTTTATGGGCGTCCATAAAACGGTTTTATGCTGTTCCCACCTCCCCTATACCACGCCCCCTGACGCCCACAGCGAACTTTAATGCTAATCGTCATCGTCAGACTCGTAAAGACTCCTGTATAAGTATAAACTACCCAAATGTTCTGCATGTTTTTTTCACAGGCGATTCTTATGATTAGCATTGCTAAAACATCTGAAGAGATGGGATAGAGGGAAAGGGAGGTACGCTTTAGGGGCGCTCGTTTTAATAAAATCAAATTGGTTGTAAGCGATTTTTGATAATGTTTTTTTGCGAATAAGATGCACATAAAATATATTGTGATGGCGATAAGAAGGACAGGAAGCTGCCACGTTTTGTGTTATCAAATTTGATGGTCTATAGAAATAAGTGGCAGGAATGGCAATATGCACTGAGAAAAAACCACACATTTATTGTGGATACACTGAAATTTATACAACAAAATAAAGGCTGCTATAATATTCTAACTAGATACAAAAGTTATAAAACTGTAAAATGTCTTTACTGGCAATATATTTTTATATTCCCTGCAGTCTGCTCGACAAAGCAGACATATAGTATAAACCAGTTTAACTTAAACTACTTTATAGTATAGCCTTTAGTATGAATAACTTTGTGGGTTTTAAAGCGCGACTAAGCGACTTTGTGATTTTCTTTTTCAAGGTTTTTTTTATTGGTTGCTTAATCCAAAATTATTCTGTTTTATGCATATTTATAAAATAAACCACAAGGATCATAAAAAACATTTTACAGAGCCTCACATTTTTATTACCCACAACTTAAAGCTGCTGCTAACTTGGCTAAGGCTTTAAACCCGACTAAAAGATTTGTTATCTTTCGAACATTTTGGAATAATGCATTGAGTTATATTATATTCGTAACTATAATATGTACATGTCAAGTTACCAGATAGATGCAAATTACATAATTACATTAAAACGAATGTACAACATGTCAGCAAAGGCTTAAGGGGGGAAAGATGGCAGAGAAGGGGGGGAATTATGACAATGGACTAAAATTAAGTACAATAAATGATAAATCTACCCATGTTCATTATGGACTAATGCATTGAATTTAGATTTGCATTGCATATGAGAGGGGCAGGTGGCAGGTGGCATGCAGCATGTGGCAGGTTACCGGTTGCAAGTGGCTTGTTCACTGTAGTTGAGTTTAGATTAGTTTTGCATACCCCTCGGGCTAAACCACTGCAACAGGAAATTAGTGTAGTTTCAGAGCGAGATGGGGATAGAGGCAGGGTAAGAGAGAGGCCATGACAAGTGGGTAGAAGAGCGAGAGGTCAGCTGATTGGCCTGACTACGACAACAGCATTAGTTGTTCATTAATTGCGCAGTAAACTATACAAATTTGTTGTTGCATAATGAGAACGACAACGAGCATTAAGAATGTTACTGGGTAGGTGCTTGGGTGGGTGGGGCGTATGCGTAATCTTGTTAAATGAATCAAGCGTAGTCCTGCTGTGTTAACTACTTTCCTATCCATAACATAAATTAATAGGGTTTAACCGACTGTGTAGGCGGGGCACTGAACAGTTAGCTAAGCATACAAATCCAATTCATAAAACTGACAGCAGCTGAATGAGTGAGAAAGAGATAGACAGAGGTAGAACGAGAGACAGAGAGGAAAATATGTGTAAGTTAAGTTGTATTTATGAGCCTCGAGTTAGTTAAACTAATCCCTATCTATCGCGTATGAGCAAGGCAAAAGTCAGGAAATATGAATACGAAGTCAGTATTAAATAATATGCAATATAGGAAATAAATACACTGAAAATAAAATGTTCAGTACTTCAGTTGTAACTTAGGTTAAAAGACTTTCTGTAAAGCTTTCTGTAAAAAGTAAAATATTTTGACATAAAAAAAACACTAATTATATTTCGTTTTAATTATTTAATTAATTACTAAAAAGCCCATGAAATAAATTAAAATGAGATTCTAGAATTACTAGGAACAAAATCACAACTTATTTACACAAAATATTTAAATGAATAAATCCTATAAAACATTTAGTTCAAGTTTTAAATGACTTAGCACATTTGAATTTTGTACTACCTCATCTATACAAACTTGCAAGTTGGCCTAATTAAAATAAAATAAAATCTTATTTAAGCGCATTTATGACTTGAACAACCGTTATTTTTGATGCGTGTAGAAAAGATTATATAATAATTTAGCTCGAATGTCCTACATTCATCAGATGACATGTTGTGTCAGTTTGACATCAGACATTACTGTCATTCAGCAAGTCAGCAACTGCCGCCATTTGATAGATTTCCCCACTCTTAGCTGCCTAGTCTACTCTACTCGACTACTCGACTACCTACAGCACATTTACATTTTACATACTTAATTGTTTTCGCATTACAAGCTCTGGACGGATGTCTACTCACACACACACACACAGAATTCTATACACACGTGTTGTTCCCTTCCTGCTGCTGTTTCGCTAAAAGTCAAGGCGATTAATGTCAACTTGGTTAATAGCATTCCAGGTTTCTGCTGCCAAAACTTAAAGCGCCGCAGTAATTTCCTGTTCCTACTACATCCATCGTCCATCCTCTCAGTCCTCCTTTCTTTGAGATGCAGGCTCAACATGTCATGTCAGCTTGGTGGAGGGGAGATGGGGAAGAAAGGGGGTAAGAGGCTGTGGTTGTTCGCGTGATGAATTACACACTCGCCGAAGGACACGATGATGAAGTGCCTGTCATTCGAAAGCCAAAAGAATGTCCATCTGTCTCTCAAACCGACTCAACTCAACTCAACTCAACTCGACTCGACTAAACTGAACTGGGTTTGCTCCCAGCTGTAAGTTGTAAGTTGTAAGCCATTTGCATAGCAGCAACTACTCGACTACATCTTATATATCTTCCGCATAATTTATCGACACTTGTGCGAAACTTTAATTACACGACAAGACGAGGGTATTTTCGTCTAGTAAAACGCCTCAAGCGAAAAGCTTCTGCTGGAACGGGAGGAAAACTGGGTATGTGAATTCCTGCATATGGAAATTTTGAATGCCTTCGTCTTTTGTCTGTTTAATACAATGAATCGTGTATATCCTTTGGCCATACACAAGATGCGCAGTTTCAAAAAATCAAGCGGCTGTGGCAGTGGGTGTCAGAGTGAGAGAGAGAGAGAGAGAGAGAGGGATCAAGCAATTTTTCCAATATTCAGCTAATGGCCTTTAATTGAGCTATGGGAACATTTTCAAGTGTTTGCGGCTGCTGTTTGGACAAAATTTTTGGGAAATTTGATATTGAAAATGAAGTGGCTTTTATGGTATGCTCGTGTATGTATATGTGTGTGTGCGAGTGTATCTGTGTGTGCGTGTTTGCTGAAGTGTTGTTTGCTAAGTGGCAAAATGTGCCATAAGATTGTGTTTATACAAAACTGCTCGGATTTTGATAGCATGAAAACGCAACTTTGGTAACATGGCAATGAACACAAATTGAATGGCTAAATCAAATGTGTCAAGTGGGAAATAAGGCTAAAAACATTGCCCGACATTCATCAAAATCTACTTCAATTAATATACAGCACTTTAATTTGCTGTTCCAGTTTCAAAACCACCATAACTTCCCAGTTTTCCTGTTCACTCCACCCCGCTCCTCTGCTCTTCTCATGCTCCTCTCAATTGCCACACAATTTCCTGCCCATTGCCACATAAATTCGCACACAGAAGAGCGGCTGCCACGGCGGTGCTATTTATGGACCAGTTCCTGTACTATATACCAGCAAAAAAACCATATATACATAAATATGTATGTGGTATATGAAAGAAAAACGAAACTCAGGCACTTTTATAGGTCCTTTGCTGACTGGGAAAAATAAAATGTGAAAAAAAAGAGCACAAACATAAATCCAAAATTGTCGTTTGTCGCATAAATATTTTAGTCTCTGACTCTCAAAAGCGAATGCCGAGCAATTGCCCCTCCCTGGTTTTTCCTGTCTTATTTCTCGTCTCTTAACTCCTCTTGCCTAGCCCTAGAACATAGACAATAGGCGTAAGAATTACGAGGTACACACAAAATGACATTATTTCTTATTATTCGAGCAGTGCAAATAAATGAAAGACGGCTTTTTCTTCCTCTTCTTC
The DNA here is from genome assembly GCA_035047505.1 of Drosophila parthenogenetica. Taxonomy (NCBI): domain Eukaryota; kingdom Metazoa; phylum Arthropoda; class Insecta; order Diptera; family Drosophilidae; genus Drosophila; species Drosophila parthenogenetica. The sequence goes on from JAWNPM010000242.1 coordinate 855,808, forward strand.
TTTTTCTCCTGTCTCTCACAGTGGAAACGGAAGTGTGAAGCAGTCCTGGCCACAGTCTAAGACTTTCGGAATGGGTTTACTTTGTCTACGCATATGTATGTATATATATTACAGAAGGCAATTCCCACATGTCTGTCTTCATAAATGCTTTATCTTTGGCCAACACACGACGCTGCTGACAGTTTGTTGGCGTTTGTAATTATGTGCATATAATAAAGTTGACCTAAATAAGTAAAAAAAAAAAGAAAATCACTATGAAAAGGCTCAAAATGGTTAAAGTTAACCAAAAGATATCCTTTAATGAGAAAGAAGGTCTGTACAAAATGCAGTTTAAGTAAGGTTTTTTGGGTAGGAATTTTATAATTAAAATATATATTTAAATAAAAAAATATAAAATAAATAATGATTAAAAATTATGTTGGATTCTTAATGAGAATATATATAAGATATTTTCTGTCATTATGGAATTTTTTTCTGTGCTTATTTTTTAATTTTTCACCTCCATATTCTGTTAATGTTTTTAGACTGCTCATACCTTTCCTTTACTTTTAAAAAACTACAGGGTACAACAACGCATAGCCAGTCATGTGAACACATTTATGAAATAAGGCTCAACTCATTTTCATTTATACGCACACTCACATATATACATTTATTTGTTCTTGTTTTCCGTGCAGTTCATTAAATGATAAGCCATCGGCATTGCCTGACAATTGGGGATTGGCATTGGAACAGGGATTGAATTGAGAGCTGGTCGTACAAGACAATTTGTGCCTGTTGCCACAAACAATAAAAGGAGAGCACATTCAACACTGTTGTGGCAAGAACAAGACGCATGGACAGCGAAATATGCAACAAAATCATGTTTTATATACGTACTAGACAAAAGTAATAAATGGCTAACAAATGTACAAAAACTTTGCATATGTTTAGAGTACTTTTTTACAGCCATTCCTTCGGTGCTTTTCATTGTCTTTCTCTTTCTTGATTTCTTTCTTTCTCTGTCATTTGGTCTATGGCTGATGTATTTGTTCCGTTTTATGCTGAATATGCGAGCATTATCCATTAAATGCGATGAATCAACTGTTGGCCACCATAAACAATCTTCGGCTCAGTCGCATGCTCATAAAATGCTGTCGGATACGCGAGCCGGAAATTTATGTGCGCCATTTTGTTTGCCGCCGCTTGTGTGCGGGAGTATGTGTGCATGTGTGTGTGTGTTTGTGTGAGTGTCTATGTGTGTGTTTGTATTTGCAAGCCATTTGACTTCCTGTTGACATAGTTAAGTGTGTGTGCGAAAAAAAAAACGATCTTCAATAGAAAATGAAACCTGGAAAATGCAACTTGACACGAACACTTAAAACGCTCGCAAGAAAAAACGTTGAGATGAAAAATTTCATATTTTCAAATGAACAAGTGGCAAAATCAGTTAGTAAGAGAAAATAATAGCTTCATATAATTAAAATAACTAAATTTAATAAATAATTTTAAATAATCTTAATAATTTTACAAATGTTACTTAAATTAATCAGTTATAAAACTAGAACGCAAGCTTTATACCAATTTATACCAATTCTATGTAAAGTTTATATTTGATTGTGACAATCAATTTGCTTACCACAAAGAGAATGTGGGAAAGAGGAAACTTTTGCAAATTTGTCGCTCGTCTAAAATATTCTTGACATTTTTACTGATTTATATTCTTTTGTTGCTGCTCTCGTTCCGCCTGCAGTCATTACCTTTGCCATTTTTGGTTGTCAGTTTGACAAAAATGTGGGCAATAAAATTTGCAAAACTGGCTGGCAAACAACATGACAAAAACCGAGAGAAGAAGACAAGATAATTGTTTGTTTGATTCAATCGGAAAATCAAATGTTGCTCTCAGGCTCTCAGATTCAGATACAGATTCAGATAGGGATTGTGTCTCACTGTGTAGCATTTGAATGGATGGACTGACTGACTGAGTGTCTGTCTCTCTGCCTGATTGCGAGAGCGTCAAAGGAAATTGAAATGGAAACAAATGTACGCAGCATCCAAAAATTGGCTACAAATTCTGATTAGAAGCACCAACAAACAAACAGGCCAGAAGTAAAAAATCAGAAAGCAAGAGCAGAGAGTGAAGTGGGGAAAGGGGAGTTTAGTAGGTGTGGCAACACAGCAAATTGAATTGTATTCGATATTTGGCAACAGCAGGCAGAGGGAAGGCAAAGGAAATGAAATGAAATGAAAGGAAAGGAAAAGGCAGGAGCCACATGATAAGACAAAGCAATCAGTCAGTCAACCAACTAATGGCAGTTGGCAATTGGAGGAGAGAGAGAGAGAGAGAGAGAGAGAGAGAGAGAGAGAGAGAGAGAGAGAGAGAGAGAGAGAGAGAACAGGCAACAGGCAAACGCCAAATGGCAAAGAAAGGGAATTACAGTCTCTTATAATTGCCAGTTGAAAAAAAATTACAGGCTCAGCGTGATCGATGCAATTTAATGCTGGGAAAACTGCTAACAATTTCATTTCTGTTAAAATGGACAAATAAACTAAATAATTGTTAATAGGAAACTTAGAACCAATTTTAAATAAAGTTATTAATAACAATATAAGCTTTCTTTGTGAAAATATTACTGTGATTAAAAGAATGACAGGTTATTGGCTTTATATTAAAAAATATTATTTAAATTCTTTCAATTAGTACGTAAAGTTTCAACAATTTAATAATAAATCATTTGTTAAAGCTATCAAAAAATCCATAAACTTGTTAAACATATTTTAGTACGTCAACATAAATCCCTTGATCAACAAAAGGCTAATTGAATTGCTTTCTTTTTATGCAAATGAAGCGTTTTGGAAATTAATATAATTAAAGAACATCAGTTTTTTCACAGAGAAAATCGGTCACTTTTGATAGCTAAACCACATTTAAATTTTATAGCGTTATTTACCCATTTCCGGAGTGCAATCAATCGCCGCAAAAAAGTATTCATACATTCGATTATTTCACTCTTTCATTCGGTATTTTACGTTTTGCCAATTACAATATTGCTGATTGGATTGTTGCTATTTAATGTTCGTAGATCTCGTTATAACTTTCACATTGCAGAAGGCTTTGGGTTCCCAAAAACATTCCAACAACTCAATTAAATTGAGCTGCAATCATATTCAGATGCTTTCCGTCTCTTGTTCGCCATTTTCCACATTTTTACCTGTCATACCTGCCAGAAATATGTATGTAACTGTTACAGCTATGTAGTATGTAGCTGTATCTTTAAAATTCGAATTCGAATTCATATTACAGATTACAAATTACAAATTCGCAGCATGTTTGTCATTCCACATTTGCTTTTTGTTTACATTTATGTAATGCCCTGTAAAGGAAACGTGTGTACAGTGGGGTATAAGACACAGGTGTGTCAGGTTGGAGTTCGGAGAGTTAGATATACAAATTTACTATAAATGTCTTTTTTAAAGCTGAGTAAAGATATTATTTTATTTAACAGAGGGTAGTTTTTGGCTTCTTAGTGTTTCCTTCTTGTATCTTTTACCTGGCAAAAATACTTTATTAATGTCGAGGGTATTTAGTTGTTGGGTACTTGCTTCCCCATCGTTTTTCTCCAGCTCGTCATGCCCTTTACACAGCCATTTTTAATTGCATTGCATTGTTGCTGCTTTTGTTCTCGTGTAACAGTATCTGTATCTGTGGCCGTATCTGTGTCTGTAGTTGTATCTGTAGCTATGCCTGTGTATGTATCTCTCTGGGCTGTCCTTTATTTGATTTCAGTTTCATTTCGGAAATTTGTAATGCGCTGCATGTAGCGACAGGTCCGTGCCGCGTCCTTGCTTCTCTGTTCCAAAAAAACAGAAAAAGAAAAAAAAAAAACACAAAAGGATAATGAAACTATGCGCTCTCATTTTGTTTGCTTTGCACGCTCACCGCAGTACCACCTCCATTTTCTTCCTTTTCCCCTGGCCCTTTTCCGTTTCTTCCATTTCTTCACTTTACTTTGGGCTCCAACGCGTATAGATTGCTGCGGTGGCGTATGAGTGATTTCACGAGCATACATTGAACACGCCAATTTAAAGTACTTTACTTTTCGTTAGTGTTTCGGTTTGCAAAGGGTTTACTGTACACGAACGACGACTGTCAACATCAGCAGACATCTGTCCGCTGTTGCATCTGGTACCGTCTGTTAGCCCTTCTGCCTGTATGTCCTTCTGTCTGCCTGCTCCTTTGCCCCCTTGCCTGTTTGAGTGTCATTTCTGTCCCTGCGGTCTGCGGTATTTCAATTTCAATTTAATAAATTCCACAAATAAACAAATAAAATGCATGAACGCGTCACATGAATATGAAAATATGAGTTCAACTTTAACATGACTACTTTGAAATAAAAGTAAACCTCACTTAACCTACAACTCTGGGTTTCTTTGAGATACAATTAAATGCAGAAACATGTAACACATTAGTATATATTATTTATCAATAAGTTTGATTTAAACTAAACATAAAATAAAAGTTCAAAGATCTGATTTTATCGATATCATTATGTTCATTTCATTAACTTCACTGTCGGCAATTGACTGCATTTAATTTCTAAACTCAATTATGAAATTTCTCAGCATTGTTCGTGTCAATCGAGTGAATATTTTATTTGTAGTTTTAGTATTAATAATATTGCGCATACGCAGTGTTGTATGCAGCAAATGTTTTCAAGTGTGTTGACAATTCGATTAAGTTGCATAATTGTTGTGGCAATTATCAGAATATTAAATCTGTTTTTATCGTTCGCCAACTATCAGCGCATTAAAATGTCAATTATGTTGAGTATAATCTTGCCGCATATATCCCCTACTCATGACACTCTTTAAATTAACATTTTGTGATTTATTTTTGTGTATTCACATTTGCATTGTTTATAACATGAGCGTAAACAGAAGAATTATATTCAAATTGCACACAATATATGTATATGTGACATTATCCGTGGCACGGCATCGGCATCAACTAGATGTTAAATTTGCAATTTAAAACGCATTTAAATTGTTATAAAAATTGTTCGCGATACGGCAATCAAGCGCAATCTGAACTGCATTGTGCGATTATTTCACAGCAAATATTCGCAAAAATCAACAAAGCACATTGTGGTAGGAGCAGCAACCGCAAAATCAATTTCAATTGTCAACACAAAGTCACAAACAGGCAAAAAGTTCACAAAAAAAATGAGAAAAAAACGGAAGCAAAATCATAATAAAACTTTTAGCAGCATTCCAAGTCAAAAAAAAACTGAAAAAAAAAGAAAAACTCAGCAGCAACAAGCAAAAATTGTTAAGCTAAAAAGTTCGCCAGTTTCTTTATTTTTTTTTTCTTACTTATTTTTTTTTTTTTGGTATGTGACTTAGGGCTCTGAACAGAGTCCAGACAGGACCTCGAGATGTCTGTGATTGGATGGGGAAATGCGTGCCTTAAAGTTTTGTGGTTTTCCAATGACCTCGACAACTGCGTGCTGGGAAACTAATGAAGCTGTTTCCCCAAGGTAAAATCCCTTTCCAAAATAGTAGCTTACACCTCGCGGCTGCTGACCAATTTTCAATTAATTTTCAAATACAAAATAGTAGAAATACATTTGATATATTTTGCAGAATTTAATTTAATTTGATTCAATGTATTAATTGACAATGGAAATAAATTAAATTCTCGCAAATATTCGTGTTATTTATAAATACTATAAATATTTGTGAATACATGCCTCACTAATTCCAACAGCAAAAACTACGTGACACACATTCGTTAGTTTTTTCACTGCATATTTAATTTGCATTGTTAATAATCAGGTTTGGTATTTGATTAAGACTCGAGATGGAAAACTGTCAATCAACTGAAACTGCCACTGAACCATGAAAGCGGCTAAAAGTACGTATTTAATTATATATTTTTTATAATAATAGTTGGCATTCGGCTTGGATTATTATTTATGTTTTGATAGTTATAATATTAGTAATAGAAAAGGTTAAATTTTAAGAAACGTATTGATTTCCTATTATATATTCCATTTTACAGGTCACTAATACCCTATTTACTTTCAGTATTGCATATTTTCAGGACAATAAAAAGAATTACTTTCAAAAAATCAACATTTGATTGCTGATTTTCAATTGAATATGAAGTAAGCACACATGTAGCATCAAACACAATGAATATTGAATGAATTCTAAAGCTACGACAACTTTTAAAGTTTAAAGTTTTGTAAACATCTGTTGGTTTTGGTTGGGGGGAAACGCGATTGTGACCCAAACATCCGGTGCAAAATATTTATTTGTGCAACAGGAAGAAACTTGTGCCCAAGGAAAAGGACAAAAACAGTTCTATAACGGAAATTGATTTCGCTTTGAAGCAGCAGGAACCAGGGACGGCAACTAGAGACCAGGGACACAACACCAATTCAATGAACTGGCACCTACCCAGAGCACTTGGCATCCTTCTCAGCAAAATACGCACATTTCCTGCGACAAATTTGCCAATCTTTGCAGCAAAGTGGACGGGGCATGTAATAAAGGGGCGAGGGAGTATCGAGGGGGGGGACAAGTGGACAAACTGTTGAGGCAGACTGCGCCTTTTAAGCGAACTTTGACTTCATGTTTGCCACTCAATTTATGGGTCTATGAGTTTGTTAACTAAAAGTGCACATAAACAAGACTTTTTGCGTCAATTTTAATGGCAAACAATAAATTTGTGGTGCTTTTCCGGATACCAAATGCCGCATACCACTTAAGGGGCCAGCTCAATCGATCTTTCGACATCTTTAACTACTACATAATGAAATCAAGCATTTTGTGTATCGAAAAATAAACGAATCCTGTGGGACAACTCAGAAACAAAGGAAGGATGCTGATAGTCAATAAAATAATGGTTGAAAAACTAATGGAAATAATTAAATACTTGACAAATTTGAGGAAATTCCTGTTCTAAGTTTAGAAAACATCGTTGTTTTGTTACGCTCAGCGGTAAGTTTCGATTTGAATTCTTTAATATATTTTTTCCTATGTTAAAATGTAATCAATGTTCATGCCTAAAACTGCATTTAGTCAGCTCTAAGCTTTGCGTTGATTGTCAATCACTCTGCCAATCTGGCAGTCTGTCAGTTGAAATGTTACAAGTTCAAAGAGAAAAGGATAATTTCCTGCAAAAGGATACATTGCAAACTGACAAATAAATAGAAAATTGGTGAGAAATATACAAAATTTTAAAATGTCAGACAACCTTTCATTTATATTGAAATTTATGCGCAGGTTAAGTCAACACACACACCCCAACACAAACACACACACTCACACACACACACATACTCAGACTAGCACTGAGAGTGGCAGGAGTTGCATATCTGCTGGTCATGTCCTGCTGCCAGGACATGCTGCTGTTGCTGTTTTTGCTGTCTAAATATTTATATTCATTGTGTCAGAGTGTTAAAGCGATAAAATGCAGTGTAAATATAAAGCAGGACTTCGTCCTCCATCCCTAATCCTACTTTCTCCCCCCCTCACTAACCTCCTTCGTGCGTCCTTGGATCCCTGCTCCTGCTGACTCTTACTCTGATTAGCTGCGGCTCTTTTGTAAGCTGTGAGCCATTTCGGGCTATTCAGACCACAGCAACCATTCGAATTATTCATGCATTTAATTTTCGTGTAATTTGTAGCACAAATTTCATGTACCGAAAGAGAGCAGAGCACTGAAGCCAACCGAGCAACAAACCAAAATGTTCGACATTCCTTCACAATCATTTCCCAAAGTTTATTGTTGTTGTTAGTCTCATTGTAGTAGTTGTTGTTGTTGTTGTTGCATCTGCTGGGTGGCAAACTGCTTAGGAATCTGTGTCGTGGCTTTTGTGGGCGAGTGAAAGTGTTGGATGCCGTGTGGCGACACATCCGGTCACAGTGCCTTCAAAAAAGCATCTCGTACTGACAAAGGTTTCGGTTTCCAATCAAAAGTGTTATTTTTGAATAATTTATTTGAGGTGTTTTGTGTTAGTTATAGAGATTTGTTAGAGGTAAAGTGGAAACCAACTCAAACACATACAAATTTATACTTAACTCTTCTTCCTTTTATTACATTTATTTATTAATAAAAACATAAATTATTTTTTATGTTGCCTAATAAAAACTAATATTTTTTACAGTCTTTAATGAACTGATTTAATTTAATTAACCTATGCATAAATTTCCTGAGTTCACTAAATTAGTCTCTATTACGAGCTTAGTTAATCGCTGCGTTTGCAACTATAAAATCCTTCCCACGTCTTGGCTGCTTATCTGGCTGCACTAATCAGGGTAACAACTATGGCAAATAGCTTAATTTGTAAGCCTTCTAGCCAGATTGCTAGATTGCTGGCTTGGATTTGGTGGCTTCGGGAATCGGGCTCAGTAAGTGCGAGAGTACGTGCAGTCAACTAATTAGCCAACCCACGTTAAGACGCTGGTAACACGGTAATATGGTAACACGGCAGCGTAAAACAGGGCCAAGACAAAGTTGGTCGGATTCAGTTGGTGCTGGTTGTTGGTTGCTGCTTGCGGGTTTGCCGGTTGGCAAGCCAACTGTGAGTGAATGCGAAATCGGAGCTTAAGCTTCTCACATTAATTATTTTTGCATCTACTAAAATATTGAGTATGGGCCACAGTTATGATAATTTGCACAGTCTTGGCCTGGTTCAAAGCACAGTTTTGACGATGGCCAGTTTAGGAGTAGAAAAGCAGCGGCAGGAGACTGAAGACAGAAGACACAAGACAGAAATAAGTACCTGATGTACCTGGTGTATTACAAGTAATTTCCTTAATGATGTTGCACCACTCTGGCATTATCTTGTTTGTCCCCTCTCCCTCCTACTCCTCCTCAGACGGACTACCCCTCCACCACTGCTGCTGTGGCCAGAGAGAGGTCTCTGATAATAATTTATGCAAAATATATATACAAGTTTCGTATGGACGACTCCCCACGAGACTCAGTGTCTCGATTCACATGCAACTTAAATGCGGTGCAGAACTTTCCCACTTTTGGAGGTGGTTCTCTGTTGCTGTAGTAGCTGTGCTTAGCTTGTTTTCTTTACATGTGTGTGCTTGTTTGTGTGTGTGGTCCAATTTACACGATTTCACTTTGGTAACTGGTAGCTGCTTCTAACAGAATATTTCCCCTCCCAACTCCTTCTCTATGGTCTCACCTGTGTTTTCCACCTCTCTGTAAACTGCTCGCATTTATGGTTAGTTGGTTAGTTAGATGTCTGTACAGTGAATTAACTAATGACCAACTTTGCATCAGCCAGACAGACGAAAAGAGGGAGACAGAGAGTGGAGGAAGAGAGACAGACGATCGACTGTTCTCATAGGGTAATCACTTGGGTCTGAGCAAAATAGACACACACCATATATGTAATTAATTTAGTTAATTCCTATGTAGGCTTTATTTAAAAATTATGTAGACAACAAACTCACCAAAATGGCTAATTGGTTTGGCCATTAGTTAAGCCATTTAAGCCATGTCAGTATCAGATACGAGTAGTCTCGCAATCAACTCGATTGCATTCGCATTACTCAAACTTAAATCGACTTAACTCAAGTAAACTGAACTCAACTCAACTCAGTCGCATCCATCCATTATCCTTGAGCATTTTACAAGTGTTTAACGTCTAATTAAGTGCCTGGCATAGAAGTATCTACAAGTTTGTTTTCCCACCACTTTCAAGCACCGCTCTAAAGTCGCAGTCGCAGTCGCAGTCGGAAGGCAACCGCAGTTTGCTGCACTGAACACGTTTTTAATTAAGTTTTTGACACTTGCAGTCCGCGTTGCCAACTTAACTGAAGTACGAGTGCCGATAACGATAACGATTGGAATTATAAAATAATACTTCATTGCAATCGCTGCTTTTGACAAACAGCAGAGAAACGAGGATAATAAAAAACACTTGAGATACATGCAATAGATACAGATACATTTGGAGTTCTATGGAAGCTGTTCATTCTCTGCCAGAAACTTTTAAATTTGATTAAATTTTATGGTTTAATGCTGACTTTCTTCTCACTCTTCAAAAGTATCTTTAAGATACTTTAGCAAAAAACTGTTGTGCATAAATAAATCATAAATCATAATCCAAAAACTTTCCCACTCACCTTTAATTATCATTTCTTTAGTCGACGCGTTGTTTGACGTTGCCGCTGGAAATGGGGGTAGCTGTCAAGTGCCACGCCCCCCTTTGCCCAGCCTTTGAAAATTTGCGCTCTCTGGGTGCGTTGAGAGACGCCTTTGACATTTCAGCGAGTTGCATAAAGTAAATGAAAAACCGCTTTACGGTAAACACTTAGCATTTGCATTTTGCCTTTGTCGTGTCACTTTTGGCACTGGCTAACGGAGAAGGGGGCGTGGTACTACCCAAAAAGTAAACTCCAGCGAAGTGGTTGTTGCTCTTTGTCACCAGCGACTTTCACCTGGGAATTGCCTTTGATGTGCTTGTAAAATGGTATAGGCAAAAAGTAGTCCCGAGGTTTTTGCGGGTTTCACATTTTCCACATTTTCTTTTGGCTTGTGTTTTTTTTGGCTTTTATTCTCCATAAACAGAAGCTCAAGACAGGTGACACTCGAAGCAGTTTTGTGGCAGCCACTGACATGTGAGTCACCCATCCCCGTGGGGGGTTGAGGGAGTTAAAAAGGGTTTCAAAATGCTCTTAGGACAGGGTTACATCCTGGCATCAAGCTCACCACGTGGTCTGCCTGTCATTGGGTTTAATTTCCGCTGCCGCTGGTAATGGCAACATGAGGCATGATGAGGCAACGAGGCAGCTGAGACATGTAGACATCCCGCCGCTTGAAATTGAAATTCCTGTGACCTCCACCCAGCCCCCATAGTGTTCCCTGCTGCCACTACTTCGCCCCTTCCTGCTCTGTAGATAGAGTAAACTGGGTCACAATCGATATACCCAAAAAACTACGCGCTCTGGACGAGAGTTCGTCTTGGCATTTGGGTATTTATTGTGACATTTTTATAGCGAGCACACACACACAGTCACTCGCACCCTTCATAGACCCCCACTCCACTGCTCACATTGAACGCACTTCGATGTCGGGAACAAAGTTTCGAGCTGCATTTGGTGATTTCCTGTCCCGGTCGCTTGTCAGACATTTTCATGTTTTATTGTTTGAATTCTTTTTCCGCTTTTCCCTCAGTTTCCCTTTGCATTCGACTGTTGAAATTTTTGAATATTAAAGTGATTTAGCGCTTGGCGCACGGCAAACTTGAAAAATTGTGAAAAATCGTTGTCTCTATGTGGAAAACCCGGAGTGAAAAAAAAACAAGAGAAACGCAGACATAGAGCACAACATATTTCGACTTGTATGCGACACGCTTCTCTGGCCATGTAATCCATAAAACGTTTTAATTAATGACAACAATATGCGGCATTCTTAAAAAGAAAGTCGGGGGAAAATTGAAATTGGTGTAGAATTTGACACACGTTGAAGATTTGTGTGAAAATGGTTTAGTCTTTGGTCCGACGTTGTCATCGTTTATCGTTTATAATGCGAATGAATTATGACTCGATTCTATTTCCTTTGTGTGGGCGTTGAAAACCAAACATTCGACACAAAAAACAATATCAGTGCGGGAAGTATGAAAAGTCAAAGAAAAAGTCAATTAAAAAAGTTGAAAACTCGAAAACCACTGAATGTCATCAGTTGACACATTTGCTTACAGCACATCAAATTGACGTATCGATTGGCAGCTCTAAAAAACAATGTAAAATTATATAGAGTGTATTATGAACATGTAGATACCCAGTGGAAGAGTGAAAAATTATATTTTAAATAATTTTCTATCTAATATTATTTTATTTAATCATCAATAATTAGTTTTCAGTAAATTTACAATAAAAATTAACATGCCAGTTTTCTAGTATTTCTATGAGAAATAGTTAAACGGTATTTCAATACCCTGCATACCCTGTAAAAGACCTCTAGTGTCCATTTGCTTGTACCGATACATTGGAAATATTTATTATATTTTATATATTTACGGCTCTGCTCAAAAAGCATCAGTTAAACTCGTTCAACCGACAGTTACCCTGTAAAGCAGCTAAGACGTTATCCCTTAAAAACTGTTTTAATTATTTAACTGGGTTGACTTATCATACAGTAATTGAAAGGGTAGTTCTTTTGTATAAAATTAGTAAAGAAAAAAGCTTAAACTAATTAATTTAATTGAATTTGTTTATAAAATATTCAATGCATACTGGGTATAATGAAAACTACGTCATTAAATTCAACAGAATTTTCCTGACAGCTAAAAAGGATTCACATTCTTTTCCCACTTGCCCCACTCTCTTTTTTTTGCCCCGCTGCTGTCCCATAAGAAGATGATCAATTTCAATCAATCAACTACTGGATGCCTGACGGCCTAGCCCCATATCAAAGTCATGCCCATTTCCCCAACCACTGAGGAGTAACTCGGTCAGGCACTTAGGCAATGCCACAAGCCTTTAGTCATCGTCTGTACTGAGAGTAAGGGGAAAACAGGGAGAGAGGGAAAGAGGGAAAGAGGTTTGATTGCGAGATCTGAGCAAAGTTTACTCAAATAATTTGTGTTTATTTTAACAGCTATTGCGACGCTTAATGTCCCAAGGCTCCAACAGCTGTGACGCTTCCCACGCGGCACTTAATGTCCTCCAGCTGAAGACTGTGAACTGAGAGTTGAGCACAGAACTCAGAGCTCTGAACAATAAATGCTGAAGGACTAAAGCATTGCAGAACTGAAATTCACTGATTATGCAAAGAAACGTTTCGCATATCAGACTGACAGTTGGATGGAGGCACGTCCTGTAACGCATTGCAGACACGCGGCGTATGCGTGATGTCCAGCCTTAAAGCCTTTAATGGCAGCCAATTAGGAGAGCTTCGCTTTCAAGTACTCGCTACTTCAAGTATCAAGCACAATATCATTTTGCGTTTAACCGCAGGCAGCCACTGCATCCGAGCAACGCCACCCGACGGCAATCCGCCTACTGCTCCGCCCCCTACTCATCGAACCCCCGCCTTTCCTGCGGTTGCCATCGCCAACTCTCGAAACTGACCCCAACATGGCTCAAACGCCAAAACCACAGCATGTCCAGCTCATCGATATCAAGTTATTAATGGCTAATGAAGATAGTGAGAAGGGCAGATAATAGAGAGAGAGAGAGAGAGAGAGAGAGAGTAGGAGAGGAGAGGGAGAGGCTGGCGAACAGTGTGCGAGAATGCGGGAGTATAGAAAAAGTTACCACCAGCTCAAGTGGCAACTTAATTTGGTAAACAATTTGCGATTACATAAGCAAGCAAGGACATGAGCTGAACTATTGACAGCTCAACAAAGAGGGAATACCCTGTAAGAATGAGTATGTTTTGTTTTAATATTTAATATCAGTATTAGTAATATCATTATACTAATAAGTATAAATTCAATGTATTTAAACGAACTTATAGCTTGTTTTATGTTAATGAAAAAGTAAAGAAGATTTTCCAAAGAATTGAGAACAGAGTTCTGTTGTTTGAATTAAAATACCCTTTACAATTCATAAAGTACTTAATGCGGGGTATTGAAATGTGGTATATAAGTTGAGTTGGAGTTGCTAAGCAGCATTTAGTTCATCATATGCTCACCCCGGCCATTTGCCCCCTCTCTAACTGACTCTTCCAGCACTCCTAACTGAAACTCCCGAGCAATCATCCGCAGAGAAAGCCAAATCCGAGTCAGGCAACATCATTTCTGTTGTTTTTGTTGTTGCTATCATTGTCCTTGTCATTGTTGTTGTTGTGACTGTCGTTTCTTCTGCTCATTTTGCCACGGGATTTAAATGCAAATTTCTGTCGACATCGACGACGCACTAAATGCGACTTGCAAATTAATGAAATGAACCTTTAACTTGAGTTTAACTTGGCGCCTTTTCCAGAGAGATAAGGCGCCAGCAGCAGCAACAGCAGTAACAACAACAACAACAATGAAATCAACTGGCAATTGGAGCATAAACAGCAACAACTACAACAACAACAACTATGGAAATGGCGCCCAAGTTTAAACAAAGTTGATTATGCATGCATTTGGTTTCAACACAGAGCACAGAGAATTTTTGGCAACGCTCATTTTATAGCCACGCCTCTAGCCCTAACGCCCCAACAGCACACCGCACTACCTCCCTCACATTTCCTGCCAACTTGCCACTTGCCATTTGCCACTCCCCCCACTGCCCCTCAGCAGAGGCAGCACAACATTTTGACTTTTGCATTTTGTTGCGCAATTCCGAGACGAAAGTTCAACTTGTTTCCGTATTCAGCTCTGTTCTCTTGTGTTTAGTTCTGTTCTGAGTTTTTTTTCCATCTCTTTCTCCCTCTGCTTCTTCTCCATCATTTTCTTCGTGTTCTTGTTGTTGCTTTGATGAGTTTGGTCTAATTTGTTAGCCGGGCATAAACCAAATGCTTTATGGTCATGAAGTGCGAAACTGGAAAGTGGAAAATATGAAACAATTTTTATCTTGTAGATGCCATCAGCTTAAAATGTGCCTCAAAATATTCCGAAAGTCACTGAAATAAACATTTTTAAATAGACAAAACTCGTATTTTGTTGCAAACTCTAATATGCCAAGTTAATCTGCAGACAGATTTGCAGTTATTACCAAAGTGGACCAAGAGACTGCCCCAAAAATATGTATAAATTATGACCAAGAACAAATTCCGAAAGCAGATTAGATTTGTTGTGTTTTCTATTCAATAGGACTTTAAATCAAGTGGAAATTTGTGAAGCAAGTGGGATTTTTGAAAGTATTTTAAAAAGTGGAGTTTTTAAAAAGGTTTATGGTAGAGTTTTAGAAAATACTTTTAATTTCTGGAGCATCTTGGAAAGGAATAATTCTTAGTTTCATTTTAATAATTATATTCTTATCTTATCTTATTTATTTCTAGTTCTTAGTTCTTTCAGCTTTTAAGCTCTAGTTTTAGCTTCTTTTTTTTTTAAAATGAGGAAATGCTGCCAATTCCTAACGAACCAAAGCTCTGCTATTTGAAAAGTCTGCTGCCAATAGCCGACATTAGTAAACAGCTTTCAGTTTGGTTCTGTTCAGCGCTTTGTTGGGTAGAAGAAAGCCGCCCCCTTCCGCCCAAATCCTCGCTTTTCCATCTATTAGCAGCTTAACGAATCTCAAAAACGTAATGCAAATTGCTGCCAGCTAAAATAATTGGTTTGGCACACACGCTACAACCGCAGAACCGCCCCCGTAAAGTCCACGCCCCTTCGAACACCCTTCGTGACCCCTGTGATGACCCCAAAAAGTGTAGCCGAAAAGTTGGACGTTGCCAAATGTATAAATGGCGAACCATTTAAATTTGTGCAACTTTTGCGCTCCGATGCTTTAACTTTTGACACCTACGAGTGCGCGAGAGTATCTGTGTGTGGAAGTGTGTGTGTGTGTGAGTGGCCCTGAGGGCAGAGACCAGCGGCAAGGGAAAGTCCCCGACCGCCGCAGGAAGCAATGAATTCATTCATTTGTTTACTCGCTCAAGTGGCAACTTCATTTTGTAAACACTTTCGTTTACATGCAACTTTTTTCGTGCTCCCAAAAAAGCAAGAAAAGTGGGTGGAAGTGGGAGGGCGATAGGAAAAGGATCGACAGAAAAGGGTTGTGTAAGGCAGCCCACAAGTTACATATCCTTTTACACACAGTCGACCGCTGAAGGACCAAAACGCGACTCCGACTCCCGGTCCCTCTACCACCCCCGATGTGGCTGTTACCCCTTTACCTCCCACCCCATTGCGCTTTGAGTTGCTCTTGAGTTGCTGCTGTTGCTGCTGTTGTTGTTGTTGATTCACAGCTTCGCTTGGGAGGTTTTTGGCAAAGTTTCGTGTTTTACTTTTAGTTTGTGGCTTTCCTGGTTTTATCTTCAACTTAATAAAATGCCGTCAACAGTTTTAAATGCAAATTTTCAGCTGCTGTCGCTCTGTTGCAGCGTGTGGTTGCAATCCCTAAAGCACATCCCACACTGTCCGCCCCTCTTTGCCCCCCTCTGTCACCCCTCCCACCATACACTTAGCACAAATGAGACTTGCAAATGATTATGAGCTTTGCTTGCGTAAATATTTAAGTCCTGTGTCTCTGTTTTTGGTTCTGTGTGTGTTTTGAGGTCCCTGATCCTTTGGTATGTGTCCTGGGATAACTTTAAGATATTTTATCAATTTTAAGGCAAGTTTGTGCAGCTTAGAAACTTTCCAAAGTGTATTCACAACCAGTTTTTGAGGTATACGCATAAGACTTTTCAAAGAGAGAGTAGTGGTAACTCTGTCTGATATGTAGTTGTGTGTGTGTGTGCTACTCTGTAGTTTGTTTAGTGAGAAGGTCAAGCATGTGCGGTTTGGGAGCATTTAAGTTGGAAATTCTCCTCTGTTTTGCTCGTTGGGAATGTTTGCAGTTTGTCCCAGTTAATGAGCTGGAAATGCAAAGTTTTCTATGCCTGAAATGAAAATGAGCATCTGCCAGAGTTGAAGTGCTCTCAAATAGAGTTGTTGCCGTTGCTAAAATTCTACAAATATTTGAGATGATAATAAAATGAGCTAAAAGTATTTTACAAATATTTTTAAATGCTTTCAGAAAGAGCTTAAATAGTCGAGCATTTCTTCCATTCCACAACAAACTTATCTCATATTTTCCACATTTTCAATTTCGACCAAGGAAAAAGTTTTCTCTGTTTTGTCAAAGACTCCAGTGAGCACACAATGGCGGGTAATCATATCCATGCTACATTTTATTAAACAATTCAATTGAATTACGAAAACAAACAATAAAAGCTCAAACAAAAAAATTAAATATATATTGCTTATCAAAAGTGTCAAAGCAATCAACGGAGAAAAGCTGAAAAAGTTGCTGGAAAAAGTTCTTGACACGTACGCAGAGGGTGTTTCAGTGAGGGTGTGCCACGCCCACACCGAACTGTGTTTCTAATTAGAAGGAAAACAAAAATAGAACTCACTGCAGAAACCGGGGCTAAGGCCCATACAAATTTATGATAATAATTCAACAACAAGAAACAAGTGAAAAAATAAACAACGCACAAAACACAATTGAAAACTTATTTAAATCAACAAAAATAAAAATTAAAATGTTCGCATATAAAGTAATTAAAAACTTCACCACGCATTTATGGCTTTTGTTTTGGCCCAAGAAAAAAAATACAAATTCACGAAACAAACAAAATTTGTAAGAGAAAAGGAATCAGTTGAAATTTAATTATAAACGGAATTGAGTTCGGGGTTAAGTAATCAACAAGGATATTTTTTTAGGACTTCGGAATTTTTGAAACAGCTTAGAGCGGCTTCTGCAAAGCAGTTAATAACACTGGCAAGATATTAATAGATTTAAATGTTAATTAAATTACTATGCAGTACACGAAATTTATAAAAAGACCTTTCTCCTACGCCTTCCTGCAACAACCTGTCTACATTTCCATTTGTTTTTAAAGCCGTACATAAAGAGCAGGTTATTTAATGTATATGTATTTGCATTTAAAGAGATAAAATGGAATATAGAGAGGGAGATAGAGCTTACGCTTTGTTGGCAAAGTTTAATTAGCTGGCACATCTGCGGCGAATGCGGCGTATGCTTAATTTCGCTAAAAGCGCGCGCTTAGCGTTTTCACTTAAATCATTCACATTTGCATTAGCCCCGTTTGCCACGCCCCTAATGCAAATTGTTAGCCACTTTGTTGCCAACTAACGAATCTATACAACAGCAACAAAAAGAGATTTCAAATAGCTCTAAAAAAAGAGGAAATCATAAAAATATAATGAGTATGTAGAAAGGACACTGCCAATACTCTTGCAGATAATTTAAATAACTAAAGATGAGTTTATGGGCGTAGCACATTAAGTAAAGTTTAAATAAATTGTTTGGCAACATATAAAATTGTAGCTAAAAGTAAAATACATGTTTTATCATTTAGTTGAGTTACCCTTTCATAGAGTAAACAAAGAAAAGCCAGGCACATGAAGAGAAAAGTGTGTTAGTTGTGGAAAAATCTCTTAGGAAAAACAATACAACAACTGCTGTTGGAAACGAGCTAAAAAGTAGCTAAAAGCTGAATTTCCGCTCGGCTTGACTTGGACGGCTCCTTAAAATGGTTTGTGGATGCTCTGGTTGGCCTGGCTGCGTCTGGCTTGGTCTGGCTGATTGTTCCATTGTGGCCCAAAACTGCAGTTGCCTCTCAGTTGCAAGTTGCAACTCAAACAAAGAGGTAAAGAAAAGTGTACCATAGATGAGAGGAAAATGAGTCAAAGCCCCCAAAGCTCTTGCCTGTTTGCATTAAGAGCTTTCAAATGAGGTTTACTTTATGGATAATAAGTTAATTCGCTTGTAAATAACTTGGTCAAACGGAGCACAAAGAACCAAAGAACCCAAAGAGACAGAGCAAGAAATTCGAACTTTTGCTTTAATCAGAACTCAACTAGAATATATATTTCCATTACTCGAAATGAAAGCTCTGTTCTGGCTTTTCATTGAGCTCTCAATTCTCAACTTTGCTATCTGGGTTTTTAGCATTCCAAAAGCATAATTTGGAATTTAAATTGCAATAATATTAATGGATGCCGTCGAGTGCTTAGTTAAAAGCCAAATGCAGCCACATTTTCATTGCATAATTCGCCGCGTTGCATGTTTATTTATGAAAGTGTCGCGGTGCCAGAAGACGAGCCTTAGCTTTGATGTCCAAATCGCTTTGGGGAACT
The DNA here is from genome assembly GCA_035047505.1 of Drosophila parthenogenetica. Classification (NCBI taxonomy): domain Eukaryota; kingdom Metazoa; phylum Arthropoda; class Insecta; order Diptera; family Drosophilidae; genus Drosophila; species Drosophila parthenogenetica. The sequence continues at coordinate 874,560 of JAWNPM010000242.1, forward strand.
GGAAATGAAACTGAAACTGAAACGGGAATGGGTATGGGGTTTATCTCTAATGCATATTCAAATTGTGAGTGTTAAAACTGAATGCAAATTAACAAACTGTTTAAATAGCAGCTGCTTTTGGGTGTTTGGTTTGTTTTTTGCTTTTGCATGCCTAATTGAAACTGCCACGCCCAATTGAAATTGTTGGTAACTTTTGGGAAAATCCGATCGATGCATTTATTTAAATTAGTGTAACATTGGGTTGGCCTTTAAAGCAAATACTTGTTGATAATTAATTTAATTATAAATAATGCATATTTCGCATAAAAATAAAGGCTATTAATATTTATATCGAAATTGCAATTAAATGACACTTTAATCTTAAATTCATAAACGAATGCATAGCATCAATTATTTCGCAAAGTGGGCTAAAGTTTTTTGCCATTTACACGCCACGCCCAGCAAGGTAGTGGGAGCAGGGGGAGTAAGCGATGCTGGGACATCGCAGAGTTCTGTAGATGTGCATAAATATAATGAAATTAAATTAAATGCATACGTTGCGCATACGCCATGTTAACTGTTGCTCCTTCGTGTGGCAAGTGTGGTAAGCAGAAGGAAAGAGGCGGTGGGAGAATGGACAGATGGGGTTGGGGTATGAGTTCACATGGTAAACGTGTTAACGACCTCCATGGCAAAAGTTTCGCCTCCTTTTGGTAGCTTTTGGCTGCACTGCAATTTCATAAAAATTAAATAGAAGCTGCAAAGCGATAAAAATATACCAGGCGAGCCCTTTATACCACTACTACATGTATGCTGTGCGTGTGTGAAAGGGGGCGTGGCATGCCTGTTAAAATTATGTACTTAATAACAGCTTCAGCAACTTTACTTAATGTTATGGCGTTTATGAAAATGCAAAACTTGTGTTCCTGCCACGTCTTTGTGCAGCGGCACTTCGATAGCGCCAGCTTGCCACGCCCCCTTTCTGCCTTGGGGAAAGTGTGAAATAGCGCAGCCATTTGACGAATAATGAGTGCAAGTTTTGAATATGTTAAGTTCAACAAATGTTATTCAACTTGCTGACTTCAAAGCTGCGAAACTTTACAGCACAAAGGCTGTAAAGGCTGCCAGCTACAACACTGCTGCACTTACAGAGAACGCTGATGGATATTGGATGGGTAAAAAATATGCATAAAAGTTATTAATTGAGAAAAAGTGCTGACTACTTACAGTTTTCCAGAGAAGCCTTTTGTAATAAGCGTTGAAACTACTTTTTCGTTAATCTGATATGTGTAATTGGCACTAAATGTGTAAGAAGCCTTACAAAAATATATTATTAAAATAGTTTTATACATAATTAATTATTATTTATATTTTAAATTAAAACTTTAATTTATTCTGTATTGTTTCACTGCATGAACTCTTAACTTGCTCTTAAATGCTGCCGGACAAAAGCTGTTTGTTACAATGCTCTACGAAATTAGCTACAAAGGAAGACATTCATTTGCACTGATTGTTGTAGACAAAACAAGAAACTCGTTTAAAGACAATTGAAATCACCCCTTTTGAGAGCAGACAGTCCCCGGCATTTAGCCAACAATTCTGGTATTCCCTCAGTGGCACACAAAGCAGATTCCCCTAGACGGATTCACAGCTCACGTCCTGGACTCAATGAGCCGCAAACTTATTGGAAATTATTTGTACGTCAAACGATTAGAGGGCCAACTGTCTGTCCGTCAACAGTCTGTCTGGCTTTCTGTATGTGTGTGTGTCTATTTATCTGTTCGACTGGATGCTAATGCTGATGTTTGGCACATTAAGTTGATTGGCCACAATCCAAGCAAGAATCTGCAATTGTTGAACGCATAATTACGAGACGAACGTGAGTAAAGGCCAAGAAATTCAACTAAATACCAAAACAATTTAACAGGGACAAGGGAAAGTGCAGTCGATTTGTCAGGAGAAAACATGGACAACCCTTCAGTTTTGTGTCCTCTTGTCTCCTGTCTCCTGTTCCTTGTCTTCGTCTTGTCTCTTGAGACAAAATCCAGCGATTTCCTGCGGATTTCCTGCAAACAAATTCTGTAGTTTGGTTTTGGTGTTGTCTTGGCTTATGTTTTTTTTCCTCTCTTCTTGTTATTTTTTTCCTCTAATACCCCCTTTGTACTGTTTGTCTCCTGCAGCCTGCAAAGTTTTAGCAATCTAGTCCCAAGACTTGCAGACTTCTTTCATCTTCGAGTGTCTGGAGCTGAACGAAATTTCTTGTTTACGAGCAAATAGTTGTTGTTATTTTAAGTTTCATTTTGTTGTTCCAAGGACTCGAATGCACCATAAACTTTATCCAAGTACCCACATTCTCAAACTCATCCACATCCATATCCAAGGCGGAAATTAAGTTTGAAGGGAGCCATCTCAGCCTTTTTATTCGCCCCATTGCTGTCCTCGTCAGGGACTTTTTCACTTGGCGGCGATAAGTGCGATTTTTGACGATTTTCTTGCTTTGATGAAGGCCGGAGATAGAAGCAGATTCCCTTCTCCACTCTTTACTTCATCCCATTCCCCTACACTCAACTCTGCTCTACTCCAGTCCACTTCACTCATCTGCTAGCTATCTATTCTATCCTCAAGTTGCGTTGCCTTTTTGTGGCATTTATTGTGCGAACTGGCGAACTGCTTGAGACCGCGAGAAAAAAGTATCTACAATGCTGCTTGAGACTTCAATTCACTCCGATTGAGTTGTATCGCGGAGAAAAACCGTTGAAGTTTTCTCTTTCAGAGACTTTTTGATTCTGTTTTTGTTTTTTCGCCGCAACTTTAATGAGTTGATCTTGAAACTGGCAAGTTCTGGACTTGAGCACTTTCTAACTGTCCAGCAAAGTCCTTCGGAAGTCAGGCAATTGCTGTTGTAAATACAATTTGTAGTGCAGATGAAAAGTATTTCAAGTTAAACAACTTACTTTGTATGTGCTTAATCAACAGGAGCTTTGGCTACAGCAAAGCTCATTTAGGGCAAGGTAATGGGCATTGGAAAAAATGGATAAAAGACTTAGAAATGTTCTGAAATTAGTAAGCACAAAGCTTTTATGTATTTGATGTTTGATTTTGATACAAAGTTTTAATTGGTCAAACCATACTTTACTCCAGAATTCCCGTAATTTTCAGAATATTATCCCAGGAAATGCATATTTAAGTAAGAAATTCCATCTGAAAATTAATTTGACTTTAAATCAGCATTTTCTTGATCTCAAGACTACTCGTATTCAAATTTGGTAAGGAATTTCTGTCCTCTTGTGTATAATTCCTCAATTTTCTAAGCATTACTTAACAACTTTAATCTTTTGTGTAGTATACTTCAAGGCGCCTTCATGCACAGCTTGGCAAATTACCTCAAATGCCAGCAACAAACACAGTATAATAATGAGCAAACTGTACCTGCATCTTTCCCATTACAAGACTATGTTTCTCTCGCACTTTCTCTTCGTCTCCCTCTAACTTTGCTCATTTCCCAAAGCCCATAACTTTGGAATAAAACGTGACCTGGTCATTTCCCTAATGTGGGCGTTAATGTACTTACCAGAGAGACTGTGGAGACTGTTAGCCAAAGACATCGTACCACATAATTTCTGGTAGCCATCATTAATTACGCATATTTTTGTTCATTTCAGGAGAGAAATAAATGGTAGCAGCTGGCATACACCTGGGGCCTCGGGAGTATTACAAATTGGCCTCCTGGTTGCCGCAGGCTTTAGCAATTGCATTAAATGCGCAAATATTTTCAGTTTTTCAGTTTGCGATTTTATTCAATTTAACAATTTTATTTGATATAGCAATTTGAATGTGATTTTTTCTCCATTTGTTGCAATTTTGCAGCTACTGCCGCTGCTGCTACTGCTTCTTCTTCCTCTTTTTTGACAGCCGCATGTGTCAGCAGTTTGTGTGGGGGAGTAGCAGAGTGAAGGAGAGATGTAGAGACAGAGATGAATGCTGGGTAGCGGCACAAAGCGATGATATTGCACAACCAGCAGGAATCGGGAATCCGAAATCTGGTAAGCGGGAAAAAAAAGCCAGAGGAACCAGGGAACTGCGATTGTCAACGGCTACACGCGTGAACAAGAATTTGGCAGCTGATTTGTTGATAGATAGAATTTTCCCACAGCATTCCCCACCAGCTTCACCCACATACAACTCCCTCTCATCCTCCAGCGTCACCACGTGCCGTCCACGTCCATTGTCAACGGCATTTATGCGCTCCACTGGGCATGAGTAGGGTGTAAGAGTGTGCGTGTGTGTGTGTGTGTGTTGGTGTGCGCCTAGGCAAAAAACTTTTCCACAAAGCTAAATTTCTATCTGTCGACTGCCTGAGCATGCAAAAAATAAAAAGAGGAATCGCTAAAAAAAGGAAATAAAACGGAACCAAAACTAGGACTGCGAGCAGCCACAGGACACGCATGTGGGACGATTGCTGATAGTCAGTTACACACGGGCAAGCTAAAGACAAAGTAAAAGTATAAAAGGAAAAAACAATACACAAAAAAGCGACAAAAAGTGGCTCTGTGGATGGCAGGCAAATCTTCGTTACGTATTTTATGATATTTCTCCAATGTCAACAAACGCATCTCGCTGCCTCCAATAGAAATCATTCCATTTTGCTGACTGTCGTTACTGAAATTGCCTATTGCCTATTGCTGTTGCGGCAACGGGAGCGTCAGGGCATAGGCAACTAAATGGCCACTAGGAAATTTGACACTACTGAGGAAAGCATGATAACATTTTTACCTAAATTTGCAGATAGTATTTAATAGTCATTTAAATTGACAGCTCACAATTTGTTTATATTACTCACAGCACAAGTCTTACTATTTAAATTTAATTTACATATCTTGACCAGCTAATAATTCGACGTGTTCTGTAGCCAATTCACCACTGGGTTTCAACTGTGAGTGTGCCATGAAACACTTACAGAAGAAACAACTTCCCCGCTGCAGGTTTAACATCCGAACACGCCCAAGTTTATGTAGCTCTACTACGTTTTAGTATATCTATTACCGTGCTTTTCTATTTACTTTCATCAACGAACCGCAGTCAAGATGATGAAAATAATGACATAAGTGGCGAAAAAGCCAAGAACAAAACCGAGAAAACCCGACAAAACTGGAATCTATAAAGAATGGGAAAAGGAAATTTATATATATTTTGCTTTTCAATTTCTCAGGCAATTTTGCATAAAATTGGCTCAGAGCTGGAAAGCAGGGCCTAGACGATGACCAGACTTGGATACGCCGTGATTTCTGAGGTAGTCAAATGGGTGGGTGTGTCAAGGAGGTGGAGGAGTGGGGATTTGATATACAACTATAACGCTTCTCGGTTGAGGCAAATTCAATTTGTTTTGGGCATATCAAAATGTTGTCAGCCATACGATTGATTCGGGTTGGAACTGGCCATTTTATTTATTTTTTTTTATTTTTGGTTTTTGTGTTTTTGTTGCCTTCTCTAAACTCACAAATTGAATTTATTTGCTGCGAATTTGCAATGCACACAAAGTGGAATTTTACCAGTTGCTAGGATAAATATATGTATACAAATATGTTGAGGTGTGTGTGTTTGTGTGTGTGTGTGTGTGGGTAGAGAGGACATTCTAGCTGCATTATTCGGTACACTAGATGGTTGAAAAATAATTCGATTTGATTCTATTTGCATTGCTTTGACGGATTTAAGCGGTTTGCCATGAGAACCATGGAAGAGCAGAGGAAGTGGCAAAAGTGGGGAACTTAATGTGCTGGCAAATTCGATATGAAATGTGATTTGAATAATTGAAAGGCATAGTTATAGATAGTTGCGGTAAGTAGTGCCGAGTTCAACTCGTTTGACAGCCAAAATTAAAGTTATCTTTTGCTGCTCTTTTTGAACTCGAAAAACATTTCAATAGTTCCAGAATTTCTGGTCTCTCACTTCTTTTTATTGAGCGTGGAAACATCTGCTGTGTATTACCTATTACAAGTCAATGTTATTTACGATCGCCTGAAAATAATTTACGACCTTCGACTCCAGTGACTGAAATGAAATAGAATCCACTCCAGACACGTTTTATTGTCGCATTCGACTTGGAAATAATAAAAAACGAGAACAACACAAAGCAACTAATTGAAATATATTATTATTATATAGTCTCCGTTTTTATATATTTTTACGGTTGAGGAACACACCCGCAGTCGGGATAACGGTAACGAGTAATGGTACGATAGTAACGGTAATGTGTCGTTAGGGGTAGTCCTGGCTGTGCCAAGTAATTCTGAGAAAGGGCTGGAAAGAGCTTGTTATTTTTTGTTACCTTGCCATATGGTTGTAGATTTTTACGATGCGACTATCCCAGTCCTGAGTCCAGGGATGGGTCTAGTGGCTGGTTAAGGGCAGCTCAAGTTGCTGGAAACTTTGCACTAAAATGGCTTCATTAGCCAAAAGAAAGCAGAGGGGTAAGGCCCTAATAGGGGCACTGTAAGATACATCCATTTGTCAGTTTTGCATGTGACGAGAGAAGGGAAAAGATTTTTTGGCGACCATTTTATGATTAGTTGTCCTGTCGAGCTGAAATGCCTACGATGCCATTTATTTCGAGAACCTTTTTCCACTGACACTTTTCACTTTTCGTTTTTCACATTCCACTTTTCATTTGATGCCACGCCATTGTAGGAGTCGCCATTAATCAAATCTTTGGACTTTTCATGATGCATTTTTAATTCAATTTCGCACAAGGCCTTTCTAATGGCCTCAAGGCGAGGCGCTTAATCGAATTTGCCTGCGAAACAAGCAGTAGAACAAGCAGTAAAAACAGTTGAAAGAAGTAGAAAAGGAAGTACCCCTCGAGCAGTAACAAAATATTACTTACTTTTGTCAATATTTGATTTAGCAATTCTGTCACTTTCACTGGCAACAGCAATTAAATAGCCTCTTTGCTGGATAGGGGGCGGGGAAAGTGGGTCCTTAGGGGGTATACAGGCATATAGGAGAGAGGAGTACAATTTTGACAGCTGCCACTGATGGATTTACAATGGAGGCCCTTTTTTTCTGGGTTGGGCACAACCATTCAGGTAAATTGAATTTTATTTCAATTTCAAAGCAATTTTACAAGAAATTTAATATTTAATTTTGCACCCGCAAAAGTTTGTCCATAGTTCAAGGTGGGGAGGTAGGTGGAAAGCGGGGAACGGGGAACGGGGAGCATGGAGTCCTTAAGGTGCCCCTACATATGATGATACGACCCCATCCCCCAACAGTTTTTAAGCCAAACTCAATTTATTTTGGTAATAAGACAAAATAATGAGGGTCATTTGGCATAAATGATACAGGCGAGCAAAAGGGCGTTCGAGTGGGCGTGTCCATGGGGAGTCTTGTGAGTTATTGAGTGTGTTGCGTGTGTCCTTAAAGTTATTTGTTTGCCACGCTTTGACAAATTTGTCTTTGCCACAAATTCAGCTGCGTTACAAATTGGGATGCGGGCACTCAGCGACCATTGGCAACGTGGAAATGGATTTGGATGTGAATGACGATGTGGAAATGGAATTGGGATTATATATTGTGCTGTGTTCGCATTTTTCCGAGAAACTTGTTGAGATTTTTCAGCGAATTCACAATTTCTACTTGGTTCAATTTATATATGAAGTTGATTTGGATTTTATTTGAATGCTGTAGATCAACAATTTTGTTTTCACATTCTTCATCGGATACATATACAAATACAATTCGCAAGTCCTTCAATTCACCAGTTTAAATATAATCAGCCACTTGAACAGATGCGCATCCAAGCAAATGTTTATCTCCTTTATCCTCCTGCTTTGCAGCTCTTCTACTCTCCTTCATTTCCCCCTCTTCTACAACTACTTTTGCTTTTTTTTCCTACCAACTCAATGCTCACACATTGGGAGAACGCCAGCATTTTGTGTTCCATTTCGTTTCCCGCACTGTCTCTGTCCAATCGGTTCGTAAAATATTACGCATACGCTCTGCCACGCCCATATTGGCACGCCCACACTCCTCATGTCTATCATACAATTCGCCAATTTTCATTCAAATAAAATCAGCGCGCAATGGTAAAAATTTCAGTGTCGAGCAAGCGAAGCGTAGGGAAGTAAATAGTGAACTTGTGTGGCTAGATGATACCCTGTGAATACAAATCTAAAACTGTGTAGATTCTTTCAACAGACAAAACTTATATACGGCACTGTACTTAAGTGTTTATCAGGGAGGAGCTTTAGTCGGTTAAATCCCCTTCATCTGTCATACCTCCTACAGAGACCAACCTGACTACAGGGTATAGAAAATCGGCGAAAATTTCAACATCAATGGAAATGCGCAATAAAAAGCGTCTATAAAAATCGGCTATGCACACACACGATATATGCAATATGAGAATGCTCGAATGCTTATGCTCCTCCTCATCCTTGTCCTGCAGCAATACAGTTGCCAGGTCCATCTACCGACATCAACTCCAGATCCACTTACTGCTTCAGTTTCAGCTCCAGGATCGAATGCCGTGTGCTGAAATAAATGGCGCACTTCGTTTAATTTTTAATTCCGTGCAGCATTATCCTTGATTTATTTTATAGGCAGCGTTCCTGGTAAATTCAACAATTATGATTTTCAATGTGCAACATGAAATCGCCAGCATTTCGATGACGGTAGAAGAAGAAGGAAAGGGAAAAGGGTCTTGCGGGTGAAGGGGTAAAGATTTGGTTGCAGATGCCTTTCAGATGACGCCAACTGAGTCGCGAAAAAATGCGCAGTCCCTTTGTCAATAGCGAATTTCTGTATGTTTCCCTACGAACATTCCCTTTCGTCCTGTAACTTTCTTTTCCTTGTCTTCTGTTCACATTGCGCATCGTTAGCCAATTTTTATTCCCTTTGCTGTTTGTTTATAGCGCATTTGTGGCCATGTCTGATTAACTGTAAATTTAATTCTTTGCTTTTTTCTGATTGCAAGAAACACAAGGAAAAGTTAATTTGACAGTCGACCTCTGAATACCCTATGTTAAAAGCATGACATAGTTTTTAATAATCATTTCCATTTTCTTCTTGTTTGTTTTAAGATTTAAGAACATATCTTCACTGACACAGCTGTCCAAATCCCAATTAATTTTACTCAATATGTCTAATTGTACCCAATAAAACCAAGAACTCATTTGGTCTGACCTCAATTAAGCAAGCGGTTGTGGTTTGACAGCTTTATTGTAAGCTGAATTTATGCACACAAATTCCTGATTATAAACTTAACAGTCTTCAATTGAATTAATTAACCCAATTGTAAATATTTGCAACGAAAGACAGAACTTTGGTGTTTAATATTCCAACAATTTAAACACGTTTTAATAAAAACCAGAAATTAATCCATAAAAATGCACTTTCCTTCATTTTTATTTTCTGACATCGCAAAGAATTTTTGCAAAATATTGAAAACATTTTTGTGGAAAAGTTTTAATAATATTTCAAGAGATACTCTTTACTTTTTTGTGAAGCTTGCTCTCTCTCCACAGTTAATATTCTAGATATTCCTTTGGCTATCGATTTCCTGTAGCGAATACTCCCAAAAAAAATACTTTTTGACAGAATCTTTTACACGTTTCGATGCTTAATAAATTGCGTGTGTATCACTTTCATGATCATAATTTCATTAGCAGGGAAATCCATGAATATTGAGTGCTTTATCAAAGTTAATTGAATACTTTTCAAAAATATATTTTGGTGAAATTAATTTTTGTAATACTTCAAGTATGCCAAAGTTAAATTAATGGCGATTGTTTGCTTTAATTTAGCTGGTATTAAATAGGAAAACAACTCTATTAATATGTACAGTGAGTGTGCAAAACTTGTGTCCTTTAGGTCACACCCCTTTCGAAAGTTTTGTCTACTTTGACTATTCCATTATCGAATTCAATAAATTTACGCGTACCTTAAATAAAACAAGTTAACCGTGGAGCCTCCTATCATTTTATCGACATTATCGCCAGAAGCAATGGCAAGTAAACAACAACAAAGTGTAGAAGAAGAAGTGGAAGGGGTAGAGAATTACAGGGATATGGAAAGCCTACACAATTTCATGGCCGATAAGCGGAAAATGTTGCCCCAAAATAAAGGAAAACACGGAAACTCAAAAATTGCACGCGTCGCCGAAGGCTCTTTGAATTACTTGCGAAGCTCCGATAAGCAGACAATGGAAACCTGAATGGTGAAGGAGCTGGTAAGGGGAAAATTCCTGATAACAGGTGACGCAAAAAGTTAACACCCCGCGGACACTTTAACATTTTCAAAAACTGTTCAATAATAATTAATGCAAGTTTGCAATTAAATGCGTTTTATTCAAATTGTGGTGATGACCATGACGGATACACACACACACACACACGCATAAAACCATGGACATTGTTCACGCACACACACAATCAAGCCCAGTGTATGCAATAGACAGTGGCACAACAAAGAGGGGCTAAAAGTAAACGAAACCATATTAAAGTGAAACTTTTGCAACTTCTATTTAACTTATTGAAAGTTTGTTACATAGGAAATTTCACAGGAAGAGGTAAAGATGTTGATGTACTGAGAAACTTACTTTATTAAATTGAGTATCGAATGGTTTTAAAGAAATACTTTAAGGCACTTAACTCTGTTATATACGAACAGTTTTTTAGAAGTCAATTGTCTACTTTTTGCAAAAACAATAAACAAAAAGGTAATTTAATTAGTCAAAAGAGTAATTGAACCTTATTAAACCTTGAAAACCCTTTTAAAATTCATTAAACTACGCCTCTGCCTAATTTCATTATTGGCCAGGGCGTTGAGCGGCAGCTGATGATACTGCCTTTTGTTTCAATCCAGAGCAACAACAATGGCAGCAACAACAGCGGCAGGCAACGCATTTGCAGGCACTGTATGAGTCAACAGCATTTCCTTTTTATGATGGCCGCATTTTAATTGAAACTGTTTTTGCAATTTATGAAGCGCATAACTTTAAATGGCACTAAAGTTAATTTCAATGCGGTTGCCGCAACAGCACTACGAACAAAAGGCAACTCTATAAAGTCCAGCCGTCTCCCATTTCCCTCCATTCCCTTAATTTATCGCTGTCTCTTTCATGCACTCGCTGCTGCGTTGCACTGATATTAACAACATAATGGCGACCATTGAAGAGCGTTGGCAAACAAAAGCTGCCGGCTATGGGCAGCAGCAACCAATTGCTTGAAGTGCAACTTTGCGGTTCTCTATCAAGCACATTCTCCACTCTAAGTACAAATTTACAGGGTATCGAATTGCCATTCGTAGTTCAATGGCCTGTCATGCAATTAAAACGTTAAATAATTGCCTGTAAATGTCACTTTAGTTAAAACATGAAGTAAGTACCACAACAACTGCAACTACAACTACAACTACAACTATAATAATAATAATGAACAATAAATGGGACACTTTTATGAGCCCGATAAAACTGTACGAACATTTTTACGAATTCACATTTAAATGCCAATTTAATCGATGTTAACTCATAATTATAATGAGATTGTCACGAATTAAAACAACTGCAAATTATTTATATGAGCACAGCAATTGGCTTCTAACCAAATGCAACTGACATGTGATACACTGCAAAAAAGAACGAAAGGTGAAGCACTTTTTGGTAATGTATTCAAAACCTTAATAATGAATAAATAAAAACTATTCACTGATAAAATCTTTAGTAACTTAGCTTTATTTTTTGCAGTGTATGGGCGTCATGTGAGCAAATAAGTGCTGGGTGCACCACAGCACTCCATGTTCCAACCTTCCCTTCACTCTACATCCCTTACCAATTGGCCTAAATAATAGCCGTTCTCATTAGGCAACTTTCGGTCAAAAGCTGGTCAAAAATCAATTCTAAATATTGGCTATTTCGCATTGCCAGTACTTGTATAACATAAATTTTCCCATCCGGACAATGCCTAATTACCGTAATGAGTTTTTGGATTTGCGCTTCTATTGGCAAAAACGTGTAGGAAAAAGGGAAAAGCGAATTTTAAATGCTGCGCAACTGGGAACTTTGAAACTTATGTTTATGCCGAAAATCTAAAATTTATGAGCCGATGCCGCAAAAGTTTTTCAGAATAAATTTTTGAAAAAAAACGAGGCCCAAACTTTGCTGGAAAGTGTAGGCAAAACTTTCAGTCAGCAATTAGCTGAAGAGCTGGTTGGACTTAAAGCTTTAAGAGAAGGAGTGTGTGACGTCATGCGTTATATGCAGAGACCAAAGGATCAATCTGGCTGTGCAATAAGCTACTCAATGACAACTGCTGATGGCAGACAAACAGTTGGGGATTTTGGTTAACTATTTGCCAATTATGCAAAGCATTCACTACGCTGAGCACACCTCGGGGGCAGTCGTCACGCCCACTTTACGCACCTGCCCACATCAAAGACCAAGACGGTTATGGAGGCGGAGTCGGAGTCGGAACTGGAGGCGTAGACTGTGTTGTGGCACACTAAAGTGTCAGCAGGATGTCAACAGCAACAGGAGGTCCTTCACCACTTGAGGGGGAAGGAGTGTGCTGACAATATTGGAAAGCGTGTAATTTTGATGAGCAGAGGCATTTGGCTGTACTGTAATCAGGACAGCCACTAAAGCGACGTGCGACTAATTACTACCTGAAGGACACCTGATGGACTCAAGGTGCGATATCTGTCAAGTATATTAGAGCCCCTTCAGGTGTAGCTAAGCACTCTGAGGAAATTATTCAATAGTTGTGAACTACTCAAATACTGCCAAACACATTTGACTTTAATGGTTTGTCTTTGACCCTGCCCTGATTCAATACAGGAGTGGAGAGGGCACTAAGGGGAACGGCAGAGCTGAGCGTGTTGTGTCGTTTGCCCTATTGTTGTCTGAGCTGCATTGTTGCGAAAAGAATGCACAGACACGAAATTAATCTCATGTGGTTTTGGCATACAGTTCACTACAGTTGGGAGACGAGGCAGGAATAGAAACATGCTCGGATAACACTGCGTATGTGTAATGCGTCTCTTGTTGCATCCAACTACTACTATTCATGTAGCTTACGAGTGAAACAGCGAGACAGTGAAAAAAAGCAAAAGCTAAATTAAATTTTCGCATTGTGAGCAGAGAAAAGTCTTTTATTTTCGTTTACGGTTTTTCTTCAACATGGAAAATGGCTCGAGGTGAACAAGGGGGGAAACAAAGGGAAGGGGAGGGGAGGGAAATGAAGACACACAGACGGACAGCTAGTCAGGGCCAGGTCGGTAACGCTGAGCCGTATTAAGCTGATTTGCTTGGCTTTGGGTGAGGATTTGGTTGAGTTTGCCGCATTGCAACTTTTTGCCAACATTTGTGCCCACATTGCGTATACGACCAGGTAACGCTTGGAATTATTTAGCATTAGCCACCGCAGTAGTTAATTATAATGCAAAATTTTAATTAAGCGAATGTTGAACGAGTCGGAACCTGTACTTAGTCCCTGACTATGTACATTTATGTGCTTCGTTCCTTGCCAGGCAATTGGCCAAGTTATTGAAAACTTTTTGGCTAATTCTGCTACTTGCATATCAATGGATTGTTGTGAGGACATCGAAGATGTTTCAATGCCTGACAGCCTTTAGACCAATAGAAGCAGAAAGTAGAAAGTCACACAACATTAACTTGAACTATGGCAAACTTTTGACTTACCAACGAATCTTTTGGTTCAAAGTCAAGTCACAAAACTTTTTCAAAAGCTATTTTTGACTGCGGTCAACTAAACATACACAAAGTGCTAAAAAAAATAGAGAACCTTCGTCATCGTCTTCAACTTGGTGGTAAGTCACAGAACCCACAAAACCCAAGAAAACTTCATCTTGATGCGGTCAGATTCAATTAGATGTCCACAGTTCGTGACTAACTTGCAACACAGACATGCCACCAACACCAGCAGAGCTTGCAAAAAAAGAGCATTTTTGATTAGAAGGCAGACAGAAATCCAAGTCAGAATTTGGCATTCTGCTTAGATGAATGCCCAAGTTAAGATTACAAGCTAAAGTTAGCAGTTGTTGTTGTTGCTGCTGTTTTGCATTTGCGCCCACAAATAGCTGCAGGCAAGCGACTCCTCCTCCTATCGCTCCTCTTGTTGCTGTTGTTGCACATTATTAAAGATGCATAGTTTGAAATATTCAATCAACTTTTGGGGCAGCAACTGACTGCCTCAAAATTGGCAGCAACGTTGTTGTGTTGATTTATGCAACGTTGACATTGACGTTGAAGTTGACGTTGACGTTGACGCTGTGGCAAGTCGCATTTGCTTGATGCCACAATGCTTCAATGCCTCGATTCTAGACGGACATTGGACGGAGGACGGCGGACAGCGGACATTGGACGGTAATCGGATGGTTGTCCTTATGGGCCCTTCGACTGCTGGACATTCGGTTGGTTCGTGGTTCTGCCTGTGGCTGCATTTTGCCTTTTACCAGCCAACAACAGGCAACAGGCAACAGCAGCGGTGTAAGCAAATATTTTGTGGCTATTGCTCTATGACTGCCACATTCACAACCACATGCATAATATTGCTGCAACAGCTCCTGTGTTGCTGCTGCTGCTTTGTCGTGTGTGTCCTGCAGGCATTCAATTATGTTTTGCCGGCAAGTCGAACCTCGTCTGACTGACTGAATGGCAATTTCGAGGCTCACGCCACACAGTCTGAGATGTCACAGACTGCAGTTTTGTGTGTAGTATGTGTGCGAGTTAATTTGTTATTCAAATTTGTGTGTTATATATTGTTATTACCATGAAAATCGTTGTTGCTTTTGCTTTTGCTTTTGGTTGTGCTGTTGCCTCTGCTGCACCCAGGCAGAGTGCATTGGCCGACAGGCAAACGTTGTTGCTAGCAACCAAATGACATGACAAGGCGATTTTCTCAACTGAAAAGCTTCCCATCATTTTCCCCTTGATATACCAGCAATTTAAGTCTATCGAACGCATTCGATATTAAATTATTAGTTTCTATTATTTATTCACAATTTTTATCATTTTAAAATTATATTACTGACATTTCAGACATTTAAATGTTTTCAAATAAAGTTAAAAAATCTATTTGTATAAAGTATATTGATTGATTCAATAGTTAGGCTCACAAATAAGTGTTTTAAATCCAATCGTTACCAAACAGAAAACAAACTAAAGCTGACAGATTAAAGTTAGTTAGTATTTCTGCTGCAACTACTAAATTTAATACTATTTGAAGCTTAAGCTGATTTTAAATAAACAAATACAACACAAACTAAAGAAATAAAATTTGAAAACTTTAAGCATTAAATGGCAGTGAATGTTAATAAATATTTATATTTTAAACAAACTGAAAATCAATACAAAAAGCACTGCAATTAACCTTTGAGCTATTCTCGTCTTTAACTTTTATTCGTAGCATTAATTTTAACCTTAGTCCGATCATATATACACAAGAAATCCTGCTTATCGCTGGCATTTTATATACAATACTTTAATAAATGAAACCATTAATTAACTGACTTGGCTAGCTGTTCAGAACATTCCCCGAGTGGCTTAATCATTCACCTTGACACCCGTCCAACAAAAATAACAACAAAAGCAAAGGGGAAACCCTAGAAATCTCCCTATCCCTCTTCGCACACCTCAATGCTGGTCCGAACCTGAGCTAAACTATTAAGGATTAAAGCTTAACTGTCTGGTTATACGTCTGGGTTCGAAGCTTTGGGTTCTGAATACTGAATACTGAACACCGAATACTGAATACTGAGTACTCAGTTCTGGGTCTGGCAGTTGTCTAGTCTGAAAAGTCTGGCAAACCCCAGCGGGGGAGCACCCACTCAATAAGGTAAAAATGCGAGGCTAAGCGGATTAATTTGTTGATGTGTTGGACAATGAAAAAACGAAAGGAGAGAGAGAGAGAGAGGGAGGAAAATAGAAATAAAGGCGGAAAAGCCAAAGACGAAAAACTCAAGAAGAGCTGAATTGAAATGAAAACCAGTAGTAAATGCAGAACGGAATCCAATAATAATTATCGAGACACATTCAAGTTGTTGCAGAGTGAAAAGAGAACAGAGTGTAAAGCAAAGGAGTGTGCGGAGAGTGTGGGGAAAATTAACACAACAAAAGCAACCGCGACTTTTCCAGCTGTCAGCATTAATTAAAATGTTTTCATATATCAACAACAGGGAACGGCAGAGTTCTAACACCTTTTGAAAGCCAACTCGAATGCGGGGCGGAAATGTCTTTAGAAATTGGAATCAAAACACGACATGGTATAAAAATGTCAAATCCCCCATGTCACATGCCGAAAGAGTTGGAAGACTTTTCAAATTTATTTTGGGCATTGAATTTGTCGGCATGTCACAGTGGGATAATTTTTCAATTTCTGCTTCATTGCCTGCAAATCGTTTGAATTATTTTACATTTTTTTAACCACTCCCAAAAAAAACTACATATTCTTTTTCCTCTTTCTTGACATTAACTGCAACTTATTCCAGTTCAATTAGTTAGTTGGCAAAATTATTAATTATGCAGGACCAAAGCACAATAATTTACAATAAATACTGTCCCATGCTTTAAACAAAAGTGTAGTCAACTTTGCGGGTCAATAAAAGTGTTAAGCCGACGACTTTTAGTGAGAACTGTGTGCAAAACTTTTTATACCCTCTGGAAAACAGTCCAACTGCATTGGGTGGACTCGAAAAGTGTTTGAAATAGAAGAATTTGTTAGATGTATATGTAATTAAATAATTAATCACATTATTCCTTGGAGAAACATTAATAAATTAAGCATTTAAAACTTTAAAAGAGACAAGCCTTTGTAAATAATTGACAGGGTATCTGGCTGATTTAGGGTTAAATTTTGGGCAGACTGCGGGACAAAGTGTCAAGTGGTCGACAGGTTAAATGGCGGAACGAAGCCTGTCAATGAATAATTGAAAATCAGCATTCGACTTTTTTCGGAGGTAATTAAAAAAGTTTTTCAATATGCTTCCCTCGCTGACAATACTCTTTTATTTTGTGCTTTTTATTTTATTTTAGCTATTGTCAACCGCGTTGCTAATTGTGAGAAAGGTTCAGAAGAGGGAAAGAGAGGGAGAGAGCGAAAAAGAGCAGACAGTCGAGAGAAATTCCTTGACTGACGTAATTAAAAAGCCGTCAAGTGTTCACAGTTCGGAGTTCCGAGTTCGGAGTTCGGTGGTGTCCGTAATGTGCAATTGATGCGACAGGCCGTTAACTGCACTCTGGAATAACAAGGGCTATATGCTCCTACTCCTAGATGTCTCCAGTTTTCTAATTAAATGAGCCAACGGCCAATGCAGCGTCGCATTTGTCTTGAGTGTCCGACAATTTTGTGACTTATGATGACTGCAGCAGGACAAGGACAGTAGCAGTATGAAGAGAGAGCACAAGAGAGTGCGACAAAATTCGTAGCCGAAACTGAACTGAAAACGAACCCAAAACGCGTCGCATTCATCTTAAGTTCTAGCGGCAGATGGGGTCGGTTCTGGGAGGCAAGATTTATGAGGTAAAAGCAATTAGAAAGTGGCATCAACAAGCAATTGCAGCGGGGCACAATTAATAACATTTAAGAGGGGCAACAAGAAGCATCATTTGCAGTCAAAGAAAGGGAGCTGAAAGCAAGTTAAAAGCAACTAAAACTAGATTACATTTATAAAAAGTATTTATTTAAAGAAATACATTGACTTTTTGTTTAGTCACTCAACAGTTGTTCTCCTTGATGCTCTTGGTATTGTCCGATTTTTCAAACTCCCTTAGAAGCTCCTGCAGCAAATCCAGCTCTCTCTTAATAAAGTCCAGCTGCCTTTCCATATCCCGACGTCTTATATGGGGAGCAACATCTAGTAGTAAATTCAATTAAAATTGCAAAAATTAAGGAAACCAACAAACTAATAATGTTAACACACCTTTGCGACGACAGAGCATATAATATAGGGAATGCACCGCATCCATGTTGCGCTGCTTTTCCATATTATGCGCTGCTATCACATCCTTAGTTGCCGCCAATATCTTTTCCCATTTGAAGCAAAGTGCCTGCGATTGGGTATAAGATCGTTCCACAACAGACAGATCGTTCTTCAGACCCAAGACTGTGAGAGCTGCCTCGTTTGTTATCTTCACCATGTGCTGGCGCATCAGCTCGATCTCCTGCAGCTTCTTGTTCTCCAGTTCACTGATCTCCACTTGAGCAAGCACTGAGTGAAAATACATAGCGCTTAAAATAATATATATTCCTGTATATACATTGGCACTTACTCAGCGCATCGCAACGATCCATGCAGTCCTTAGGGGAGACAAATATATCGGAAACTTTGACGACCTCGTCGAGCACCTTTTCGTAGGGTTGCAACTCCTCGACTGTGGCTTTCAGGGCTTCTCGAAAGGTGGTCAGTTCGTCAATAGAGGTCTTGATGTTTTCGATGTCCTTACTAAGTTCCTCGTGGAGTTGCTTCTCATCGCTGATGGCCTTCTCCGCCAGTCTCTTCTTATCAGAGCAATCCTTGATGAAACTGTTCACATCGATAAATCGTTTCCTTAGTTGCTCCTGCGTCTTGTACATTTCCTTGACTCGCTCGGAATTCACTATCGACTGTTGCTTGCAATTCTCGAGCATATCCTGTTGAACCTTCAACATTTTTTCATGCTCTCGAGTATTGTGAATGTACAACAACTCGATCGATTCGCCAGCACTGTCCGGATTTGGCGGTTTCCTTTTGGATGAATTTGTGTTATTGTTAAATTAAATTTACAGAAGTAACTCAATGCATCTTACACAAAATATTTCTCTTGCGCCTTGGACATCAAATAGTCGGCCACCGCATCCTCAGGCCGCATGTCCAGATTGCCCAGGACATCGAGTGTTTTTGTTGGCTTCGTTCGTGGCATATCGAATGCAATAATAAAACAAAGCGACAAGAAAATAAAGTTAAACTGAACGAAAGTGTGTGTAATTCAAGAAAAAAAACCAATAAAGAAATCAACTCCCGAAACTGTGTCAATATTTTAAAAATAATATTTGCTTTTAACGTTTTTAGCAAAGTAAACGTTGTTCTCCTTTATGCTTATGGAAGTAATTGATAAATAAACGTCGGTTGTCTGGGCAATCGAGTGCTCAAGAATGTTTATAAACAGTTTTCATTGGCGGACTGCAACCAGGCAACTAAACTTGAGTGCTGAACGGCAACAACTCGTACAGCGCCATCTACTGACTAAAACGTTCAAAAAGTATTTGATAAATATTTGCATTCTTACAGATTCATGCTTACACATCGGTCTTTTATCAGTCTCAAGTCCGAATCTAGTTTACTTTCTATAAGTGTCAAAAAATACTCTTACATACAAATGCTCAAAATAGGATATAAAAATATATGTATCCATAGGTTTTTGTAAAATAAATGCTGTTCGATTTTCGATTAAATATAAATTACCTATATTAGCAAAATGTTTTTTTCTGATATAATTCCCCAACTTTTAGTTCTCATAGTGACACTGACACAAACTAAAAAAATTAAATACCCTAATACTGGAGATTGTTCTATGGCCGATAAAATGGCGTTGAATTTTGTCTGCAAGGGTGAAATTTCAAAAGATATATCATCTCGTTGGGGTGACGGTAGAGCTAAAAAAGGTACTGAATATGCTGTGTGGCAGAGTGGAGATGGAGATGATGCAATCACTTTTGTCTCAATTAAAAACTCGGAGCTATTTGACTACAAAACGATTAAAATAAGTGCGCTCGATTATAAGATTTACACTGAAAAAAATGGCAAAGACGTTGAAATTGAATTAAAGAACAGCGCAATGAACTGCATTCCCCATGGCGTACGGTATGTGAGTAATCTGAAAAATGCTTGCCTGGACTTGGACTACAACCCCGATGATATTGCCAATCATCCAATCATTCACTATGCAGAATAGTTCGCACATGAAAATTTCGGTTATTTCGCATTCAAACTACGTACAAAATTAAAGTTTTGAATTGTGTTGTTTGTAAATAAAATGTACATTTTTTACTGGTTTTTATTAAATTTCCGCTATCTTATTATTCTATTTTTTAGTAATTCTCGAGTTAAAGAAATTAATCTAGTGTCCAACATTTTATTTGCATATTTTACGGATCCAACAACTCGGTTTCCTGGCCCAAAGGTGATCACTTTTTTCCTGAAAATCGTACTTACTTAACAAACATAGTAAACTGTGAATCAATTCACATCGGCACACTCCACATAAATAAATCTATAACAAAAGAACTTTAACAACAGCAAATATATTATATTTCATAAAAATAATTAACAAAGTAGAACAATGCCGCGTCGTAAGCCAACATTTAAGACCGATGTCATCGGCAACTTGGATCTGAATCCCGAGCAGGCCGTGGGCGAGTATCTGCTCTCCCGCCAGCAGGAGCGTTACTTTGTGTGAGTTGATGGAATTATGCTCATTGATTTCAATCGATGCTAACATGAATTGATCTACAGGAAACCACCTAACTGGGATTCGGCTGGTGACTCAGTGGAGATGCTATACATTGAGAATGCTCGCGAAAATGAAGCCATGTTGGTTTTGCAACGACAGTTGCTCGAGGAGGCTCAGCGCCAGACCGAGCTTAATCATCAGCGTATTGCCCAGATGTATCGAATGCAGGAGCGTCTTAGGAAGAGATTCATCGAAGTGAACGGTTTCATCAAGGACTGTGCGGACAAGAAACGTACAGCTGAGAAGATAATACGTGAGGAGGAGGGACTTCACGATGAGCTTACCAAGGGCATTGACGAATACAAGAGATCTATCAGCGAATTGAATACTTTTCGTGAAGATCTCAAGGAAACTGTACGCCAATTTCAACCCTACGAAAAAGTTCTAGACGATGTCGTTAAGATCTCCGACATTTTTGTATCTCCCAAGGACTGCATCGACCGTTGCGATGCTCTGAGTATGTAAACAGATCTTAGCAAATCCACATTACATTACTGAATTCCTTTCATAGTGCTCGCACAGGTAGAGATCAATGAGCTCAAGAATACAAAGCTGCTAGAGATCGAGGAGATGCGTCTTCGCATGGTAAAAATCACAAGCGAGGCAGCTCTCACCGTCTTGGGCCTAAAAAACGATTTGGCCAAACTAGAGCGATCCTACAATCAAGCACGTGCCCTTGGTCTCAAATGGGAGAAGACGTTGTCTCTTTGCAAGGAGACTATAAGCAACAATGATCTGGACAAGGAACGTACTCTCGACGGCATACAAATTCTGTACCGCATGTTATGCAAGCGTCGTGGTGAGTACTGATTAGTTAATTTTTCACTCAAGATTCTAAAGTGAAGGTCCTTAACCAGATATCGATGCCAGTTATAGTCGACGGGATGTGGAAAAGAGTCTTGATTTTATTAAGCGCGAAGTGGAATTATTGATGACCGTTTTGCGTGAAGTTGAGCGAGGTGCGCAGAAAGGTGGCAAGTCTGCCAATCAGGAGGGGGCTCTCTGCAATTAATACCTAACATTTTCGAATTTATAGTGTTGTGTGAATAAACTAAAAGCTCAGTTAGCTTTAAACTGGCTTCCTGACTTTCCTTTCACCAGGTTTTAAATAAAACTTAATTTAGTTTAAATAAATATACACTCGATTAAATGTCCGCCAAAACAGACAAATCTTTCCGCCCCATAATAAAATTGGAAAGAGGAAATTTAGACAAGTACTTTAGCAGTGAGGGAAACACAGAAATGTAGCTATTTCTGGGCAAATAAATTGTACGTTCGATTTATCGAGAACATCCTATGTTTTCATTCAATTGCCAATTGGATAGTATGAGGAAAGATAATCCAACTTAAGCTGAGATAATTCTCTTATGCGAACATTTTGATTTCGATTTCTTTGAACGCATTTACAACTGAACAAACTGAACTGAACGGAACTGAACTAGCAACTAATTTCATGAAGGCACTGCCACGCCCACTTGCATCGCATTTCCGCACTAACAGAGAATGGGGGCGTGCCGTTTGTCTTTATTCAATTTACGTTATTTGATTTGCGACTTTTGCCGATATCAGCTGGAAAACTAAGTAAGTTCTTTGAGAAGAGGAAACAAGCTAGAAAGGGCCTAAAAATCAAATCAAATTTGCTTGCAGCAAAATAAAATTCAAAGAAATTTCTTTACTTCTTTTCTGTCGTTGAAAATTTAGAAGATCGAACTACATATAAAGTTGGCCAAGTCAACGTTATTTTATTTAAATGCCGCCATTTGACCGCCCCCAAAAGAGTCGCTTCGATTTGTGGTCCTACTGGGTGCTGCGTGAAATTTCCAACTGACTGAAGGGGGTCTAGGGATGGGCACAGCAATTACATTAAGTCACAGATAGTTTCTGTTTCGTCCCCTTTTTTTTTTGGGTTTGGGTCTCCTGTTTGTCGCAATCCAGCAATATTTGTGTAAGCACTTAAGATTTGTTGCCCGTCATTTAAATAATTGAAAGTGTATCAATTGCCGGAATTGAAGTGCAAGTCAGCAACCTGCTTGATAAATAGAATTTTAGAGTTTCCCACGCTTTTTTGCGACTTCAACTAAATGGTCTTAAAAATTCAACAATTTTTCCAAGCTGTTGACGTCACCATGTTTGACGTCAATAAAGCCTAATGGCGTTCCCAGTTAATCCTTTAATTGCATTACACTTTACAGTCTGCAAATTATATAATAAGCTACTCGCACATTCAATTGTAGTTGACAAAGCGTGGGAGAAATGTGAGACAGTAATGAGCATGGGTTGCCCGAGAAGTTTGCGCATCTAATATAGCAAAAGGTGGAAATTTAATTAAATTAGTTTGAACTGAAATTAAATTTAAATAAATAAAAGAATTTATATTTTAAGAATGCAATAATTACTTTAGTTTACTGCTTTAATATGATTATAAATGACTTTCTGTTGATTGAAATCAAAAGTTTAGTTTATCCAAACTTATAGTTTCCCCAAAAATCCTCAGACACAGACGATCTCTTCTTCTTCTTAATAAGTAGTAGTTAGTAAAACTTTTCTTGCCACACACGATTCGGTTTCCTTTTAATTTTTTGCATAGTAGACGAAACACTTAATTTAACTTTACAAGTTCTTAATGTGCCGTCCAGACAGCTGAGGTGTGGGTTAGTTGAAGGAAGTAGGCAGGAAGTGGGCGGGTAAGAGCTGACCCCAAGAAGGCGGGCCAGCAAATGGCAATTAGAGAAACAATTCGAAGCAATTGTAGGACTCAAACAGCAAGAAAATGGGAAATGAATTGGAGTTTGTAGCAGCCAGCAGTTTCCGACTTTACTTTTTTTTGTAATCCCTTTCACGACATTTCTATTACAAGTAGATTTCCAAGTATAGTCAAATAGATACATACTTTAGTATCAAATAAGAAAAGTCTTGCTTCCAAATTAATTTATTATATAGTTGAAAAGACTACTTTTAATTTAAACACTTCTCTTTTAATACTTATTTAGTCTAAACTGAATGGTTTTTGCTAATTAAAATTTAACTAGTATTTTTTACTCCCCTTACTCCAAATTGCTACGTTCTTCATAGCTTTTCCTTAGAGGTTAAATCAGTTACATTTAAGGAACACTTAAAGTGTAAGTCAACTTGAAGTCTGTTTAAAGTGACGGCCCATTGGCGGGCAGAGGCAACGGTAACTGTAATAAATGTCATAAGATTACCACAACAACAACAGCAGCAACAATAACAACAACTACAAGCGTAGGTACATGCAACATCTACAAAAAAAGAAGCAATGGAGCAACAAGAAGGCTTCAACTTGATTAATACTATAACACATGATTTATTATGCCTGTCAATCGGCAGGCAGGAAGGCAGGCTGGAAAAGAGGAAAGAGAGTTGGAAAGTCGGGTATTCAGTGAGTCGCGGAGGCTGTTCTGCAGCCAGGAGATGGCAGGAAAAGCACATTATGAAAGCTGATGGAGGCGCTTGAGGCACAGATTGGAATCAGAATCGGAATCGCAATCGGAATCGCTTTGCCGTGCGCCGTGGCCTGTGATAAGATGGCAAATCGGCTTAGGACCAGGCTCAACAGCCCTCCCACTCCCGCCAGGAAGAAGACGAAGATGAAGAAGTAGTAAAAGAAGCAGAAGATGACACAACAACAATCGTCATCATCAATTCAGTCAGCGACATTAATATCCACGACGGGGCGGGGTCCAAAGCTGTCGTCTGACATTTGTGACACCTGCATTGATTTGTCTTGCTTCTTTCATTCTGTTGTGCCTTTTGGTTCCCTTCTGCTCCTTTTCCTGCTGTGCCCAGCTAAGATCCGACCCAGGTTGCTCCTTTAAAAGCCACCTGCCCGTCCATTGACTGAGTGCCTTTCATGTCTTACAAATGCCTTTTTTATGCCCCCAATGTGGGCTGCGGCTTTCTGTATATGTGTGTGTGTGTGTGTGGAGTACGCAACTTAAACCTCCAACTCCAAAGAGAGCTGTGCAGAGGGGGAAGGAAAGCGAGAGACCCATTAGTACCAGGTTCTAATGGCCTAGACGACATGGCGCTGCAATTACTACACTCCAACCGAAATGTGAGTAGATTCAATGTAGAGACAGAGCAACTAGTACGAGTACACTCATTCGCACTCATTCTGCGCGGTAAGTACCTTCACATAGTTGATAATTTATTCATTTGCCGGCAATGTCGACGTCGACAACAACAATAACAACAACAACAACAACATTTATCGTCCTCAGTTACCGCAGTTGCTCAAAGTTAACCGCACTCAGAGACACACACATCCGTTCTACATATGTCACAGAAAGAGAGAGAGAAAAATAAAGACAGAAAGAGAAAGTTGGATAGAAAGAGAGCTGATGACTTTCAGCTACCCTTAATGACTTCATTAGAGTTCCAACTACATCAACCCCTTCGAGTTCTAACAATGCCTGCAATCAAGCAGACTATCTTAAGTTCCCCCTAATCCCTGATCACAAAACTCATTCCCGGACTCGTATGCCTTAAAAAATTTCTGTAAATTTTTAATTTGATTGCCGGGCGTCAAAAGCAACAGCTCAGACAATTGAGAAATATGTTCCTATACCACTTCTTACATAACAGCTGTGCTACCACTATGGGCTTATACCCAGACCCAATTCCAACCCAAACCCCTTTTTATGTTCTCCTAGAGATTTTCAATTGAATCGCAATACCCTTTGTTGGGATTCAGTTTCAGATTCAACCTCTACGAGTATTTAACGTGGCATTTTGTAAGCCAACGCAGTTTTTTCATATCATTGTTAAGCCCTATTTATAGGGCGGGGCGTGCCAAGAGGGATGTGGGCTGTGTTGGCACGGGAAGGGACAACAGTTTAAAGACTCCGCACAACTGTTGTAAAAATTGGAATTGTAAATTTTAACACTTATCAAGAGGCATTTTGTTGCCTTTTATTGAACCGAATTGCTGGGCATATGTGCGCCTTTTGCTGTCTTGATTACGATTTGCATAAAATCATCATTGAGTCCGGGAAATTATGTTCGGTTTTACGGCCATTGAGCCGGGTTTAAAGGAAGTGAAATGTTACCCCGTTTATGGTCTCTTTTGTAATTCACAAAAATATATAAATGGCTATTTTGAAGGACAGGTTTTAAGGACAGCAAAAAGAGCTATAAGGTCTTAAACATATTTGACAACCCGATATTTATTATGTCAAATCATGGATTGTCAGGTATGTTAACCGGAGAGATAGTTAACCCTTAAGCTACCCAAGAAAAACTATAAGAAAAGCAATGGGAAATTTGGGAATTCTTTATAAATAAAATGAAAATTTACTAAATCAATTCAAGTTATAATCCCTTTCTTTCTAAAATATGCGAATAGTGTTGCCACATAGTTGAAAATTGAACACTTTATAACAGCAAATAGTCAGTTTGTCATCCACTAAAATAAACTGTTCCAATTAAGCTGCAAAAGCTGAGTTAACTAAACGAATTAATCGATTATAAAGTCTCTGAGCTTCAATTTAATTATCTCCACCGTTAACCCGTTTAATCACTGATACTAGAGAGCCCATACAGTTAAGACACATAGCCAGATTAGTTGCCAGACAGCAGCTTTTATGAGCAGAAAGTGTCTGGCAAAGGATCTATGCGATTTTATGCCTCGCCCAGGGGCACTTTTCTGAGGCGTGTAAACATTTATAAATATTGACAACTTAAAGTGAAGTTTATAAGTGACACGAGGCACAGCCCAAAAAAAAAGAAAGCATTTTGGGCAGGGCAACAACAACTACAGCAACAGATACAAAAGCAATATTTGTGGTCAAAGTTGAAAGCCTATTTGATGGTTACCTCATGCCAGACTGAAGGGAAGGACCGAATTCGAGGGTTGGGTAATAAAGTCCGCTACTTGAAACTGTCAGAAGTAGGAGTAAGTGCGTGTGGCAGCAACAGAGATAGAGAGAGGGAGAGGGATAGATAGATAGAAAGGAACGAGATGACTTGATGAAAATATTGACAAAGCAATTTGCTTGTCAGACAATTAAGCGCCTAATTGGATGAATGCACGTCCACGTGGTAAGTGTATCTAAAGGAGGGTATAAATTAGAAGAGAGAAAGCGTCAGGGATAGAGAATAAAGCAAAGTGTAGAAAGACCGGAAATTGTACTTAAATTTAAACAAGTCTCTGCCTCCCACACGAGTTGAGTTTTAGAATTTATGTGCAGTCAGGACAAGAGCAAGATATTCTGAAGACAAGTGAAGCAATAATCACAGGGCCATAAATCCCAAGTGCTACCAAAAGAGTCGGCAGTTTTTATTATATAAGTATATATAACTCAGAGATATGCCAGAGAAATGACAGCTGTATGCCAACGGATCTGGACAGTTTGCTCTGGCACTTTGTCATGGAACAAAATCAGAATGAAATGTCGAGAGAAGATGCAAAAATATATATGTATATACAAATAAATTTCAAGTGCTTGAGCGGGGAATGGAAGGCGAGGGGGTAGTGGAAAGGTTAAAGGGGTAAAGGGGGGTAAAAAGCTGTTCTGAGTGCTTCAAGGACCAAGCGGACTCTACAGATTTGCATGGCGAGAATTTTGTAGCCAAAGATAAGTGAAATGTAATTCAAGCTGGCAGTGAAAGTGCCTTCAGGCTGTTGCAGCAGA
Organism: Drosophila parthenogenetica; assembly: GCA_035047505.1. NCBI lineage: Eukaryota > Metazoa > Arthropoda > Insecta > Diptera > Drosophilidae > Drosophila > Drosophila parthenogenetica. The sequence continues at coordinate 901,692 of JAWNPM010000242.1, forward strand.
GTGCGGAGAAAGGTAGGAAGGGGGCATGTGGCACTAAGTGGACTGCATCGCGTTGCAAGATAGCTGCATTAGAGACTATCAAAACGCCATTCAAAGTTGGGAATGCATAGAAAACTGTAATCAAGTCGTTGGCTACACCAAGTGGGTCAGGCAAATAAATGCGATGAGCAGAGGGGGAGGTGGGGATTGTTGCAACAGCGAAAAGGGGTAAGTGACAGTGGAGGGGCATGCGAACTTGTGTCGTGCATGTGGCATGAACATGAAAGTATTTGCCAGTTTTCCATTGAAGCCTTAGCTTTTCTGTGAACATTTTCTTCTCGTTCGCTTTTCGTTTTCTTTGAAACTTTTTCACAAATTGTCACCATTTGCTAAACTCAAGTTGTCTCACTTGAGTACGCCTTAACCCTTCCCCTCGGCATCGAATCATCCCTTAACGCCATAGATAAACATGTGGGATAAATGAAGAACATGCCTCGCTGCCTCTCAAAGCGCTTCACATTTACATTTCTTACCTTGTGATTTATGTCCTGCAATTGACATGAAATTTTTCGGTTGTCAAAGTGATGAACTGACAGTTTACCTATGGAAATGCGAGCTTTCTTTCCTTTTTTTCTTTGTGACTCACAAAAGACACTTTAAGGCTGCCAATTTGGAAAGTAGCTTTAAGGCATTACCACTGAAACCGCATAGATAGAGTAGAAAACAAACATCCAAAAACTTAATTACTCTTTGGCCAGTCTCTGGGGCTAAGAATCAGCCAGCCTCAATCTCATGATTGGCCCCTTCACACCTCATAAAGACCACAATAATAAACGCAATTTGGTCAGAAATCCAATTAAATGCCCCAGGCCAAATGAGTGCCACTTGCTACTTGCCACTAGCCACTGCCCACAAACGCCATTTGCCAGAGTCGCCACAGAGTCCACTGTACTCAGAGTCGCACTCGAGATATTTCTTGATTGTTGCAAATAAAACACTAAACCACAACGACAACTTTCGCCGACAACATCATCGATGTCTATGAGGATAATAACCAGCTGCAAAGATATTATACACTTGCCAAAAAGTTCAAACACTTGATTATGTCTTGAACATAAAAGTATCTTTAAGTAGTCAGTAGAGCTAATAAGCGAACGAGTTAAAGAAAGTATTAAAGTTTCATTTCACTGAATTGTTTAATGAATGAAATACTAAAATCCATTTTAAAGTAAATAAATTCTCAAGCGAATTCCTATTTAAAGTTATTAAAGCACAACTGCCTTATTTATACCACTATTTATAACTGATTACATTCATTACTAAGCATAAGTTTTTCTCCTAGTGCATAATTCGGTATTGCAGATGGAAAATGGGAAACGGGAGACAGTTCTAAGTGAGTGCTCGTCTGTCATTTATTGTGCGCTCTGATAAAAATTGCAATTATTTAGCTGAAATGTGCGCTACGATGAAGTGGGTGGGACAAAAGTTGGCCAAGACTCAGTTGGAGACAACATGACAAAGTCGTCTGTAATTTATTTGCTACAGCCTTAAGAAAAGTGTTGACCATGTTGACTTACCCCCGGCGAGACGAGGCCAAAACCAATGCCAAAGCCAAACAGAAGGCCAAGACAACTGGCAATTTTGTCATTGATGTGGCGACTACTCGGTAAATAGGAGAATGTAGGCAGTAGACTGTCTGCTTTGGACATGGCCAAGAGCTTGTTGCCTTGGCTAATGAAGTGCATGCAAATCTATGCTTTGGCAGCTGAGAGATGAGAACTTGGACTTTGATTTTTAGCTGACTTTGCTGAGGCATCTAATGAGTTCGACTTGTGGCAAGTGGCAAGTGGCAAGTGGCAAGTTGCAAGTGGAAGGTGTTGCGGGAACTTTTGCCACAAAAGCAGCTTCTACTCCATTATGCAAGTTGAACTTTTGCCACTTCAGCTGGCAGCCAAAGAAGGCATGTGGCATCCACTTGATGTGGCCAATGGTTGCTGCCTGCTTTCTGCCATTTGATGTTGATAAATGATGTTGCATTTTCATTTGGAAAATTTGTTGCTAAAGAAAACTCACTGATTGACTAACACGAGAACACGACGCATCAAGGCAATGAGGCAATGAGCCAAAGTTGCCAACAACTTTTGAGTTGCACTTGCACGTTGCACGTTGCAAGTTGCAGGCTGGAGACAGGGACAGATGCAGTGACTGCTTGTCAGCAAAACGTTTAGTGGCAACACACACACATGTACAGAAACACACACTCACTCACGGGGCACTGACTGGCGAATCAATTATGCCACAGACACCAGTTGCCAGGCAATAAAGTTACGAGAAGAAAAAGGAAGGGGAGAGAGGGAGGTAGAGCGAGTAAAGAGTCAGAGAGAAAGAGGGCGGGAGTTAAGAGTCTGCTGCAGACACTGCTGAGTTGGCCAAGTTGCATGCAACCAGCTGCTAATGCAAAAAGTTTTTTGGCCTTAGCTAAGCGGAATGTTGGCGCCTAGTTCTGTGGTAAACACTGACATGCCAGGTGGGCGTGGCAAGGCGCAAGAGGCAGGTGGCAGAAGCAGGCAATGCAGCACTCATGTGTTGCCGTTGCTTTTGCTGTGCATCGATTAATCAATTCCTCAGTTGTGCAAGAAACTATTTAAATTATGAAGTCGTAAAGCAAATGTTTGGCTCTTATTTTTAGCACCTAATTTGCGTGGAAAATCTCAGCAGATAAAATGGAGAGTTAGTCTGAGATTTTAAGTTCTAAGTTAAGCAGCGAAAAAGCACACTAAACATATTAGAAACTAATTAAGTTTAACTACTTTACCATATTCAAAGCATCATTAAATAATTTGGTAAGTTTATGATGCACTTTAATGGCTGAGAGAGACTTTAGCTTGAGTAGAAATTTGTTTATTTTAAATTCAGTCCAAGAAATTTCCTTCCATAAACAAAACTACTAAATTCCATGTTTTAAGCAGCGATAAAAGAGTTTTCTTCTTTACCAGATAACTATTTAAACCCTTTTTTGCATGGGGAAACCTGAGCACATCACTTAAGTGCCTGCATTCAGGGTTACACGTTGGGAGCCGTGTGGCAACCCTACGGATTTCAGTTTATCCGAGAGCAAATCTTCAAAGTGAGTGACATCAGAGAAGCTGACGACCCTGCCAGCTGGTTGAGCAAGGACAAGGACACGCATACTCCCCTCCCCCTTTCTAGTCGTGCCATAACAAAATGTGGCAGTCATCACAGTGTGCACACTGTACACAGTGTAGACACAATGCAACGCCAAGCCGCCTACTTCGCACTCGAAAATGCCATTGCAATTCCGTTGCCATTCTTTAGCTTGAATGCTTCAAGCACTTTCCATTGTGGATCCTTGTGGGTCTGCGAGGCTGAGAGTCTCAGGGACGTTAGTACTGAGTGTCGTGTGGCATGCCTTGTCCGCCCATTGTCTGTGCAACTTTTGTTGCAAGGCGCAATGCTTTAATCTTAAACATGCCAGCGGAACACTTGAGCATTGTCAAGTGCCTGCCAGTTGCCGGTTGCCAGTTGTCCCCTTGCCAGTTGCCAGATTGCCAGTTTTCCAGCTTCAACCCCAAACCAAGAACCGCTAAACAACCCGCGATTGTTGTTCTTCTCGTTGCATGCAACACGCAGACAGTTGACTGCAGCCCCCAAGCCCCTATCCCAAACTCCCCGTTATCCCTACAGTTTTTTGGCTCGACTTTCGCTGGATTTTTAAAGCTTTGCTTAATTTCCATTTCCATGTGACGCCCTTGCCCCAGTCCCCGCCCCCGCTCTTCGGCCACGCCCATGCTGCAGCTTAAAAGCCAAATCCTTTAGTCATTTGAAGTGTTTATCTATATCGTTTACCACAAACTCGATGTTCGGTTCCCTGGATTCCTTTACCAGCGTTTCACTACCCAATTTGTTGTTGTTGTTGTTTTGGTTTTGGTTTTTAGCTTGTTGTCGCTGGTTTTTGGTGTTGTTGTTGTTGCTGTTGCTGTTTTCTGGCTGCCTCCGTTTTTGGCATGTGCGCATTTAATTGAAATTTCCCAACACGCCCATTAGACACCCGCCGACACGCCCACATTTTACGCACTACGCGCTCTCGTCTTGGGCGAAAATTTTAATTAAAATTTTCGCAACGCTTTGTCGTTTCCTCTACAAATTTTTTTTTGTATTCATTCAGTTCGCTTTTCTCGCTCGGCTTTAAAGTGTGAAGTTCCAAGACAGCTACCATCACCAACCCCAAACTCTTCCCTATTTCCCTCCCTAGAATCTGACTTCCTCTCTGTCGCTCCTGTTTAACTCCATCTCCGCGATTGCCGCTGGTGAAATATTTAACATGCAAATGAGTTTGGCTCTGCATAAAGTTTCGCTTTAAATGTGTTTATTTTAGTTGGCACGCCCATTCTGCCCATTTCGCCCATTTTGCCCATACCGAGCAGCCGCCTATCTGCCACGCCCACAACGGATTCCTCGTTAAAAAGAGTTACAAAGTTAGTGAATATTTTAACACTTCTTCGTTGCGTTTAATATTTATTTAGCCAGGGCCACTTTCGCGGCTTCCACGTTTAGAAATATCTCGAATTGCCCTCGGTACTCCGCTCCCTCTACCTACTTTACCCTCTTTGCCTACTTGGCTGCCCTTTGGTCTTTGACTTTTTACATTTTATTTAAAAAGCAGTCTGAAAGTTGAAAGGTGACAGGCAGTTAAACAAAAGATATTTAGTAGTTCTAGATACATTTCTGGCTCAATTAACTTTAATTAAAATGCGTTTCTAGACTATAAAATCCTAGGGTAACTCATGGTCTTGCTGTCTGCTTTCCTCAGCTGTTTAATGATCGTGTTTTAACATCATTTCTCACTGAAATTCAATGCAAAAACACTTGTGGCAACACCTACAACACCCTACCGATTCCGTACCCGTTACATCATCATTAGCACAATGATCATCGTGTTCATTACAATCATCACAATCATCACAATTCTCAGCAGAGTGGCAGTTGCAGTTGCAGTCACATTCGAACAAATCTTTGGCACGTTTCAATTCATTAGCTTCGTGACATTTGTCGTTTGATTTCACTCGGGCAATAACTTTACCCCCTTCCTCTGCATCTACTCCATTCCCCACTCCCGGGCCCCCTTCGCTGTGTTGCCCCTTTGACTGCCCATTCGATATATGTGTCCCGTTGCAGCGTCGAGCTCATTCATGCATTCATTCACAGTCACAATCACAATCACATTCACAGTCACATTCACACGCATGCCCCGACCTAGACCTCTTCCTCTACAAACTGCCCCAGTCCCCACCCTTCTACGCCCCTCTCTCCCACCTCCTTCCATCATTTGCGCTACAGTGAAAACGCATTGTGGTCGAAATTGTTAACAAAATGTCAAACGGAAACTCGGCGACAACGGCAGTTGCCCAATAAAACTTCAATAGCCTCGACGACCCGAGTTTTCCCGCTTTTCCGCTCTTAGCCCCGCCACACCACCGACTGAATGATTTTTACGCAGTCGAATTATAGGTACTGCCAGCAGGAAGGGGATGGGAGGGTGCAAGGGGGAAGAGGGGGCAGACGGGTGCCAACTGATTGTGCGGTTGTTGTTACAATTGTTGACATTGTTGTTGCTGATGATGTTGCTGCTGCCACTGAATGTTGCTGTTGTTCCCGTTGTTTCTGTTGTTGCTGTTGTAGCTGCTGCTGCTGCACGTGATGAGTGCGCGTTGCCAGGGCTGCCAGGGCTGGGGACTTTCTGAAAAATGTGACTTTGCAAAACAAAGAGATTAATTTAATTGTGTGTGCTGAATGCATCTTAATGAAATACTCGCTGCTCTCGTTAAGAGCGACAGTTTATCCATAATGGAAACACTTTCTGCTTGAATCTCTAGAGATCTTTCATTTCTTCAAGTGCTTATTTGTAGAGTGGATTAAATGGTCAACTTATATGTTATATAAGACATGTGTTTAGATAACAAGAATGTTTTTAATAGTTTTATATCAAGACTTACTCGAAACGTTTCTGGAAATTAAATTAATTATATTGTAAAACAAAACTTAATACTCTCTTTATTCTAACTTTTCTATGCTTCCTTTAAGTGACTGATTTGCTGTTATTCATTAAGTTTAAAAATCTGAATATTGCCCATCCCTTGCACGGGAGGACACGTGGCTATTCAACTATGCAACACCTTTTGCCGTTGCATGCCACACGATGGCGTTTTCACTGCATTTCAGAGTAGCCTATTTTGGATGAAACTAATGCGCACGGGATGTTATATTGTTGTCGTTGTCATGGCGGTTGTTGCTGTTGCTGTGGTTGTTGTTGTTCTCACTGTTATTACTAGTGTTGCTGCAGGCGTTGCTGCTGCTGTTGTTGTTGTTGTCCGTGGTGTTGCAGTGCTCTTAATTTCGGGTTTCAGTGGCGATCACGTATTCAGGTCCAATGTAATTATGGAGTGCACATGTGTTTGCCTGATTAGGCGATAGGTGGGCGTGGTAGGCAGTTGTCGCTGCGATTTGTATGCAACAACAACACGAAGTACGCCAGGGGTCTATATAGCTAGGGGGAATGGCAACTGGGAACTGGGGCCTAGGGTTTGGGGCCTGGGGTCTGGTGTGCGTGACCGGCAGTTGTTGCGATGTTTGACTTACAATTAAGAGCGAATTTATGTAGAGACATACATAAATGCAACGAATACAACATTCAAAATACAACAGACAACAGTCAACAGTCAACAGTCAACTCATTATCAAATTTGTCGCGAATTTGTCGTCATGTTGTTATATGATAGACAACGAGGCGTATGAGTAATTTAAGCCAGTTTTGTAGTTGTTGTTGTGTTAACTATAGTAGTTGTTTTTGGTGTTGTTTATCGACCATCCAAAGTGTGAAAAATGTTGTTTTCTTGAGTGCTTCAGACGTCTGTCGTTCTGCATATTGATTCGAGTTGAAGTGCGAAGTCATAAGTACAATTATCATAATAAATATGAGTACAGTAAGACATGGCTGTCCATAACTTAAAAGCCTCAAGTTCTCTATTTTATTTATCATAAAGTAGTTATAGTTATAACAACTACCATCAGGGAATTAAGATCTAGTTAGTTAAGATAATCCAGAATTTATTTTTATAAACGATAAGTTAAAATTATGGCACTCTATGAATCTCACTGCTTTTAACACTTAATAAAACTGGATGTAGACTTGTAAAATATGAAAATAAAGTTTTAATACTGCTACATAAATCATAATTTAATCAACTTGCATCCTGCCAAGTGAATGCCATTAGTCACTAGCCAATTCACGGAACAGGGAGTAATGTTGTATTTAGATTTAATTATGGTATCTGTTTGGTCCCCTCACAGTCTCAGCTCGCAACAAACCGCGTTAGCTGTAATTACACGGAATATGTGCGTTGTCATTTTGGCCAGGTTTCCGTCTTGGTTGTCTTGGCTCGGATGCTGGGCTCAGGGTCTTGTCGTGTTGTCAGCTTCGTCATTGGCATCAAACTCATTTACAAGTTGCATGCTACCTGATGCATTGCCTCCCCTATTTCCACCACTTCTCTGTTCTCCTGTGCTCTCCCCTCCCCACTCTTCTGTCTGTCCAAAATTTGCAACATGCAATGCAACTAACGAACTGAGCGACCCTTTACCCCCTTCCCCTTTGGATGCCGTTGGCTGCCCCGAAGCCTGAGCCAAATGCAAACCAATTTGCGGCAAGTGCCTCGGTTGCCATGACACATGCCGCGGACGTGGCACGGCCTCTGTGGAGCCTGCCTTGCGGAATGATGCATTGCTTCCGAATATGATGACGAGGCGTGTTAAATGCTGTACAATAAAAAAACAAAAAAATAAAGGAACTCAACGAGAGAAGAAAATCTGAAATCTGCGGGAGTCATGAATGGGACCAAGGGGCAGTGGGGCCTTATGGCCATGTGGCAGGGGCAGTGACAGCGGCAGAGCCAGTGGCAGTGGCAGAGCTGAGAGTTGCAACTTACAACTTGCAACATGGGCGAGTGCGTCGTGTCAGGGGACACGCTTGAAATTTATTGCCGCAGTTGTAAAGTACGAAATGCGTCGTAATTAGTTGCAACTTGAGTTATTTGTGCAACAATGCATCATGGCAAAGCAAACCAATCGCCCAATGAATTGCTACAGGGCCACAACACGAGACGTCACAAGACGGGGGCATGTGGCAAGCTCAACCCGATGGGGACACTCATTAGAGCCATGGCCTATTCGCACATTAGACACGTACGCCTCCCATTTGGCCTTTTAAATATTTCGCTTACATTTTAAAATCCATAAATTTCGACTGCCACTCATCACTTTGCATGCCAATGAGTCGAGCAGAGTGACAAGTACACTGCTCAAAAACGTACTCAAAAATCTTTTTAAAAATATATTAAATTCTTAAATTTTTTCACACCTTTAAAGAATGGGAAATATAAAACAAATTTAAAACAAATCAATAAATAAAGACATCTAATCATTTTTACTACAAGAATATAAACTTTATTTAATTATATTTCTTAATAACTATTCATAAGAATTCTTTGTTCATAAAGATGAAATCTTGAGTTAATTTTATTCTTTAATATATTCATTACAAACAATATAATTTTTAGATTTCAATTGACATTACTTTCAATTTTCTCTCAGTGTAGAAGTGAAGGGAATGGGGACTTGCAGCAGTTGCAGTTACTTGCCAATAGCTTTTGTTGATTTATCAGGAAATTGTTTATTATATTGTAGAAGAACTTTTTTATGTGCGCTCCACTCAGCGAGGACATTGCGTCGGGCGTCGTTTGCTTTATGACCATCGACATGTGTCCACAACTACGTACTCCACTCGTTCCCTTTTGCCCTTTTCTACATGCAAACTTAACACACTCCTCGTTGTTGGCGACTCGCATTTGGGTGGCAAACTTTATGACTCTCTTCGAGACTGAGTGTGTGTGTGCGTGTGTGCAAAAAGCGTGGGAATAGTCGCCACTGTGGCCCATGGTCATAGTGTATGCCACACCAGCAAAGAGTGCGGATTGTGATTCTGATTTATGCGAGAGATTTCGATAAGAATGTGCCAAAGATGGAACGATGGAAAGACAGTCTTCTCTGCTATAAGAAACCGGGCAAATTGTGGTCTCATATGCAATCATTGCTCGTACTTGTTGGAGTTTACTTGAGGAAACTTTATATATAGCAAATAATTTAATGAAATTTGTATATAAATACTGTTAAGATTTCTAAGAAATTTATAAATATTTCTTTTTTTCTGAGTCTTGGCTAGACTAGACTAGACAGATTATGGGATTGGTTAGCGGATATGTGAATCATACAGGAAACACGATCATAGTCATAAAATTTAAACAAAGGAAAAGAGAATCATAAACCGATTCCTACATTAAATGGGAATTTGTAAAGAAGTTTTATGAACAGTTATAGTTACTTCTTATTTAAAAAAAATAAAGTTCATAATATAAATATCTCTCAACAAGTGTTTTGAGCTTTAGAGGACTAAAATCTTCCCCAAAATGTTAGTTAACTTAAGACAAAAGTATAAATATAGAGTCCTAATACTTAGAAATTAAGTCCCTCATTTAAAAATTAAAATTTAACATAATTTTTTGTATCTTTAAATACGCACATTATTTAAAGTTGTCAATTGTGGTTTCAGATAATTTAAAGTTAAATGTCAGAGGCGCTAAGGCCTGTCAATTTGTTTAAAAACGAACAATCTATTATAAAGAAAAGCAACCACAAATTAACATGGACAGTTTTGGGCGTTATGTTGAAGGCGTGTTTGTGACAGCTTTTCCCTATAAAAAAGGAAATTAGATATAAACATGTCAAATGTTCATTCAGGTATCAGTCATTGGCATAAAAATAGAACAACCCCCCTCTTGCACCCTGTATAACTCTCCGATTGGAGGGGATGTCACTCCCACGGCATCCCCGGGCCCAGACTCGTTTTGGGCCACCCATGAAAAGATGGAGCCACGGAACCGCAGACACGTCAGTATTGATACTCGTTGGAACACAAGTTTTTAGCTCCCCCGATTTCGGATGTTTGCCTACCCATTTGGTACATATGTTATATGTTGTGTGTGTTTTTGTTGGGGTCTGTTCCAATTATGCCGTACTCGAATATCATATTAAGTGCCCGCTGCTATGACAGTTTTAATGTCTTTGCCACCATAAAAACTGTTGTCCCCATAAACGGGTGAAACACGCCATGGCCAAACCAAATCCACCAGACAATTATGGAAATCCGAAGCGTTCCTACACCTACGCAGCGTTGTTTGCCTTAATTTTCTCTGTGGGGAAAAAGAAGGGAAAAGAAAATATGACACGGAAATTCCTTTGCTTGAAAAACAAGAAAAATTCTCACCTAACACTTGAAATAATATTTCATAAATAGGCAAATATGCGACGAGGATTTGCCGCTAAATGAAAATGGGGAAAACCATAATATGGCAGGAGAAATATTTTTACTCTTCGTTCTTTTTTTGGGGAGTCTCTTAGGAGTTTTGCCCCCGCAAAGAGAACAGCTGTTGGTAATTAATGGTTGGCCGCGTTCAATGCACTGGATAATCACGCGGCTGGGAAACGGCAACAACTCTTTCAAAATCTCGGCAAATAAATCTTGGCCACTAAAACCGGAGGGTAACAAACTGCTTAAAAAGGCAAAGACTAAGACAGCACGATAGCTGTATAAAAGGAGAGTAAAAGGGAAGGAGCTAGGGTAGAGATAGGGTAGTCTGATATGCGGAAAAGTTCTTTCCTCTGGTATAAATGATAGCCTTGGGTAAAAGTGTTGCGATTTATTCCAGTAGCAAACAAGCAAAGTATGCTACAAAAGAAAAAAATGTTAAATTAGTTTAAAGCAACTGAACTGGGTGGGTTTTAAGAAACGTATAATCAAAAAGTTTTTATGCCCAAAAAAAAATATTTAAAAGTCGAAACACGACTGTGTACAAAAGTTACTTCCAAAATATGTTATAAAAGTTTTATTTTAACATTTTTTTTATATTATCAATTATTTTTAATATTTAACTGATAAAAGCTACTGCTACCAAAACTCAAAATACAGTTAGTAACCTGGTTAAAATATTTAAGAGCTGGCTTATTGTGTGCCCAATATTTACCTGTAGCCCACAGAATTGAACTGTGCCATGTTTTCCCGAGTAGCATTTATGACATGCACATTCAACACAAATCCCACCCAATAAGCTCCCAATCCCTTAGTTGGCCGTGTTAGTTTGAACCACAACAGCTATTTTTTTGGTTCTAAGCCAAGTTCTTTGTCAGTTTAACTGAACGAGCGACCATTTCATAGGCGTTATGTGAATGGCAACTATTCGCACTAAAGCCAGCATACAATAAATACGCCGTGCAGCGTAGGGAAGAGTCGGAAAAGTAGGGCAAAAGAGGAGAGCAAATGGGGGTAAAGGGGAAACTGGGGCGGATAGAAGGCGATGCATATTGAGCAATCAAAACCAACTGTGTCCAGTCACATCGCCTTCTTCTGCTCTAATTGCATGTTGTGTTGCTCGTTTGCGTTGCTCCATCAGCTGCCACAGCCACAGCCACTGTCACACCCCCTCCTGTGTCTCCATTCCTTTAGCCGCCTCCACGCAGCTCGCGCTTTAGAGTTGTTTTACATTTTTAATTGAATTTTCGCCATAGTTGGCATTCTTTAACGTTCTCTTTCCCTCTTCTATCTCCTCTCTCTCTCTCTTCTTCTCTTTCTCCTTCTTCATTCGCTCTTGTTGTGACTGTTATTTCTGTTGCTTTAACGCTTTTTCATTAGAATTTACACTTATTCATTAGTTGCAACATGCAACAGCTGCAGCTATAATAAAATTTTATTTTATTATGCGGACATCCAATTCATTAACTCAGCGAGTGCGACAAAGAACATGAGAGAGGGGAGACTTCTAAAGAGAAAGGGGGGTATACCAAGTTAACTGTAAAAATGGCAACTCTGTTGGACACAGATGGCAATAGTGTCCACTTTAGATGGTTATTGAATGGACTGTTGCAAGCACTTTTTCCATACAACAAAACTTGACCAGAGTTTTTACATACATCGGTTTTCATCTGCGCATCCCCCATTGTAATGGCTCCGTTTCCGTCTCTTTCTGCCTCATTTTCTCTCTCTATCTTTGCCTTCGTTTGGTCCCTAGAGCCTACTCAGGTAATAAGTGCCCATGCAGGATTCTTCCCATCGTAAAACAAATGTTGTGGTAAAAACACTCCCTTGGGGTTAAGGGGGAAAAATTATTCCATCTTTTCGTTTCTGTGTTTTTTACATAATTTAAACTGCCACTTGAAGAAGACTTGGGCATCCGAAAATGTTGCCCATAAAAACATAAACACAACATCAACGAAATTGTTCAAAAACAGCAAAATGAAATTTGAGGAGAGTCGACTCAAAAACGAGGCAAAAAACGGCACATCTGCATATTATTAATGACCGGTAATTACCTCTTCTCAAAAGGAGAAAATCAGAGAGAACAAGGGATACGAAGAGAGTGTAAAGAAATGGCACAAATCACCGCCAGGGGGCGCTGCAGAAGCTAATGGCCCACCCCCAAAGGAGTCCAAAGAGTTTTAAGATTTCCCAAATAAAAAATAAATAAAAGAAAACTCTGCGTTCGACGAGCGATTTATTTGTTTATAAAACGTTGCGCGTAACTTGGCCAACTTTATGATGGAAAAGGAATATATAAAAACTTCAACAAATATAATTTGAAATAAACAAATTACCGCAGATAGTTTTGTTTTCGTTTTTTCTTTTTCTTATGTTTTAAACAGTTTGAACTTCCACTTCATTCTCCACTCCGAGTTATCGACAGCCCGATGATGGTTTTATTGTACAATTAAAACGTGTGGAAAATGGAAAACTGTAAATGGTGAATGGGGAAAAGTGCGAAGCCAGAAACTGAAATTAATTTCCGCCTCGTTGTTTGATATATGCCAGCAGCCCCCGAGGGTAATACCCAATATTCTCGACGACCCAGTAGGAACTCTCAACCCGTTCGCACCAGGAACTTCCTCTGGCTGGCGCTCCATTTGGCCCACGGTTAAAAATAATATTGATCTTCATTGGAACGAAGTGTTAATAAAATATTATTCTTTGCGCTGGCCCTTTTTCAATGAAATTTTTGTAATTTGTGCATAAAAAAGCACAGCGAGAAACAGAGACAAAAAAAGAGAGTAAGGGAGAAAGAAGTGAACGAAAATGAGTTTTAAAATAATCATGACGTTTTTATGATGCCCTAATGTTGAAATTATGGCTCACATAAATATGTGTGTATATATAAATATATATACAGTCGGCTAGTCGGGAGTTGGCTATAAAAAAATTATGCTTTATATGCCCCGCTTTGTGTGGAAGACGTGTCTTGCGTGAAGAACTGTCTACAAGTAGCTGTGAATCAGTAGATGATATAAAACTTGGTGTGAGAAGTCTGATAAGAAGAACTCACAGGCACAGATCTTCACTTGGAAGAATCTTTCACTGATAAGATTAGCAGTTAATCCAAAGTAACTTGAAGTGTGAACTGTAAGAAGTGTAATAACTAAACATTAAGTCCAAGACATAAATTATATGAGACTTAACTGCAAAGCTTAATAAATCACACCCAATGTCTACAAATTTAAAAGAAAAGAATTTACAATTAAAAATACAAAACTTAAAGAATTATTTCTAGTATAAAATAGCTTAAAGAAGACCCGTCTTTAGGAAATTTGTAGCATAAAACAGCTTAAAGAAGACTCGTCTTTATGAACATTTTGAATCAAACACCTTCTGATTTTTATCAAGCAACGTTTAAGGATAGTAAGCTCGAAAAAAGCTATATAAAAGAAGCTAAAGACTTTCGTTTCAACCACGCAATCTAAAGCTAATCTAAGAAGACGAAAGATCCAGCTATATCTTGGGGGTAATATGATCTTTTGGCTTAGCCATGCGGCTTAAACAAGCCATAAACCAAATGACAAACGATGCCACATAAATATCTCAACTACCAAAGCAGAACATGGCCAACAACAGGCGGGTTGGCTTTTTTGGGAAAACTTATCAAAACATTTAGGTAAAATAAACGCCCGGCCATAAAAAACGAGACAAGCTGGGGAAAAGAAAAGTTTAGATAATCAGAGGCAACGGGGCGACAACGGTGATAAAAAATGAATGCGGAACAACTTTCTTAATGAGCTGCCAAAGGCGAATAGATCCCGCTGCACTCCGCCCTACTACTCCCCTTGGTTGACCCATCCCTGGTGTGGTTCAGCTTTTACCCGAAACCAAAAATCTAAATCAAATTTGAATAAGAAATGGTCCCGCTCGTTGTGAAAATCGAAATCTAATCGAATAATTCTCTACGATTGGATGACAACCGCACCGAAATGTGATCAAGTGATTTGAGGGTCTTTTGGCTATATGTCGTCGTCATCATCTAATCTCAAAGATCTGTGGGCGGCTGCTGTGCGGCCATAAAGCGATTACCATGAACCATTTTTGTAGGACAGGGGAAATAGGGCCCCTTTTCCGAACTGGGTCGATTGGATAAAGAAATTGTAATTAATTAAATTTATGCGACATGTTTACAGTTTTCTCATTGTTGGACGCACAAATTTACATAATTCTCTATCTGTCTCTTCCTCTCCGACTCTCTCTCTCACTCTCTCACTCTGTATGCTCTGAAACGCGTTGAGAATCAAAATCACATGTTGTGTTTATTGTGGACATAAAATGAACTTGTTTCTTTCGCTTTTTGGCCCTAACAATGCATTTTATGAGCCATTTCGAAGGGTCGATGCTTCAGCTAATGTTGTGAATAGGAACATTATCCAAGAGTGAGATATACGATCGATAAGTGAATTACCACTAATCCGACTTCTTAATCTTTTATGCACTTTTCTAATTGCATTTCTCAAAAAATAAGTTAAGCATTTAAATCACAGCATTGCTGAGAAATTATACCAAATGAAAGGCTATTAAACTAAAATAGAAATATTTCGAAATAATTATTCAACGGGCTCCTTGGCTATAAAATATATATTTATACAAAAGTTTATAGCCAAATTGTGGAATAACTTTTAGAATTGCCCAAACAGAAAACTAGTTTAATAAATATTTTTATAAAAGCCCAAAACCAAGCCACATTTGCCTGAAGAAATATTTCAAAACCAAGATCAAATAAAAGAGTTAATTAAATAAAGTTAGTCGGTAAATTTGGTTAAAGCAAAATTGCAAAGAGCAAAGCTTTCGACCACAAAAGCAAAGCAAACCATGAAGCAGAAACGGAAACTGAAACAGAAAAATTGTTAAAGTCAATTCAAAGAAGTCTCGATATTCTTTTTGTTTGCACTTCTTAAAAATAAGTATTGACTGAAAAGGCATCCAGAAGTTGCTGTCAAATTCATTTCTGTTGTGGTCAAATGGAAAGCCAATTGGAGTTGCTTTAGAAAAGCGCAGTAGTCACTGAAATGAGGTTGAAACTGAAGTGCAGACTTTAAGCAGTAAACGGTTAATGGTATATTTTGACAGTTTTCAATTATTTTCAAGATACATAGTTTCTTAAAGAGGCCCAGAACTTGGCCAAAAGTGGTAGCATCAATAACTTAACTTGCACTCGCTCGTAACTCTGACATGCGTCCAATATTTCATATGCATTTGTACTCGGTAATCCGAAAAGAGCCCCAAGTAACAAAGCAAATGCATCATTCAAAATCAGTTCGACATATTGAGCTGCAGGTAGCCAAAGATTGTTTCAGGGCGAAGTAGGGGCAGAAAGCAGGTAACACACACACACGGAGGGGGAACACCGTATCGTCTGCATTATTGAAACCTTCGCTTGGCTAACTTGGCCCGCACTGCAGGTGATTTTGCTAACAAATCCAAAAAACAGGGGTCATTGTCGAGGGCTCCGCATGACGATGCCACAAAAGAGAGAAAACAAATATTACAGGGTAATAAATTTCCATACACACATCTGCATATATATATTTAAATACCGCTTATGCATAATATAGCTGTATAGCTGAGTCTGTGCCCGAAAGATTGGGAGCTGGAAAGGCAGCTGATAAGCAACAAGTTTCAGTTTATTACAGGAAAATGTTAACAAATCCGAATTTAACTTATTCATTGTAATTTCATTGTAAATTGTAAATATCTATTGTTGATGACTATTTAAGTAGACATAAACTAAATTGGTTCCGTCTACATAATAATAAACGTTAAATTACAATTTATTAATTAAACAAAACCCTCCCCAGACTCTATTTTAATCCTTGACTTAACCTAAGCTCACAACCCCCTGAGACATAAGAGCTAGCAGAAGGTTTAAGCTCTGAAATGTGTGTATTAAATTTGGAATGCAGCTAATTAATATATACAACAGCAAATATAGAGCTCTAATAAATAAATAATACTACTGTTCTTGAGCAAGAAATCACAATAATATTCTATAAATTAAATAACTAAATAACTGAATATCAGAATCGTATTTTATATATTTAATTATTAACGCATTCTCTAAGTTAGAGTCTTACTTGACATTATTTTTCCTATGTTCTCATTAATTTAAATAAATTCTCAGTACTCAACTGAACTCCCTTTGTCTGAAATATGACAACTCTTGCAGATATTTCTATAAAATATTATGAAATAAATATCTCGCACCCAACTAATATTATTTATTCAAGCAACTCAATTGAGAACTCATTTAAAGTCATAAGTTTCAACACCGCCCTAGCGAGTGTCAACTGAAATTGTGTGGGTTAAGTTTTCCACACACACAAACACACACATAGGCATATGGGTGACATGGTGGTCGCCATATGTAACCATATCAAAAAGAAACCAGACCAGACTAAACCAGACCGTTCTATATCCGCCAGTAACATGACATATACGAGTTTGAGTATGAATATGAGTTTGAGTTTGAGTCCTCATGGCCATATCCAGACCGCAGTCAAATCAAAAGAAGTGACAAATGAACTGTCAAAATATAATGCAAGTGACGACGGGAATGACAACACATGTGCTGCTGTGCTGCTGTGCTGGGTGCGGCCAGTACTACTCCTATCCCTGAATCCAACTTAAACTCCGACTCCAACTCCAACTCCGATTCCGATTTCTACTTGACTTTGTTGACAGCTGACTAAGCCGCAGGCAGCGACAGTTTTTAGTGGCTGATGATGTGAAAGCCACAAGCAATTTGTAGTTAACTCTGAGCTCTGAACTATGAACTTGGCTTTGGATTTGGCTTTGACTTTGGCTAAAACAAATTACAGAAACACTTAATTACATGCTTCCTGTGTGTGAGTGAGTGTTTGTGTGTGTTACACATAGATCAGGCCACAGTCACAATCACAATCACAACTCAGCAATGGTCAATGGTCAATTGGTTCGATTGGAATCGCTCAATCGATAACTGCGTCCAGTTTGTGGCAGAAGGCAGAAGAACAGGTAGAAGCTCGTTAGGAGCTCTCGAAACTAAATACCAGCGCAAAGCAAAACAACGGTTAGGTTATGCGTTTCAGAACTTAAGCTGACACATACCCTGTAAAAACTATCAATTAAATTAATTGGGTCAAATGGTGTAATCTTTTAGGACTAGAAGATACATTTAATTCACTAAAGAAAATAAATATAATAAACATAATTTAACTTTTAAAGTATTCGAAGTCTTTCCACCCAACATGGCCACATTTTCCTTTCGAAACCTACAGGGTATAACAAGACGTAGTACAAGCAAAACACAAGAACAAGACTAACGATGGGCACAGGTTTTGGGCGATGTTTATCGAAAGACAAGCCAAACTAAAGGCAAGAGCAAGAGCAAAGGTAAAGCCAAAGACAAGGTAAGAAAGGAAAGGTAAGAGCAGAAATCGAAGACGGCCTAAAGAAAGGGTTCATTATAGGCCTTTATAGCCTAACCTTAAACAGGCAGCGCACGTAGTGAACCCGAGTCGGGTTGACTCGAGAGCCCGCTGTGTGTTGTTATTTATTGAGAGTGTGCGTGTGTGTGTACGAGTGTGCATGCGTGTGTGTGCTGGCTGTGATTGCCTTGTTGTGATAATACGAGACACTGGACGAGAGCAGAGAGCAATCAATTAAAAAGGCAGCAGCCCGGCACCTTTTTTATGTGGAAGAGGACGGAGAAACAGAGAACTAAGAACCGAGAACTGAGGGCCTGGCAAAAACTTCTTTGGAATCCAAGTCAAAACTGTAATGAAGCAATTTTTACGTGAGATTTCAAAGCAGCGATTACAGCTGGTTTCGAGTGTGTTTTCTACAGTCTTATAAATAAATCGTTTCTTGTTATCGCAATCATGTAGGGCACAAGCGAGTGCAAACAGCCGAGCAGCTGATAAGAACTGAGAGCACAGAGCTCAAAGCTGTGATTTATGGCAAGTGCAACAATTGGGCAGCTATCGATGCGTTTATCGATAATATTTACAAGCAGCGCACAGTCTTTTGTACAGTTGCCTCTGGTTCTTAATAGCCAAGCAGGAGGTGGAGCTGCCAACTAGCTTGAAATGTGAAAATTTCAACAAGTCGTGGGAAAGGAATAAAACATAAATGGAAAACAGGAAAACAGGAAAAACTGCGCTTTGACAAGGTCGATTCGTATCTAAATTTCGTTAAACAAAATGACACGAATTATGCAAATTAGGTTTGAATCGTTTATCAAGAACTCGTAGCATTTACATTAATCATATATTAGATGGTAACAACGTCATGCATATGTAAGAAACTCCTCTCTCTTTCTATCTCTCTCACTGTCTGTCTCTTTCTATCACTGTTTAACTGAAAGAAGTCGGGAAAATGCTTCTACTTGTGTCTTTATGGTGGTTGTTGGCTGGCGCCAAGTGACATTTTTATAGTTGATTTATTATCTTGGTTTGTGTGGAAAATATTATAGAAATGATTTATAATCCTTATCTGCGTAGTCTGATCATGTGTGTGAGTTTGTATGCTCTTTTTCAGGATGGCGATAGCCATGGGAGAGCAGCAACAGATACGACATCGGGCAGGGATAAGTCACAGGTACAGGTACCGAATCTCTCTTCTCTTTTCGTATCTCACATGCTGTCTCCTTCCTCCTCTCCCTCATCCCTTTCGCGCTTAAGCTGCAATCGCAAATGGCGGAAAAACCTTTCAGAGTCAGGGAAAAACTTTCACGTGCCCTGGCCGAGACCTGGGTCGGGCCGACGCCCCAAAGGCACAAACATGGAGCATATTTTAGACTGGCATGCGATTATCAGCTCAGTCTGGGAGAGCCGTAGACAAAGCTGGAGACGGGGCAGCAGCTGGAGCTAGAGCTACGAGGAACCACAGCTCCAATGCAAAATGTGTGTCAAAGTTCAAGCATTGGAAACGTGAAAGGAAAACGGCCAACTGGATGATGATGAAGTGTTGTGGCAAGGGGCAAGTGGCAAGTGGCATGTGGCATGAGGCATAAGGCTGGTGTGATAGCACCCACGTTCGCTATGAGTTATGACCGCGGCCAGCAAATAATTGCAAAATTACAACCCAGCTGCATTTGCCCCCCTGCCTGCAATTTTTTTTCTATTCCTTTAAACATTAACAGAAACTCGGCTTGGCCCTCAATCGTACTCTAATAACACTAGACGACACAAATGTGTTTAAAAGTCAGTAAAGAATCTGTAACTTTTAAATAGTAAACGTGGTAAATATGGAATTAAGCTATTTTTGAGAAGTCTTGAAACGATTGAGAAATCGAATATATCAAAAAAAACTGTTAATTTTAACAGTAAACTTCTAACAGCGTCACTTTAACATTTCCCAAAATATTTCCAACGTCTCTTTAAATGCAAAAAACGAAAATCTTCCTTTGCTGGCTGGTTTAATCCATAAGGTCGTCATTTTGGGGGGCAGTTCAATACGAAACTGCCTACAAATTGTTGTTGGCTGGTCAACTAGCTGGCCATTGAGATGATGATGTGGGAAATGTGGCGATGGGAAGGTGAGAGATACAAAGGGGCAACGCTGGACGCTGTAGTTGATGGCATGAACGAAGACGGAGCATGCTTTCAACATAAATTTCCATTAGATTGCAGCAGCAGCAACAGCAACAACAACAGCAAGTTGCATGTGGCATGAAAAAGCAGCCGCAGGAAATATCTTTCGGCAGCCGCAAATAATTCTCCACGTTTGCTTACTCGCACTTTGACATCTGGTATAGGAGGGGAGTGGAGAGGGGACATTTTGTGGAGATCGGTAGGTGAAGGAAGGAGGCGGCAACTCTGCGACTGTCAGGCTATATGGAGTCGACCGGAGTTGGGGATATTATAATATTTGTCTCTTTGTTGACATTAAAACGCAATTTATGCAGCGTCATTATTATCAGACGCTGTTGACGTTCGAGACGAGGTTGAAGTTGCTGTTGTTGTTGCAGTTGCAGCAGCTAAAGCTTTGTGCCTTGTGGCATGCAACTTTGTGGATTTTTATACAGCGGTTTTAGTGGTTTGTCATCTGCAGATTGCATCGTCGATTCGATCATCGTCTTTACTTAACTTTTGACTTTAACGACTCTTCCATTTCATTTCATGACAGATTGTTCCCCAGGCCACTGACAGGCGTGGAAATTATTAAAATAAATTACACATTAAGCAGAGAAATCAATATTTAATCAAAATTTATAGTGCCCAAAAGCAAGCAATCAAAAAAGATTAAAAGTCTTTTCGACAGTTATAAAATATTAGCTTTTGAATCAATTAACTTTTGTACATAAAATGTTAATGTGACACTGTTAAAGTTAACATGTCTGAAAGGTAATGTATATGACTTACTCTATTGCCAAAAGATTATTGAGCACATTTGTATTCCTAAGAAACAAAGTCTACACATTTCAGTAATCCAAATCCTGTAAGAAATGCTCAAAACAAATCGAAAATACAATAAAATTCTGTCACATTAAATCCTGTTGAGAATGGCCAAATTCATGGCTAAGACAGCTCAGCAAATCAAAGCGGATAAGTCTCTATTTTCTCCTACGACTACCTAGAAAAAAAAAATAACAAAATAAAATAATATTTTACTGCGTGTAACCCACATAATGATTACCTCTTGGAATTAGCCTCGAGCTGAACAGTTTTCCGAAAACAAATGCCACATTTTGAGAGGCATGACTGCATGGAAAATGTCACGCTGTCTTCGTGAAGGATTTCCTCCATCACCCGCTTGGATTTCATATATGTAGGTATAGGTGCAGGTAGTGAAATCCCTCTCACCGCCAAGGCGATTAGGTCAAAACAAAGCGTGTGGAAAATGGATTAGATAAGGTCTAATTGAGGTCAAGTGATAATCAAGCGAGTGTGGAAATTGTGGCAGCGGGAAATGTCGTTAGCGGAAAATGTAAATGGTCAAAAGAGCACTGGCTTAATTGATTAATATTTAAAGTGTTTTTATTAATTTAGGGTATGCAAGGACACAGGAGAAAATGGTTTTAGAATTATGTTAAAGGAAGGTGAACAATTTCCTCGGTCTAACAGGAAATAAACTGCGAAAGGAATAGAAATAGAACTTCATTTAACTACTGAAAAACATTTTAAAATTATGCTCTGTTTTCTTAAAATAACTGACTTCGATATATACTTTGAATCAATATACTTCCCCCCTGTCTCCGATTGAATATGCAAATATATTTAAGAAAATCCGTATTTATTAAAAAAGTACAAACTGTGGAATTGTTTCATGATATTGTGTGACATCTGCAGTTCATGTTGCTGCTGACCCTTTGAACTAATCTCGTTCGTATTCCCATGCAGAACATGCAGCAACAATCAAAAGTTTTAATGTAACTGCAGTCAGGCTTGAAATTGAAGGCAAAACAATGCAACGGGACAGCAAACAAGAAACTATAATGCACAAAAATACTAAAAAAATACAAAAATCAGAGAGAGCAAAAGAAAAGAAATTCAGTTGAATGAGACTGCAAAAATGCTGGCCACAAAATTGCACCAATTGCAGTTGATTAAGCCAAGAATGAGTTTGAGCTTGGTGTTGTGGACCAGGTCTAAACTGAAATGTACGGAATGCACCACAAACAATAAATTCTGGGCTAGAAGAGGCAGTTACCCAGCGACGGAAGTGAGGAAGGAATGAAGGGAAAGAGGGAGTGAGGGAGCAAGGGAGGAGGCTAAGCGCCACAAAAGTTTAGCCAACAATAATTTCGAGTTAACTTTGACACTTGCAAAACGGGGCAGGCAACAGGCAACAGGACCTCCTGCTAGGCTGAGACTGTGGCTCAGACTGGTGCTGTTGGAGGAAAGGCAATGGGAGTGGCGGTTGCAGTGGGAAGGACAGTTTGCTGCGTTGGCTTACTGCAAATGCAGTTGTCATAATTTTGCATTTCCCTGGAAGCATTCTTCTACTGCTACCACTCCTGCTCCTCCATCTCCTGCACCTTCTCTTTGGTTTCCTGGTCACCAATGTGCCAGTCGCCAGGGACAATTTGTACGGCCGACGGCAGCCTGCTGTGACTTTGTACCAAGTTGTTTGGCTTTTGTTGTAGTTTTGGCTCTGAGTAAATGCAGAAATTTAGCCAAGTTATTGCTGGGTGACAGGCGACCAGTTTAGCGAACGAGTACTCCCCCAAACCGCCTCACCCGCTCCACTCTGCAGGTGGCAGACACTCGACTGTGGCTGCTGTTGCAGTTGCAGGTGCCACTGGCCACTTGGCCACTTGGGAACTTGCCCCCAAAGACCATTACATGCCAGCTTATAAGCCCCCATCAGTAAATCCCATGATAGACCTTACTCCTCCATCCCCCTCTGCTAGTTTGCTTGCTGAAAAGTGGGTCAAATCATAGCGTGGCAGCTGCTGCACTCACTAAGTAGCCATTGCCAAGGCCTCAGTGCAAACCATCCAATTCCAATCCCAGTCTCAGTTCCATTCCGGCCAGTCAGTCTTGCTGGACATAAATCCTGACGCTGCAGCTAAAAAACAATTTTCTACGGGTATGTTAAACATCTCGTTGGGGACATGAGCTGACAACGACACCCAAAACACAACCGATCCCAAACCTATCCAGTTCATACCAAATTCAACCCAGCTGAACCCAACCCAACTCATCGGGAACAGAACCTGTCCCTGTTTCTGTACCTCTCCCTGTCCTGTCCCTGTCCCTGTTGCTTTCCCTTATCCCCTCGTCAACAGACATATCTGTCCACATTCAGAGGCGACTCAGCCAAAAACCAAGAGCAACGACATGCATGCGAGGCGAGGCGCATCTTCTATGCACTACGAGAAATACAGTGTAACGTTTTAAAAAATTTTAAAATAATGACAGAATGATATTGTATTGTTCAATTTGATTTTATTTTAAAACATAATAATATTTTTTTCATTTAAAATAAAATTTAAAAACTAATTTTTTTTGCATGATATGTTCTTTATTGAAATGACATACTATACAATTTTTAAAGTTAGTTAACAAAACGACACTGATTTCGCTCAGTGCACATTCAACACAACTGAAATGACATAGCACATTTCAGACGCCAGCAGCAGCAACAACAAAACTGTTGCTGTTACTGATGTTGCTGTTGTTGTTGCTGCTGCTTGAGGTTGAAGCGGCAACAGCAACTGCGAATGCGACAAGCTGATGCTGATGCAGCAACAACTGCAACTGCAACGGCAGCGACATCAGCAGCAGCAGCGGCAGCAAAATGCAAACAAGTATGTCAAAAATCTGCATGTCTGCCACCACTTGCAGCACCACCACCACCAACAGCAGCAACAAGAAAAGCTACAACAACGGCGACACGAAATCGCCTTTTTAATTTATTGCACAAGTGCTTTAAAAGCCACAGCAAAAGCAACAGAGTCAGGGGCAAAAGGGGCAGCTGTAACAACAACAACAACAGTAACAGCCACAAAGGCCTGTGCCACACCCACAGTGTAGCCTCGGGGTTAGCAGCAGGAGGCAAAATATGACTTGCTTGGTTATTAAATTACAACAACAGCCGCACAAAAGTGAAAAAGACACAAAATTATATTACTGAAAAGTCGGCACTGGGAGGAGACAGAAGAAAGGAGGGAGCGAGGGGAGTGAAGGGATAGAGAAGACGGAGGAGCAAAGCAACTGATTTCTCGACTCCTCATTTTCCACTGAAATTATTTGCATAAGTAACGCGATACGCAATACAAGCACAGCAACAACAGCAGCGACAACAGCCCACAGCCTGGCCAAGAGTTTGACTGAGGATGATGACGATGATGCCTCCCAAACACGATCGCCTGAGCCATTATGGCCATTACAGCCAACGAGGCAATGCGTCATGCACGCACAGCATGCCCCATGCCCCAATCCCCCTCCTCCTGCGTCCTCCCTCCCGTCCCAACCAAACAGCTGCTGCCCAACAAGATTAGCAGAAGGAGGAGCTGCCACTGAGTAGGAAGAACCCACGCAAATCATTTGGCTGGCAAACATGGACTGATCCGCAGAAAACCACATTCGAGTGGTTCGAGCTGTCCTCCTCAGTAGTCGTCATTTTGGAGGCATTACTGTAAGCGCTTTTGTGGTCCCAGCGTAGTTCTAACAGTGGGCGGATCTCAGACTTAAATGATTCATTATTGTCTTCTCCAGATGCAAATTTCAGTTGTATTTACAGCAGCTTAACATCAACTGAATTTGTTTCTGGCTTAAACTAATGTATAAATCATTGCAAAAAGCATTAAAATGTTTATTTTACAACCAGATTTTAGGTAAACTTAGTTTTAAACAACATATTAAAGCTTTGTTAATTTAACAGAATAGGACAGACATGATGGTATTGCTTATAGTTTCTTAACAGTACTATGTTATGCTGTTGAACTTATGTATGCCAATATTTTATTAAATTCTTAAATTCACAGTTTGTTAAATTTATTTTTTTAATCAAAACTGCTTTCCACATAATCCAAAATAATTTCTTTCACTGATTTATTCTTAAAGTTCGTATGTTGCATGTTCAAATGGCTCCAGCAATCCATCACAGCCTTTCCACTTAATGGCCTTTCTCTGGTACATATTCTGATACAGTTTCCAATCAAAAGAGAGTTGAACAAACCCAGAAACTAACTCATTGGGTCAGTGGCATTCCGTTCAGTTTAGTCGGGAAAAGTTCCCTGCAGCTGGGCAGAAGTCATCAAATGCTCTTCAAAGTTCTGCCAGACAAATACGGAAAAACATTTTCCACTTTGACAACAATTTGCTTTAGATTTTAATCGCGCTAACGGCAAATGTTACTACCCCGTTTCCTATGCTGCTCATCCTGCGATTTGTCCTTGTCAATGGGTCATGAAATTTTGTGCTGCACTTCAGACTTATCATAATTAAAAATCAACGCCAAGTTCATGTTGCGCAGTGTATTGGACAGTCTCTCCCTCTCTCTCTTTCCTTCTCTTGCTGTCCCCCTTTCTCTATCTAACTGTCTCCCACTCTGGACCTTTGAAATCTTTTAAATCTATGCGCATAATTTGACATACAGACTGCAACTAGGAAAACTCAGAAAACTGAGGCAGTTGCCTGATTTCCTCTGACAGCCAACTGACAGAAATTGATTAAAAAAGCATTGCAAGGCGTTTGCACTAACTCGTTGTAGGCCGGCAAAAATCTGCAATCTACCCAAAAATAGAAAAAAATAACAAAAACAAAGAATACAAATACGACATGCATAGATTTTACTCCGCAAAAGGTTTTTCCAATGCAAATGAAGCTGCGTGGGCGTTTGACATTTGCATAGCCCCAAAGATTTTTCACTGGAGATGGACACATGACACGACACGTCGTGAGTGCCGTGAAAGGTCTTCATTGTGGTAGAAAATGCCAGAATATTTTAATATATTTATTTAAATTTTTTATACATTTAATTTAAATAAAAATAATTAAGTAGACTGTGAATTATTTTAAAATGCGATTTCCTTTAAGAGTCAGAATATTTCCTGATATGTCTGCATAAAAATGATAAATTATTTTAAATAATGTCTACAATTCTCGTTATACTCAATACTTTTAATTTAAAAATTCAACAATTAAATCAAAAATTAAATTAAATATATAAATTAATACCTTTATATCTTATCATATCATACGTATTGTTATGAAACTTTTGTAATCTTTAACTTATTGGTTCCTATTAAATTTCAAATCGTCTATTTAGTTCTTTCCGACCACCTTGACTGTGATTGTGAATTTTGCACATTTGAATGCTTCGAATGGTTGAAAAGACTTTTCAGTTATTTAGATACTTAGCTAGGCAGTTGGAGAACCGATTTGAATGACCTCTTAGAGAGGTTCAACCAGCGAGTTGGCCAAATGATGAAACTAATTTGCATGCAAATGCCAAAACGCGTTGCACCTGCAGCATTATTAGCATAAACAGACCTATAGATACTCGTATCTGAGTATCAATGTTGAGGCGCAGATACAGTTGGCCGCATAGTGGGTAAGTGTGTGTGTGTGTTTGTGTGTTTCTAGTGTGTGTTCTCTTTGCAACATGCTAATCAATAGGCCACACGAGTGCCAATGATTATTTTGCCATAAAATTCAGTTAGCTCTCTCGAGAGCTGCTTCTATCGAGTTGCCCACTCGAGTTGTTGTCCCCTCTCTCTCTGGCTTCGTCTCAGTCTCTTTCTCTGTCTCATTCTCGGTCTCGTTCTCGTGCTGTGCACAATTTCCAATGGCTTTTTGGGGGCCAAGTTTGCATACGGAATTAGTTTAGCCATGTTTGACGTTGTTGCAGTTGCCGTTGCTGTTGCCATTGCCGTCGCAGTTGCAAGCCAAGTTTATGCTAAATAAGCCAATGCCACGCCCTCAATACTATGCCATTTGGCCGCCCACAGTTGAAGTGATTTCCAGCTGAGACGCAGCTGCAAACGCTGAAAACTTTTGTGGCCATAAAAGCGTCTCTGGCAGCTGGAAATGTCAGCAAAAGAGGGAAACGCGAGGAAAAGCTTGGGAAAGCGACAACTTCAACTGCGTATAGTTTTTTTTATTATGCTGCGAATATATATTTTTTCTCTATTTATTTTATTTCACTTGGCGGTACTTCTACTACCAATTTTTACAGTTCCTCTTCGCCTTAGTATATCTTCTCCGTACTTGCTTCTTTTTTTAATATGTTTAGTAAACTTCATGTTGTCTCTCCTACTCCTAATTCCCTTTCTCTTTCTCTTCCTCTTTCACTGTCTCTACTCTGATCCTTGCGCTAACGCAGACAATTTTCCGCGCTGCCATAAAAACTCAAAAGTTTGTGCAATGTGCGCAGTTTATTTCCGTTGCAAATACCTTGGATTAGGCCACGAGAGGGAGTTAGGGAGTAACCAAGGATGGGGAGTGGCTGAATGGTATCCTGGCGAGCTGTCTAAGTCTTCCTGTGGATGCTCCTGGACCACAGCTGCTGACATCTGATGTTGTCGGCTGCTTTTGTCAACACTTTTGCCCGTTGATGTCTGACAGCTGCATATATATCTATATACTCAACTTAGTATACACTTACTTATACATTTAGTTAGTTATTTCACTCGCCGCTGCCTCCAGCAGCAGATAAGTGAAGTCTTTTGTACTACGACTAATGTTCTTAAGACTTTGCAAAAGATGATAAACTGACTTGACTTCTCCTGACTGACAAAAAGTGTTGCATCAGAAAGAAATATTACGGAGGATTTAGAGCACATTTAGATTGCGATTTATCTGTAAGTTAACAATGAGAATATCTGCATATTGTTAAAAATATAATCGGTAATAATTTTTAATAAATTCTATGAGTAAAGCCATAAAGTTGTTAGGTAAGTTTCCATGTTGATTTGTTTTTGTATAATTAACTAAAAGTAACGGCTTTAATAAAGGTTTCCACGTAATTCAACCCTTATAAAAATTGTTTATCAATGATTCCTGCTCATCATTTATCATTATAATACTTTATAGGTAAGTAACTCCAATACTCCAACAAACCCTTGTTCTCCTGTTTTTATATGCATATGTCACCCCAGATAATGAGTTTCCACATTAACGCACGATCTGTGCTCTCTGACACGTTAAAGGGGCTAAAAACTCAAGGCTCTTCAATAATTGCATCATTTATCAAATTAAGTAAATAAACAAATGAAAGTTTTCAAGACGAAAGCATTGAACGAGGTTGGCTCATTAATTTAAAACCAGCTCCTGCCGTTGGTCCTCCCACTCCGTCAAAATCCCCTAGTAATAATCGACATTAATCAGTGTAAGATTATCGATAAGTGCGTTTAGGCAACTCTTAACAGGGTTGCCACTGTCAGCAGACAGTTCAGCTGAGTTTAAGCTGCGTGCTTACCTTCTGGAGCCGATTTAATTGATTACGCCCCAAAGTCAGGTCTGCGTCTTTATCATTATCGTCATCATCAACCGATTTGGCTCCGTCTTGAATGTCTTCTCCCCCCAAAAAGAGGAAAAAAGAAACAAAGAGAAAAAATTTAAGAAAAAAACAGAAAACAGAAACAAATCACGTGCATTCTGGAAGCTGTTCTGGTTTGATTGTTTACCCTTCTCTCTGCCTATATCTCTGCTGCTGCTGATGTCTGGGCTCGATAAGAGGCTCCCCTCAGCCACGCTCCGCACGCCCCTTGGTTCCCGTGGGTCGCTCGGCTCCCCAGTGATTATTGTGACTGTGATTTTTATCGCACGTCGGCTTTTGATGTTCTTCATCTTCATCTGGTGCTTCTTCTTGCTCACTGAACATATTTTATATTCATATTCTATTTATTTAAATTCAAATGTGAATGTGAAAATATTCAATGCATATTCGTATTTGCATTTGATTTCGGAATTTGTTTTCTTACCAGATCTTATCGTAGTTTATTAAAAATATTTCATATCTATAATGCAAATGTCATCTAGATTTTTGGTTGTTTATTCTAATGGGTTTTTTTGGGTATTGGATTTTGGGTTTTTTGGGATATGGGACTGGGATTTAGTTTTACTACAACTCTGGTTTAGTTTGCGTTTATTTATTCAGCAAGCATCCGAAATTTGGTTCGTTTCCGAGTCATCTGTTATCCACTTGAAACTCCATCAATGTGCTGGACCAAGCAACTAATTCGAGGACTTGACCCACAAATCCAATGTTCAAGCCCAAAACAAACAAGCATAAATCACCAGTAAAACACACAGCATCAACACACACACCCACATACCCATTTACCCACTCACACACAGTGTGGTATAAAAACTGAAACGAAGCGAGTCTTAAATTTAAAAGCAATCTGCCAGAGTTGCCTTTAGTCCTGTTCCTATTCTCATTCCCACTGTTGTTCCTGTTCCTTCCACCGCTTCCTCAGCTGCTTTTGTTGTTATTGCGTGTATGTGGGTGTGTGTGTAAGTGTGTGTGGCCTTTGGCCAATTTTCTTATTAAAAACAACAGAGTCTAAAATGTTTACCAAACACAATTCCCGGCTCCTCGCACTTTTTTGCCTAAACTGTAAATAGAGCGACCAGTGAAAGTGCCGAAAGTCCGCTTCGAAAGAATGAGACGGAGCAGGAGTAGGAGAATGAGTACCATGCAAGGACACAAATCCTTACACCACATGCTGAGTTTCTGTCTGTGTCTAGTCCTGACTCTGGTTTCAGACCACACTCCGCACAGTCCACCAACCAAATCCATTGTCCCAACAACGAAATTGAACCTCCACGAAAGGAAAACGTTTTGTTTGAGGCAAACCAACACAAAAAATCAAAAAAAAAAAAAAAAAAAGAAGAAAAAAAAAAGAATGGAAAAAACAGCACAAAAATGCCACTGCTAAACCCATTAAATGTGACTCACAAAAGAAAACTGAACACAAAAACAGAATATGTGCGAAGTTTTGTGTTTCCAGTATTGCCGAACGACTAGAAAATACCCTTAGTTGGGAGTATGTATAGTCTGTCATAAGCTGGAATCTTCGATTTAATGACTTTAACTACTTATCTCCCATTCTTATTAAATAATAGGTTCTTATAAAGTAACGCAAAGGTTGATTCATATAATCCCTAACTTGTAAATATCCTTAAAAGACAATGAAGTGTTTTTATACTCTCTGCAAGAGTATATTGGGTTTGTGCAAATGTATGTAACAGGCAGAAGGAGGCGTGGCAGACCCCATAAAGTATATATATTCTTGATCAGCATCACAAGCCGAGTCGATATAGCCATGTCCGTCTGTCCGTCTGTCCGTCTGTCCGTCTGTCTGTCTGTCTGTCTGTCTGTCTGTCCGTATGAACACACAGATTTCAGAGATGGTAAGAGCTACAAGTTCGAGTTTAGTCTCAATCGACTCGATATTTAGTCAGTCAATACAAGAATCTTTTTTTTTTTCGATGCCACGCCCCATTCGCCCACAATGAGTAAAAAACACGTCACACCTCGAAAAAAATCTATGTTTTCGGCGAATATCTCAGTAACTATGGCACCTAGGAATACCAATTTTGGTACACGTGTTCCAAGAGATGGCATAAATGCAATGACATCAAAAATTTTGGGCTGCCATGCCCCCTTTTTCTGCAAGAATTAAAAGAAAATTTCAAACTTGCATGCCGTTTTTAAAGCATTTATTCTTATCGTATAGTGTTGTTATTTATGATTCGTTTGAAGACGTATCATGTCAAACTCTCTTGAAAGTTTCATAAGAATCCGACCATAAACAAGAAAGAAATGAAGCAACAAAGACTTTATTCGAGAGCAATGAGAGCGAGAGAGACAGCGCTAGTCGTGCCGACCAATAGTATTCATACACACATATGTATGTGCATACATTTAACGTCAAACGAATTTGTATGTACATACAGACAAACATATGTATGTTCGATTATGCTTAGCTTTTTTTTTGTTTTAACGTGTTCTAATACAAGAACTATCTATTGTAATATCCGGATACCGATTTAAGCATTATAATTGGGAATAAAAGCAGAGAGTATTACACGGTCGGGCGTGTTCGACTGTACTTTTCTTACTTGTTTAATATAAAATTCTGGATTCTCGACTTTACATTAGCGGAATCCCTTATCTTTACTAAATATTTATGAATATGTGTGGCCCTGAAAGCGCTGGCTGGGTCTGAGTCTAAGCTAAGTCTGCTTATTCAAAGCACAAGTTCCTTATCTGTTACACATCATACCTCCTTAGTGTAAATTGCTGGGTATAAACACAAAACTAGTAACAAACAACATGCCATTTGCTAGTCTTGCACTATTCTTTACTTATCCTTTGCCTTCGCTTTGCTTTAGCGCTGACTTTCACTTTCATTGGGCAACATCTATTCGCATTATTGTTCGCTTGACACCCGCGTAGAGCTAGAACTGGAACGGGAGCTGAAACTGGTGCGGACTTGTAGTTGAGCTCAGTGTGCTGGGCATAAATATTTGGACTGTGGCGACTGATTAGTGGGGAACAGTGCAATGGAATAGAATATAAACGAAACCAATTTGCTGGCAGCAAAACGAAACCTTAATCGAAAATTGAATGGCATGTTTAGGAGTGGAGTCCTGAATTGGTTGTCCTGTCTGCAAACAACAACTAAGAGCACAAACATCAATCAGGCCTCAAGTTTTATTTTTTGTTCTCCTCCTTTTTGACTTTTTTTGGAGGTGGCAGAAACATCTCGGCAACATTCTCATCGTCGTCTCCATCTTGAGCATTCTTTTGGACACACGCCAAGTGAATAGCTTGCAGCTTCCAATCTTTCTTCTCCCAACTCCCAACTCTTCCATTTACCTTTGTGCTCCCACATGATTTAGTACAACGTTTCTTCTCGTTCCCGTCCGGCTCTCAGCCAGTAGCTGTTGCCATGTTTGACTTGATTTCGTCTAAATTGAGTTCAGTATCAACAGAAAATACTTCCGTTTCCTTCCCTGCCAGTCTGCTGTCAGTGTCTCGTCTCGTTTCTCTGCTCTGTCTTCCCTCCTATCTTCTCCCATCTCTTTCCTTTATTTAGTTTGTTGTGTACCTTTGCTTGATTTTGCGTTCTATTTTTGAAACTACCAAAGTAACCCATCCAACAAGTCGCACACACCCCCATACCCACTGTGCACCCACTTCTCTGTTGGACTGCGTGTTTACTTTGCCATCAACTCATTCTCATTCTCATTCTTGTTTCTGCTCCTGATCCTTGTGCATCCTTTGCTGGTGTTGCTCACCATCGCCTTCAACTTCACCGTCGAGGTGTTTGCTTTATTTTTGAATGCTTTTTATGTTCAATTTGTTTCAATTTAATGTTGTTTTGCCAGAGATCAGCCAGAACGCGTTATATTTTGCATGCATTTCAGATGTTCAGATGTTCAGTTGCTCACCTTCCTTCCTGCCTGCTTCTCCGCTTCTACTTCGACTATGATAAATGGCATTAAGGGATTTGCGTGAATAACCAACTCAAAGACTTACCATGGATAGTTGCCAAGACAAGTATGAAAAAGAGTTGCCAAAGTTTCTGCAGGTTCACAGCACATAGTTGCTGCCAGCTTTTCTTGTTAGATTATGACAGGGAAATAATGCTAAATTCACTCGATTCTTTTCAATATTAAATGCACTCGAAGTTCAAGACTTTTATTGGATTGGAGTGTTTATTTTAATGAATTCTGCGTGGAACTTATTTATGAAATAATTTAGGTTTATTAAACGTTAAACTTTTATATGATTTTAATAAGTTCTCCTGGGTAAAGAATCAAATTAAAAGTAGTACTTACCCTACCGCACTGATTTTCGGATTTTCCCCCAGCTGAAAAACTACTTTTTGGTAACATTTAGTTCAGCATTGTCACTGCTACTTGTAGCTACCAAATAAAAATTTTTAAAACTCGTTATAATTCCAACAATTTCAATAAGTTTGACTTGGTAAATGTTTGCTTTCAACAAGTTTCCTACACTCGTTTCTCCGCGCTCGTTACAAGTCGACTTGTTCACATGAATTTTCCATTTCATTTCGGTGGAAAAGTGGCGCCAGGTGTACCCAATACCCAAACAGTCAATACTATATGCCCGATAAATAGTTGGCCAACCTTTTTCCCCATAAAATCAACGAACATTTTCACTTAATAATAACAATGCTCTGCATAAAAAAGAGCAAAGAGGAAAATATTACCATAGCATACAATATTTGAATATAGCAATGAAATGCCGACTGCCACTGCGACTATTTCAAATGAAACATTAAAATTCCATTAGCGGATGTGTTGTACATAAATTTCGTAGCTCTATCTGAACGGGGAAGCTTATCGATGGGGGTCTCGGCAAATGACCAGAAATTATGCATTTTGTTTAGCTTTAATTGCACTGCACTGTATTTATTTAGTTTGTGTTTATTGAGAGGGGAAAGGGGGCGGCGGTGGGGCGGGGAACTTCATTCTGCTTGCGATAATCGAAAATAATTTATAGAAAATAAATATTTCCACACAATGGGCCGCCCTCGATGCCGAATACTGGGTAAAAACAACTTGAACACTGCCTCGTTTTTCCTTTTTCTTCTCATTTTCATTTCATTTCATTTTTCCAAGCATTGTGCAGTTGTTGTTTATTTAAGTTGTCATTGGAATGGCTGCAGTTACAGCCTCAGTTTTCCTCCCAGTCGACGGCATATAAACTTTTTAAATTATCACCGAGGCGCACTCTAAGTGTGGGTGTGGCAGAGCAGGGCAGGGGGAAGTTGAAGGGCTGAATGCCTGTAGGGCGGGGCAATCCATTGGGGCGCGTTCAACCGTCTGCCACTTGAGAAGCTGACGGAGCCGGCAACGTCATTCGCGTACGTGGAAATCGCACGGCCATGTGAAATGGAAATCCAGCTCGGTTGCCCCCAAGCACCCCCCGCCTTCTGGCTCAACTATGCCTCTCTAGCCGCTCTTTACTCCACATGTTGCACGGAAATAAATGCTGCACACAAACACGCATACTCGTTGTGCCTCCGTAGCCTCTGGCTGCTCTTCGATGCGATTCTGGGGGCAGGGGTCTCTACTGGGTCTGGTTCGAGGTCTCTTCTGGGTCTGGGATGTTTGGCGCCCGAGCAGCCGGAAATGCAAGACAGTATTTTGCTTAAGGAATTGAACTGTTTATTGAAAATGCTTGGGAAATGTTGCAAAAATATACACGGAACTTACACGATTAAGGGTATTGTAGC
Organism: Drosophila parthenogenetica; assembly: GCA_035047505.1. NCBI lineage: Eukaryota > Metazoa > Arthropoda > Insecta > Diptera > Drosophilidae > Drosophila > Drosophila parthenogenetica. Next base: position 935,813 of record JAWNPM010000242.1, read on the forward strand.
TATAACAATGAATATGCAACCAGACTGTATTAAAATAGCAGAAAATGGCTTTAAGTAGGTAAGGTAGTGGTTTAAGGCAGCTTTAAAGTAATAGTTTACTTAAATATTTAATAGATTTGATTATACAAAAAATCTGTTTCTTAACTCATCTTGAATTTGCTTACTTGAAGAAGCTCTGAAGTACTTAAGTAATGTATTCTTCAGGGCATTAAGTATTCGGCCATGTCCGAAAACTATCTCAAGATTCTGGCTTTTAGATTAGTTTACAAGTCAGCAAAAGGACAACACACATCGACTGTCAATTATGTGCACTTTATGAGCTGCAGTTGTGTATTAATCTGAACTTCGATGTCTGTTGCAGCAGATAAAGATAGAGACAGATATCCATATGCTGTCAGCTTTGTTGCATACACATACATAAATGTATATATTTCAGGGGGCATTAGCAAGTAATAAGTATAAACAAACTATGTGCTTAAGCAAACTGTTTACATTGGCTGCTGGTTGCTGGCTGATGGCTCGTATATCACATGGGTCCTTTTGGCTCTGTGGCTCCTTGAGGGCCGAGTCAAAAGCAACAGGCGAGAGCAGGCAACAGCAGGCAACGGTAAATGTAACTTTAAAGCCGCTTAAGGCTATAACCAAATGCCATAGCAAACGAAGCAGGTCAAGTCACAAACACAAGGATTACCACAGGCAGGCAGAAGGCAGGCAAGCAGTCAGCAGGTGCCGCCCCCTTTTTAGGGATACAGCAATAACAAGAAGTCGACTTAGGATCAGCTCAGGAAAAGGGAGGGACAGAGAGGAAGCTGTGAAACACAATGGCCAACACGAAAGGCAATAGCAAAAGCGATTCTGTCAAAATATTTACGATATGACTCTGAGAATGGCTGTTAAACTGTAAGAACCCACACACACAGGACATGTGTTGTCGAATCAGCCACACAAGCACACACACGCACACACATACACCAAATGCCTCACCTACTTAGCGCACTTTTCGCAGTTTCCACACAAACACACAGAAGATATATATACGCTCATCTTGTCATTATCCTGTGTGAATGACTTCGTCTACGTGTGTGTATGTGTGTCGGTGTTGTGTGTGCTGCCAAGGACACAAGCCACAAACAAAATTGATTCGTCTTCTGGCTTTTGGGCGTAGGCGCTAGCCAAGTTTTATCCTCTTACCGTCTTTCCAGGCCAGGCTCAAAAAATAACATTGTCATGTAAAATTAAAATTTATGGCTAATTTGTGTGACCGAAACGTTCTCATGTCTCTTTCTCTTTCTCTCTTCCTTTATGCGCCTTCTGCTCCTTCTCTTTTATTCCCTTCTTTGTGTTGAAACAAGGTTACGCCTTTTCCGATTCCTAAACAAAATTTCCAGGCAACCTCAATAAATTTCCGCACTGCCAGCAAGTTTTTCGCCGAAATGTGATCGGGTTTATCGGTATCGGTTTTAATAGCCCCTTAATAGGAAATCTCTCCAAAGGTTCGGCAATAAAACTTAAACATTTAAAACAAGAAAACACAATTTCTATTGAATTTCGTTTTTTTGTGGTATTTTCTTTTTATTACATTGCTTTTTTATGTATCTTTAAAGTCTTCGATAAATCGATATACATTTCTATGTGTATTACCCATGTAATTATTGTGCGTTTGTTGTTCTTTATAAATATGTGTATTATTATCAGATATCGTTTAGGTATACGCTAAAAAATCTTATCAACTACATAATGTATAAATTGTATAGATAAATATCACTATATTTGATTTCGGTTCAAGGTTCTTTTGCTACATTTGTTAGTTCATTCATAAAACACTCGATGGGAAACTGCAGTCAAAATCGTCTGCAGTTTCCACTTTAAAGTCGCATTTCTCTGCATATGTATATGTGTATGTGTGTAAGTGAATATGTGAGTAAGTGTGTGTGAGTCTTTGAGTTGAACTTAGATATACAGATATATATATTTATATACACAAAAGACAAAAACTGTCACCCAATTGAGACTCTAAATATTAGATTTGGCAATTTAACAATCCGTTTATGGACTAAAAGGATTTTCAGCTAACTATGGTTAAAAGTTGTTGAGGAATTCGAGGGCCGTTCAATGAGTTAATTGTGGACTAGACACAACACTTTACAAGTGCGCGTCTCCAAACTTGAGTTGCTTCTTCTTCTTCTTCTAGACATAGCGAGTGATCTGTGAGTAAAAGTCGGAGAGACAGGACTGCAGCTGTGCGAAAGTTGGACGCTCTCCGGGAAGTAGTGCCCAGCAATAAGCCATAATTGTAAAGCTAAGAAAGGGAAGAAAAGAAATAAAAGATAATAAAATTATTAATGGGTATTATGAAGTCGTTATAGTTTATGTTTCAACTTACAGCTCATCGGGGCAATTGAAGGGCTGCGCCAGACGATAACCGTCCTTTAGATAATGCTCCATTTCAAAGGGATCGACCTCAGCGTAGGGTTGCTTAGCCGAAGTGCAGAGTTCCCACATGAGCACACCAAAGGCCCAGGAATCACTGGCCTCGGAGAAGTGTTTGTGTTGCAGTGCCTCGAGGGACATCCACTTGATGGGACGATTTTCACTGTCCCCCAAACAGTTGTAATCCGCCGGAAATAGATCACGGGACAGCGAACTGTCGGACAGTTTCACGCGCAATTGATCATCAATCCTACAATGACGAAAAAATAACTTTATTGTAGAAAAATAAAATACTCCCAGGTTTGGGAGAAGTAAGGCTCAAAGATTTAACCCTTCTGTAGATCTGCATAGAAAACTAGTAGCCGTAAAGAAACGCATAGAGTTTTGTAGGTAAATTGAGATAGAAATTTGATTGTAATAAAAGAAAATACTCAAAGCAATGGAAGCTGAAAGATTTCTCTTCGCCACACGTAATTTTCTATACCAAAAAGTAATCGATAGAGCATTATGAGCAAAAGAGGCACTACTTTGAGTAGGAAACCTTTATTATAAGGATAAACCCCATGCAAACCCTTTTTTTCACTTTGATTTTTACTTACACGCAGTTCCTTGTGGCAATATCCTTGTGGACGACGCCATGACTGTGCAGATGATCCAGTGCCATGGACAGTTGAGAAGCCATCATGACAATTTGAATGGTGGTAACAGTGCGAGCACAGGCGGGATCCAGCAGAAAGAGTTTTAGATTCCGTGTGTTGTTCAGAGCGGGATAGAGCACAAAGGGAGTTGTGTGATCCTCGATAGAGACACCGAGCACTGAGAGTATACCCGGATGAGAAGCGCCATAAAGAAGCATGCCCTCTTGTAGCAGTAGGAGCACCTGCATCTGACTGGCATGTTGGGCCACAGTCTTAACCAGAACATCTTGATTCTCGTTGTAGGTGCCGCGATAGACACGACCAAAGGTGCCCTCCTGCAGCAGACTAGACAGACGCACACGACAGCGTTCCACCGTCAGCTCCGAGATGCGACGATGCAGTTCCTCGGGCTGCTGCTGCTCCACGGAGACAGGCACCTTGCGGGGCAGCGAGGAAGCGTGAACCGGAGCAATCAAGGAAGGTGTCATGTAGGCAGCTGATCCCAGCGAGGATTGGCAAGGCGGCTGAGTGTTTAGTCTCTGAAAACTGGAGGTTCTCATGGGTTGTCCGCCGTGCTGATGGTGTTGTCTCTTGGCCGCTGCACCACGCACACAATACGCAATCACCAGGAGCACACAGACGGCGCTCATCGCCACTGTCACGCCCACTACGAGTGTGATTAACCCCGTGGGCGGTGGGAGCGCTGTCTCCAACAACTGTGGATCATCCTGATCATTGGCCAGTGTCTGTTGTTGCACCTCCTCGCTGTCACTGAGCAAACAGATCTTCTTGCGTCGAAACACCAAGTGGGTGACATTATTCAGCGCACGATTTAGGATCACCTCCAAGCTGATTGTGATGTCCACTTCTGCGGCACGAACTCCACTGCAACGCAAGGCCACTGCCCAGGTCTGTATATGCGTTGGAATCTCGCCAATCTGCGATACATTTACCGCCGGACGAGGCAGCACCTCCTGATCGGAGCTCACCACATTCAGGCTGTAGGCTAATGATCTGCCTGCCAGAGATTGCCATGTGAAGCTTACGTCTTGGACATTCGAGGGCACTGGCACAATAAAGTTGAGGGCGTAATTGTTGATGTGACCCTCGCGCACATAGTAAACCTCAGCGGAAACACCTGGAAATCAAAAGAAAAATTGTTGATTAATAAATAAATCTGACTTTAACTGACTTTGTAAACAACTATTTAAATATTTGTTTAAATGCTGAATTAAACAATTTTCCTTTACTTTTTTCTGCCCTCTGTGAACCCTTTAATGTTGATTTTTTTAAAGCTCGTCAAACTCCTACCATTAGGTTGCTTATCGGCAAAGGCAATCAAGTTTGTTTAGCACTCGACAAGTTTATTAACCTATTCATAACATGGCTTCAAAATCACGCGAATCACGCGATTCGCAAAACCGCAGAAACCACAACGAACTACAAGTAGTTCAAATCAACCCAAAAAAAAAACTGTGTACACAACAAAAACTACTAGAGATTTCTAAGTGGAACAAACCCAAACACTTTACATGTAAATTTATCTAGATGAAGTTTTCATCGGTTAAAGTTGAGGATGGGTTTTTGGTCTTTCTTGTTGTTTACCAATTGACTGAGTTTTGTTTAAATAAACAGGGGAATTCCTTGGAACTATTTCTTGAGTTTATCAATATTTGTATCTTCAAATGTATCTGTATCTGCATCTGCATCAACAACTGCAACTGCAACTGTATCTGCATGGAAATCTATCTGTAACAAATAAAAAGAACAGAAAACAAGCAACAAACTCGTGTCGCCAGACCACGATTTGGGTATTTCAGGCAAAATAAAAGGTTTAAAGACAAACAGACACAGAAAATGAGCCATGACCATCTCAGAGATTTGTTCTTTAGGTTCTTTGCTTGTTTGGTTATTATTCTCCTCCTTCTTGCTGTTGTTTTTCCATCCACTACTTCTTCTTCTTTTAGCCATTCTTGTGTTGAGTTTATTTGCGGTTTGAAGAAACCAAAAACCAAAAAAAAAAACAACAAAAACAAATCAAGTTAATGAAGCAACTGCGTTGCTGCCCAAGATGTCTGGCCCTGATTTGAATTGTTATGGATTGTTGTGTTTATGTTAATGATTATGAAATGTGCAGGTAGTTTCCAATATAGTTCAGCTCATAAGACCAGAGCGACCACACACACACACACACACGCACACCCTCAGACAGGCCCAAGTTAATGAATCTTTTTCTATATGTTGTATATTTTTATCAGCATTATTATCATATGCTCTTGTAAGGGAATTTTCTTGGAATATTTCTTATGTTTGTTTTGATTATATTTGCAGTTATTATATTCTTGTTTTGGTTTCTCTGTTTATCTTTATTGAGTGGTCGTAGGATCAATAAACTTAAAGTGATTTTAGAATGTTCTAAAAATTACATAAATTAAGTTTTTTATGATTTATCGGTTCAGGGATTTTCAATTCTTAAGTTTAAATAATTCTCAAACCATTGCAATTTTGTCCTACAATAATTTTAATTTATACGCCGACTGATTATTTTCTGCATAACTATTCAAGTTGCCATAATTCTGATTCTGATTGATTCTTCCCTTTTCCTGCCATAATGTTGCTTAACTTTGGCCAAAACTAGCTAATGTGATAATACAATGGCTAAACTAGCTTCAAAGCTAAAAAGCTTTCGCAACGTGGTGCATTCAACTCTTTGGGAACCGCCTACTGTTGCATGCCACACTCCGAGACGGCGGAAAAAAGCACAGGAAATAATTTACGAAAAATGAAAAACCAGAAAGAGACAGGGAAACAGAGACATCGAGAGTGACAGAGAAAGAGCGAAGCGAGGCGCACTTCCTTTGACAACTGGCAATAACAATAAAAATCAGTGAGCATGTAGGTTGACATAGACCAGAACTTTGGGGGCATGCAGCCTCTTCTCCCCTCCCCGCCCCTGTTACTGCTAGCCCCGCGCTTCCCTCTGACTTTGGAATGTCTCAACTTGGCGTCGACAAAGTCGCGTATAAATTGTGTCAGAGGCATAGACACGTTGTGCCACAGTAGGAGGCACAGAGACGTGGGTTGTCAGGGCAGGGAGCAAGGGGCGGTGCCAGGCCGAGGGCATGTCGGGCGACTTACTCTCTTAAATGTGCAACATGTTGCACGTTGTGTTGTAGCAGCGACAAATGCCTCGCCAGCGTTTTAAAAATAGCGCCCATGACTTAATCAAATGCCACGTCGCGTTGCAAGTTCCAAGTTGCACGATAGACAGAGATTCGGAGCGGCAGAGAGTCAGCCAGAAACTCAGGGAGGCCGCACGCTTCCATTGACCCTTTGAGGCTTAGAAGCGGCGAATATTGGATTTGCCAGGAGTAGGGGCAGAGGGCGGGGCTACGGGGCATGCAACGTGAAAGCATAAGGTGCAGTTCACAGGCTCATGTGAAAGTTGCCGCTTTATTGCACTTGGCAAAGAAGAGTGGCTGGAAGAGAGTCAAAGGGAGAGAGGGGAGGTGAGCGACAGGAGGAGGGACAGGGGCAGGCTAGGCTCCTTCTCAAGAGTCTGTCTTGAAGTGGCGTCGTCGTCGTCTGCCTTCATGTCACGAGCAAATGTCACTCTCATGTGCCCAACTCGACGGCTCTTGAACTTTTTTAACCTTTGTGTGTGCCATGTTCATAACTGGCTGCATGTTTTTTAAATGCATGTGAATACCCTAACAAAGACAGACAGACAGACAGGGGCAGGGCATAAGACACTAAGTGAGGGTATTACCAAATTATCAGGAATTATGTGACTAAGGTATTTTGAAAACTGTCTAAAGAACAACTATACAATCAATGTTTTACTCCTGTATAGCATTCGTAAGTTTATGTATCACTTTATCGACTGATAGCTGTGTTCGTGTTTTTGGTGTCTACTTTCGTGACTAGCAGGCACTGACAACCACATAGCTACTTATTATTACTCTTCTATCTTCCATTTTGTAAATTATTTCCTTAATTTAATTAAAGTTCTTTGTAAAAGATGTTCACTGTAGCTGTACCTTAGTTCACTGTCTCAAAACTAAACAAATATTTGAATACTGATTTTTAAAAGAAACCGATTTATCCCTTTAGCTATCTTTTTACCAAAAAGAAACACATTTTTTGCCAAATAACTTTGTGTGAAACTTATACATTACAATTATCTTTAAGTACCCAAAGTTAATAAGAGTATTTAAGCTGTCTGCTTTAAGCGGTGTTAACTGTAGTGCTTTGTAGGGGCGTGCCTGCAGCTGTTGTTATTGTTGCTGTTGTTGCAGGAGCAGCAAGGCAGGACCCGTGGGTACATGTGAATACGAGAGTGAGTATTTGAGTGTATAGGTGTGTGAGTGTGAGTACGAATTCGAATAGAAGTACGAGTATCCATATCGTATGTCGAATTTTCAGAGCGTGCAGTCATGATGTTGTCGTTGTCGTTGTTGCTGATGTTATTGTTATTGCTGTTCTTGTTGTTGCTGTTGTGGTTGTAGTTGTTGTTACTATTCTTGTTGCTGTTGTTGCAGTATTTTTTAATAGCTTGCTACTGAACAGAGAGTCGTGACCATTGTTGCTGCAGCGTAGGACTTGCAGGCAAAAGGAGTCAAGTTACAACTAGACAACTGCCAACTGCCAAACTGCCAACTCGTTTTAGACACTCAAATATGTTTTTGGCTTTTGGCTTTGGATTGGCTTTTGTCTGTGGTTTCAGCTTTGGCTTTATTTAACCATTTTCCCCTAGTTTCCATTTTCTAGTTTCTTGTAATTAGCGTTGCAGTTCGTGAAGTTTTATCGATTTACCATGCCGATTCCTAAACCAAAGGTCAAAGTTTGCATACACCCAAGCTGAGTGCTCTTTTCTAATACCAACTCGATTCATTTGTCAACTGTGTGAACAAAGCCTGGACTCAATACTCAATTTATTTACACATACTATCGGGGGAGTTACGATATTTTGCAACCACAGCGTTTCCTTTTGGAAGACCTCTTCTGGGGTTAGCCCTTAGTTCATTATCATGTAGCACATCAAATTGCAATCGATGATAAATGATGTGCACACGTTCGTATCATCTCCTATCGCTATAAAATAAAATTGTTTACAAGAAGTGGGTTGTGCTGGGCTGGAAGCTACCCATTACAGGTAACCCAAGATTGTCTTATACAAACAGACAGACAGTCTCTGGATAGATTTCAGTTTACAGAATAATTTCTGTGTTTATCATAAGACTGTTATCCCGTTCTCTGTTCCATAAATATGAAGCTAGCAGGGTATAAATTATAAATTTAGTCTTTACTCATAACAGTTTAAACAGATGTTGTCTTAAATATAATATAAACCATGTTTATCACCCATATACCCTTTCTTACTTCCTCTACAGGCCATCAAACGTCTCATCTGGCCATCTAATGGCTAATGTGTCACTTTGACTGCATTTGTTGCATTCTGTTTTGCCAAATCGAAAAATAAATAAAACAAATGATCTGCTGCCCTTTTTACAGCAGCTGTTTTTTGTTCCACCGCCTCTGCCCCACGCACACACCCCCTCCCAGTGCTCAAACGCCTGTAGTCTTAGATTTCCCCCTCGTTTTGCCCCTTGGGGGGACAGTCTAATGTGACTGGGCTTATCACGCATAACAACAATTTCGCTTAAAAGCTTAGGCAGTGCCCCGCCCACTGAACGCCTACCACATGTCAACATTTAACATGTTTTTGAGCTTTGAGCTAAAGTATCTGTAGCTCTGTAGAGATGTATCTCTATCTATGGTCTTCTTACTTGTATCTGTATCTCCTCAGTGCCTTTTGTATCCACGACGCTGTCTCACGTCGTCGTTATGATAAATGATGCGCCTTTTCCTATTGTTCTTATTGTTGTTGTTTTATGTTTTTGTTATTACAGTCGTTGTTGTTGCTTTTGACTAATATTTTCGCTTTGCTTTTACTGTTTTTCTGTTGTTTTTTTTTTCTGTGTGCTTTTCTGTGTTTTTCCCGCTTTTGGAGCCGCAGGCGCAACGTTCTCGTTTCTTGTTACTCGTTTACGGATTTGATTGTAACAAATTTGTGCCAGCTAAATTAGCCATGTTTTTAGGGCCAAACTCTTCAGTTGTTTGGCAACCATTTGGCACAGATTTTGCTTATGTTTTACGGCTTTGTTTCTGTTATTTTTCATATCATCTTTTGGCTCTGCGCCTTTCGGCTCGATGCTTGAAAATTGCCACAAATTAATCATTCAAATTTGTTCGCTTGACGCTTTTGACTTGCTGACAAAAGTTTATGGCCAGACTTGTAATGCCCAAAATCAAAATCAATAGCAATTAACCTTAATCGTCTTTGGTTCGTTTGGTGTTGAGTTGCCAGAGCTGTCAGCTTGGGCTTTAGATCGTTAAGCAAATGCGGGAGGAAGTTTGTAATAATATAGAGAAAATATTTATCTTACTAAATTTAAAAAGGTTTTTAAGTCTTGTTTCATCAACAGTCTGCAAAAGTTGTTAAGAAATTTTTAATAAAATAAATGAATAAAGCTATTGGCTTTATCTTTGAATTTCAGGCATGGAAAACTTTTTGATTAGTTAAACAGCGTTTTGAATGGTTACTAAAAGAAACTCCTGTTATCATAATAAATATCCCTGTAAAAAAAGACTTAACACAGCTGAGTAATGTTATTGCTTTTCTATTAAATTGCAACTTTTATTTCACATTTATTTATGATGCAGCGGGGGAAATTACTGTGAACTCTTTACAACAATGCGAAACGCATGATTTTATTTACTTAATTCAGTTGTGTGTTCGAGTGTATTCATTCTCAAGCAGCTTTTCAAATAGTTTACGTGTAGCTGCCACGTTGTGGCTGCTGCCCCGCAAAGTTGCCATGGCAAATTCCCACAGTGCATGGCCCAAATAAACATACTCATACAGCTCAATAAACACAACAACAGACACAGATACATATACAAATACAGACGTAGATACAGCTACAACTGTATGCATGTGTGTGGCTGCCACAAAGAGCAACTCGCACTCGCAACTCGCAACTCGCAGCTTGCAACTTACAAGTTGCAGCTTTTATGCCCCTTTCTTTAACAGTTGCAGTTGTTACTTACGAGCGGATTCGCTGTTGTCAGCTTGCCACATGCCCCGCCCCAAGTTGCCACCTTCTTTCGTGGGTCATGATGGAAATAAACTCGACAGTGAATGACGCGCACAGTGGAGCAAATTAGCACAAAAAGTGTAGCAAAAAAAAAAAAATTTATAAATTAAAATAATAATCATAATAGTCTTGATTTAAAATCTAGAAAAATAAAATTTGTTAATAAAAAATCTAGATTTTTTTTAATACTATCAAATCTATATTTTAGTTAAGTTTTCTTTATAAACAATACTTATAATATATTGTTTTCTTTTAAAGTCATTTAAAAATTTCCCCCCAAAATAAGTACACTTTTCCCACAGTACTACAGTGAAATTTCATTCATTGCTCCTCGTCACTGTTTTTGCTGAATGTAAATATGATTATTCCTTTTTGCACTACAGTCGTAGGTTTGTGTGTTGTTACTGCATATAGGTACAGATCGCATATATATGTTATATATATAAATAAATATATATCGTATATAGCACAGAGTGGGGGAAGGGGCTAGCAAGTCTGGCAAACAATGGAATTTATTTATTATTGACATGGAGAGTGTGCGCTGCCTGCCCGCCGGGGTTATCAGTTGACAGTAGTAAGTTGCAGCCTCTGTGCAATGGCACTGATAACCACATCGCCCCCCTCTTACCCCTCTTCCTCCTCTGCCCCCCTTGTTTGGCTTAACAATTGTTAACAATGGACGGAGTCAATGGAACAGACGGTTGCATTTTAAGCCTTTGATGTAAATGTTACCATCGACAATTTCGCGTTTATTTGATTTGATTTGTTTTTGCAGTAGCTGTTGCAGTTGCAGTTGCAGTTGCAGTTGCAGTTGCCTTTGGCGTTGGCCAATCGGTTTATGAGATTTTCATTTATTTAAATGCAGTTTTAATACCCTGTAACGCTAAAAATGCCCCAAAGAGGATATCATAAATAAAACTGTAACGTTTAAATATGTATTTCAACACGTTTGAAAGAGTTCTGCATTGATTTTTAATAGTTTACAAAGTCAATTGAATATTTCTGAATGATTGGCTAGTAATTCAAAAAGGCCATAAGGTATCTAATCGGTTAACACTCTCCATACTCGTACTTATTTGTCAATAGTTTTTATGACCAGTTTAAGCTCGAGCTTAGCAAAGTTTATGACGGTTTATAGCCAGACACCTAGCTGGAAAATGGCCCTCGCCTCATTACAAAAAATTGTGACGTTTCCAATGACACAAAATGTCTGTAATATGAGACTCGAAATAATGACTCTTTATGAGCTGTCAAATGCCCATCAGAGTGTAATCGATAACCCAGACGAGGCCACAAACTGATCGGTGAGCATTATCAATAGATTGAACATCAAATCAAACAAAATAATAAAAACTCAAATCGGGGAGGATGAAAACAAAAACACAAAATACAAAACAAATCTCCATAAGTCACGTTTCAGTTGTTCAAATGAAAACAAGACTTGAGCCGATAACGATTGTGGAATCGATAATCACAAGTCAAGGTGGTAAGGTGAGACATCTATTAGAATTAATTACTGAACTCAACCGGATGTGTGAGATTTAAAGCGAAAAAAGAGCTATAAAATTAAATTAATGACTTAAGTTTTGAGTTAAATTTAGTGCCTAAAATAGTTTAGATTTTAAAGCAAAACTTAAAGTGACTTTAGAGTATATAGATGATATAGTTTTAAAGCTAAAGAAGAAAGCATTTGTAGATTGATTAAATGATTAATGAACTATTTAAAGACAAACACCTTTAATAAAGAATAAGTCCTTAAAAAGAATGGGACTATATTTTTGATAAAGTTCTACTCTATTCCATATATACTTCTGATTTCTAGACTCTTCTAACAAAAGATTTCAATCCAGGCTTCTTGGTATTGCATCTCTGATTTAAATTCATACCAAGTTAGCACAACTGATCGTTTATTTTGGCCTCCATAATAATTATAATACCAATAATAATGGCCTACTTTCAAACATGCATAAAAAAGAGGAGGCAACAGACATGCTGTTAATTGTGCCACGTCGTAAGACACTTAATGCTTATAGAGAGTGTCACGAGATCCTCATCGTAAATTGGCTGATGGTATTGGCCATATAGCTTCATTAGCTAATGGCCACTTCATTATGGCACACACAGCTGCGCCCAAGTATCGCTGCTTGCCACAAAAGCAGGAGGCAAGCCGGCGAACTGGCGACCAATTAAAATATAGATCATGCCACAAGAGCAGCAGTAAGAAAAAAGCTACGTTTTCTGCTGTAGCTGCTGCTGCTGCTGTGATCATATCGCTTGGAACATTGCACAAAACCGTTAACACAACTTTGGCCCCTCGAGAGATCGGATGTCGGTTCGTGGAAGGCATTTAGCACGACAAGTCTAAGCTGAAAAAGCAGACGAAGAAGAGCAGGAGATGCAGGAGCAAAAGTAGCTGCTGTGGCTGATATCAGCTGAAAGTGATCTTGGCGAGCAGCGCGAAGAACAAGCCATAAACCCGAGACGATAATATTGTGACTTGCATGGCTTGTTATGGCCAAAACGGTCAGATATGAAGACGATACAATGATACAAAGATACTTAAAGGCAACGTGCCAATGCTAGGTGCTAAATGTGGTAGCACAACAGCAGCTCGTCTTTGTGTATCTTTCAGATACTTTAAGCTTGTTTGCCATCTCCGATACACTAAATGGCGGCTTAGTCGCGGCTCACTTCAAACTGACCCGCAACAAAGAAACGAAACAAAAAAAATACATTCAATATTTATGCAAATCTTGTATTTATAGAAATTGGAAATTGGCCAACGAGACACAAAGCAAATGAGGAAGAAGTGGAAGAGCACAAAGCAGATGAAAAAAGTGGAATACCTCTAGTCATATTTTAAGCTGAATTTCGAACAATTTGTGAGGCCTGAAGCTTAATTTATTTCACACAGTTGGTGGCAAATTTAACACATCGTCGTTTCTGTTGTTGTTGTTGTTGCTTTGCTTTGTGCTGTTATTTAGCAGCTGTGCCAATCGATCACTGTTAAAAGCTAAGCTGTAGGCGTTGCTTGTGGGGCGTGTCACACTCTGCACGCCGCAGCAAGTGCAGCAAACAGAGCGAGAGAGCCAAACATGTTAAAGCTATTTGACGGCAGAGAAGCGTGGCGAAGAGAGGGAAACAAAGCTCTTAAATTTAAATGCAACTGTAACTAAAACTTCAACTCTTCATTAAAAGGCAGCAAATGAGCAATAAAATTAAAGCAAAGCACACAAAAAATTTAACAGCGCACAATGGGACCATAAAAATAATCATTTGAAATAGACAAAACAGAAAAATTCCAAAGCGTCAAAGTCGTAAAAAGCTGTCAAAAGGAAAACACAAAATGAAAACTACGAAAAATGTACAAAATCAAATGGTATTAAAATTCAATTTATATAATAAAATACCCAAAGCGTGTCACAGCAGCAAAATGCACATAAAATTGAAAAAATTTTCAGAAGGGAGCGGGAGTGAAAAAAATAAAAAAAAATCAAATGAAATATTTAACAAGTGACAGAAACGATCGATCGTGTTGGCCCTGCCCAAATCCAGACTCTGACTACGATCGAACATATATATATATGTGCATATACATACATTCGAGTATCATATCATATAGCAGCTTTATGACTAAAGGCCTTTTAAAATGAAATCCCAGAAGGCAGACAGAGAAATGACTCCCCGTTGGGATGAGTTGTTGCTGCTGCTCTCCCGTTGCTCCTAAGTATGTTTGTGTGTGTGTGTGTATATCTATAAAAATGCAATGCAAATAAAAATTTATTCAAGCCTCGGATGAATTTCAACTTGAATACGGAATACCAAATACCGTCCGAGAGACCAACCCCTTTTGCCAAAAGTCACACAAATCAAATGCAAATTATGCTGCCTAATTGATTTATAGCTTAGCGCTTTTCTTTATTGCACGCATACATCAAAAAATTAAAAATAAAAAAAAACCAACATGCAGATAAAAAGCAAAGTTACGAAGGGAAAACGCGAGAGTTTTAAAAACTTTACAGCTTAGTCTTAATTAGTCGCACGTCTACTAAAGTTTTTAACGCTGCAGATAAATTGTTGAAATGCGTTTAAGTCGCCCATAGTGTCTCAGCTATAGACGATCCAAATCCGAATTCAAATCCAAACATACGATATTTTGCATATTTGATTTCACGCCCCAAAATTCCAAATGCATACGCAAATTATGCGCATCGTCGTTGGCGGCAACAAAATAAAAGCGAGAAAATGTGAAGAAAAAAAAAATAAAAGAAATAATTCTGATCCCACACATGGCAATGGTAACAGAACACAAAAAAAAAAGAACTTCTATCTAAACTTAACAAGCAGGCAGCATGCCAAAGCAACAACACTAACAGCAACAACAAGCAAAATCACTTGCAGTGGGCGGCACAAGTTTCTGACTTGCCAAAAAATACAAAAAATATGCGAGTGCCAAACAAACGACAGGCGGTGGCACAGTGGGCGCATTTGCAAGCAATCTAGTGACATAAATTAAATGATTTACAATTAAGACTATTTTGTATCTCAATTTAGTGCTTATGAATTGTGACTAAGATGAATTTGATTTCTTTTAGCTAACGAACGTTTTTCATACTACATTGAAATCGGAACAATGTGCATGTGCATGTCCTTTGACGCCCACTGTGCGCAGTTGCACCCCCACCAAAAGCAATACAAAGGCGCACTCACAAACACACACACACCGACGCACAGCTGACAGCACAGCTTGGCTGCTTCACTCACTCTCCCGACCCTGCCTTGCTCTCTTCTGGCATTCTCTTGCTCTTGTCTCTTTTGGCCTCTTCGCCGCTCCCCATATCTTTGCGATTGCGGCTGCTCCAAGTCACGTTTTGCTTTTGCCTGCTTCTTGTTCCATAGTTGCATTTGTTCTTGTTGTTGTTTCCTTTGCGTTGTCATCTCGTTTGCGTGTCTCTTGTGTGTGTGTGTGTTTGTTGTTTTTGTTTTTCTTTTTGGGTAGAGGAATTTCAATTCCAAGAAATATTCAAAAATATTCCCTGGCAGTGAAATAAATTTAATGCTGCTTGTAAATTTGTGTTGTTGTTGTGGTTGCTGCTGCTTCTTTTTACGAAGCGTAAAATTTCTTAACGAAGCAACTGAAGTTATGTACATAGAAGAAGAAGAAACAGTATTGTTGTTGTTGTTGTTGTTGTTGCTTTCGCTTGTTGTTTGTTTATTTGTTTAACTGTTTAACAACACCTGCGGCAACAGCATGCGTGAGAGAGCAAGCGAGAGCGCGAATGGGGGATGAGTGGGAAGAGCGAGTGAGCGAGAGAGAGAGAGAGAGAGAGCGTCTAAAATTAAGCTAAAGCAAACAAATCCATATAATTTTGAAAAGCATTTCAATTTTAAATGGAAGAAAAATTGTAAATTTTTGTAAATTGATGCTGCCACATACATAATTGGTTGACACAAATGAAACGTCGCTAATTGCTCAATTGCTTTGCATTGTTGTTGTTATTTATTTGTTGTTATTATTGTTGAGGTAGAGAAATCAATAACAAAGGGCGCGACTTATCGGGAAATTAGTGTGATTGAAGGGAGAAAACTTACCAAGCAAACGCATAACTTCCTCGGGATTTAGAAAAACATTTAAATGGCCAGCGGCGCCGCTCCCATCACGCAGCAGCAGTGCAGTCAACGTCAGCAGAGCCAGCAACACTGTTTTATTATTATTAAACATATTTGTTGGTGTTTTCAAGCTTTTCATTGGCATTTTCATTCAACAATTGTAATTTTCCGCTAGTTTTTGCACATTTATGAACACGCACACAAATTCGTAAACAATCGAATCGAACGAATATGAAAAGCAAAGCACACGCGCAGAGAAGAACAGCGAAGAGCGCAGAGCAATAACAGTGGCGTCGCTTGCAATAGCGAAAAGCGCTAGATAGTTAGCACACGAGTTATTAAAACATTTTCAAACTAGCCACAAACAATTTATTTTCTATTTAGCACAATTTAACACGCGATTTTTGTTGGTTTTCTCGTTTTTTTCATCACATTTACCGGCCGCAACAACCACACGCTTCAACAGAAAATTCATGAATAACAGGGATGTTAATGTAAAAGGTTTTAACTAACAGCGGCCCTCCATGAAAATGTTAGTGCTCTGGTAAGCAACAGACAGAACAGCTGATCATCTGCTGTGCGCGCCTCATTTAAACAGCGCAACACAAAACTTGGAGTTTCCGATTAAATGCATAAACTTAATCGATTTTACATTAAGCACGGAATTTTATTTAATAATTCAAGTACTCGTGCTATAAGCCATATATTTTAACTCAATTAAATAAATATAAATGCAGTGGAACGCAAAACGCCTCTGTAAACTTTAAATAGTGCTCATGCCTGTTCAACCGGCATGTTAACAGACTGCCAGTAAGGTTAAAATGGCCACTTAAGAGCAATCTTGGCGCCATCTAGCGTATGTATTGGCAGCGCATAGCACAGTTTTTGTTAGGCAGGGGCTTCATATGTGTGGATTGTGGATTGCGTTAAGCAGTAGGGGAAACACTGAGGGATCTTCTAGAGAATGTGGATTTAAATAAAGAAGATTTGAATATGTTATTTAAACTATTAGCAGTTGAAAAATATGCTGTTTCTAAATAATAAAGTTTATTAAACTATTTTCTTTTTTCTTTATTAAATTTATTATCTTGAAGATAATTAATAAATATATTAAATGGATAAATAATAAGTAAAACTATTCAAAGTTGTTTCTTTTGAACCTATTTGCATGCCCTCCGCTGTTAGCGCTACATGCCACTTGTCTTATCAGTTCGCTTATGGGAAGTACTAGAGAGAGAGCGAGCACTAAGTCTGGAAGAATTCCCACCGAATCAAGCACATTGAGGGTCACTTTATTCGCATATGTAAACAAAAACTTTTGTGGAACATGAAAAAAAAGCACAAAAAAATAGATTAGAGAGCGCTGAGCGAGCGCTTTGGTTATCGGGGACAGAGCGGACTCTGTTGGCGATAAGGAAACTATTTGTGGTGCAGTTTGTTGACGATTACAATGCCAGACAGCTGGAAATTGTTACTGATCTGTCTAGGAGTCGCGTTGCTGTTGCACGTGTCGGCTTCGATGCGTTGCAAGGTGCCATACGATAAGGTGGAGGAGGAGTACTGTTACTTCATTGACGACGAGGATCCATTGGTAAGTGGCGACAACCCTAAACAACCCTGAATAAAGCCAACACAAACTATTCACAAACTAACACTCAGCCCACTTCGTTCAGCAACTTTTGCTACAAGGATAAACGCACATCCCGTGTCTGTCTCGAGACCGAGGAGGAGATGCTCGTCTTGGCCAACTATCTGTATGACAATGGCTTTGAAAACGGCACACAGTTCTGGAGTGCCGGCCACCGTTGGCCCGGAGATCTGCAGTTCTACTGGAATTACTTTGGACGTGCTCGTGCCATCAACTATACCAATTGGTTGCCCAATGAGCCTACGCCCCGCATGGGCAGGAATTGTATGCTCCTCACTCTGCAGTCCGGTCAGCTCTACATGAGCAGCGCCTCCTGCCACGCCCAGGCAGTGGACATATGCGAACAGTTGCTCGTCAACGAGCCCACCATCATGCACTGAGTGTGAGAGTTTGTTCGGTTTGATTTCTCCTACTGCTGAGAGTTTTGTTGCTTGCCAGTGTTGCCAGCTCATGTTGAAGCAACATGTTGCTAAATTTATATATATTTTTATTACTTTTATATTTATCATGTGTGCAATAAATAAGCTGGCGGGAAACAATTCTGTTTACGATTCTATATGCGCAATCAGTCCAACATTTCAGGCGAAGCAAGCACAGTGCAGTGCAATGTATTCGAATTACATTATACTTTGTCTACTCATTGCGTTTCACGGAATAAAATGTGAATTTGTTTATAAGCCAGTAGGCGATACGGCCTACTATATAGAAATCGGAAATAGTGTGAGTACCCAAGTCGAAACAAACGATCACAAAGTGTAATTATTTCAAATTCCGAATTTTAGGAAACTCGTATCTTTGATTGGTTCGATGCGAGGGAGAGTTGTTGGCATAACAACGGTGAATTGGTGTCGATCGTGAATGCCGATCAGTTGCTGCGTTTGCAGAGCTTTATAGTGTCCGAGGGGTATGCGAATGGTAGTACATTTGGCACATCGGGTCACAGTTATGATGTCGAGAGTCGCTTCAAATGGGAGGCACTTGGTGCGAGTGTAGAGTATACAAAATGGCTGCCAGGTGAGGAGCCAGCTGCTGATTGTAATCTAAGTCTACAACTGGTAGACTCGCAACTGTACATGATTCGTTCGTGGGGCTACGATGAATATTATATATGTGAATATTCAACTCCACTGAATCGCATACTAAAATTTCTGCTTAAACAGAAATTTCAAATTCTTTTCTTACTCTCGGCCTTACTCGGGTTTCTTGTGTTTATATGTAGCACAAGGAGAAAACAAATATCAAAAAATTCAAGTATTTCGGAATCAAAACAGTTTCTGGTTTAATGTAAGTGTTTTAACAATGAAAATTAAAAGCCGACATCTGTCGGGTAACCATATTTCAACCGCCTATTTCTCTATGTTTAAACTATTTTTAAGTATCAAATTATATTTTTTCTTAGACTTAAACAAGTTGTATGTCTCACATTCCCATTGCGAACAGCTATAAAATAAATGAAACCATGTGGAGACAACTTTTGTTTGTAGTTTCACATGCACACGAGATGTACAAAATGAGTAAGTCCTGGGAGATATTGCTGCTCGCTCTGATACTACTCGCCAGCTATGTCTGCATTTACATGGAGTTCTGGAAACGTAAGTTCAGTTTTTAGTGCCAAGGATGTGACTTAACTGATCTATAGCTCGTTGTATGAAACCCTTTGTGGAGATTGGAAATAGCTGCTACTTTTTTTCCACCAACAAAGCAGTAAGTATGCAAATGTGTTAAGCGGACTCCATAAACGGATTTGGTATGGGTTTTGATTTGTTTGAATTTGTGTAGCGTTACTTAAATTTAGTTTTGCTGTGATTTACTGTGTTTTCGTTTTTTGTTCAGAAATGTTATCAGGCACACTGCTGAGTCAAGTAGTCTTAAATCAATTATAGATATAGCTTTTAATCACTAGGCTTAGTTATCACTATGTTAACTTAATAATAAAATTCTAACAATTCAATAACTTACAAACCTTATCAAATGAAATCCATAAATAATCTATAACTATTTATGGCATTCCTCTATTATTTTTGAACCCCTAGCCTACCTATGAGTACTATAAAGTAACGTACAACGGACGCGTCTTTAGTGTTCCCGCCATGGTGAGTTAGTTCCTTTTAAATAGTCATTTAAGATTTTTATTCCTATGGATTCCCTTTGTCCTTTTGGGCTTCCTAGCTGGACTGGCTTCATGCAGGATTCGCCTGTGAGACACTCGATGACAATGCCAAGTTGGTGAGCATTGAGTCCGAGAAGGAAATGCGTTATCTGTCCAATTATATGAGGATCTATGCCCATGTCAATACCCATCCCTTTTTCTGGAGTGGCGGACATCGTGGCAATTTGGGAGTAAAACAATTCGATGAGCATTCCATGAAGAACTTCTACTGGCACTACGAGGCACATCCCATGAACTACACTAACTTTGGCCAACAGCAAACCGAAAAGAAACCAGAACGATATCCCAATGGATTCTGTGTCTATCTCGAGTACGTAGAATCGCAAATAGTTATGCGAACTGCAAGTTGCAAGCACCAAATGGCGTTTGTCTGTGAGTTGCCTTGGTTACGCTGAAAAGTGCAAACAACTGATAAGTTAAGTAAATAATTCGATATATATATAAGTCAATTACAAAGTACACTTAGACCAATCAATAAATTTAATGATTTCTAACGTATTTAGTTCTTTATGGTGCCAAGTCAAGAGTTGTGATAACACCTTTATTGCCATTATTAACTACATTTTTGCAGTATGTAACATGCACTTAATGCTGATTTTTATCAGTTGGTTTACTTAAGCCCTTGACAAATTTCAACTGCATTTTTGTTTTTAAAAGTTATTTTTAGGTCATCTACAATTCACACTCAGATTTTCTTTTATTTTTTAAATCTTTTGTTGGTAACTGTAACCGCAAGACTTTCTATTAACAGTGGCAACTTAAATCGCTCAAAACAACTTAACACCCTACAAAAAAAAGGGTTAGAAATTGGCCTATGGGCATGCAGCTGTCAAGATTGTGACAAGTCTTTGAGTTATTTCCTTGCTTCTATATAATTTACATATAAAGCATTAAAGCTTAAAGCATTATCTTTCTCTCAACTTATTAGTCACTGCTATCATTTACTTGAGTTATTCCTTTGTATGAAATGAGTAATTGGAACAAAAAAAACCACAACTGTTATAACGACTGTAAATAACAAGTAGATTAATCTTAGTCATATACGTACTTTAAAAAGAAAATAAAAAAAAAAGTGATAATTTTATTTATTTAATTTTACTGTTGTTCCTTCACAACTTGAATTAAACTATTTATTTTATTTACAATTAGAGTTATAACTATAAGTTATAAGTGATACAAGAGATGATGAGGTACAGGGTCCACATCCAGGTTCGAACTTCACATAGCATGTTTAGTTCTATTTGTGACACGTCGGCAGCTTAAGCTATTGGCACAGCCAGTCGTAAAATGCGTATAAATAAATTTATTTGATTTCTCACAAATATTGTAGCATTCTTTTGTGCTGCAAAAAATCTGGATACCCAATTTAAAAAAAATATATAAGAGGAAATAAAATTGAACTTCAAAATAATTTGAAAAATAATAATTATTTTATTAAATTTTAATTATTTTAATAATTACAACGAATATCAATCAAAATCTTGAATCAATTTAGACTTCAAACCCTAATTAGCTTCTTTTATGAGTCAAATATGTTAGAGTAATCGGTTTAGTACAGAAAAAGCTTTTAGACTCCAAATCAAGTTCATTATTGTAGACAAAGCTGTTGTTAGCGACTTAGTTAAGTTATTTTTTCATTTGTCATGTGCGCAATTCCATTTAGTAACTCGAAATTCGCACCTTCCACAAAATGCTGCATCAAATTTATGGCAAAATGTGGCGAGTGCCTAATTTAATAATTCAGTTCTCGCTGTGCACACACACACAGACAGTTGTGTGTGTGTAATAGAAATAAATTTGGACTAAACGCTTTTAAATAGTAGCAGACAAGGCTGTAACCATTTACGACTTGTCACAACTTATCACAACTCGTGACTTGTCACGACTCACGCACCATAAAGTTGGCAAAGCGAGTTTTAATGTACAGTGGGGCAAAAAGACAAAAGTGACCGAAGAACTTAAATCAAATCTTAGGTTTTAAATTAGGTTTGATTGTTTAAGGAAATCTAATTCAGAAATAATTAAGAACCAACTTATTTTATTAAAAAAAAAGCTTTAATGTTTTGCTGAAGAATTTCTAATATTTAAAGTATTTTATTTGTGTGCAGAATTTGAGCAAAAACACCCACTGTGCGTCTAGTCGCTACGGTGTCGGCAATTAAGTCAAATTGATAATGACGACTTAAGTTGTAGGTGTCTGGAGAAAGAAACACAGAGTAATAGAGTGAGAGCGGGAGAGAGACAGAAAGAAAAAGAGAGAGTGAGAGCAGCTGGCTGTGACGTGATTTCATTTGTGAATACAAAATGGCGACACATTTTGGCACGTCCTGCAGCATTATATGGTTCCCGTTCGGTTCAGTTGGGTTAAAGTACAGAGTTGTAAGTGAGTGTGTCGGGTGTGTGTGGGTGTGTGTGTGCGTGGGTGTTCGGTGTGCCCTTTGGCATAATTAAAATGAAATAATTTTCGACAAGTTGGCTGTTGTTTTGGGGGCTCTTAACGGCTTTTCGCCAGCTATTTGCATCGAACGAACGCCGACAGTTGCTTGCCACCGATTTTGCATTTGTTGTTTTTTTGTTGCTTTTTGGGGCACGTAGCAGCAGTTAGAGGGTCTGCCATATGATGAAAACTTCTTTGGCTGCCATGTGCACCCCGTTCCTTCTTTCTTTGCAGGGCAACTTCAACTCTAGCTAAGAGTACAGCTACAGCTGCCAGCTCCTACTTCTGCTCCTACCCAATGTCTGCTCTGCTCAGTTCCTGCGTGTTGGAATTTTTATTTAATTTGCTTGCCTGTCAGCGTATGCTGCCTCCTTGTTGTCTCCTGTCTTTTCTGTATTCTGTCTCTTGTCTTTGGTCTCTTATCTGTTGTCTGTTGTCTCTTGTCTCTCGTCTGTTGTCTTCTGTTTGCTGCATTGTTTGAAATTAATTTCACTTGTCGTTGGTACCATCGAAACCATTCAGAACCCTATCGTACACTGTTCAAAATGATAAAATTATATATTAAAATCATCTTCCAAGTTTAAAAAGAAAACTTTCTTTGATAGAAATATTTTCAAAAAGCTTTTTTTTCTAAAGCAACTAAAGATCCCTTTGCTTCGTTCTAATTACATACCAATTTTTGGCAGTGTATTGTAGTGCCATCTCCGGCACTGGGAACGTGCAGCTCGTCATAGCCATTGTGCGTGCCGTTGTCAATGGCGCTTAATGCTGCATAGTTGAAACGCCAGAGCCAAGGACAAAGTTGGCATCAAGTCGAGTTCAGTTGAGTGTTGCTTTCTTCCACTTCCCCTTTCTTTTTTTTGACTCTGACTGCCTGCTCATGCTTAGCCCACTTCAGTCCCTGTTTTAGCCCGATTTCTGTAGTCAATCGTTTGCCAAATCAACGCGCTAATCATTTTGCATTTCGCACGACGCACTGACTCCCTGACTTTCTGGGATGTCAACGGCTTGGGCAGAGCAGCAACAACCAATGCCAAACGCGCATCATTTTGTGCTGCTTCTTCCTTCTGCTTTTTGCAGCCGATATATGACTCTCTGCCGGAAGTAGTAAACCCATAAATGTCATTTGGTAAAATAGAAAGAGCGAACGAGAGAGGAGTACAAATAGAGCAACGTTTGCTAGTTGTCAGCGCATTTGCTTGGCCAACTTATGGTCATCCCCTTTGTCTCTTACCCGAGTCCCCTTTGCCTGCATGTTCTCTTTTTTTCTACCCACCCCCTTGGCCACCTCCTGCGCTTCCATCTGCCTTCATCTGTTTTATCATTAATCACTGACAATAATGAACTTCCGTCGTTTGTAGTCGCAAAATGGCGCCAACTTTGGATTTGGACTTGCAACTGCTGCTTTCTACCCGTTCTCCTCCTCCATTCCCCTTACCACTCCACGCTCTACCCCTCCAGCAGCTTCTCCTGTTGTTGTCATTAGCGCAATGTTGCAAAATTTATCGTGTGACTTATGAGACGAACAGTCGGACTGAAAGACAGACACACAGACAGACAGTTAGAATACAGTCGAAGATTGTGTCTGTATTGACCATGGCCAAAAGGCTACACTCGTGTTCTGACCATGATGATGGCCTGGTCGCTGTTTTGGTCGTGTGATTTTATCGCTTCGATTTACGACTCATAAAAATGCTAGCGACTTTATATGCGCCAACATCCTAACTGCGTTTTTCTTTATCTATTTTTCAATACCCTCTAATCGATTTGCAAACGGGTAGTAAGCTGTTGATGCTGAAGATGGCTAACAATTTTTGTTAGAATTTTTTCTAAGAAATTTTCCTGTATTTAAATTAATTTGTATTCCATATTCTAAATTCTTTACACCTGCTTTACAGGGTATTTTTCTATCAAATCCACTCTATTAATGCATTGTAATTTTTTATGTTTTTTTCTGAATTCTCAATCCTCTGGTTTTTCTGTCTCGATGGAGTTTTGGGGGCTTTTCTGTCTACGCTAAAATTCTCAGTGCTGTTTTTGCGATTTTATGCTTGACTGCGCTTTTTCCCTCCCGCCACTCCCCCTCTACCACCACAAACTAGTCTGCAGGACAGTTTGTTGCATGAATGTCTCTATAACAAGTGTACACATTCGTATACATGCTATATGCACATATACAGTTGATTTTTATGGGCATTTAGTGATGCAGAAATTATTTGGATATGTTGCTCTCATGGTCTTTCAATTGAACCAAATAAACAAAGTCCAAAAACTACTACGGGCATCAAATGTTCAACTTTTTAGGGGGCTATGTGCAATAAAACCGAGTTCAACTTTGATTTATGAACTTTATTAAAAGCATTTAATAACTTGAATGTAGTCAAAGTTGGGAAAACTTTTAGTTAAAGCGTTTAAGAAAGATAAAACCTATGCTGCTAACAAAATAATCATAGTAAAAAGATGAACAATAAAAATGAAATAATAATAATAATAAAAACAATATTAATAATAATAATTATTATATTAGTAATAATAAAAATAATAATAATAATAAAAGTAATGAAAATAATACTATTGATAGTAGGTAACAATAATAATCAAAATGTCAAATGAAGATAAATTCACATTATTCACATCATAAATCCCCAACACAAACTAGATTGTCTAACAGCTTTATTATAGTCCAGAATCCCTCTATCCCCCTCTATCTCTAGCTCTGTCTGTCTCTCTTTGCTCAGTATCCCATCTGAACATCACACATCAATTTGCAGAGCAATTTAGTCTTAACACAATGGCCATCTGACCAATATGTAGCCTTTCTTCCATTCTCTTCTTTTTTTTGTTTTAGCCAACATCGAGTGAAGTATCAACATGCTGCATTTGACAGTTATTAGATTAACACCTACATGCACTTCGAATACTCGAATAGTCACATGCTCGGGTGCTCGGATACTCGAATAGTTCGATACTCGATTACTTGTTTAGTTCAATGGGGTAATGGGTGATAAAGAGCAGGAGCAGAAGCAGAAGCAGGAGAGGGGGGAAGAGAGATAGAGAGATGTTGTCTGAATTTCCAGCAAACAATAAAGCGCTCAAAATGTATGCGAACATACATAAAATCTCTACCAGACAGCACGAGTATGTTGGCGAAAAACAAAAGGATATAGCCCGACAAACGGGGGCAGGGCCGAGGAGGATGATGACCAGCAACAAGCGATGTCAATTTCAGACAAACAACCCGACTGTATGCAAACTCTCGTTAATTTAAACATATATATATATATTGATATATGTGCAGGATATAGGTATTGCTCAAGATGTTACATTCTTCCCCGCTGCATGCCGCCCACATTCGTGCTACATAAAAAGGCGCTTACCCTGCGCTCAGGAGCAGTACGGAGGGGGGGTTAGAGGGGATCGGCAGTGGGAGGAAGTCAGTTGAAAGCTGTCAGTGGCTGTTTAGATTTACGTGCCGCAGTGCAGCAATGTCAGCATAGAGACAGAGTGAGAAACGGACACGGCGACGTAGACAGACGTATGGCTATCAAGAGGTGTGACAGGCACAACAATTCCCTCTCGGCCCACACCTTCAGTGCACTTTGCAACAATGCAAAAAGGAGCAAGGGAGCTAAGGTAGAGTGGAGTAGAGCCTCTAAAATACCCGTTAGTTTACGGTTACTTATAAAAAACCCAAGACTTCTTACAGCTTAATACATTTAAATTTTTGGTTATTTAAATTCTTCTTATACTTTTTGTTTAATCAGCTAAACTTTTATATACCCATTCTCCTACCATGCCGGGTATTACAACATATATACACACACACTTCAGCAAATGGCTGATTGTCATCGCTCTCTGACTTTTTGTTAATGAAAGTGTCAGCTAGACAAACGCACCCAAACCAAAGGCCCATCATGGAAAACAGAGAACAACCGGTTATACAAAACCGTGTGTACCCCACAGCCATTCGAAGCTAACCAACTGACGCTTTGTTTGATTTCGTCCTTTTAACTGGTTGTTTTAGGGCTCGTTCGAAATGCTTTCCATTTTCGGCCAATAAATTATGATCAGGCTGATTTTTAGAGGGTCTTTTGTTAGAGCCTGCTCTAACATAGGACCAAAAACAGCGTGTGGCATCCTGACTGTCATTAAAATGTCCTGCACAGGATATTTGCCGTCGCTTTTGTTTTAGCTTTCACTCCAATGTCCGATATTTGTTGATAAAACGTTCAAAATTTTGAGATAATTACACAGTTAGCCGCTGGTATTATAGTTTAGCTCTCCAAATTCCAGTGATAAACCTGTTAATTTGACAGGATGAAAGAGCTGTGAGTTTTATTTGCATTTTTGGCGGACTGTTAATTAATACTTAATAAGGGAGACAGGAGTTATATTGTAGTACAAATAATAAAATAACAACAAATTTTGAATTGCTTTTTTGATATTTAAATAATTTTTTTAATCTTTAAAGAAAGTTGAATAATTGGTTCCGTTCATAAAAAAGTAATTATTCTCAATATCTTATAGATGTTTGACTAGAATCATATTCAGTTAAAGAGACATTAATTTTTACATTAAATTGTAGAAGATTTCTGTTGAGATCTTTTAACTAGACCCCGTACTCTAATAAAGAGGAGAGCGGTGTATTAAGTTTATCAGAAGCGAGATGAAACTTTTAAGACCCCATAAAGTATATATTTTGTTGATCAGCATCAACAGCCGAGTCGATATAGCGATGTCCGTCTGTGTGTCCGTTTGTCCTTATGAACACCTAGATCTCAGAGACTATAAGAGCTAGAGCCAACAAAGTTGGAATAAAAGTCGGATCGCTCGACTGTTTTCTTTCTTTCTTGTTTTGTATATGATTGGCTTAATATATCATTCAAAAATTTCTTAAAAATGAAAAAAAAACTGCCCATTTTTGCCTTAGTTAAAATTATACTCACTACTTTAAAGTTTAACTTATTTTCGGGAGCAAATCAAAATTATTTACCCATACTCAATCAATACGTACAACGTGCCTATAGCCTTTTCCAAGAAAACCCTTATTAAATCAACTAAATTTCCAGCTAAAACCGAATTTTCCGCATTTTCCTTGCGTTCTTTTTTTTTTTTTGTCATATTATCGCAGTAATTTGAACAATTAAGAAACAGCGCATATCGCGAGTCGGGAATCTTTGTTGCCAGTGGGCTTATGTTCCATCATTTGAATGGCTGCCGACTTAATTTGCATAGCTGGGGGGCGTGGCTGAAGGCGGATTTGATTATTAAAACGGATAAATCGCGACGTGCAACGGCGTTGAATGAAAGTGAAAAGCTGTGCGTGGGTAATTAAAAAGTCAACTTGAAGCAAAAGACGAAGGATAAAGTAGCACAGGACAAGGAACACGGAAGGAGTCATACAGTTGAAAATCTAATTCACAGCTTGAATTTTAATTAATTAAGAGTCCGGGAGTAGAGAAAAAGAGCAAGAGATGCTGGAATATATAGACAGATAAATAGAAAAGTCACGTGTCTCCTTTGGCACCCAGGGAATAAAGTAGGTTAATGCGCTTAGAGCAGCGTTAAAGAGTCGGAGTGGGAAGTACTTGGGGCTGGAAAAACTCCTCACAGACACCGTAATTGGTGGCGTTACAAAATATTTACAGTAAACGTTACATGGATATGGAAAAAGATGATAAAGTGAGCAAAATGTTTGCACTTTCCCTTTACGACTCTTTAGAGACATTTAGGTGTTGACTCGACTTTTTCCCCCCTTTTTTGCCTATCCAAACGGATGCTGTGGGCTGTGCGGGCGTGTCGACGTCTTGATAAGCAAATGTTATAAGTAAATATGAAAATAAATATAAATATTTCTATAAATTTATGCGAGTAATTTATTTACATAGGTTTCTGTTTGCTTTGGGGTTGAGTCTGAGTAGGCCTAGGATCTATAGCCCCCAGTTTCGATGGCATTTACACCTGGCAGCCCATTCGAACAATAACATTTCGGTCACAGTCTCATAAAGTCCTGTTCTGTCTCTACAGTCTGTGCTAATTCGCCCCTTAGTGCGATTGTGAAGCTTTATTTTCTACCAACACATATTTATTTCTCTTGTCATTCTACGTAATTATGGATGCCGACAAAGGTTGTCCCGATCTTCATGAACGCGCCAAACGCGTTCACGAACCGGGACGAGTTTGTCGTGAGCTGCTCTACTTGCGTTCCAAACGGGTAAGTTGTGAGTGGGTCTTGGAATTGAGTAATACCTTAAACTTTCTGCCCTTTTCTTGCCTTTAGGCCAAGCGCGAAGTGCCCGCTTTTACCTTTCAAGCACTACAAAAGGGCACCGTTGTAAAACCGCCCACAAAGTAAGTTTTTGAAAATTTGACTACCGATTTTCTAACCAAAAGAGATCCTTGCTAGAATTGATATTTTTAAGCGTCAACCGGTTAAGGAAACCGTTTTTAAGATTTACTTTATGCGTGGCGATATTCCAGTGGCCTTAGCAGGTCGCAGCAACAAACAGGACCCTACTAAGGATCGTCCTCTACGCTGGCACTGCACTCCTGAGGAACTCGATTATTGTTACTATTTGCCCATTTTTCTAGACGGACTAGCCGATGTGGACAGCGACACTCGCCTGCTGGCATTGAATGCCGCTGTCGATCTGATTATGAGACAACCCCACAAGGTGCTTCCAGTGCTGCCAAAGTTAATACTACCTTTGAAGCGCGCTTTTCAGACTCGTGACAAGGGCATCATCATTTCAGCACTTCAGGTTCTACAGCTGATGGTTCGTTTGGGTGAGTCCTAACTTTTTCTATAGATATAAGAAATTACTTTAAGCTGGGCGTACCTAGGACCTTGTGTGGGACAGGCTTTAGTTCCTTTTTATCGCCAACTTCTGGCCGTCTGCAATCTCTACAAGAATGTCAATGTCAATCTGGGCGAGGGCATTGATCCAGATCGTAGCAAACGCATAGGTGACGTCATTGAGGATACTTTGAAACTGCTGGAATACTGCGGTGGCCCCAACGCCTTCATCAACATTAAGTATATGGTTCCCACCTACGAGAGCAGCGTCTTTCCCCGCTGTCAAAACCAGGAAGGTGGCAAAAATTAATCACCAGATGGAGTTGGTTTGATAACTTGTTTGGTTCGCTTGCTTAGGTTATAATTATGCCAACAAATTATTAACAGTTTGTTTCGAAATTATGCGCAAAATAAAACTAAAAAGTCTAGTTGAGCCTGCAACTCGAAAAAAGATAAAGAAAATGTTGTCAATGTGGGGGCGGGGAGAAGGGTTTCTAAAATTCCTAATAAAAAATAATTTTGGGCATTTTATTGAAAATAAATTTAGCATACAGTAAAAGTTCTACTCGCGGACAGCTCCCTCAGGCGCACAGCTTCCTTAGCCGGACGAATTTTATAGTCCCAAGTTCCATGATCTTCATACAAAATCCGTTACCTTTGGCGGACACCTTCCTGGGGCGTGCAAAAATACTAGAACCGTGGCTGTCTGACCAAAGGAGCTAACACTGTGTATTGTATCCTTAAGGAACTTATGATATGAAAATATTGAAAGAATTTAACATCACCCACTACAAATATTCCAATTTCCAATTGTTTAACTCACTTTAGTTAAAATTACAAAAATTATTTCTCTACCAACCGAAAACTGTATTAGGGTGGACCAGAGACAAATTTCACTGATCAAGATAAGTCGTGTGGGTTTCAACAGGGCAACAGAAGGCAGGCCAATGATAAATGCCTAATTAATTTTTAATTTTGAAAATAAGCTTACAACGAGCAGACAATTTTCAACAAAGAAAAAAAAAAAGAAGACGATGACGGCAGCAAAGCACGTAAATAAAAAACTCATTACAATAAATCATAAAGTGAAAATTGTTCAATTCGCTGCTTCGGTTGGTTTAATGGAATATCCATGTAGAGTGCTAACAGAGAGACAGACAGACAGACAGGGGGACAGACGGAACAACAGACAGACACATTTGTCTAAGGATGCGTGTGTGTGCATTGGCCCGGAGACAGAGCGACGAGGCGAGAAGGGAGAAAGACAGAGAGAGAGTTGGAGGTGCGCAGTCAGCCCGTGTTTGGCTAAGGGTGTCTGTCTGTCTGCCGTATCTGGCCAAAATCAAGCAATGGGCCATACTTTTGACTTCTGGCACTTTTCAGCAATCGAAGTACGAAGTACGAAGCACGCTCTAAAATTAATTTAGTTAAATTGCCGCAATGCAAGGAATGGGAATGGGAACGAGAATGGGAAATTGGGATGGGCCCTGCTACTGGTACGTGTACTGCTGTGGCTCACTGTGCGCTTTTCAACGTAATTAAGTACGACCCTCCATAATTTTTTGAAAAACAAATCTTGTTATCAACGCGAGCCAACACAAAACAGAGAACTCACTGCTCTGACCAGTCACCAGTTTGCTTTAGTGGTTTGCTGGGTTGGTGGCTCAGTGGTTTGGTAGTTTTTGCCCAACGACCCTGCCCAGCTGGTTCGACTGGGCTGTCTGGTTTGGTTTTGATTGTGGTGCGTAGATAAAAACCTGCCAAGTGTTGCAACTCAATTTGGTTGCCCACACTTGGAACGTTCGAATCAACCCTCGTTCCACCACACAAATTCTTAATTCACTTTTTGGGTACTTTCTTTTTTTTTTTTAATCTCCTGTTGACGGTAAATCAAACAGTCCCCCTGGGTGCAGCGTCACTTGTCGACCCACCCGCCAGATAAATTGCATTTGGCGAATTTTCATTTTCCTCCTCTTCATTCTCGTACTCGTCTTCGTCTTCATTCTCATTTTCAATTTTATTGTGCTGCTTCCAATGCTCTTAAAACGTTTTGACATTTTTACGCAGTTTTTTTTATTTAACCATTTTTTATTGCGTCTCAGCTCAGCTTAGACTCGAGTCGTTGGAATGCGTTGAAGGGCAAAGGGAAAAGGGTTCGCCGCGGGGCGCTAAACTTTGATTTAGCTGGAAAATTGTGCTTAAGAGATTGAAATTTTATTTAAGCGAAAAACTGTTGGGTACTCGAGACTTCACTGTACTTGAAATTAGAGATGTGACAGCGAATATTCAATTTTAATTTGCACAGACTTTGACATCGGAACATTAGGAAATGTCAATCAGTCTTATTGATTCGTGTCACGTTGCCAAACACGACACTAGCTCATCTCTAATTGGTATTGAATCCGAGTAACATTTTGCTGTTTGCTCACGATTAAGCCAAGGAAGACCCACAGACTGGTCACCCTAATACCCAGGAGAGCATTTCCGGCACACACACACACACACACATATCACTCCCTTACATATTCATATGCATTAAGTCATGACCATGACCATGTCCAGCTTCTGTGTGGGCGGTGGAGCGTGTGGGTTGTTTAGGCGGATTGACGGCTCTGGTGTTGGCCGGGAAATTGCTTTAATATACCGGAAATTGCAGGAGAGTTGCATAAATTGACACGAAACGCCCCGTGGGCACAATTCGATGTAATGAGGCTCAGACATCAATGTATCCAAGAAAAACGAAAGTGTTGCCCTCTTTAATTCTGTTGGGGTCTGTGGGGGAATAACCCTCAGCAGTGGGTGCTGAAAGTATTTAGAAATTTATTTACGTTCTGACCAGCAACAAAATCATGGATTATACCAGATTACAGTACTTTTGGCCAAAGTATCTAAAGAGCTGCAACTAAAGCAAAAATAACTGTGTGAGCTTTGTCAGCTATTATGTGTATGCTGGGCAGATTCAATGCATTTCTGAGGTTATTAATGAAGTGGTAAAGTAAATTCCATTCACCTGCCTTCTACTCTGAAACTAATTTGTCCTGATTTTAGGTGTTTAAGTCAATTTTGTGTTCATTAGACATTTTTTGAGAAGATCTAAGATTCATAAATAAGCGTTAAAATCCATTCAATAAATTAATATATCTAAGACGCATCGAATGATTGCAATTTATTGGCAAAGCAGTTGAAATTTAAATTAAGTCAAGTACAAAACTGATTCCTCCCAGAAAACTGTGTTTAGTGTAATTCAGACATGATTTCCATACCTATAGCTTAAGATTTCTACAACTTTCCATGCTTTCGATATTCGCAATGCTTGTAAAATGCAATTTATACTAGTTTAGACTCCTATCCGTATATTAATTATAATAGCTTCATATTTTCAGACTTTACTCGACATTTTTTTAGTTTTTCTTCTGGAGCTTTAAGGGTTTGGCAGCCAAGTTAATGCCTAGTTGCTCCTATCGCAGACAATGTCAGAGGTCTGGCATATTTTGCGACTTGGCAATATGTGAATCCATGTTCAGCCAGTCACGACCCGGCATAAAAAATCCCGTAGTGCCCGTAGAGGGGAATCCTTGTTGGGCGCAGATGGTCACATTCCGCGTACTGCATCGAATCACGTTCACGATGCCCGGAAGCGAATCGAAATTATCACCAATTTGCAGTCATCGAAATCCAATTATATGGTGTGCGTGTGTGCGAGTGTGTGAGTGTGTGTGTGTGTGTGTGTAACCCTGAATCCTAGAAATGGCTAGAGCAGGACAATGCCTTGTAAATGCCAAACAGCCACTGTCCACATGGATTGCCATATGCTCACCGCGATACAAAAATCGCAATGCGAATGCAGTTCGCAAAGTGGATCGAGCGGAGGAGACAGTAATCGGATTAGGATTGGGTTCGGCACCGACAAAAACATAATTTGCGAGAAATGTCACACGGCACACGGCGACTGTCCCCTCGACTTATTTGCAATTTGCAAAATGGAAAACGATGCCAAAGTCGAAAGTCGTCAGTCGTGGGTGGAGTGTGGAAAGGACAGTGGAGTGAGGGGAGAAAGGAGGACAGAAAAGAGGCTGTAACGCTGAGAGTTTACTAAATCATGCATGTCAAGTCGAGTAGTTGTCGTCTCTATCAAACCCATCATAATCGCCAGTGCGTACGCATCATTATAGACTCTCCGCCCATCCGCTCCCCTGTCAGTGTTTAGGGGGTTGAAGGGTGCACCGCTTTTGGGTGACACTGTTGTTGTTTAGTTCCGGCATGCGACAGATGCAGCGGACGTGCAGGAGGCAGCAGGCAGAAAGACCGAGCTCAGAGTCTGTTGTCTGCGGTAAAACCACAAGAGGCTCACCCCGACTGTCCTCATCAACATCAACATCATCAGCTTCAGCATCAGCATGGGCATCAATGTTCTCGGAGCTGTCAGTGCTCATTGTCGGCTAAGTGCCGGAGTGCCCAGTGGGTGGAGTTGATAACTGGGCGAAATGCTCTCGGGGTGCTGAACGGTCAACAAGCCGCAGTGGAAGCCAAAGCAACAGCAGCCCTCAATGCAGTGACTGCGACGTCGGCAGAGGCAGAGACCATTTTCATTTTCAAGGGCCTTAAAACAAATTTTTTGCTCTGAGAGTAACCTGCTTGTCGCGTTGGGAAGGTGGCAAAAAGTAACCCGGCATGCACAGTGGGCTAAAACACAAGCATTACAAGTTGAATTTTTTAAGGGAAGAACTATGGAACTATGAGTGCACGAACCATAACACAAACTTATGATTAATATAGATTTTCTATTAACTTAAATATAATTTATTTTATTGAGAACGTTTGAGTAACTTAATGCTTTTCATTCATTCAGTGAAATAATCGAAAATAGTCACACTTTATGACTAGTATATGCATTTCTAATCTTACTTACATCATGAGTCTAAAGTAGCAACTGAAACCTTTTGTTAATAATCACAGTTAAAGTTGATAATAAATGTTTATAGTCATTCTGATTCTGTAATTTTCAGTTCTAAGTAACAACTTTCAATACGGATAACATAGTGTAATTCATAATAAAGATTTAAATGGAGAACAAATTTTATAGCAGTTACACACATTTTGAACCACTGTGCGCGACTGCGCCACCTGCTACGCAGCAACCACAGAAACGGTAACGTCGGCGGCTGCGTCGGGCACTCAACAAAGGAAACGATAAGACGACAGACGTTCTGGAAACAGTGGCTGCTATACCCCGGCTTCCGCTGCATTGCACCCAGGATCAGGAAGGGTGTGCAGGGTCTAAAGGGCGTTAAGATACCAATGGGTGGGTGTTCGTCCGAAGCGAACAACAATAAAAGCAAATTCAATGCATTTTGTGATAATTTCGCACTACACAAGAAACGAGAAACGAGATGCGAGAAGAGCAAAAAGAGAAGCGATAAAGCGACGATTGCGCCAAACGCAAAGCCGTAAACGAGCAAATAATAAAAATTTTATATAGCCAAAGAAAAAAAATATATGTATATGAAATAAAAATATAATAATAACGGGGAGTGCAGAAGATATATAGTAGTGTAGTTTTGTTGTATGGTAAAAACATGAGTGTGAATAGTCAATGAGTGTTTGAGTGGAGGTTACAAACAGGTCGTCGGATTCTGAATGCTCTGGGGATGGTTTTTGACTTGGCTTGGGTAAATTGTTAGGTGGGTGGGTTGGTGGTGCAGCTGCCTGGTCGGTGGTTGTAGTGCTGGAAATCAAACGGCAACAATGCAATCAAAATTTTCGTTTCCTTTACCTTGGTGCAAATTTAGTTATTGTCTAGACTCGGGAGTCGGAGATACGCAACACTCGAGGGAATTGTTGGGCCATAATTTAATTCAGCTGGCCCATTATTTCATTAGTTGTGCGGCAGTTACACCTCCACCTCCCCCAACCACGCCTGCTCTTCCTTATCCAGAATTTGTGCAATTTATTTACAGTATTGTCGTATTGTAATATGGCTCTGGCAGCTAGACGCATAAATTTGTGTATTTCGATTTTGATTTTACCATTTTAATTGTTTGTAAACTGGCCAAAATGCTCAGCCAGTTGCTCCTTTCACTGTCTCTATAGCTCTCTTTCTCTCTTCCTTTATCTCTCTGTTTGCATTGTCCTTGTTGGCCAAACATGTCGTATCTTTGTATCTGCATTTGAGTTGGCTTTCAACAATGTGTTTGTTGCTGTAATTAACATTTATGGCCAAAACTTAAGATATTTAACTGAATGTGCAACAATCTTTGTATTTTATTGGAAATGAAAATTGTAAATTTTCTCAGTTTATAGTCAAACAGAATGCAAATGGAAAAATCATGTGAAATGCTAAAAATATACTAAATAATACATTTACGTTTAACATTTTATAAACTCTTCCAGCTCGTTGTTAGCTTAAATCATTTTTGATTCAAATCAATTACGAAATTAAAAAATATTGCAAACAATCGAAATTTACGTTGTGCAAATAGTTTGATCCAAATCGAATGTAATTGGCAAATAAAATTCAATTTATGTAGATTTCAGTAATTGATTCAATCTAAAAACGAATTTTAGTGATAGCTGAATGATTAGATAAGTGGTGATGCGTATAAATTGGTATTAATTTATACTCATAGATAAAATAAATAAATAAAAAATGTTTTATAATTGTATCTTCATTAGCCCTCTAGAATATGTTCTCTAAGCTTTTTAACACTTTAAAATCTGTTTACAAAACTAAACTGGGATTCCAAATATCACAAACAGAAAGAAGTCAAATTAAATGACAGCCCCAAAATTATGCTACATAATATTTCAAAGGGATCACAAACAATTTCGAGCACAATTCACTGGGCAGCCCTAAAAGTATGCAACCAAATATTTGAAATGTTGTTAGTTGGAATTATGCAAGTGCGGAAAGTATCTTGAGTGGAAGACAATGACGCACTTGAACTTACCAGCTACACTTGAGTGAGTCCACTCTGTCCGTCCTCTTGTCCGCCCGTCTGTCCTTCTGTCCACGCGGCAAGTGCAACATAAATGCATAGAAACAATGAAAATTAAGTTGTTGCAAGCAAAACTTTATGCAAATAGACGCGTTGCTAGAAGTGCAGACGGTTGGACGAGTAGACGTTTGGATGGGCGGACAGACAAGAGTTTCAAGCCAGCAAAAGTATATTAAAAATGTTGACAAGGAAATCCATCTGTTTAATGGGTCCACACGAAGTGCAGGCAATGTCAGCTTCAAGACAGGACCAACCCATGTTCACAAGCACACACCCACACACACTCCTTATGGGGTGTATTGTGGGTGCGCTTCTAATCCGCCAGATTACAAAAGTGTGCGGCAAAGTTGGAGCTGTGGCCCTGGGCAACCATAATCTCAACCCCATTAGACAGGCCCAAGCCCTGGGCCAAAACTATTACACTTGATAAATTCGAGATTAAAGTGCATTTGCAGTTGAGCCCTTGGCCAGGGTAAGAAAAAGGCCAAAACCTAAACCAAAATCCAAACACAAATGCCAGCCGGGCCAGGCTGAGACGGGTCATCAAATTTATGGCCATACATTTGCCAGAAATTTCACTCCCAAAGCACTTGGCCAACTCGTGTGCCCTTTTAATTATCACACGTAATGACAGCACCAAATGCAATTGCTAATTAATTGCCTCGGGATCCCCAGCAGCAAAAACTCCAACCTCCCCCTTTTTCCGAAGAACGAAAGAATTTATGGTCCTAACATTTGTATGGCTTGACATTATTATTCCAACATGTGCGGTTCAAATGCAATTTCTACCCTCTCTCACTCTCAAGACAAAACCTACCAAATAATGAATGGTTCAAAGCATTGCCCAACAAATGACTGCGGCTTAGTGCTAAGTAAATGGTGGGGATTATTACCAGTGGGTAGAGCGGAGAGTGGAAGGCTCAACTTGAACTTGAATTTGATTGGAATTCAAATATTATATGCTCGGTCGACAGCTAATGAAGATAATCGTTTTGCGCTGTCAAAATTGCCACAAAATATAATTGTGATAGCTCCCAGAAACTGAGCAACTGAGAACTGACAGAGGAGAGACAAGAAACGAGGAACGAGCAACTTTGAATCGCCAGCAAATGATTAATGATGAGAGCATTATGAAAAAGACCAAAGCACAAAAGTTTAGTTTTTAAATCTTAAACGCCAGCAGAAAAACACAAAAAGCTAAATAAATTTAAGATGAAGCGACTAAGAAATATCCTGTAAGCCAGTAAAAAGTAATTTCCAATGAGAAAGAATTAAAGAAAATTATTTAATACAAGATTTTAAAGCTTTACTTGCTTTGATTGCTAAGACCTAATTTAAGAGTGTGGTTTGAATATCTCAAAGTACGAGAAAGGGTGTTTAACAACAGGAATAGTCTTTTGATCTAAAAG
Organism: Drosophila parthenogenetica; assembly: GCA_035047505.1. Classification (NCBI taxonomy): domain Eukaryota; kingdom Metazoa; phylum Arthropoda; class Insecta; order Diptera; family Drosophilidae; genus Drosophila; species Drosophila parthenogenetica. Next base: position 973,106 of record JAWNPM010000242.1, read on the forward strand.
TTCATTACATTCCAAGTAAATGATCAAAAAGACGTCTTCAAACTGTTGCCTTCTACTTAAAAACACATGATTGGTCTAGTCAAGACTAGGAGTATTATTTTAAATACATTTCAAAACAAATTCATCTTTAAAGCTAAGTCCTTTATTAGTTTTATATACCCCTTTCCAATTTTAAACAGGGTATAAACACTTCATCAGACACAATAGAATCTCCAAGATGCTTAGTACAGCGGAAACTTCAGCTAAAAACAATAACAACAGATGCCAGCCAACTGATTACTCGCAATTTAGACAGGGGCAGCAGGGTCTAGAGACTAACTTTGGCTTATACGCATTACGTTTGCCCACTTGCCCTCCCTCCCGAAGTGCCCACTGTGCAGCAAGTGCAGTGGAAGTAAAAAAACAACACTCAGCGAGTCACTTATGGGCCCAGTTAAGATGTTATCAGCCAAGCTCAAACGTCAACCAGAGAACAGAAACTGAAACAGAAATAGAGACAACAACAACAAGAACTGAACAATTGAGAAACTGAACAACAAAAGTTTTGTTGTGTTGTTCTCCAACTTCTCCAATGTTCTCCAGTTGTTAATTTTTTTAATGAATCTCATCAGGTATATGAAATCGGACTTTATTTTTTTTAGTCGTTTGTCGGCGGTTTTCAAGTGCGCAACTCAAAAGCGCTTCAATCAAAAGCTTCCAGCTTCGAGCTCTCAATCACATAAATCCCAACGATCTTAAGTTTCAAAACAACTTAAAATTAGAAATTCCTTTTTTTTGTGTTATCGTTTGTTGTGAATTCCCGCAAAATGTATCTGGGATTTGTGGCCTATTTGGGATTATGCTGTTTTCTGCTGACTCATCACGGCGCACAAGGTTGTTATTCAATTTGTAGCCTTAATTGGTTATTTACCAATTTATGACAGGTGTTGGCAATTGTTTTGTGCTGACCAAGATTTCAATCACGGCTCCAATTCTATTGACAGCGTGTGTGGGCATTTCCCCCAATTTGGGAACTTTTCACAGCTCATCCAGAAAAAATACCCAAAAGAGTTGAACTCTCAGAAAGTCGGGAATAGTTTGTTACAAGTCATTTGATTTAAAGGGTGCCGAGGAATTTAAACGGCATGATTAATTAATAAATTTGGAAATTTGTTTTTAAATAAAAAATTGTTTTCGGTTTGAAATTTGTTACGCTTGGCAAAGCTAATTAAGCCGTGTAGAACCGGGTTTATGGAATAATTATTAAAATTTAAAAATAGCTCACATAAAATAATTTTAATATCTCCGTTGTCGAAATATATATAGAATAAATACAGGAGCTAGTTAGTAAACTCTTTTATCTTTTTGTGCACACTGATTATTTCCTTGTATTTAGTTTTTTAGTACAGTGGCCAAAAACGTTCCTTAACTAAACCAAAATACTTAATTTTATTAAATAATATTCTGCTTGCTTTTTTTAAAAACTTATCACTTGACAGCCAAGTTGTTAATACTTCCAATCCTTCTTAGCTGCATAGCAAATTTTCTGTACTAACAAATTCCCTGCTCAGCTTAATTTCACTGCCAATAAAAACAGAAATCGAGACATCAAAGAGCAGAAATCAAGAATTTATAGTTAAATTTGTACATAAGTTAGCAAGTTAAAACAAACTTTGCATATTAAAGTGCAATTTGGATTGAATAAAGTGCGCAGAATTCACTCAAAAGCCAGTCAGCTATACATGTCTGTGTGTAGCAGAGTATCTGTGTGTGTGGTGGGGGGTTAACAAGATAGATTTGTATCCATAAATAAGTCAACGTGCGCTAATTGCTACACTTATAGACAGCTTGAAAATCAGACACGCTCCAGTTCATGCGCTGCTCTTACGCTGGAGTGGACAGTGTAGTGGTCAAGGGGGGTTAGAAGGCAGTCAAAGGCAGATTAGAAGAGGATTAGCAAGGGAGGAAGCAGTGGAAGTGTTTGCATAACTTGAATTAAATTTCTCTCTGCTCGAATCTAATTTCTATGCTAAAACCAAAAACAAACAACACGAAATTTGGTGTGGAAATGTAACCAGGTCAAGCGAATAAAGTGTCATCCAAGTTGGATTTCGATGACATGGAGAGCAACAACAACAACCAGACCGGAGTGCCAGTTTTAATCGGGCAGGGGCAGGGACAGGGGCAAGGACAGGGGCAGGCACAGCAGGGAAACAGCGGCAGTGGCTATGACCAAGGCACAGGACGTGCTGGTACTGGAACTGGAGCTGGTAGCTCTAGCAATCGTCCTAAGATACACGGAGTGCGTGTGACGGTCGACACGGGCAATGGACAGCAGCAAACGAAAGGTAATTACAATTTTGGCTCAAAGAGAAGCGAAACGAGAGCAAACGAGAGCTAAACTTTAACCAAATAGAATCCAAGGAGAGCGTCGAAATTACGGATTTGGGTAAACACAAGAAGCGTGTGGGAATCCACACGGACATCACGTTCGAAATAACCGCCGAGGGGGAGGGGAATGAGACCAGCTCAGCACAGCAGCAGGGGGACAAGGGTCAGTAAAGGATAAATCACTTAAACTTTCACTACTCACTTCCTTTTACTTTCGCTTTACACCGACAGAGGACGCCAGTGTGCCCATTTTCAAGGGGCGTGCCAGCAGCAGAGGCGATTCCAAGCACAAGTCCAGACAACCCTACGATCCCAAGTCACAATGGAATCCCAATTATTCCAGCGAACATGGCAGTAATCGTGGTGGTTCCAGATCTGCATCGGATGGGTATTATCCTCAGTATTATCCCGAGCATGTCTACACGAGTGGCAACTCCGATGTGGGTAGCATTTATCGCAATGGCGAGACCTGGACACACTACGTTCCCGTCTGGACCACAGAACGCTCCCCACACGAGCAGAGTCAACTGCAGCGACGTCCCAGCTGGAAACCCTGTTACTGCATGTCCTCCTACGGCACCACCGACTACAGGCGCCGCAGGGACAACAAGGGGATCAGGGCAAACAGACGGGAAGTTGTCAAAGGGGGTGTTCTCAAAGTCGACAGCAAACTGGAGCAACCTTTCTCGTAAGGAAACCTGTCGGAAGCTGGCAAATGCTGTTTGAAAATATGTAAAAATGTAAAGATTTATTGCAATTGTTGCTGTTTAGTCGAAATTTGTAGCAAAATAAATTCTATTGTTAGTTTTGAAATTTTTAAATGCATTTTCAATGTATTACTTAACATACAGAAAAGTAACTGAAGTGACTTTCAGTGGGATGGAATACATAACTTTAGAAAACTTTACCCCATTCATTTGCTCAATGTTCAAAGCCTCGATAAATTGTACATAAATAATCCTTTATTTCAAGATTAGGTTTAAAAGGATATAGCTCACTTTTGATAGCTCTAAGAAGGGTTGGTTATCAAAGACTTACCTATAGATAGAAGCCATAATTTAGTTAAAGTCTTCAATGACTCATCAAACAATAGTTATTCTATTTCTATGCTTAATTATCACAAAAACATTTTATTTTATTTTAAATAGAAGAATTTTTAAAACAATCAAGCTTATTTGAACAACAAAAACCCATTAAAATCATCTACAAGTTTATTAACTTATGACTTATGACAAAATTCTAAATATGTTTCTTAGAGATTATATAAAACCGAAACGGTATAAAAAACAGATAAGAAGTGCGATTATCTGAAATTAGTATTCTGACCTATCCCATTCAAATGCACAAATACAAGAACATCCTGTTTTAAAAGCGCTTGAGCTGACAAAAATAATTTTAATAAATTAATTACTGTTTGACCCCCCAAAAAATTAAACTAAAACTAAAATTTTTAAAAATATTTTTCGATTTTATTTTATTGTTTTTCTTGATTTTTCGAACCGTCTACAAAACGGCGGCTAAGAAATTTGTTACTACAATTAAAGTTGTGGCAGGTTTGTGTTTTGTGGTTGGCATTTTACGAGTGCACACTGTAGGTGCTAGTCTTGCCATTGTCATCAACGGAGGCAGTGGCAGCGTTATAGCCATACTGCTTGCCATTGATGTTGTAGTTCTCGCTCTCACCAGTGGCCAGATCCTTGTAGTTCTTCACATGACCATCGGAATCGAACTAAGGAGAAAATGGTGTTAAATTATAATTGGAATAGACTTTCTTTTAAACTTACCTCAGATTGGGAAGACCATTTGGACTGTTTCTCCCACTGCTTGGTCTGATAGTTGCTGCCAGCACCACCGGCACCAGCCAAGTTACCTGAGCCAGAGAATTGCTGACCTGCATTCAGACCCAAGTTGCTCTGGGCATTCAGACCGGAGCCGCCCAGGAGTGAGCCACTCAACAGAGAGCCCTGGCTACCACCGAGCAGAGAGCCGCTCAGAAGTGAACCGCTTGTACCGGCATTCAAGGAGCTAGCGGAGTTCATGGAGCTAGCAGAGTTCAGTGAACTAGCAGAGTTCATGGAGCTGCCAGAGTTGAAGCCAAAGTTGGAGTTGAAGCCATTTGAGGCACCTGCTTGGACCTGGTTGGCGCTGGCCAAACCGGCACCGCTGTTGTAGGAGCTACCAGAGGCAGCCTGCTGCTTGGCGGTCAAATGGGCCTGGTTAATCAACTGATGCAGGTTGGAGTTGCTGCTGCCGAAGCTGAGACCAGAATTGTGGCCTGCACCGAACTGGGACTGAGCACCGGATTGTTGGCCAAATTGGCTACCGAATTGGCTGCCGAATTGGCTACCGAAAGCGCTGTTCTGGTTGACCTTGAAGGCGGAGTTGGTGCCGAAGCTGGAACCACTGTTGAAACCGGCAGTGTAGCTGGCAGAGGCGGGCTGCTGCACCACCTGGGGAGCGGATGAGGAGGTGGTGGTCACCTTGCGCTGATAGTAGTGCTCGGAGGTGCCTGAGGGTTGAGCCACCTGGACGTACTGGACTGTGGGCTGCTTCTGCTCGACAACACGCTCAACGTGGTGCACATATTGCTGAGAGCCACCGGGAACGGTGTAAACAACCTGCTGGGGTGCGGTTGAAACCACACGCTCCTGGTGGTGCACATACTCTACATTGTTGCCACTGGATGTGGGCATAGCGAGGGCCATGGGAGCTTGCACGCTGCTGGAGAGCAGAGACTCAGAGTTCACTGTGTTGGATCCTGCACCACCGAAGTTGACCTCAGTGCCAGCGTTGTTGGCATCCGCAAATTCCACATTGCTGCCTACATTGTGGGAGCTGGCGGAGTTGAAGTTGGCATTGTGGCTAGTCTGGAAGTTCGAGGAGAAGGCAGCGTTTGAGCCGAAAGACGATGCAGAGTTGGCACCGAAGGCAGCCTGATTGCTAGCACCGAATCCAGCACCACTGTTGGCACCAAAGCCTACGCTGCTGCTGCTGTCGACACCCTCGACGGCACCCACGGAGTCGTAGGAGCTCTCCAAGTTGCCCAGGGAACCACCAGCAGAGCCACTACCAAGTGACAGCTCAGCAGTGCCTCCAATGCCCAAGGTGTTTGAGCCACCGGAGCCATAACCAAAACTATTTGAACCACTTCCACCGTAGCTGCTACCTCCATGCAGGCCAGCATTGCGACGAGCGGTTTCAATAGCCTGCTGATGGGCAGTGTAGTGGCTAAGGAGTCGGAAGGATTAGGGTTATTTAAGTTGCAGTTACGAGTGAATACTAACACTATGCAACAAGCTTAGGGGACTCATCAGCATCCTACAGAAGCTACCTGATATCTTCTGTAGATTTAAGAAATCTCCGAACACTAATTCAAGTCCTTGTTGCATAGTGTCTATACTTTGTTAATAAGCCAATTCATATAAATTTTGGTAGAGCTTTCAGTGTTAGTGTTTCGAAGTGGTTTTGTACCATGTTGCCAATTGGAAATTTCGATTTTGTGCATTACAAAATGAGTTCTTCTTGCCACACGGCACTTACCGACTATGGAAATCATCCCGTTTCTGTCTAACTCGTTAAAATCCAAAAAAGTCATTAAATAGGAAATACACTGTCAAACGATGCTCTCAGAAGAGTTGCTAAATGATCGACTTACCTGCTGTGGAAATCTGCAATTGAAATAAGACAAACAAATCGATTAAAATGTGTTTCATTAGTTTATATTTGAGTTTTGTAATATTTAGTATAGCTATGCTCTTGTCTAATCTCGACACATGTCTGACTTGATGCTCTGCATTACACAATTCCTGTTTTGTAATTGGTACATTCAGGAGACATACGACGAAGCGGGAAATTTGGTGTTATCAGCCGTTGGACTATATTCCGGGAATCGGGCATTACGCAAAAGTGACGCGACTGTTGCAACGTCAGCAATAATAGATTAATAATTAGACCCTGTACTACTAGAAAGTACAGAGGTAAATTAAGTTCGTGAAACCGTTACTGTATAAACACTCGGAGATCAGCGACTGTAGGAGGTAGAGCCATCAAATCAAATTTTTAGTACAGGGTCCCTTACAGTAAGCTCACTCTAAAGTAGTGTTTCCTACTACGCTTCGCTTAGAATTTTTTTAAATCTTGTAACACTTTTTGCACTTATATTTTATTTGCTTGCGGGATACTTTAAAGGAGTTCCGAGGGCTTTTACCTGCACAGACGACACCCAGGCACAAAGCCAACACCAATAAAGATTTCATTTTGAAATTGTTCTAAAAAATATTTTACACTTTTTTCTGAGCGTACAACAACCGTGCGAGACTCGCGCTTGAAATTGAACTAATGAATCGGAGCGATTGGAACGGGCTTTAAAAACCCAGACGACTATTGATAAGACCTGAGAGGCTCTAGTCGGACTTGAACTGATTGCTTCTTGACCTAGAGAGGATGCCATTCGGTGGTACAGATAATGCTCAACTCGGAATTGGTGCAGAAATTCTTGACAATATTTATTTCCATCAGTGATGAAAGTAATTGCGACATTCAAATTATATATATACATATTAATATAGATTCGAATACCTAGTGTGCAGTGTGCTGATAGTAGATTTGTTTTCGTGTCGAAACCTTGGATTGCCATGTACAGTACGGCCTCTCATAGGTACACGTATATATGTGACACTATATACTCCAGATGAGCAGAGTACATGTATTCAAGAACAGATCTTTGATAGTGGTCTTACTAAACTTGAAAATTCTAAAATCCACATTTGCAAATCATTCAGCAAAGCATAGGAAATTAACCCGTAGTTACAGCAGGGCTATTAAACCTAGTTAGTTCTATTTAAGGCATACTTTTGGGCATTGTTTTTAAGTTGAAAACTAGTAATAGTTATAACTTTAGAGGTTTGAAAACCTATGAAAAGGAACAGAACTAGCCCAATAAAATCAAGTTTTTAATTATTTTAAACTAAGGGCGATATTTAGTTATTAGAACTAGTTGAGCAAGTAGTTAGTAGTATGGGATTCCGAAAATCTACCTAAATATTCCGAAAACTATACTGAGTATATTAAAAATAATATTAAAATCTCTTTTAAGAGTCTTTTTATATAACAAAATAGATTTTAGATCAATTTTACTCAAAAAAAAATCTCTAGTTAAAAAAAAATAGTAATTAATGATTTTAATAAATAATATTTTTCAATGACTGTCTTATAATGGGTTAACAATTGGGATTCACTTCAGTTAATTTGATTTAATCTTTTGGTTATTTTTGCGCATTCGTTTTCATTTGAAACTTGAGATTCGATTCTCGGAATAGACAATGTTTGTTAATTTGTAAATAAAAGCGAAACAAAAATAATGTAAGATGTTTACAAACAAAAGTTTCAGTTTATTACTTCCGTTTAATGCTAATGAGATTAATTTGAATGATTAGAGCTGATGAGCGTTGTCTGTCAAAACTATGCGATATTTTAATACTCTACAAAGTAAAGGCTAAAATGTAATTGATTGGAAAGTGAAATAAATTGGGATCTATAATAAATAGAGGTATTTGCAGCAGGATACTGCTGTATAAATTCGAAAAGAAATTTTTAAACTGCATCCTAGGGATTTAGTGGTAATTCTGGTATAGATCGATCTTATTTATTTCAATTCCTAAACTAACAAAACATTTCTGCGGCCATTGCCGTCTTAAATACCAAATCTATCGATGAGTATATAGAAGAATCGAAATGTATTTATATTGTATGCAATTAATTAGCTAAACATAGACAGTTTCCTGTGCTGGCTGATAAACTTTGAACAGTTTGTAGCCGCTAAGCAGTACATAACACTCATAATCCCCATAGCAGCTAAAAAATCAAGGTCATGAGCTTTCAATGAGCGAAAAAAAAACGAATATAAAAAATTTGCATATTCGAAATATTATCAGTAGAAAGTGAAAACAAAATAAAAAGAAACTTTCTAACGCACAGTGTTCACTCAATAAATGAGAAAGTATCGTATATTTAAATAAAGATATATAATTTTGTATATATATAAATTTGTGTTCGACATAAATAGAGTTTAATTAGCTTTTTTGTATCGAAAGGTTTTTTAATAGTTAGGTATGCTAAGCACCAAAAATAAAGTTGAGGAAATGCGTCACGGGAAGTTCGATCCGCTCTAGGAGTGTACGGAATATGACGTCACTTTACCGTTATCATTGATGGTGGTCTGAGCACCACGACGACTGGTGCCATCACCATTGCTGCTGCTGAAGGAGCTGACAGAGACGCCCTTGTAACCGCCGCCACCACCACCACCACCTGAGCTGGAACTGGAGCCGAACCGATTCACAATATTGGGCGTGGACTGAGGAAAGCAGAGACTCACAGGTAAGAAGAAGATCGAAAGTAGCTTACTGAGTAACTTACGGCACTAGCTGGACTTATGTAGGCGGTATGTCTGTATCCATTGGGTCCAATGGAGCCAGCAGCTGCAGCATAGCTGGGCGCATAACGGTGCGAGTTGTAGGAGCCACTGCCGCCACCAGAACCACCGCGGTATCTGTTATTATAAGCCTGATGAGCGGCTATCTGCTGCTGAATGCGACTGCAAATACACGATTCAAGAGATTAGTAAACAAACTCCCTTAAAATCTCTTGAATTAGGGATTAGTAGTGAAAGTTTAGAGGAAGAAAAGTAGTGTAATTACGTGTCATCGTCACTAATCGATGCATCCGCGGATACAAAAGCATTACCCGAGGCGGCCAGACCCGTTATAGCTCTACAAGTATATATATCAAGCATTGTTAGCAATCACCATAGCCCCATTTGTATAAAGACCACCCAGAAAAAGTGTAACGAGAGCTAAGTTATAGCTTCGATCACTTACTGTTGGGTTGCATAATTCTGAGCCAGAATCTGATTCGTCAGCTGCTGATGGAACAGATAGGGATCCGTAATGCCAAAGTGTGGTGCATAGCCGCCACCAAAACCACCGCCATAGTCATCGTAGTCATTATAGCCGCCAGTGTAGCCACCCACGTTTCCATCGCTGCTCGCATGGCTGCCAGCGTAGCTGCCAGAGTAGCCACGACGACGACGAGATGGACTGCGTCCTGAACAAAGAAGTGAGGAATTAGTGAACATTTACTTAATGAAAATTTCATTAAAATAATAACATAACATAATTAAAATATGATCGTTTAGATAAAGAACTTAATTTAAAGATACATAGAACTGATAAGTGTAGATTTAATCATTCTACAGTTTAGAATCATCTTTCTTGAAGCTTAAAATTAGCTAAATAATTATAATGTATGCTAAATTCCTAATAAAAAGTAATTATATTTCAGTTTAAATAGTTTTTAGTGCTATTAAAACAATTAAGTGAGCAGAAAATCATAAATTTATAAAAGTTGGAGCTTTTGAAAAAAACATTTTAAATAAAATGTTATAGGTATTTGTCAAATTCTAAAAAAATGTCTAAAGCTAAAAGTGTAAGACGATTGCTGAGCTGTAATTCATAAAACAAAAGTCTATAAAATACATGCTTAACAGCCAATTTCTTTCTTTCATTTCCATACCTAAGAACCATTTAATTTAATGAAATATATAATATTTGACTAGTGATTATTAACACAAACATTTCACACATCTCTGTTTCAAAAAAACACATATTTTTACAAACCTTTAAAAGGATTAAGTACTATAAATAGTTTCCTAACTCAACAATCAAACCATTGTTTTGAAAATTGCTTTAACTTTTTTGCTTGAAACGATTTCATTGTTCCTAAGCTCCCTTATCTGCTGTAATCTTATTACATATTCCAAATTTTATAGCAAATTGTGTGTTATATATTTTTATTGAGGAACTTGCAATGAATCTCGCTTCCAAAGAGTATTAAATCATTGACTAAATTCTAATGCTACTCAAATGATTTTTAAAGGTTATTGAACTCAGCACAAATTCAAAACTGATGATCTTGGAGATTAATAAAAATACCTATAACAGTGGCTTATATAATTTGAGTGATTAGAGGTTTCTGTCGTCTTCTTCCTGTACTTACTTGTTGCAGCGTCACCTTCGTTATACAATGCGCTCATCACGACCAAAGCGATTAAAAATTTCCACATCTCAAACAAGTTGCATTTGCGTACGAACAAATCAATTGGGTTTTTGCTAAAAAAATATACAATAATGTAATAAATTCGAAATGTTTAATATCAGAGTGAAAACTGGTCGCATATAGTATCCATATGTAATCGATCCGGTTTCAAGTTGAGGTTAGTCTTGAATTCGACCGATTGTATTAATTACAAGATCTTCTACTAAAATAACATGATTAGTTGAGCTGATCAGAGCTTATATAAAGCCATAACAGCCACGAGTATGAGAATTAATATCGAATCCATGCAAATTTGTTGCCCAGAGCTTTGCATTGTCTTATTCGCCATTTCACTGTTCCCATCCCAACCGTACGAAATCAATTAATCAGTTCTTAATCAATGTAACTGATTAATTCTCTGTTAAAAAGGGATCATCCCACACAAACCGGAGATGGTAACATCACGTTCCCTCTTCATTTAAACTATAATTATCTAAACAATTTTAACGATTATAATTGCAATTACACGATTTCTCAATTATGAAATTGCAAAAAATTATTGAAGTAGGCAAATGATTAAAGGGTAAAGCGGCGAAAGGGTGTAGGGCAGACACATGGACCGCTTAAATAACCAAATTCGCAGCGGAAATCCCCGAAATGTAAATTAATGGTTTCTATATGATACTGTATAAATATTGTCCAGAGATGTGATTTCTAAACCGGTTCCACTAATTGGTTGCTCTTTAGTCATTATTCAACTTCGAATCTTTTTGTTGCTGTTTGTTACTCTTTTTCTTCATTTGTTTTAAACAAATTGGTTGTTCTTTAGAGCTTTAAACTTTCTGGTGCGCATTTTGTTTTGTCGTTTAACGTTTATAATTTCTTGTTTTCGGATTTTTTTTTCATAATTATTTGTAGCTACTTGTTGAGTACTTGAGAGATCAGTGCGCGTTTTGTTATTGCACTTCACTTTTTGCTTATGGGGATTTTTTGTGTATTACTTTTATTTCTTAAAATAAATTTAGATTTCGACTGTGAATAATAAACAATCGAAACGAAACTCTCTCTTTCGATGTGTTGGAAAAAAACCAAGACATTAAATTAACATATATATCTTTTTGGGTATTCGCACAGGTTTTGGGATACAGCAGAACCAAAAGATACTTTTGTATCTGATTTTGAGCAGCTTGTTTTATTTGTTCCAAGTTAATGGAAGTGCTGTGTACTAATATGTTCCGCTGATAAGCACACTAATATTGTATTTGATAAGATCAACATTTTCCCCATTTCCACTCACATACACACGAACTAGCCAAAAACGGAATTAAACTGCGCCATAAATTTGCAAAACCAACAAAGTTATAGCACAATCGAAGCTTCTATTTGATGCCGGCTCTCTTGGGAGCGGCCGCTCTCTTTTTGAGTTTCTATCTCTCCCTCTTTGTGTCTCTCTTTCTGTGTTTGCTCATCAGTTGGTTTGTTTTGATGTTGAAGCTTGACTCATTGGCAGCACTGAGCTAGACTCACACACAACTAATTAACTGTCTCACGATTCTAAGCTCTAACTTCTCCCCCTCTCACTCGCTGTCACCGTCGCTCTCTCGGTCTTCACTCTTTCACTCACTTTATTAGCACGACCGATCGTCTTCACTGTGCGGCAACGTCTGAGTCAAAACAGGTACGCGCAGGTCCTCTTATAAACGGGGCCCGTGAGCTCCGTACTAAACTTACTTAGGCAGTGACAGGCACTTTACAATGATGACAGATACAGATACATATAGGTAATATAATATACATATATTCATAAAAAATAGTATGTATGCTAAACTGTTTGTAGGTGTGTGAGTGTTTGTCTGATTGGTTGTAAAATTTTGTTGGTAGTTTACGCTTTAAAGCCCCGCTTTGTTTTTATTTCAATTTTTTGTTTCTGTTTTTGATTCACCCCGTTGATGAGTTCTTCTCGCTTGACTAACATATTCATAAGCTTACGATTCTATCTAGTATTTTGAATATTCACCATTCTATATAAACAATTCTACTTTAGACTAGACAGCTAAACTTGAACCAGGTTTGTTTGTTTATACGGCTACTTAATTTGTTAAACAAATAATATAGTGGTTTTCCTACATAATTATCGATATTTAGTAGTCAACGTAGTAGTATAATTTGATTAACTTTATATATATATATAATTCGGTCTTATAAAAATCATTTAGCAATATACATTCAACAGCTTTTAAAACAATTTTCTTTGCAAAGTCAATTTTTAATGATTTATGGAGTGCAAAAATGTATTTTAGAGTGCATAATGTTTTCTGTTTTATATAATACAACATTCTTAGCATAAAACACTTGAAATACATTCACTAAATACATTTCAGTTGAAATCTAGTCGTGATTTCTTGTTAAGGAACAAAACAAAACAATTGACACTCGAATGTTTAAATAGTTATAGCTGCAATAATCGTTTATGTTTAACGACTTTACAGTTCATAAGCGATAACAAAATGGTTTTAAAGGCCTACGACAGTGTTTTTACATTCAATAGTATTAAATTCACAATCATTTTACCATCGATTGCTCACAAAGTTTAATTGAAAGTAGGATATAAAAGGCAGGATACATATAAAACAATATAGTCAAAATACTATAGATCAATGGGATGATTACAACAATAACTGATGTGATATGGAATTATAACAATAAATACGATTAAGTGTGATTTGGGCTGTTACCCAGGCACTTGTCGTTCTATTTCTCCCCAAAGTATTAAACTCCTTACAGCTTCGATTTCTCCTGGGGCTGTGGAATGATAACGTCACGCCACCAATCAGGTCGCTGGAATGCACCCGCATTGGTCATAAATTCATTCTGCAAATTCTCATAGAGCAGGCCATCGGCCTTGGCGATCACTGAGTTGAGAGCAAAGTCCGGCGGAGCAATGGCATCAGCCACACTTACAGCCACATCCTTCAGCTGAGCACAGCTCTGCAGCAGACGCTGCTGCACTGCCTCTGAGAATGTGGCACCCACAGCAAAGCCACCCACATAGAAGGTCCGCATGTGCTTCTCCAGCAGCCACATGGCATAGACATCATACACGAGACGCAGCACTTGGGCATAGGGCTGCTCCACATTCAACTGACGCACGTGACCCACAAAGCGACTTAGCGCAAAGTACTCGGCATAGGCCAAAGACAACTCCTTGGCACCCGTCACCTGTGAGTTGTTGCGTGCCTCAAAACGATGCACACCAGCTGCCAACTGTGCCTGAATATGGCCACTTGTGTGGGCCATCAAGTAACATAGCAACCACTCATAGCAGGTCAAAGCAACTACAACGTAAGATCAATTAAAATAATTGGATTTGGAATTGATATAGAGCTCATTATAACTTACAGTCCCAGCTGTCGAGTGGGCTCTGCTGCACCAGCTGTGCGTATTGCAGCTTGAGTAACCTGTCACGCTGCTCCAAGAACTTGATGCTGCCAATGGGTGTCTCTAGCTCCTTGGCGTTCCATTGACGCAGCAGCCAATTGGATGCCTGCTGTCCGAGCACATTGTTATCGCCCTCGTAGGTGCACAGCGGATCGTGATCGGTGCGCATCTGGCCCAGCTTAGCAGCACGCAGATACCCATGTCCACCACATGCCTCACGCGCCTCCTGAATGGCATCGCGTGCGGACCACGTGATGTGTGGCTTGGATGCCGAAATGATCGCATGTATCTCGGCTGCATTTTGAGTCTGTAAGAAGGAAATACAAGTAAATAAAATATTGCAATAATCAGATAAGATACCAGACTACGTTAAGAGCAAAGTGCATAAAGACTGTATAGGTAAAAGGGTTAACTTTATAAACCCCGAGTCCTAACTCGCAACTCAACCTACCAACACATCAAATCCATTGGAATCTCCTTGCGAGCGTTCTATGATTTCCAGATATGTATTTGTCAGCTCCTCGACAGCAATTTTCTGCACACAGGCAGCAGCCAAATAGGGAAATATGCGATATTGCTAAAAGGAAACAAGTAAGCAAGATTAACTAACGACTTTGACTTAATAAAGTCACTAAACTCACATGCAACTGATACTCGAGTATAGCCATTTCCTCGCCCTGACGTTCTGGGCCAAATTGTTTGCGTACGGCCGCATAACGTACGGCAATGACTGCAGCACTGCAGAGCGTATTGGCAGATTCCTGCATGATGCCAATGCGTCCAGCCGAGAAGCTCTCAAGAGCAGCGCCCAAAGCTTTGCCGGGCTCGGTGAAGACACTTTCGTAGACGCCTTCGGGTGTGACGTTTCCGGTGCGATTTAAATGGTTGTCTCGTGGAATGCGATAGTTGGTGAACATAACAAAGCCGTTATCAATGCCGTTTAGGCCACTCTTCTCGCCAATGTCGCCCACAAGGACGCCGGGATAGGAGAGCAATGTCTTTGGATCACGTATGGGAATGAGGAACCCATGAAGTCCATGATTCTCGCCATCAGGAGTGATCAAATTGGCAAATGTCATGGCCACCGTGGCCATTTTACCAAGATTTCCCACCCAGCACTTGGCCGCCTGAAAGTCCGGCGTATTGACCACAAACTCCTGAGTGCTGGGATCATACGTGGCTGTTGTACGAATCCGTTTGGTGTTGCTGCCGTGGGAAACTTCCGTTACAGCCAAACAGGTGACAACCTCTCGATTCCAGGCAGCCTCAATGTACTTTGTATGCTTCTCGGTGCCCATGGCGCGTATCGCATTGTTAAACAAACCAACACTGAGAGCCATTTTCACGGAAAGACTGGAAGAGTAGCTAGCCAAGGCTTCATTGATGTCCATCAAGCACTTTGTCTTGGCCGAAAAACTCAAATTCTCAATTTCCTTGGGCACGAGATCGAGTTGCTTCATCTTGTTCATCTGCATCGCCGCCAGACGCTTCTGTTCGTCCATGGGAAGCGTACGGGAAGGGTGTGCGAAGAGCGGATCGCTTTCCAGTCGACGCCATACTTTATACTGAGAGGACAAACTTTACAGTTTGGGAGTTATTGCAACTTAAACTTTTGTACTCACCTTAATGCGCAGTCCTTGCTCCTTCTCGAACAACAAACGCAAACGTTTCCAGTCAAAATTTGCACGCTTGCGATAGGCAGCCAGAGGACCACTCACTGGCAGATCGGGTATAAAGCTCGTATCCACACTAGCCATTTTAAATTGTGTATTTCCTGTAAAAGATTAAGGTTTTTAAACAATTCTTAGCTGTGTTGTCAACACTTGAAAATACTTTAACAAAATGCAGAGATTATTTGTGTGCATTTCGTTTTCTTTTACATGAAAGTGGAGCACTTCAGTTGCGTTATCCGCAAGTGCCATAGCCGAAGCCATAGTAATTTTAACATACCAAGTCAATGGGCACGAGTTGGCAACAAGTTAAAAGTTATCATTGACTGATATACAATGCATAGGTTGCAGAGCCATTGTAACAAAACTACGTCGCCGACGACTACAGTTTTAAATGAACTGTGCAAAGCTTAAAGCAACTGAAATCGATTTAGCAGTCACTGCTGTTACACGCTTAACAGCCTGTGAATGACTACAGTTTTAAATGCTTGAAACGCTGCTTACAGTTTACAGTAGTAGCTAGAATTTGTGCACCGTAACTCTAACTATTTATGATGCAACTAAAAATATCTTGAATTTATAATCTGATAACGAATAAATTTCTCCCAAGGACGGAGTAGAGTTTCGAATTTGCACTTTAAATATCAAGGAATTTAATTTGTGGGTCATAAATTCATTACAGATAAGCGAATGGGAAAATCTCACAAAAATCTCCAGTAGTTTCATAGAAATAGTAGTATTTGTAAAATCGTTAAGCCAACACTAATTTAGCTAATTGAATCGTACTTGTCATAAATGTTACTTATCAGCTTCAAACATAAGTGCCCAGCACTTTTATGGCCACCGAAGTACTTAAATTTATTAGCTTCTCTTCAGTTAAAAGATTAATTTGCAACTATTAAAGAAACCAAGCTAAAATTTAGACAAAATAAGTGTGCCAAAGTTTACAAATTAGGGCTTAACAACATGAATTATGAATATAACAATTGAAATTAATATTTATTATACCCTTTTATAAATTTGTAGCTAACAGGTATAGCTACACGACTTCAGAATTCGTAGAATTCCGCTTAAATTTGCAACAATTGAGCTTAAATTAGCGCAAATGTGTCATAATTATGCAGTTTCAACGATAAGAATACTACTTTAAATGAAACTTTATAAAGAGTTTTTAGAAACAAACCGCTTTGGGTAATAAAAATGTTTTATAGAGTTGCTAATTAGCAACTCTCACTCACACTCTCTCTCACTCCCCTCTTTTTAACATTTTCTATAAAGAGCGCGTACATTTGAGCATGTCTGAAGCTTATAAACAAATTTAAATGCTTCCCTATGCATACGTATATAAACTACTCTTATTTATAATTTTTATGAGCACTTCTATCGCTATAAATTGTTTGCTTACACCCATGAAACGGAAGAACAAGAGACAATTCGAGCAAAGCCAATTGTGCTTGACTGACACATTCAGTTACGTATATATACACATCGAGTAGTGCTCGGGTCTTGAGTATGTTCAGAAATAAAAGTGGGCGTGCGTCAGTCGTCACAAAAAAAAAACTATTTTTGTTTATCCACTGATTTGTTTATCGACTGCTTGATACCCTAGCGCACCTTGATCTGAACCCAAAATTCGCACATCCGCTTTGGCTTATCACTTTCATTAATAACAAACGATATCGTATTGCCCATTGATTACTATATATCTTAAAATTTATCAGTTATTTATAACTATTAAAGAACAGCACTATCTTATCTGATTTCAGTAGAAATGGGAATCTTGAGATAAGCTAAATACTACCAAAGAAATCAGTAAATCGACAATTATATAATAAAAGTAGTTTCCGTAAATATTATTCAATGGAAAGCGTATACAAAGTTCATATACGTAAGTTAGGTTTATATTTTTTTTTTTTGGTTAACGACGTCAGCAATTTATTTTAATCGTTACATTTAATTAGTGGTCTAGGAGTCATTTTACATTCACGACACGAATAATGTTTTAGAGGGTAACAAATTTACATAGCTAGAACTTCCACGAAAAAACGCCAATTTGTTCATTGTTTACTTTAGCTGATAAGCAATGCAAATGTTGCATTACTTTAGTGGCCACTGTTTAATGGAATGAAGTTCCTACCCAATTGCTCCCCAACTGTATCATGCCAAAAGTTCACGCCTCTAAAACTGTGCAAGCAAAAAATATTCGCGCATTTGCGCTTGTTTTTCATTAAAATCGGATTTCATCACCACACCTTTGATTAGCATGCAATAACAAATTACTGCACATTAAATGTAATCATTTATCATAAGCGGAAAATTGTGTGTACCTTACAAATCAACCAATTTGTTGATACACCTGTTTTAACCTTGAACATACACATGTACGTGGTACATGTACTTACATGCTGACACTAACACACACGCAATTGCATACGAAATGAAACTGTTTTTTGGAGCGTTGAATGCTCAATGAATTTACAATGACATTTAATTGAACAAGAATTTAACTGACACAAATGGCAATAATAATAGCTGCAACTCTTAATTTCACTTTTATTTACATATTCGGACACACAGACAGACAGTATGGCAGTCTGGCGGGCAATTGATTCGCAACTGTGTGCGTGTGTGAGACTGTGGCAACAATAAACCTACTTGTGTTTACGTTACCGCTGCTTCTCCTTGCTCATTTTCTGTGCTTCTCTCATTCTCTTACGCAGCTGCGTCTGCTGTTACTCTCAGAGAGTGAGAGTATGCCCGCTTGTATGCGGGTGGCGTGCTTTTCGCTAGCTTTGAGTGGATATGTCTTTTTGACTCGGGCTCATGATATCACGACTCAGCAACACACACACAGACACACCCCTCTCTGGCGTTTTGTTTTTATAAGGACTTGAGTGGAAGCTTCTATTACATCACCATAACAACAAATAAGCCACAACATATATATAAAAGTGCTTCATAGGCATGGTTATTGCACGCAAAAGAGAGTCAATGATACACTCATATTTGAAATGCCTATGTATTGGAGAGTGCATGTGTGTATTTGTGTTTTTTTTTTTTTATTCACCAACCTGTAGCGCTTCCTTGTTGACTCCGTCTACTGTTTGCCGGGTCTATCTTCTTTTTTTGACACAACTCACTTTGCTGTGCTGGGCAGAGCAAAAGTTTTCAAGCAAATGAACACTCTTTCTAACGTTTAACAGTTTAACAAATCTTCCGGGTTAGACACGCAAATTAATTAACAAATGCTAACCCTGAAAGAAAAAAAAGAGCTTCTCAGCAACCGGTCGCACGACCAACAGGACCGACTCAACCGACACAGCCAACGGATGAAAAGTGAATGAGCGAAGCGAAACTGACGCTGACTGATTCATAACAATCGTGTTTGCACCGCAGACCCTACAGCGTTTATAGGGAGCTACTCACACACACACACACACACGCTCACGAACATACTCTTCTTACTGGAGTGTGTGAGCGTGGTGCCAGTTAAATTCAAAACTATGTATGTATATTAACTGTGTGTGGCGTGAGAGCAAGTAGGCTGCGGCTCAATGTCATGTGCCAAGTGCGAGCGAGTCGACAATCGAACTGCCGGCCGGCATCTTCGCTAGATATAAGAATCGCACATGCAAGCGTACACTAGTGTGAGTAAATTTAAGAGAAAGAGAGGGCGTGGGAGAGCGCCATAAACTAATACCCATTACCACGTGAGTAGAGTGAGCTAACAAGATATATGTTTGTATGTATTTGCGTTCAAAACTGTAGCAGCTTCTGTGATGCTTTCGTGGTTTGCGTCTTCGCTACACACAGCCGCTGTTAGTTAACAGAACAGTGATCAATTAATGCAACGCTTTATTTATTGATAAGCCGTAGATAAATTTTTTCGCAGGAAACTGAAACAAATAACAAATTTTAATTAAAACTCATTTAATCAAATTGGTTTCCCTCAATGAATAAATACTAGATGCAAATTTGTTTATCGTTGTAATGTTTTTTTATTTTTCAAAAGGGCAGAAATATCGTTTGACCATCATATCGATTGGTTATTAGTGTCTTCTAAGTGATTATTATTATTATTATCATGATCATTCGTATATTGTGTGTTAATTATATTACTAATTTGACTCGGTTATTCAAAGCACAAATGTATTGTAAGTATTAATAAAAAAGGAGACGTAATTCGTACAAAAACAGCATTATATCATAACTATATAGTTTTGGAGCACACGCAACGCTGGTACACATCGGGCTCAAATATATATGTAGATGTATTAATTTAGCCGAATATCTTGTCGAAACAGGTGTGGCAATAGGGCTTATCCTTTTGCTCCTTGAACGTGCCCTTGTTCAGTTGCTTCAGGCAGAAAGCGCATACAAAGTGCTCCGGATGAAACTTCTTGAACATTGCCGTAATGCAGCGTCCCGTTATGGGCTTCGAGCAGCCGGCACAGAGTGATCCACGCTTGGCATGGTAATGTGTCTCGCAGTAGGGCAGACCCTCATGGTCAAAGAAGGAACCACCCTGGAACGGTTGTCGGCAGTCCTGCAATAAAATGGGATTAAGGGATTAATTTTTGGTTAAAACTATAAAAGGTTTAATGTATTTTAATGGAGATACTTAAAACTGAAAAGCAACTACAAAATAGTCTGTGAAATAAGCACAAAGTGCAGATTAAGGATCAGAAAAAGCGGCAAATTCACAGATTTCAGACTGAATTCATTGGAGTTTAGATTTCAAACTTTTACTTAGTGCTTAGAAAACACTCTTTGCATACTTTAATACTGGAATATAGCAGCTATTGACAGATACACAAGAGATCCTTTGGGTTTGAAAATGTTCCCAGTAGCTCTTATTACAAAACTTTGTTTATTCTGCAAACCATTCCCCATTGTTACTGCGTCACAAACAAAGTAAAATTATTCGACTACATAATGAATTTATGAATTTGTGAGCAAAATAAATGTGGATGATCTATTATAAGGCCAAATGTTCTTAAAATTTGTTGGTCGCCTCAAAACTGGGGCCAACTAATGCTAATTACGGCCATAAATTAGCGGCCATCTAGCATGACCGTGTTCACAGGCTTCTCTTTGAGTCCTCCGCGTTTCTATCTGTGATTTGCAATTCATTCAAATGATTTGAATTACGAATATTTTCGAATATTCTGCATAATTATTCGTGTGCAATTCGTGTGAAATTTTACGCCTGGCCAAATAATGAAAAAGCCAATTACAATTTTGTCAAATCAAGATGTGTCAAGTGAAATATTGAAATGGCAATTGGCAAACGTGATCGTGCCACTGTGCACAGTGGGGTAGCGGCAAACAGTTTTCATTTCTAGCATTAGCTCTTGGCTAATTGAAAAGAAAAGAAAATACAAAAAAAAAAGAAAAGCGAACAATCAATTTGATACAGTTTTTTGGCACATTTTCCGACGACGTTTTTTTGTGTTTTGGAAAAACATTTCTAAAGCAGCAACAACAACAACAACCAAATCTGATTCGTCTTAACAATAACATTTTGCGCACGCTTTTGGCCAATTTCCAAGGTGCGACAAGGAGCAAAAGAGACGCCAGATGCAGAGACAAAGAGCGAATTATATAGATTTATACTTATAGAGCTATATATTAAAAATATGGAACTGGCAACAATTAAATAATGCCTTGGACCATTCCACACAGCTGTCAAATCGTATTGGGTAATAAGACTTTCATCTGAGGCAAATCAGATAAATATATACTATATAGACAGCACTATATATACGTGATAATTGTCTTTTGATATCTCAGTCGAATATTTAATAGAATCTATTAACAAGCAGACAGGCTAATAAAGACCAAGACAGACTGATTAAGCCCAGGACATAGCAATTTATTTAGGCAGTCGAAGAGGCCTAGAAGTTCTTCCTATATACCCAGCTTACATTCTGTTTAACTAAGCTAATAGGCAATACCCTTTGGTAGTGTATAGAACAACAGGTGCATAGGATTTTCTTTGATTTTCATACACAGTATGGCAAATTGGTATGTGTAATTGGCCCAGTTATTCAATAAACACGAGGCAAAAATCATTTAGCATTTCTAGCCGTCAAATATTTGACGCCAATATTTATACAAATATTTAAAAATGCAAGAAATTTCAATGGAATTCTTGCTTAAATACTTGAAAACTGTTGAGAGACTAAAATTATTTATAAATTAATAATGCAGTTGATTTTTGTTTGGGGTATTTTGAATGGGAAACTACCAAATACAATCAAAGTCAGTCAAACCTATGAGTCTTTAAGCTGAGACGTGTAAAATATAATATAAAATAAGAGTTTTCAATTCAAAATAAGTCTTGATTACACCTAAAAGATCAAATATTCCATTGCTCAAAATTTCAATTTATGTATTTGACTCTTAAGAAACTCTTCTTAGACTTGAAACTCAGCTTACTACATGAAGCTTTCTTTAGAAAAGTAACAGGAGTTTAGCTACCAAAAGATACACTGATCTCCAGCAGTTAATCTACTACACAAAACTTCCTAGAAGCCATTCAAAAATCAAATAAAACTCAAAATAAGTCTTAATTGCACTAAAAAGATAAAACATTCCATTCCTTAAAATTTCAATATCATATTTGTGTATTTGACTCTTAAGAAACTCTTCTTAGACTTGAAACTCAGCTTATTATATGATGCTTTCTTTAGAAAATTAACAGGAGTTTAGCTACCACAAGACACACTGATCTCCAGCAGTTAATCTACTACACAAAACTTCCCAGCAGCCAAACAAAAATCAAATAAAACTCAAAATAAGTCTTGATTACACCTAAAAGATCAAATATTCCATTGCTTAAAATTTCAATTTATGTATTCGACTCTTAAGAAACTCTTCTAAGACTTGAAACTCAGCTTATTACATGGAGCTTTCTTTAGAAAATTAACAGGAGTTTAGCTACCAAAAGACACACTGATCTCCAGCAGTTAATCGACTACACAAAACTTCCCAGCAGCCAAACAAAAATCAAATAAAATAATGCCTTTTTTGTTAAAATCCGCAAATAAATCAGGCCAACGATTTCGTTAACAACAAATTAACAAGGAATCTAATAATATACAAGTGTGTAGACATAGATATATAACCATCTCTATACAATGTGTTTTTGGCCAAGTACTTGCGAGTACAAAACAGATCGTTATATATATAAGATATATAAAATAATTTGCTAAATTTGTTTGTATTTTATTTGCTACGAGGAAAACGTCAGCAACGAAAATAGTTTCTATTTAGTTAGAGGTCTCTGTTCGTCTCCCCTCCGTCTGTACTCCTTCATTTCAATGCTCCATCAATCAGCTGGGCAAAGGGGCGGAGAAAGGGGGCGCAGCGGGGGTCTTAGGCTGTATACGATTTATCTAATCTTCTGCACGAAATCTATGTAGCAATATTGTAATTTATTTGCAACAACAACATACAACAAGAGCAACAACTGAAGGTCAAGGGACGCGACCCACGCTCCGATCAAGGTCACAAAACACTTGACACTGATCTTGAGCAGTCAAGACGGGGCGTAAACGGGGCGTGGCCGCTACCCCTGTACAATCAGTGTCTGTTTATGTTTTGTTGTTGTTGTTTTATGTTTTTTGTTGTTTTTTTTTTGTTTGTTTTTTGTTTTTTGTTTAATATGTAATTATTTAAATTTTATTTACAAAAACAAATTACAATATTGCTTCATAAATGTTTAAATTTAAAAAATACCTAAAAACTTATCAACTAGATTTCTTTGCATATAGAAAAAAGTACAACAGGGGCGTAGTGTGGGGTAAAAAGGGGGCGTAACAGGGGCAACAGGGGCGTAAGACATCATAAAAACGTAGCGGGTGAAAGAGAGTGTTGAAGAACGCATTATTTGTGGTCGCCAGCCACCGACCCAACCGCTCAAAGCGGTGGTCAGCAGTGGTCCAACCACCGAGGTGTAAGTTGGTGTGTGTGGTGTTGGGTGTGTTGGTGTGTGTGTGTTGTGCCTGCTCCTCGAGTTGTGGACAGACCAAAATAGCCACGAGTTGACATAATGTTGCACTACTGGGGAAAAGTGGCACACAGCAGCTGCCTCACAATAAACAAGCTGTCGCTGTAGCCAACGATGTATGTGTATCTGTATCTGTATCTGTATGTGTGTATCTGTATCTATATCTGGGCGGGGTACTATTTTTGTGCTGCTGAACTTCAACAAGTTGTTGTTGCTCTCAACGTTGTGGTTGCTGTTGTTGTGCTGTGTTTACTCCTCCTCATCGACGCCCACACACTGCGGACAGACAGGCTTGCCCTCCATGGCATAGAAGGACTTGCCACGCACAGCCTTCTTGCAATCCTAAATTATTAAACAATTAACATAGTTCCAAAAACAAAAACAAAAAGACAAAGATGGAGATAGGTGCGAGTGAGAGCGAGAACTTACCCTGCAGACAAAGCAATCGGGATGCCACTGCGAATTCAATGCAGAGATATAGTTCTCCATAATGGCACGATTACAGCCATTGCATTTGGGTGCAAACATCTCGAAATAATCATTGCGACAATAGGGTTTGCCATCACGCTCATGGAAACCATCCTCGCCAAACTGCTGGCCACACTGGGCGCAAAAGAAATGCTCCGTATGCCAGGTCTTATCCAATGCGGTCACACATTTATCCAAAATGGCACCATTGCAGTAGGCACAACGTGGACTGAATAGATTATGATAATCGGGCTCGCAATAGGGAAAACCATCGCGTTCAAAGAAATTACGTGTACCGAGCTCCTGGCTACAATGATTGCATGTAAAATGCTCTGGATGCCAGGTCTTGCCCAAGGCAGTAATTACTTGGCCCACAATTGGCTTCTCGCATGCATTGCAGCAGCCCTTTTGCACTGTATTGACACCCTGGCGACTCATGTTTGCCTGTAAATTGCCAAGCATAGAATCCAACTGATCCTCGCGACTATCCTCGACAATTGTCGTCTCTTCGATTGTTTGCGTTAAATGCGCCTGCTGTGTTCCCCTCGTCGGCTGTGCGTAGTCAGTCACCGTCTGTTGCTGATGCTGATGCTGTTGCTGTTGGTATTGATGCTGTTGTTGCGGCTGCTGTTGTACTCCAACAGACCGTTCACTCTCAAATCCGTTGCTATTGACCTGTTCAAGTATTAGAAAAACAGATAGACAAAGTGTTTAGTAAGTATACGTTCAGTTGGTTCAGCTAGTCCCTGCTGCTTGAATCCACCTTACGTCGTTGCTCGATGCTCTCGGCTCGACTGAATTCAATTTTATGCGCGCGCCAACAGAAAAACTTTTGCTTTTTGCCTTTTTTTTTCAAATCCAAATCCAAAAGAAAAAGAAAATTATCGAAAAATATATGTTCTTGTTGTTGTTGTTGTTCTAGCTGCTGTTGTTGTTGCTGCTGCTGCTGCTGTGTGTTTCGTTGCGCACGACGCTCTTCTCATAAATACGCTGAGCAGCAGTTTCTAGTTGACGTAGTTTTTGTTCATTGCCAAAAATACGAAAAACCAACAACTACAACAACTACAACAGCAACAACAAAAACAAAAGTTTTTATTTTTATTTTTTTTTAATTTTCTTTTTATGTCTGTCTGCTGTTCTGCTTCTGTTTCTGTTTCGGTTTCTGCGTGTCGTGTCGTGCGCGAGTTTCCATTTCAACATTCAATTTTCTTTCATAAACTTTGCATTTTCATTTGCCCGTTTACATACACACACACACACATACACATTTACACAGATTTTTGTTGATCGAAGCAACAACAACAATAACAAAGATTGCCTAGAGACGCCTAATTGAGTGCTTTACTTGTCTCTCTCACGGCATGTGTGTGTGCGTGTGTATGTTCAGCTGCTATTACAGAGGCGTTTTAACAGCTGCAAAGAGCAACAACAGGGGCGCTTAATGTTAAGCTAGCTTTCGTTAACTAACGTTTATGTTAAGTTAACATAATCGGTAAGCTACTGTCTATCAGCTGTTAACTTTGACTGATTTTGACTACAGCTGAGTATTTAACATAATGTTAAGTTAAAGTGTCAATGTAATCCACTTCTAAATTAATTCTACTTAAGATTCCTTTGGAAATTCGGTTTATAAGGTTTCAATCTTCGTTTTCACGATATAAAATCTTATGTTTTACTTCTATATAGTTACAAAAATATTCGTAAAGTATTTTTACATGTTTCACATCCTTAAACAAACTTTCAACTCAAAATAATCAATTACTTTTCAAAATAAATATTTTTTTTATAAAATTGTGTTCAAATTTTTCATAGAACTAATAATTGACTTTGTAAAATGAAAAAACTTTGCTACTCAAAGCTGTTACTAGGAAAAATGTTGTTTTATTTACAAACACTTTGAATTCCTGCTGTGAAATGTAATAAAATGAAAAATGAGTCATATAAAATTCGACCTCAGGATGTGGTACGACTGTTTGTTATGTTTTCAAATTTTCAAGCTAAACAAAATTGATTTGCATAAACAAATTCAAAAGCGAAAACTATTAATCAAACAGAGAAACTGCCAACAACTATTTCGAAATCCCAAAAGGGGCTCGCCTTAGGATTCTGGCGCCTAAAAAGCTTAAACTACCCGCAATCCGCTACTGCTACCGTCTTGTATTAGCTGTTAGGCGTTGGCGGGATTTTGATGCTATTTTCAGCTATAATTCATAGAGCACTACGTATGTGGACGTAGCCAAGAGATCAGAACCTCGTTGAGGCGCTATAAAACTGAAAGCTTGCCGGGTGGCCAACAGGATTTCCCCATAAAAAGCGCATTGGACACGTTCCCCCAGAAAATGCTACTTGGCCGACAGCACAAACTGGTCAATATAGATGCACAAAGGGGTTGGGAAACGGGTGGAAAGAGGAAGAGGTTAAAAGGGGGGCAGGAAGAAAACAAGAGGAAATTTCTATCAATGAGGCCGAGAGTTTTATGAATGGCGGGCAGCAGGAAGGGGATTAAACTGATTCTATAGATACAGACAGACCGCAGATTGCCAATTGGAAGCGGCAATGAAAATGAGCATAAAATTGTAGAAACACAAACACACACACACACAGATATATCTACTATATCTAACTGAGGGTAATATTAAAAAACGTGTTTCAAAAATAGACATGCAAATGATTTGCAATGTGGAAAAAATAAACACAAATTAAATGAAAAGGCGAATGGAAAATGGTAAATGGAAAAATTAAATAGAAATGGTAGCGGCTAAGGCACATGAAAAACTATAACGGTCACACTTGCTGCGTGGAAAATGTGTTGACAGTGTTGACCCGAGAGGCAGACGATACTTGCGGGGGCGTGTGTGCGGTGTGTGTGTGTGCGGTGTGTGTGTGTGTGTGTTGTGGCAATGTCGTGTGGGCGCCCCAAAATGAACAAAAAAAAACCCCAAGCAGAATCTACACACACATTTTGCTACTTGAGTGCCGTGTGCAATATTGTTTATATAAATTTTCATGTATTTTATTTTTTGCGCTTTCCACACACACACACACATACACACAGCCACAAGCAGGCTGCCAGACACATACATAGATGGCTAGCCAATTTCATTTTCATATTTATCATCTCTTTGCGGCATATCAACAAAAGTCACGGACACGCCGCGTCTCAAAAACGACGGCAAAAATTGAAAATGATATTAAATAATTAACAGACATGGCCCCGCTGAACACACACACACAACAAGCACACACACCCACCCACACACACACACACACACACATACACACACACACACACAGACACATTTTCTTTATGTTCGTTCGTCAATGACATTGAATTGCAATTTTCAAAAAATTTCTCCTTCTCTTATGTGGCGAATCCCGTGGTCTAAATGACCTCCACATCAGCTGCTCTTTACCTGCACTTTGTCTATCATCTCTTTACCCCCTCTTTCTTTTCTCTTCACCTCCATCTCAACTCTTCTTTGCCGCCTCTTTACCTCCTTTTTACCTCCTCTTTACCTTCTTATTACCTCCTCTTTACCTCCACTTTGTCTTCTCTTTATCACCTCTTTACAATATCTTTCTTTTCTCTTCACCTCCATCTCACCTCCTCCTCAACTCTTCTTTGCCGCCTCCTTACCCCCTTTACACCCCCTTCTTTCTCTTCTTCTTGCCACCGACCATCAGCATTTGCCAAGAAAATATGCTACACTTAGTAATTAATTATTTATTAATTAGTTGCAGTAATCAAACCGACAGCCCCCGAATGCGGCTAATTAATTGCATTTCGTCTGCCTTCGCCAATTTTGACAGATTGTCTAGAATTTGTTCTGTGCATTTTACATTGAAGATTTCAGACTTTGAGGCATCAAAAATTATCAAGAGTTCAGAATATTAGAAAAGACAAGTAATAAGTAGCGAATTTCGCAAAGAAAAGCTTTAACATTTAAAATCTTTTAGCTTTTAAACCGCTAACAAAAACTTAGTCATGAAAACTTTATTTAGAACTCAAATTGTTTTAATATACGATCAATTATTTAAATATAAATTTAATTCCAGCATAAGTGATTGTCTACACTCTTTGCTATTTTCAAAAATTCTATTCTATTAATAGAAAATGATTCACAGACTGAACTTTTAGAATAAGTATAGAGTTAAGGTTATCAAAAGCTTCAGCAAAAACTTTTTAATTTAAATAATAATAATTTAAACTAAATATCAAACTCAATCGAAAACAAATCAATAAATACAGCAAAGAAAAAATCTCTATGATCGGGATTCTAAGTGCCTTGCAAGTACATCACACAATAAGCAACACTTTTTTCATTTACTGATGGATTCGCTGTGTTTTTTGTATGCACTTAAGTTAATTGCTTTGCAGCAACAACAACTGGCACCAAGGACACCATTAAATAAAAGCCAGAAAGTAGAAAAAGAAAGGGAAAGGGCGAGAACTAGGGGCATAAAGCCTTGACCCAATATGGCAGGAATGAAAAATAAAAAACAAAATATTAATAACAATAACTGGGCAGCTGTCGTGTCTTGTATTATAATATGGAACGACAACAAAAGTGCAGAAGACATCTGTTAAAATCTATCATTCTCATCCTCAGCATCGTCATGATAAACAGCGTCCATTCGCTGTGCACAATGTCAGAAAGTTCTAAAAACAACTGTCAGAGATCACGAGAGATGTCCGAGCGATGCGGATGAGAAATACGTATTTATTTTTTAAATCCCCCAAACGAGAGGCGGAAACATAGCATAGACTTTGAGCAAATATGGTAAATAAGTATTTTGTTTATCTTAGGATCAGCAGATTGATTGTTTTATGGACCCAGAATCGAAAGTATTATTATACCAAGCGCTTTTTATAGCGCCGTGTGCAATAAATCGCATAAATATGACAATCATTTAGCATCGTATTTTAGGTTCGCTAATCGAGACCATAAACTAAATAAATTTATGCATCTATTAAAAGTTTTACCTTCGGTTTTCATACGCTTGACACAAGTCAAAGTCAAGAACTTTTCTTTTAACATTTCATCTTGCCACTAAGTTTGATGGAAATGCTACAGGTAAACCAGTGGGGAGGGGAAACAGTGGGCAGGAAAATCATTAGATTTGCTTGAGCAACATGCGTCACACGATTTGAAATGATAAATTTGTTTATTTTATAGTTTTTATTACCAAAAGAGTCAAAAAGCATGAGCATAGAAAGCAACATTTTAAAAATATACACAAACGTTTTCAGTTTAGTTTCGGATTGTGCCAAAAATATATCTGACAATTTGTTTTCACAATGAACCCAAAATACGCATACAGTTCTTGTTATCTATTTAAATACAATATCGTGTTTGTGCAGACGACAGGTGAAAAGCGAAAACATTTGTTTTCATGCAGCAAAAAACTAGCAAAACAAAATGCAACCTGAAATGGTTTTAGCTTTTTTAAGGGTTCAAAGAGACGAAAATTAGATATGGTACAGTGGGACTTTGGTATAAAGAATTTATAATTTTAAACTTCCCATTAACAGTCAACTGTGTTCCCTTTATTGAACTCAAATATTTCTCTAAGCGTATTTAGCTTTTAAAATAAAGTTTCTGTCATACCAGTCTAAAAAAAGCAATTGTGATTCGTAATTTAATTGCAAGACTTTTTCAATTCACTTGGCTTTTCAGTATAATTGCATATATGTGCTTTTGAGTAGAGGAAAAACAGCAAGTCTGAGTAAAACATTTTGAATTAGCAGCGAATCTGGAGCAATTCGATTTCGAAATATGGAAAGTGTACAGGAAACGCTTGTAGACTTCAATCAAATATTTAGAACACAAGTAAAGTACAAAGAATATTTCTAAAATTATGTACTATGGACTAAAATACTTGTTTTTTAAAATGTATATGCTGACAAATCAGAAATGAATAAATTACTAAATAAATGCTAGATTTATACAAATATTTCTACGCTACTCAAGTCAATTATATAGGAAAGTCGTGAGTATAGCAAGACCTTATTGACAACTTTTTAAATAAACTGTATATCCATTAAATGTCTATTTTTAAAATGTTCTATTATCTTTAAGTCACTAACTTTTTAGCTGTTGCTTCCCACGATTTCCAATTTTGTACTTAGCGAGTAGAGTAAAAGTGTAGCATACTTTCGGGGGCGCCGCATATTTACATTTTTGGATTGGTTGGCATTCAGCGCTACATACATTCCCACGTTTTATCTATTGTTATCTTACCTTAAAGTCCGATAGCGATGCCATTAAATCATCCAATTCCTTCGTGGCCTGTGATGTATAAGTCTGATGCTGAGGCGCTGCGCCAAGATTGGGTGAATAAGAATCTTTTTGTTGCACAATCTGCTCCTCAATGGTACCAACTGTGAGCGGTAAAAAAGAACAAATTTAGTATATAAAACATAAAACTGTAGTTATGCTAGACGCTACCTGGTCCATCGGGTCCTGAGAGCTTCTCGGTTTTCGTTTCACGCACGGTAATGGTCACATGACGACCCGGCGTCGGAGATTTGTGAGCGGATCTGAAAGGTAAAAGGTGAGTGATTAATTAAACTACAGTCAAGGCTAACTGACTACACTTACCCATTTGGCACTGCATAGATATGCGCATTGTCCAGCTCGTTCAGCAGACTATCGACAGTGGGTCGCTCCTCCACCGTCGCATAGCTGTTATAAGTGTTATACTTGGAGACGGGCGTGCTATAGTTAACTGTCACATCAACTTCTGTAAAAAAATCAATAGTGTTCTTTAGTCATCAGGCAGAGAAGGTTAAAAGAGCAGTCTATTAATAAAACTATACTAAATATTAAGAGGCTCATGAAGAAAGGAAAGGGAGTGGTAGCAAAGTCTTTGTTTAACTCAGACTTTAAACCTTATTAGTTATTTTTAGAGCACTGCTTAAAGAATCTCATAAGCTGTAGTGAGTAAACTTATAGGAGAAGGCGTTACAGCCCTCAAAATGTATACACAATATGTTATTTAAACTATATTCAATAAGTTTATACCAATCGTAGTATTATCATGAAACAACTTTGCTTAGAAAGCAGAAAGAAACACAGTTAGTACAGGGTCTCTTTGAGTTGTTTTTACTAACAACACTCGAATAAATGTACATAATTTTTCGCTAGCTTTGTTATCCACCTCTTCTTCCACTCTAGCGCTACTTTTCTGCTCTAATAAGCTTCCTTTGTCTATAAAGCGTCTTTTATCCTAATCTCAATCAGCTTTCTACTCCCACTTACCCTTTCGCTCCGCGCTGCCATTGTGATAACGCGCATTCTGCAAGTCCTGCAAGAGCGAATCCAGCTCCGTTAAACCCGAGCTGTTCTGGCCATTATTATAGCCAGATCTTGGCAGTGAACCGTTGCCCTGATAGCCATTGCTTTTCTGTTGGCCATTAAAATCAGCGGCTGTTGGCGAACGCGTCTCCACGCTGTAGTGCTCCTGATACTAAAAAAAAGAGTGACATTAGTTATGAAATCTATTTATTAACTGTGGCCACTTACCACTTGTGGCTGCCCCTTGCCCCTCAGACTGCCATAACCAGGTGTGTTGTCCACAAACGTTTGCTGCTGCTGTTGTTGCTGCTGCTGCTGTGGCTTCGACTGCACAGTGCCATATTGCGGCTGTGGCTGCTGCGGTTGTCCCGGCACGCTGTTCTGCAAGTCAGCTAGAAGTGCATCTGAAAAAGGTCACAGAAAGTATACAATTTTAGTTCAAGTTCAAATTTAAGTTTATACCGAGATTGTCGTAATCCCCATAGTTAGCCATGGCCCCAAGTCTTAGCTCGTTTGCGGTTGAGCTCTCTGACGCATAGCCAACTGATAACTGTCGTCCAACCAACAAAAAATATAAATAAAAAATTCTGTACTGGTTCTTTCGTGTATATATCTTGACATACGTTGCTGATAAGAAAATGAATTCACTTGGTGGGTATTTTAACGGTTTGTTTGTTTTTCACCTTTGTCTTATCAACGCATTCTTGCCATACTGGAAAACTCAATGGTTTGTGTCTTAGCTTAATTGAATTAAGTCATTTAGAAAGCTCTGTTACTTTTATCAAATTAATTCTAAAGTCTCTCACTGATTTTTAATCTGCCATAAACTCGAAAAAGTAAGTTGATTAATGGAGCTTGTAAAACTAATAGTTAATGCCTTAACTCGTAGATTTGGGCAATAAACCAATAGTATCTTTGTATTTAAATGATAAAATAAACTCTTGTAAACTGAGATCTTAAAAAAGAAGACTAATCAGGACTTGTATCCTCTAAAAAGCCACAAAGGGTTTAATTTTTACTTCCACTTCGTTAGAACGTCTAGTTTATAAAAAATGCCAAATTAATATACTTTCTGTTTAGGCCACACGATGATCAGTTAGTGTTATAGCACATTTGAACAGGCATTTATTTATAAACATATGTATAACTATGTAATTTCGTTTGATAATTGAATAAAATTTAACATACAATTTCTTTATAAACATTATAAACAAATTTTGCTCCAACACAAACTCAGCAGACCTTTTATCTTTTAGCTACAGGGCTTAAGAAACACTAAATGAGCTATTAAAACTTAATTTAAAAATAATCAATCAGCCACTTTAACTGAGCTGCATTTACACTTGGCCTTGGCACTGAAAGTTGCCCAAATTAAACAGCTAAAGTCAGTGGCCTTATGTAATGTTGTATAAATAAATATGGGCATGTACTACGCTGCGTATGTGTGCTTTGGCTACCACCAACGCTTCGTTTTCGACTTTGATTTGGACTTGGACTTACCTAAACGTCTCTCAAATGCGCCCACTTTGAAGCAGTCGTTAAGGGGCGTGCTATGGAACGATGATGATATCAGTTTCGAAGACATTTCTTAGCCAGAACAAATATGGCCAAAATCGATTTGAAGACTCTGAACTGAGGTATGAACGTTTTGAAGTTTTGCGTTAGTTCCTTTATTAGAAATGTCACGTTAACTTGACCAAACTATATAACAGCAAAACAGCAAATAAACGATTGTTGAAATTTGTTGCCAACTGACCGAATTTGAGCAAAAAAAGCGGCAAAGAAAACTGAATCAAAAGGCAAAGCCATGAAGACTCCCACACTATCAGCCAAAAGGTGGCCAAAGTTGGAGCACAGCGGAAGGGTGGAGAGATGGGAAGCGGGGGGATACGACCATCAACAGTAGACGAGGTCTACACACACAATATAAACATATTTGATGTGTTTTTCGTGGGACGAACTAGTCGAACGAGCTAAAGATCTCGCACCAGGGCATGAAATATCTCAAACGAGATACTTAGACTCGATGATATAAGTATTAATGAATGAAAAGTGTGTGTGTATGTGTGTGTGTATTTGTTGAGCATATATTTATTCGAATTAATGCTGTTTGCATTCTGTTTTTCCTATAATTTGGCTAAAAGCAACACAAACAAACAATTGACAGGGCCACAACAGAAAAAACTGTTTAGAAAACATGGCATGTGATTGCTGTTGATTTTGATGAGGGATGAGGGATATGCACTCTGATAGCACTAGACACTGTCACTCATCCATTTGACCTGTGCCCAAATCCAAAAGCAACAAACACTGTCCAACATGGAACATGACAGGCAGCGATTAAGGCATCACTTAAGACTAAACCAAAAATAAATCATAGGAATCATCAGAGTTGTTTGCTTTGAATACCCTGTAAGGGGTAAGTGCAAAGGGTATGCCAGCAGCACACATATCAGACAGTATTTTCAAGAAAAACCAACTCAGCCAACCAAAAGAAATTGAACTTTTAATTCGTCGTCTATTTAAAGTGCTTTACAGGGTATCTATAAGTCTAAGCCATTA
The DNA here is from genome assembly GCA_035047505.1 of Drosophila parthenogenetica. NCBI lineage: Eukaryota > Metazoa > Arthropoda > Insecta > Diptera > Drosophilidae > Drosophila > Drosophila parthenogenetica. The sequence goes on from JAWNPM010000242.1 coordinate 1,007,020, forward strand.
AACAGCTCTTCTTATTGGCAACGATCTTCGGCTAGGTTCAAATGTTCTGCCACACACCCCACAAACACCTGCAACTGGGCCAATGCCAAAAAGTGAGAGAGAAGAAAATCACTCAAAAATTGAGTGCAAATGTTGAGTTATATAAAGGCTCGAATGAGTGAAGAAATGGGTTGCGGTATTGGGGTGGGTGGAGGAACAGGGTGTGACGCGATGTTTTGGCAGCAAATTTATGGGGAAAATAAAAATAATAAAAACGCCAAAAGGGAGGCACTGTATGAGGAGACGACGGATGGATCGCTGAACCATGATCTATATTTAAAAGGCTTTTTTTCAGCGCTTATGGAAAATATCAGACAAATGGCAAATTGTTTTGCAATTTACTTTAAAATAAATCGAAGCGAACTGAACCAAAGAAACATAACGAAAGTAACTGAAAACTAACTGAATCAAGGCCTACAAACATGTGGTTGACGCTCTGGAGTGAATTCTATATGTATATGGGGGTTCTATATATGTTACGCCCTGCCCATATGGTAATTCGCTATATGCTTCTATGGGGAAAAAGGTCTAAATATAGAACTGACAGGGTTATCAGAGCGTCGCGCTTCAGTGGGTCAACGTCAAGACTTGGGGAAAAGAATTATGATGCAAACTGTGTGGAGAGCAAATGATACGGAAAGTGACATAAATTGTTTTCTGTTCAGTGTTGTTGTTGTCAGTGTGAATGGTGATTTGTTTTGAGTGTCGCAACGGGATTTAATTCAATCTATAATCTAGAACTGCTTAAAAAATGATTAAAAAAGAAATGTTAATAGACAGCGCTATAGAAGAATGTCCCCTTTGTCGGCAAAATAAATAATTAAGTTCGGGCTGAAAAGAAAACTATAAATTGTCAGCTGGTTTCTAAGAAAAAGTAATCTCTGGGGTGCGACTTATTTCAAGCGAAAAAAAATTAATTGTATAGTTATTTTTCCAAGTGTATGACGCCCAAACTGTAGTGACAAAAACAATGTGAGAGATTCATTAAAAAGTCGTCAAATATCAACGACAAAATGCAGTTGAGATGACAATTTAAACGATTGGTTAAATTTTTCGTCAAGTTGCGTTGATCAAAACGCAATTAAAATCAATTAAAACAGCCGCCATAAAAGCAGCAAGAGAGCAACACAATTGAGTGAACAACTCTTTGAAGTTTGCAGAGATGCAGTTAATCAGCAAAAGTCAACGAAGGCTACAGAGATGCAAAGAGAGCGACAGAGAGAGAGGCTTAACCGCACAACAGTGGGAGGGAGTGTGTAGTGGACAGCTGCAGTTAACAAGTCACAATAGTTAGAGTCACAGTCTGCCACATGACGACAGCTGTTGAAAACGGTTTGCACAATGCACGCTCTGAGAGAGAGCGAGGGCAGCCAGAGAGACTGCGTTGCTGAGAGAGCGTGGGTGAGTACGACGCGTATAGAGCAGGTCAAGCAACACGCGCATATTCAATTGTTGTTGTCAATGCTCTTGACTGCCTGCTTATGTTGTTTTTTGCTGTTGTTATTTCGGTTTCTTCTTCTCCTTCACTTTGCTCGCAATTGCTGTTGACATTGTTACATATTTTTGCAGCTTGCTGCTGTCACTTTCGTTTTCAACTGATTCATTTATTTGCTGTTGCTGTTTCCTTTGCTGTTGTTGTAATTTTCGTGGCTTTGATTGAAATTGGTTGCCTTAATTAAATTCTTCACACATACACTCGCACGTACACAGAGAAAATATCTCACACTGTCAAATTTTAGTATAAATATTATTATGGCACATCCAACACACACACACACACACACACTTGCACAAATGCTAACAGAACTACACAAACAATCGATCGGTGATTTTCACGCACAAAGCGATTGCGACTGCGGCGGCAACGGCGACGGCAAACAGAGCACCAAAAATTATTTTTCGCTCGGCAAAATCTTAAAAGCAACTGAACAAGACGCCCGACAAAAACCGTTGCTGAAGCTGAGGCTGCTGCGATACTCACGGCAGCAGCGCACACTGGTGTAGAGTGCGAGAATTCGTGTCGATTTAAATCAGCTGATTTTATCGCTGTGCTGTTGTGTGGAATTTGTTCAGCACTACTATTTGTTTAAGTTGGAATTCTTGTTTACAGCATTTGTGTCAAAGGAGTGTCACATGAATTTCATAAACTTAATTATTTGTTTATTTGTGATCAAATTCTTTAAGAGTGACACCAGTGTGCATAGCGCATAAGGCACTCAAGAGAGAGGGTGGGAAAACTCGCTCAAACTCAATTGTGTGCATGTGTTTGAGTTGTTGCTGCTGCTGCTGCGGATTACAACACTTTTAGTTGTACAGAAACAAAAACAAAAACCGAAAACAAATAAAGTGTTGAGTAAATGTTGCCATTTGCTGTACGTATGTGAGTTTGTGTGTGTAGTGGCTGCCACACTGCCTTCTTTGTGGGCGTTTGTCGTAGAGGCGCCACCTGTCGAGCAGAATCATCAACACAGTATCCGGCGCACTTGTAGTGTTTGGGGACCCAGTGGACGGATGACTCACTTGACTTTGACCAAAACTAAAATTAGTATGCAACAACAAAAGCAACAACAACAAATACAATAAAACCACGAATAGCAACAAATTAAAAGTGTTGCTGTTGATTATTTCGTATTAATTTGTTTGCTTTTTGCTGCTCTATTTCGACGATGAACAATTTTATACAATTGATTGCCAAGATTATTTCTTAAAATTTTATTTTTTAATAGTTCAGAAAGGTTAACGAGTAGAAATTTAAATGCTCCAAGTTGCAACCCAATATATCAAACTCCATTGTAAGATACAACAACGCAGATAAAGCCAAACAAATGTGCAAACTGGTTCCAAAATATTTCGACAAGTTTTCAAAACTGATTTCCGGTACGCCAAAGGTTCCCCTAATGCCAAACTTAATCCCAAGCAGTGCATAACTTTTGACAGACACTGTACTTAATAAATTTTATTGTCACAACTTAATTTTGATTCAAAACTGATCAGTTCAAAAAGCTATAGTTTTAGATTTTGTGCTTCCGACTTGCTTACAGGGTATGCTCTGTTCAATCATTGAGCTTTGTCTTACTTACCAAGGCTTGTTGTTATAGCATTGAATCAACTACAAAACCTTAGCAATTAAGAGCTTACACAATCGCCGATACAGGTAAATACACACACAGATGTTTATATATCGATATTAAACCGCAAATAGAACAGTGTCACAAACTATATGACGCCCACAACGAATACTCAAATACTCGATACTCGAATCGCTTCGGGTGCTGAATGAATGCTACGAGTATGATCTAATGAATGAAGCACTGCGTCATCGTAGTACTCGTAACACAAATGGGTTCGATTTGTAGATTCACAGATTGCAGCTTACCGATGATCATGTTTCTTTTATTGCACTTTTGAGCTGAGAGACGATGCGACGATGCGACGATGCGACGATGATCAAGACCTCACGGCGTCTAATTACAAACTGAATTCAAAAAAATTACAAAATATTGAAATCAGTGTCTGAGAAGTGGAGACTTCACTTTCGTTGCAATCACAAAATAATGTTTAGGTGTTTGTTTTGTGTGTGTGAGTGTGTGTGTGTGTATAATTGCGAAGAGCAGTGTAAACACAAACGAGCTGAAACTGCGCTTAACTGCACGACTTGTGGATGCTCTATAGTCTCATTTAGACTTCAGTTTAATGAATATAAAGTATTTAAAACTCAAGCTGTAAAATGTATGTGCCTGAAACACACGTGAACATACCCCTCTCACTAAACAAAAGATTATAGGGTATTAAAAGACGATCTGTTGAGCATCTGCTACAAATAGTTTCTATCGATTCGAGGGCATTTTGTCTTGACCCTTTCCAAAACGTCAAAGTTGCAATAAACTGCGCCTCTGTGTGTGTTTGGTGTGTGTCTGTTGTGTGTGTGTGTGTGTTGGTGAGGGTGTTACGTCACATTGCGCTGCTTGTTCAAAAATTGTTTACATTTTGCGTATGCAATATAGACAATAAAAATAGAAATTGATTCCTTACGTTGTGTTTGAAATTGCCCAAGACTTTGATTTGTTTAAAAACGTTCAAACTTTTTTTTTAATGAATATTTAATAATCTATGCCAGATTGTGTGTATATTTTTGTACAATTATTATTGAGCTCATAATTCGAAAATCATATAGGTTTTTATTTAAATATTATTATTTAATAATGACAGCTATTAATAATTAAAGCAATTTGTGTTTAATACTTGCAGAACTTAAAACTATTGCTTAACTGTAATTTGCTTAATTTTTATCAGTAGACGCAGCAGTAAAATGCAACTGCCTAAAACTATGCAACAGTTTTTCAAACACTTCAAACATTTTACATACGATCAAAAGATGGCGCTTTGATTGTATTGTAAGTAGACTATCAGTACGTTAAAAACAAAAAGGCTTTCGCAGAGATATTTTATATTACGGCAGATTCACAAATTTATTAAGCTTCAAGAGCAATAACTATGTTATTAGTTGTTAAATCTTATCAATTGCACAATCAGTAATCAAGTCTTGTCTCCAAAACTAACTAACTTAAGAGTAAGTTAATTATCCCACAGTAGGAAGCAAACCTTCATAGCAAGAACTCAAATCAAAATGTTGTTTAAATATTTGCTACTTTTTGCATTGGGGCTTATAGCAATACAGGCCACGCCCCTTGCTAGGACAGGTCATAACGGGCGTATACAGACTGCAATCCAGCGGACGGAATGCCGAGTACTGTAATTGGTCCTACGGGCAGCCGGATAATGCCGGCGGTGTGGAGCATTGTGTGTAGCTGTGGAGAACCACTAGTTCATTCCAAATGAACGACTCGCCATGCGAATCCAACTTTTACTTTGTGTGTGAGTTAGCAACGGATTCGGGTTAGTTGAGCTGGATTTTAGTGGATGAAGTACTTACAGCCTGGCTGGATACCCTTGCTACGCACCGTGCGATAGGGTTGTCTCGCACCTGGATCAATTTTACCATACATTGTTCTATCCATTTTAGTTAAACACTTTCTTTGATTTGTTTACTGCATTAAAGAGTCGATGAGAAATCATAAAAAGTTCATTCAGGGATTACGTCGTGGGGTGAAGCGGTGGAAATTTGTTGATTTATTTAAAAGCTAATGCCTTCCTGGCCCTGGGCCTATTTGAATTATTTATAAGCGCATTTTTATTTTTGGACTTTCGGGACCCGCCGACGGATTTGTCGCTTTGTTTGTGCATGAGTATTTCGCCTGTCACTCGGTATCCGCCTGTCTATCATAGTTCACATTCCCCCACTCCAAAGCCATCGACTAATGACTAACACACACACACACACACACTCTTCTTTCTTGTCTGGGGAGATTGCATTGGAAATAAAGAAAACATTATCTTAATTCATTGGAAGTGAACTCTAGAGTCTTGAGACTTTTACATTTGTCGGAGAACCTCTTTTAAGTGCTTGCAGTTATTAAACTTGTCAACAAAAAGTCATAAAATAGTATTTGTAGTAAAAAGTTAGAATTCTACGTGGAAAGAATTTTGAATTGATGGATTGAATTGATTTGGGGTCATGCAAATAGCTTTAGGAATCCTGTTAGCATTTGGTTAAGATTATGTTAAAATATATAGCATATTATTAACAGTAGTTTACAAGCATACTCTTTTGCCCTTGTAAGAATTTGAAATAAAAAGAAATTAAGACTTCAAAAAATTAATAAAACACATAAAAATTTCAAGATAAGATCACAATTAACTGCGTTTTGAATTAATTAACATATCTATGTTATGTACAAACAGCTGCAAACCACTGTTGATAACAGTGAAATGTTAAACTATTACGAGGCATAACACAAACACTGTTAAGTTGTCAGTCTCTGTCAGTGCGGCCAGTTTAGCAATTTAGTTGCTAGATCTGGCAACTTTTGAAAAAATTTGCAACTTTTCTTTTCAAAATGCTATTAGCAACAAATCTAGCAACTTTTTATTTTTTCTTAGCAATTTTAGCAATTTTGTAATAAAAAATGCAAATTTTATGATTTTCTTCAGAGTTTTTGAATTTTTTAAACTTTTTGTCATCGATTGTACAAATTACGATTGATATCGATTGATATCGATTGATATCGGAACATGTTTTTAATTCAGTGGTTCTATTATATAAACAACTTGTAGCGTTTAACAAATCTTTTAATTTGTTTGGTGATGGTAAAGCGATCAAAATTCCAAAAATATAAAAGCAAAATTTTCGTGATGCCTTGCTTCAATAGTTCAAGCAAGGGATTCGTAAGGATTGCACTGATGCAACACGGTCTTATTGTGCTTATTGCAAATCCTCAATAGGCGCACAGCTAAATTGAGTTGATTAATTTGCTTTAATTTAAGTGTTGTCAGTACTAATTTTTACGTTTCTTTGAAAAAACATCTATTTATTTTTTGAAAATTAACATTTTAACGGCTTAGCAATTTTTCTGGCAATTTTCAGAAAATTTTTAGCAATTTTTAGCAACTTTTTTTCCCAAATCTAGCAATTTTAGCTTGGAAGAATCTGGCAGCACTGGTCTCTGTGGAAGTAACTAACATTTATAGCCCACTGTTAATAACATTTAAAACCTAACATTTGTCTGTTAAGCAACTAGAGTGGTTCTTTAACAGCTGCTCATCAAAAATCAAACCAACTTTAAATTGACTTTAATAAATCGTGATATTCATAAATGATTAATAATAAAAATGAAACAATTTATAGGCCATCGTGGGCTGTTCCAAAAGCAACGAAAATGGAACACTTCCACATAGTTGATATATGAAACTGGGCTAATTTATGAGCTGCACATTGGGATGATCGTGCTGATCCGAGCGACATTATGTCAGATTTATGAAGCATAAAAATACCGAAAAAGCAAAAGCAAAACTAACATGTGGCTAAAACAAATAACGACACATTGGAAAAGGTAACAAATAATAAACATAAATTAACAAAAAAAATAAAAGCTAAACAAAATTAAAAAAAAAAAAAGAAAAGTAGAAAGATCAGAGCAGGTTTATCATATTAGATGAGTTGCTGTTGTTGTTGTTGTTGGAAGGGGAATCAAGGTTGCCAAATTACGTCAACACGTTGATCGGGAACTAAAAATAAACATAAAAACTTTTGGCAAATCAAAGGCGACGTTTCGTCGTTTTGTCGTCGTCTCGCCAGCGAAGCGAATTCATCAAAAACAACAAAAAAAACAAAAAAAAAAGTAAACTAAATGCAAAAGAAATTAATTTAAATGAGAAAACACAACATTTCCGCAGTGCATTGCCAAAAAGGTAGCTCCAAATGAGAAGCCTTGGGTAGCATTTTCCATTTTCCAGGTCTCGCGATGACGTCGGATCGCCACAACAACAACAACAACAAATTTAACAAACAAACGCGATTCGTGTTTGCCAGTTTCTATATTTAAAAGTCAAAGGCACGATAATTCTTGCTGCTTTTCTTTTTTTCTATCTTTTCTTTTTTTGTATTTTTGGTCTAAAGGAAATTCCATTGGACTTGGACGCACGTTGACCGATGCCTCGCCTGAACGCGATCTCTATATAAATACTATATAAATATTTTATTGGTAAGTACATAAAATTTGCTAGCTGTGTGTGTTAGCCTGACCTTGTTGAAGGTGCCAAAAGGTGAGCAACGTTCAGTGAAAATATACTTCGATGTGTGTGCGTGTGCGTGTGTGTGTGTGTGTGATCTATACGCGTACCAGTATTTTTTGTATTGCCCATAAACTTGTCCAGTTTATGCCGCTGTAAAATGCTTTACATTTAGACCAAAACTTTGTATTTGATATGGCCAAATATTTATGCCAGTTTCAAGAGCAGCGAAAGACAAGCAAAGAAAGGGAGAGAGGGAAAAAGTAAGTGATTCTTCTGCCTTAAGGAAATATAGTAGTTACAGGGTATGGTACAGTCGATAAGCTCAACTGCGACACCAAATTTTTGCTGCTATCGAAACCAATTAAGCAGAACTTCAAATTGGCGGCTCAACAGCATAAAGAAATGTAAAGAATTCTATTGATGAGCACTTTATGTAGGGGGACGAGTGAGCCAAAAGAAAAGCGCTGTTAAGTTTTCCCGCTTTTCGGCGCACTGAAAAACAACGCAAACTAATTGAAATTTTATGAGTTGGCACTTGGAGATAAGAATCTGTACGACGATAGAACAGCAAAAAACGCTAACAAAATGAACGATGAACTCATTGCAGTGTAAAGAGAGAGAGAGAGCAGCAGCAGAGGGAGAGCCACAGAGAGAGCGAGAGATGTGCTAACTAGTCTTCTTTACTCTTCTGTTATTTATACTAATGGTTTGTACAAACACACGCACACACACAAGCACACATGCGAGAGGGGAACTGTAAAGTGGAACCCATTTTGGAGTCGCACTGCAACGCATGCGTGTGGGCGTCAAATTGGGAACAGGGTGACCCCAGCTGGACGGGGGGAAAAAACAGCTGTTTTGTCATAAACAAACGATGCAGAAAGATACAAAATAAGTTCAGTGGCTAATTGAAATTCGTTTGGCGGCAATTGCACTAAAGGCATACAATAAATTCATCCAGCATTTCAGTCACTGTTGTAATCCGAGCAAAGATTGAAATATGTGTCAGGAAATGTCGTAGACTCTTAATTATTATTATTGTTTTTTTATGCTTTGTTTTGTTTTGCTTCGGTTTCTGCTCCCATTTTCTGGTCACGAGTTACAGCTGAGTGAGCGATCTCATCAAACAGAAATTTTCCCTCTTTGGACGCCTACGAGTTTTGTGCCTCAATTTGTGTTTAATATCACTTATAATCCGCTTGTCGCAGACATTTATAATAAATTGCGTTACCAAAAATTTCTGTTCTCTTGTCACATTTAGGCACATCTCTCGTTATTCATTTGCTTTTAGCTGTTTTTTTCGATTTAGAAATTAGCTTCATAATTAGTTGAAATTAAAATTCTCAAAAGAGTCTACAATGTTGTTTGCGGGATTTAGTGAGTGACAGTGAGATCATTAATCTATAGACGATAATATATAAATATTTTAATATAGTCTGCCGCGCTCTCTCTTTCCCTCCATTTGCTATCTCTGCCTCCTTTATTTAGTCTTTCTAGTCTCTTGTCTTATCAGCTTAACTACTGAAATTCCTTTCTGGTTTATCTTAGTAATTCAGTTTACGGTGCTTTATTATCTATTTATTATCTACAGTTTACTCGCTTATAGTAAATATTATAAACTTTTACTTTTACGCTATATGAGCAAAATAAACAATTTTCCCACGCTACACACCAATTTTCACAATCCCAGACGATTTTTCATTGACTTTTTTCTGCAGTTTTTGCTTGTATATTGATTCACATTGAGCACTTGAGCACTTGATCGCTTGATTGATTGATTTGTTGTGCACACACTTTTTCTTGTTATCGATTGCCCGATTAGACGGTATATTAGCCGGAACGGAACAATGTGTGTGTGTAATTATTTTTATTTTGTTTTTTTGTTTGTTTGAACTTCTGACTTGGCTTTTGCTCAAATGTTGTTTTCATATTTTGTTGTTATTCCTCAATTTGGAGGCTAGACGCTAAGAAATGCGAGTGAAGCGCGCGCGTGTTTGCGTCGCGCCGCGTTTAGGCAAAAGCGTCGCAAACGACTGAAATGGAACTTGGCGGCTGCACTAACTAATGGAACATGAAATGGAACCACAAAACGCAGCGTCAATAGAGCTCCATTAGAAACAAACGCAGCGTTTGCTCTCACGAGCGACGCGCGCAGTTAGAGAGAGCCCCAAAGAGAGAGCAAGCTAAAATCTAGAGAGTAAACAAACGAAACTTATTCGTTCGTTCCATCTGTTTCGTTCGCTCGTTCAGTCAGCTTCGCGATACGTCGCTGCCGGCGTTGGTCTGGCTGCGGTTGCTGCAAGTCGTGATGATGAGGTTGTGATGACAACGACATCGCGGCGACAGCAACAAAACCGCAAAACGAAAGCCGCAAGTGGGAGGCAACAGGCGAAAAGAGGAATTAGCAGTAAGGCAAAAAGGCAAACACTGTCAATTGCTTTACAGTGGTATAACATACAATTATACTGTGCTCATTTTTGTTAAACATTGTGCACTGATAATACATCACGATAAGACAAGTACGTACTATATTTATAAATTTGTTTATGTTTGCATACAAACGGAATTAGTACATACCACATTTTAGTGCAGTGCCAATTCTAAAGTCGGTATAATTTTCTTTGTGATGAGTTGCAGTGCTCAATAGAGACAAATCAACAACTGCAGCTCCACACGCAATCCAACGTTGCGTGTGTCGAGTGGGTAGCTTATTTGACGGGAGCGATCAATAAAGTGGGCATACTTCACTCTGATTACAGACTAGACCAAGCAGCTTTCCAACTATTTCATGAATGGGAAATTTGTGCTTTCATTTTGCGTGTAAGTGAACCACTGTGCGTGGGCGCAATGCAGTCAGCTGAGCTTAGAGTTGCAGCCGGAGCTGTCAACTTAGTCAGTTTTTTGAGTATGCAACTGTATGTGTATATGTATGTGTGTGTTTAAGTGGCCTTTACTCAACTTTTAGGAATGTGCCCACTCGTATGTTTCATGCATGTGTATGTGTGTTTATCAAAAGACATAAAGAACAAGCGCAACAGGCAGTAAACAGCCGAGAAATTGTGTCATAAAGAAAATAAAGCAAAAAGACAAAATAGCAGCTGCGATACAAGATGACGATACACTCAAGTTCTGCTGATGATGACTAAAACGAGTGTGGAAAACAAAACAAACAAATAAAACGCAAACCCAATTAACAGTTCGGCTAACATAACGATGCCACATCATTTACAACACGAAGGTGTATGACAAAAGCAACTCTCAATGCGCATAACGAACACAATGCAAATGTGTGAATGATTGCAACGTCGACTGCGTAACATCTCTGCTGCTGTTATGTTGTTGTTGCTACCGCTTTGATTTCCAGGAATGCGTATAAATCATAAAATCGCCAAGAATGCAATGGGAAGGATCCAAAGTATTCATAAGCCGCGATAAGCATTGGGCGGGGTGACCAAAACACACATAACATGCATAAGTGAATACATTTCTGTATGATAATAGCAGGCAGCTGATCATATAACATGATTAATCGAAAACGCCTTACAGATAAGAGACAATACGCTTCTTGTTCTACGGTGTACAAGCAATATTCGAAGAATTAGTTATGAGCCATCTAGCGGCCATTGCCCGAAAGAGCTTACACGAAACGCTAATTATTCATGTGTGTTTGTGTGTGTGTACATGTTTACCTACAAATGTATGCGTATTAATGCTGCTAACAACAACTGACCTTGAAGTCGCAGAAGCCGCAAATTCATAAGTTGCTGCCTAAGCATGTTTGCCGCACCCTGTCTCTTAGACAGGGTGCCCACAATAACAGGAAGTACTCACCTAAATCATCCATTTCGACGTTTCCTTTTGACTGGCTGTTGTTCTAGTTAGATTAATGTATGTGATGTGTATGTGTGTGTTTGCGAGTCTGTTGATTTCTCCAATTGGGTTATTTGCTAACACACACAGAGAGCTTTAGGTTTTTCACAAACAGTGCCACGCCTCGTATACGCACTTATTGAAACATATATATAAATCCAATTGGAGCATTTAAAGCCAGACACAACGTAGTTAATTGACTTAAATTTTTAATCCACGCAAACAAATTTTTTTTCCTGCACCGCGACACGACGACAACAACAACAATAACAACCACACAGCAGTTTAGAGTCGCGACTATCGACTGGTCGAAGTTTCATCCGTCGCGTTCGCGTTTGGAATTGAAAATATTTTTGCTGAAATGGCAGTGAACGCTAGCAGCTCGTGAGTTTCGCGCAAAGTTGGAGACGAGTTTTATATGATTCACTTTAATTTTGGAGCGGCGTCGACCACAAACACGTAGACAGCACAGATATAAACAATACATACACATGCACACGCACACGCGCCAACAGCTGGTATATTATCGATAAACATGATATACGATAACGTACGAGCTCTATTGATTATTTAAAATTCTGCGCTCCAATATCCATTCACAATAGACGCCAAAAAGGTAGGTCTGATACAGAAACGCTAAAGTAATTTAATGCTTCAAACAAAAAACTGATAACATTTGTAAGTAATTACCTGTGTATCCACATTTAAAATGTTATTTTTAGCCCTGAATTGGTCAAAATGGCAACTCACATGAACCCAGCAACTTATTCCCTGTTGGCACTCAACGACTATTGTCTGGACAACATATTTCAATACCTTTCTCTGGATGATTTAATGACACTTTTTGGTAATGTTCATTCACTTATTGATGCTGCCATTGAACGACAACTGCACAGATTTCGTCACTTTTCGTTTAACATGCGTTTTCCACCACAATTTAATCGCGAACAATTGGAGGCACTTGGTCGACACCTGCGAAGTCTTACCATAAATGTTGGCTATTCCATTAAAGCCTATCAGGTGCTGAAGCTGCTGCATCCCCTATTCGTAGGAGCCCAAGAAGGTGGAAAACTGAGAGCACTTAAAATTGAGCACGTCAACATAACCAGCGACTATGTGCAAGAAATTTTGCCAGTTGCCTATTTACTGCGCGAATTGAACTTAAGTCGTTGCGACATTGATGATCAAGGTCAATTGATGGCATTATTGCACTCCGCACATCAGCTGGAGACACTTGCAGTGTATAACAAGGTTGCGGCTAATTTGGATGAAACAATTCTCAGTCGTCTACAACATCTGAAAATTAATTGGCTGGTGGGCACTGCGATGTTCGATGTTGTCCAAATCAGTGCTCAGCATCCACACTTAAGCATCTCCGTGTATCAGTCAAGTACCGTAGATGCTTACGGTCCACCTGTTTTACGGAAATCTAGATATTTTAATTCATAAATTTTAAAATAAACGTTGCATCGACACTTCGATTAGTTAAATCGATTTACAATGGCGGGCTCCAAAAAATGTGGCGGTTAGTCGATAGCAACCAAAGTGCAACTCTGCACTCGATAACACCAGCTGGTTTGTTTATGTGGGTCTGTCTTTAGTCTGCCGGCAATTAATCAGCAGCATTGCAATTTCTGACGAAATCAGATTGTATTTATTGCATCAAAACACAAGTAGATTGCAATACGCAAAATAGTTTGACAACAACAGCGTTCAAAATGGTGGTGCGCTCTTATGAAGAGGAATTAAAGTATCTGGAGAAGATCAATGATCATTGCTGGCGCATTAAAAAGGGCTTCCAGCCCAATATGAATGTGGAAGGATGTTTCTTTGTAAACAGCCGCCTTGAGAAGTTAATGTTGGAGGAGCTGAAGAACTCGTGTCGTCCAGGAGCCGTTGGCGGTTTCCTGCCAGGCGTCAAGCAAATCGCAAACGTTGCTGCACTGCCAGGTATTGTGGGACGCTCCATTGGATTGCCGGATATACATTCTGGATACGGCTTTGCTATTGGCAACATGGCTGCATTCGATATGGATGATCCACTCTCTGTGGTCAGTCCTGGTGGTGTCGGCTTCGACATCAACTGCGGCGTGCGTTTGCTGCGAACTAATCTCTACGAGAAAGACGTGCAGCCAGTGAAGGAGCAGTTGGCACAGTCGCTCTTTGACCACATACCCGTTGGCGTAGGATCAAAGGGTATTATACCAATGAACGCAAAGGACCTGGAGGAGGCACTCGAAATGGGCATGGATTGGTCACTACGTGAGGGCTACGTCTGGGCAGAAGACAAGGAGCATTGCGAGGAGTATGGTCGTATGCTGAATGCCGATCCGTCCAAGGTCAGCATGCGGGCGAAGAAGCGTGGTTTGCCCCAGCTGGGCACATTGGGTGCTGGCAATCATTATGCCGAGATTCAAGTGGTGGACGAGATCTATGACAAATGGAGTGCCTCCAAAATGGGCATCGAGGAGAAGGGCCAGGTGGTGGTCATGATACATTCAGGAAGCCGTGGCTTTGGACATCAGGTGGCCACCGATGCTCTTGTTCAGATGGAAAAGGCCATGAAGCGCGACAAGATCGAAACGAACGATCGTCAATTGGCCTGTGCCCGCATCAACTCCGTTGAGGGACAAGATTACTTGAAGGCCATGGCAGCAGCTGCGAATTTCGCATGGGTCAATCGCAGTTCGATGACATTCCTAACGCGCCAGGCATTCGCCAAGATGTTCAACACAACACCCGATGATCTGGACATGCATGTCATCTACGATGTGTCGCACAACATTGCCAAGGTGGAGAACCACATGGTGGATGGCAAGGAGCGCAAGCTGCTGGTGCATCGCAAGGGCTCCACTCGTGCCTTCCCACCACACCATCCTCTAATCCCTGTGGACTATCAGCTCACGGGGCAGCCTGTGCTCGTTGGCGGCACAATGGGCACCTGCAGTTACGTGCTCACGGGCACAGAACGCGGCATGCAGGAGACCTTTGGCAGCACCTGCCACGGCGCTGTAAGTCCAATTCCTAGTCCATCAATAATCTGAAAATATTCATTTATATATTTCTTTAAAGGGTCGCGCTTTGTCACGCGCCAAGTCGCGTCGTAATCTGGACTACAAGGAGGTGCTGGACAAACTGGATCAACTGGGCATTGCCATACGTGTCGCCAGTCCCAAGCTGGTCATGGAAGAGGCTCCTGAAGCCTACAAAGACGTCACAGACGTTGTAGACACCTGTCATGCGGCTGGCATCAGTAAGAAGTGCATAAAGATGCGTCCAATTGCAGTTATCAAAGGCTGAACGTGATCTGAACCCCATATTTATATACATTTTTTATTCGCAATTAAACCAGTAGTAGAAACTATTGCTATTTGTTTTAGGTATTTAATAATTAAATTAAAAACTAAAATAACAAGAAACAATCGTCTTAACAGTCTGTTCCCTACATTTGTTTACCTTTTTAACAGTCTGTTAAAGAGGGAACAGCTGAGTTCACTAGAATAGTTCAGTTGAGCACTTTGGAAAAAAAAACCCAATATTATGATGGTCACCATTATTTATTTTCCCAATTAGATGGCGAATAACCTTATTTTTGTTTGGGGCTACCGGTACTTCGTGTATTAGGGGAAATAGATTACTTTGAAGAGCAAGCGAGTATAATTGGTTTGTGATAGCTTAGCTAGTCTGTATATTTAAATTAAAATTCTGTCATAAAACCCGTGAAGCACGAAAATATACAAATTGTATAAATATAATTATAACCATATCAAATATTATAATTTATGAAGTCAGGCTTTGGGTGTTATGCAGTCGCGTGGGCTCGGCTGTAGCGCTTCTTGCTTGTTTTCATTTAGTTGCGCTAGGAACTCAGCGCCGTGCGGTTGTGTTGAGCGTTCACTTTGAAATGTTTTAATCGTTGCAACTTTTCAAAAGCGTTCGCGAAAAAAAAGTGCACGTTTCTTTAATTACAACAAAATTGGATTTGTAAATAAATGCAATGCATTGAAAGTAGTGATTGATGAGACAAAGAAATACTAACGTATGACCAGATAATTTACTGTTCGCGCCGTTTTGTTTGCCTTTTTTTTGCATTTTGAGATTTTACAATTTATTCGGTGTAATTACTGGGACTGCAGGCGGTCTCCCCTCCTCTTTCTCACACACACTCGCGTTACTATACGTTACAAATAAACGTATAAAATGACAAATATGCGCCCACCGCAAAAAACAAAGCTGCTGAAGGTCATTATATTGGGGGACGGTGGTGTGGGCAAATCGGCGCTTCTCACACGCTTCGTATCGAATCGCTATGAGGAGAATAATTTCCATACCATCGGCGTGGAGTTTATGAACAAGGACATTATAGTGGACGGCGAGAAATACACACTGCAGGTCGGTGTAAATTTAATTAGATTTAACAACTTGTAATACAATTGTATTATGATATGTAATTGTAGTGTACTTAACTCAAGTCATCCTGTTAAGTCATATCGTGACTTAAGTCGTGACTTGTGGCGTGACAAACTCTGTTTGCTCTAAGCAGCATACTATTTATCTGTTTCATCTTCTTCCACTCTCTTACACACACACACACGCACGCATACTAGCACACTTACACTACTGTTTTCAATTAACGTAGAGCAAAAATGCCGCAAACAAAAACAACAACAATGGCGTTACTTTGTTTCTCTTTTCAAATGTGTAACATTTGATTGTCAGTTTGTATGCGAGTGTCTGTAAGTGTGTGTGTGTGTGTGAGTGTGCTGTTTCATTCCAAATGCGTGTAGTTTTCGCCAAGTGCTTAACCATTTCCTGTCCCTCTCACTCTCCCCCTCCATCCTATTACTATGATGCACTTTATTTATGCTGTTCGCTTCCATTCGAATTAACATTTTTACGTCTCTGGCTTATAAATATGCAACAGGCCAAGATTGTGCACTCAGTAGAAATGTGCAAATTGCCAGTTTAAATAAACCGTATAAAATTGTTATTTTAACAGATACAAATTGTTATAACAAATTCTTGTACTAAAAATTCAACAAACAATATACTTTAATTTAATTGCAGTTATTATTCTTATGACTCACATAGTTTTACTTGTAATTTTATTTTTGCAACAAAGCCAACATCATTATTTTTGTGTTGTGTCTTAACGCATCGCTGAATTTTGGCCAAAAAAGCACAATGGCCAAGAGCGCAACTTTGGTAAACAGAAAGGTCTTATGTACATACATGTGTATATATATTATTAATACATAACTCTGAGCTGCCCTTGAGTGCTTTGGGAAAGTCCAAATGGTATAGAGAACACTAAAGTCAAGCATAAAATGGGGGAATACCCTGTAAACCTGTTTGAAGCGAGCTTAAAGGCTGACTCATCAAATTGATTTAAGTTTGATAACTGTTTAACCTGTGGGATTATTTGTAAGATAAAATCCCAAAAATAAAATACAATATACTAATTGTTTGTACTTGAAAAGAGTAGAGTACCTAAAAAATGTATACAATTCTTGATGTTTTAAAATAAAATACACATGTTAAAAATTTTAGACAGTTTATTTATTTTTCAATTTGTTAACACACTTTTGTCTTTATTTTACAATATGTATTTGTTTTAAGTTTCTTATCAGCGCGACGTTATCAGCCACAGTCCTAGTAGGTTTGTCTTTGTCTTTAGCTACAGTTTTTATAAGATTTAAGTTGGCATGACGCAAACTTTGCTATCTCTGCTACGACCTGACAGTGAACCTCAAATACTAGACTATTGGTGACCCCAATAAGATGTTATAGATTTCAATGTAACAATTTATATAAATTATTATGAGGATACATGAGGTACATACAGGTTACCTTAAAGTGTTTTTCAATAAAAATTAATAATTACTGCACTTAAATTCATTTTTATCCAACAAATAGTTTGAATCATAATTAAAATCTTAATAAAATCAATTGCTCTTCATGGAATACCCGCAATTCTTGTGTACCCCCTTTAGATATGGGATACAGCTGGACAGGAACGTTTCAGAGCTCTGCGTACACCCTTCTACCGTGGCTCCGACATCTGCCTGCTCTGCTATGCCCTGGACGATCGCGATAGCTTGCGAGGGCTGAGATTGTGGCGCAATGAGTTCCTTAACTACGCGGACATTAAGACGGACAAATTCCCCTTTATAGTGGTTGGAAACAAGGTTTGTTTGTTTACAAAAATGGTTTTTGTTCCAATTCCATTTTGTTGCGTGTTTACAGAACGATATAAGAGCGGATAAGCGTCAAGTGAGACGCGAGGAGGTGGAACAGTGGTGCATGGAACAATCGATTGTCTCACACATCGAGACGTCCTCGAAGACGGCAACGAATGTAACGGACGCCTTTGTGCTCGGCTTGCGCCAATGGAAGGCACTGGAATGCGTGGCAGAGGCGGAACAGCGACAAAATGGCGACACCATCGATTTAACGCGTCCCATTCGCCTAATGCAGCGACGCAGTTGCTGCACCGGCGGTGGCGGTGGCGGTGGCAGCACAACTAAATCCTCTGACGTAGTCGATGCTGAGGATAATGATGATGGTGGTGGTGATGCCGCCATGCGTTCACCCTCCTCGTCCATATCCCGCCACTTGTTTGGTCAGTCACGTAATTCACCCAAGGCGCCATCGACCAATTACCGTCTGTGAGCAGTCAACAAGTTCTGACAAGTGACGGCTTTTCAGCCGGATTAAATAATAGTTGGACCACGTCCCAGACCAGACCAAATAAACATTAACTAAGGACACTGAGATTAAGGCAACTTAGCGGGTAATTAAACAAAACTAGACAGTTTGCAGACTGTTTATGACTGTTTGGTAGTTCTATAACGTCTGTTCTTGTTTTAATGACTCATAATTTGTTTAGAAACAGTATCAAAATCTATTGTTGACCAATAAGATGTTATAAACTGAAATGCGTATTGAAGATACGGTGTATAACAGTTTGCAAACTGTTTAGATAGGGAAATAAGCAACAGATTTGAGTATTTCACATAGAAAGAAAGATATCTACAAAATAAGTAAACGGTTTGAATATATTTTTGAGATACTGCTTTCATACAATCCACTTCGATTAAGGATCGAGTGGAATACCTAAACGTATAACAGATATAGTCAACAATACAACAGATTTCTTTGTACTACTCAACGCTGGAGTAACAAATCTTATATGACAGCTTTAAGTGTGTCAATGTGTATAACAGTTGTGCCTTTAATCAAATTGTTTGATTTATACAGCTTTAGCTAGTTTTCGATTTTTATATACAGAGCTAAGAACAAATATATATTTTATGAGTGCGTTTAGAAAGTCTAATCGTAGTTTAACGGCTTAATTGCTTGACTCCACTTAACAACTTATTTATATATAGAAAAAGACGATTTTTCAAATACATACGTGACTTGTCTATATATCTAAACTTTGTAAAGTATTTAAATGGAAACAAAAATACAATAAATTCAAATAAATGAAATCGTGTTTCATTATACAAAATTGAGATTTATTTTGGTCATACATTAGTATGTTTTTGACTAAGTTATAAAAGTATATAACATTATAAGTACGCTTAACCCCATTTAAATATATATGTGCATATGTAAGTGTAGAGTTTCTTTTTGTATATGTAAGTTTAACTGCCAGATTGGAACGAATCGACTGCTTAAGACTAAGGCAAACTTCTTGGCTCTTAAAGACTATTGCAAGCGTTGATGGCTGTAGCAGCGTATAACAGTTAGTTAGCTTAATGCGTATTAATCAAGTTGTGGTATACACAGAGAGAGAGAGAAAAACAAATATCACTTGCTGTACAGAGTGGCTAGAATGGCTAAACTGCTGCTCACTTCTTCTTATAACCATACGAATTGATCGCCTCGTACTCGGCATCGCACATCAGCAGCAGTTGATACCACTGATCGCCATCGATGCGTGGCAACTCGAGGATTCCGCCATAACACGAGGGCAGACACTTCGGTGACATGTACTTGTGCAGGGACTCGCGATCGGTGCCATGGAAGATGATACGACTGCGAAGTTTCTCGCGCAGGAATGGCTTGAACAGGGCAAACACAATGTTGAAGATTTTGGGCTGATTGACAATGTGAATGGCCTTGATACGCAATGGCACCGAATCCTGCAGCCAATCCACGATCCTCTTAGCAAACGGTGGAGTAAACTGCCAGGTCTGCTGCAGACTGAGTCCGTCCATGTCAAAGATGACAACGGCGCCATTGATCTGTGTCTCTGGTTCCAGCATAGCCGCCTCCAGGAAAATGACAGCTCCCTTGAAGACCTCATCCAGTGTCACCTGCTTGTGCTTCCAGCGTTCTGGAAAACGTTACAAAAAACAGTGATATTTGTGTATGACAACGACTGTTATACTACTTACTGCCCAGCTCTAGCAAGAGTATACGACGACCGCACTGATCGCGATTGGGAAACACCGTTAGTATGTTGTTTTGAAAGATGTTCGCTTCTGATGTGGGCTTCAGATTGGTATACACATCCGAGTGCTTCACCTTGAACGAGTAATACCGCTTGATCTGAAAAGTATACATAACTTTAATTAATTTATTCCAACAATATAGCTGTTATGGCTTACCAAATCGCGTGCACTCTCCGGATAATACTTGCAGGGCCGCAGGAAGCGTATGAGCCACTCATCATTATCCTTGGGCCAGTGCAGATCGGTTTCCGCTGCAAACAAATAGCATATTTATTAGCCAGATATATAATTTATCGATTTGTTAATTAATAGTTTGATTAATGCTGATTTCGATGACCATTCGCCATAAGTTAATCAGGGGTCAGCTCTTAGTATAGAAATCGACTTTAAACCTAACATAAGCTCAAAAGATTTAGTATATGATTAGCGGCATGCTAAGAAAACAAATTACTGTATTATTAAAGGTAATCACAATGAGCTTTAAGCTTCTTAAAGCTAGAAAGTTGTTATGTAATTACGGAGACTTTGATACGTAGAGCTTGAAGTTATTGAAAGTGCAGTTTATTTATGCAATAAACTGTTAAGCGGCACTTAAACTGTTATAATGATTAAAATATGTCGTAGGGTGTATAAAACCCAGAGTTTGGACTTAAATCCGAAAAAAATAAAAATTACTGTTATTGCTGAACTATTTTATCACTTAAAGTTAGTGCGCTTTTAAAAAAAAAGAAGAGATTATAGCCAATAAAGTTTTCATTGGGTAATAAATAGTCTTGTAGGAATTGCAATATTTATAGACAATATAAAACCTGTTTAGCTGATTAAAGTCTGACTAAGCTTTATAGATTTTTTTTTTCGATCAGTTACAAATTTCCCATTTTGACCTCTATTTCTGATACGCACTAGTTAATTTCCCATGAAGTTCTTCGCCTGAATTATCTTCTGTATAACACTTACCCTCTAATAGACGCTTTAGTTCCTGAGTTGCCTGCTTCTGGCGTTCGGGGGACTCACGTAACTCCCTGGCAGCCACTTCCTTGGTTGCTGCTGTGGCCTCACCAAGTTCAAATTCCAGTTTAAAGTCTCCCAACTGTATGGAAGGCAGCTGATCGATGTCGGACAACATTGTGGGTACTCCTAGAATAAATTATAAGTAATAGCAGTGGGGTTATTACAAAGCAATTAGTGTAAAACGCAGAGAGCTATTGGTATTGCTCTCTGATCCCACGGCGCTTGGGCACTTAAGATTAACAATTATTTGCTTATGTAAGATCTCTCTAAAAATATTACTTACTCATTTTGTTGTTGTTGTTTTTTTTCTCAGCTACTATTTCGCAATTTAGTTAAATATTCTTTTGTTTATTTTTGGTTTAAAGTTTTTTTTGTTTCTCTGGCTAAAAGATGTCAAGTTGCTGGTTTCTATTTGTTTTAAATAAATTTGTGCATTTTATGCCAAAGTTATTTCACTGTTTATTTATTTATTTATGTTTTGTTAAGCTGCATCAAAATATCGAATTATCTTTGGTTAACCTTAACCTTGACATTCGCTTTTGTGTGGCAAAATTCAATAACGGAAATGTTTTCTCTACTCTTTTTGCAGGTCATTAAAAGTTCGCTATGAGAATGCATTTGCCATGAAGATATATATAGATATGTAGTAGATATCTGAGTGTTTAAGCCTGTTGGATCTTGAGCTGAATTCTCGAGTTCAACAAGTTCTACTTAACTGATTTTTAAAGTGAAAAAAGTCACTTTACGGGTTTGAAATTAAAACTGCATTATCTTATGCATATATACCAGTTTAATACATCAATTACATAAATTGTAATATAGATATATTATTCTGGTTTAGCTTGAAAATTTGTCAGTAGAATTTACAATTAGCCTTAAAGGCTTTATAACTTAACAAGCGTCGCAAATTGGCTAAGCAATTCAAGCGGAAAATCACAGATGTTGATTTGATTTTGATTGGGATCAAGATATGATAAATTACAGGCCCTTGAGATATCAAATTTTAATGTGGGCTACAAAAAACCCAATTTAAACGAGAAGATTCGTTTGTTTTTTGTGTTTTTCTTTCAAATTTTGGCAAAACCCAAATTTAAACAACTTATGAATTGTTAATGTGCAAAAATAACATAATAATAGTTATAATATTATCCAAATAATAGTAGTACACACTCAGCACAAACACAAATACGAGCACAACCCACAAAAGTTTAATCGAAACCGAAATTGAAACCGAAAACGTAAAACTAGTTTTTTTATTATTTATTTGGGGCTACAATAAAACTGAATGAATATGTGAAACAGATAAAGAAGAAGAGGAGACGTAGACACGAAAGATACGACAACGAAGTCGGAGAAGAAGACGAAGACTAACAATAGACAATGCGTGCAACGGAGCCGAAAGAGCTGACGAAACTGTTGTGGCCAAAAGCGCGTTACGGAGATTTTATACCAGGCCAAGAATCTCAAACTGGTCACAGACCCATGATCCCAGCGGGGAGCTGCAGTGGAAGCTGAACCCAACGCTACAAACTGAAATTTAAGCTGAACTTGAGCATGACATTCACGTGTCAGCTGGGGAGAGAAAAAGACGGAGAGAAACCAGTAGTAGAAGTTTAAATACCCTTTAATGGCCTTAACTGAACGTTTATTAATTTTATTTCAAAAATCTTACAATCTCAGAAGAATTGTTGTGTTATCTTTATTGCAAGTAAGCTTAAAAACTTTAAAAATAAAAGTATTTTTATTATTTTTATTATGATAAATTAACCCTTTTTTTTACCGAAAATTTTTATATAAATTATATGTTAATACCAGTAAATTTTAATAAAACAGTCTAATAATTTAACAAAATAAAGTGGGATGTTAAATTAACGACAAAAAACTTTACAATTGTTTTTCGCCTTTTCTTTAATATTTCTAAAAATATCTTAATTTCAATTCAAAACCAATAATTGATTAATATTTGTTTTCTAATGAAATTTGACTATCTAAACAAATAGACGGACTCACTGTAAGTGTATGGCCAAGAGAGTCAGAGAGAGAGACAAGAAGAGAGCGCCCGAGGAAGAGCACTGAGAGCTGCAGGCTGAGTGCATCTGGGAAATTATGCCACTGAAAGCTGGTTTTTTATTTGCGATTGCTCAGCTGTTGTTGTTGTTGTTCCGCTTTTGTGACTGCACAATACGTGGAGAGGACAGAGCGGACAACTCTGTTAATGAGTGAGTCGTTGAATCGATCAGTACAGTAGCATCATCTTAGGCATAATTAAAGGGCAAGCACTCATGTCATTTGCTTGACCCTGAAGCTTTGTACCTTCGGTTCAATGTTGCTGCTACACCCAGCAAATGATATACACTTTAATTAGCAATTACCTAGTAATAACACCTGTTTGACGACAACAACGCGGCCAACACGTTTTAACTGACACCCTAGACATGGGCATGGGACAACTCAAAGTTTTTGGCAAACTAGTTTTAACTTTTTTTTTAGTGTTTGTATTTTTATTTTTGGTCTAAACGTCAAGCAACACGTGCGAAACGCAGCTTTTGTGCCGCTCCCTCTAACACAAATGTCACATCCAACCCATTCATTATTGTTATGAGTTTTTTTCATTTTCGAGTACAACTCTCGATTTCGTTTTGTGCTTAGCTTTTTGGTGTGAACAATTGATACTTGTGGCTAACAGCTGATTGGTAAGATAGATTTTGTTAGCAATTATCTCAAAGAAAATACCATAGCTTGTTTACAATTTTTAAGATACTTCCGGAAATGTTAAAAATATTTAGAATTTAGATTTTTAGATATGTAAATAGGTATGTTTGGAGTCACACATTAATTAAATAAATAAAATTTATACATAAATATATAATTTCCAATTTTAAATAGTTATTTTCCAAATTAAATTAATATCTTATTAAAAAAAAATCAATACTAAGCGGAAACATTTCAACCACTGTGCTTAATAGTTTCGGAAATGGGTTACATTAAGAAAAAGGATAATGAGGGAAGACGAAAAAAAATATATTGTAAAAAATTCCACGTTGATCATAAAAGTTGCTTTGAGGTCAGAAGTTTTTGACAACAAAAAAGGTTAAAAGCATTTAGATGTAGAAACAAATATATGTACATACAAACATATCTAGTGTATATAACAAGGGCAAACCCAAGAGCAATGTAAAAAGTGCTTTAACCTTACGTGCCAAAAACTTATAAAAGATAAATACCACAGCACACTGTCACATACATACAAATGTACGTACACACTGTCTCTACCCATCTCAGTTTAACTCCTAATGTACGCATATGTCTGTCTCACCTGTCTCCACGGTAGCCGGCGCAGAGACGCCGGCATCAACAGTCCTCGGCATGTAACGCGTTGCAGTCGTCATGCCGATAATTTGTGTAATGCACTATTCGCAAAGTTAAATATTAACTTGAGTAATTAATCGGCTTTCACGCTCAAGTGATCAATTGAAAAGTAATTGCCGTTGCACTTAAACAGGAGCTGCTGTCGCTGCCGCTGTCTCAAACAGAAATGGGTCAATGCCAACTGTTTATTGAGTTCCTAAAGCCGAATTGTACATTCTTAATGTATTTTTCGTTTTTGATACCGTTTGGAGCGCAGCTAAAACTTGAACTGGGTCAATGCCAACTGTTTATTGAACTCTGCATGTAAAAATCTGCACTCTTCGTTAAGTTTTCTTTATGATTTCTTTCTCACAGCGCGTCACAAATACACAAATCTTTTATGCAGGCAGCGACAACAACAAAAAGCAGAAGTCACTGCCGACGCAGGCGAATGTGAATGCAAAAGGGACGAGGCGTAAATCTGACAGTTAGACAGTGCTGGCAAGCGTGTCATAGCAACAAGTTGCCATATGCGCTGTTATTGCTTTTATTTTTGTACTAGGCATTGAATATGGTGCTCTTCATTATGCAGAAGAAGAGAGACGACAACAACAACAACAACAATGTAATGCACGGAAATGTCACAAAGCGTTACGCAAGCAGAGCAAACTTCGATAATCGGTTAGCGGTTATCAACTTACCAGGTAATAATTACAGGCAATCGGCTAATCCAAATAGTTTGTGATTGAAATCATTCAATTTCAGTATCTTACAGACAGGCAGGTCTGGCACGCTCTTGGCACGTTTCAAGACTGAAAATATAAGGCTGTTTATTCAACAATTTTATACCCGCTTTGTAGCGTACAATGTGTAACGCGGTGTAGTTGTTAAGAAGTAGCGCAATTAAGTATATACATACATATGTATAAGCACTCACTCGCTTATAACTTTATATATTCACATATAATCGTGGCATAGAGATGTGCTTATGTGTGTAGTTATAAAAGTGAGTAATTATGGCAAGTGTCAGCAAGTTTGCATTAAGTGCATTTTTAGCTGTTATACTGTGGCTTGCTATTTGTTATACCAAGGAGAAATGCAAAGAAAATATAGCACAAGGGCCACAGCTCTAACTGTTATACAAACGAGCTTTGTATGAATGTATAGGCGTGTGTATATACTTACACCAAGTGTTACACTCGTTGACAGCTGGTGCACATATTGACATTCCCTTGACTTTTTAGCACAGTGTACTCACAAAGCATTTAATAAACGCTGATCACTTGAACTCTGAACTCTAAACCAGATAACTACATAACTAGTATTAAGTTGGCTTAATTCAGACTTTTACCTCTATTATATAGTATTTAACTTATAAGAGTTAACTACTCTGGGTTCAAAATCTAAGCTCGTTCGCACTTTGTATTGCCCACTTTTAATAATATTGAACACATTTGAAGCACTACCAGTTCATAATTAACTGCCACACACCGAAAAAACTATATAGTAGTCTTGAGTCGTACGATCCGACTACAACTACGACTTGCGTGTCTCTATGTTCAAATTAAACAACTGACGATATAATGCTAACTCATTGTCTTCACGTTGAAAACGCGAGCAATTAATTAAGTATTCGAAAAAGCACAAATCGATTTCAATTTTCAGTTTCTACTTTACCTCCTACCTCCAATATACCGCCAGACACTTCATCAGTTCGTCAATAGTACAAGCTGTCAATGCTGATCGCGCTACGTCAGCTTTTTAAAGTTCAATGGAATTTCGCACAACTTAAACAAAGTTCGAATTGCACTCAACAGCGAGTATTTATAGTTGGATCCCGAGTATAGAGATATAGACACTCGACAGGTGTAATCAATTAATAGGTTGCATGCAACTAATTGTTCGCAGACAGCTGATGATTAAGATATAGAATATATTTAGATATTTACACATATATATCTCTTATATATTTGACTTGTTGATGAGTTCCATAGTTACAATTGCTAAAAGCTGATATAAATTTGAGAGTCCATTACACATTACATATACACTATACATAAGTACATATATAAATTCTAATTAACTTAATATTAATCGTATGCATTGCAGATCCATATTTCTGGTTTCACTTTCCACGGTATTGTCAAATACTTAATAAATAGAATATTTAACTAGACAAATGGCTAAATACATTGTGCTTTGAATTGTTATTGCAATTGATACTAAATATTGCTTAGATACGGCTAAGAAAGTGGTATCAAGTGTTATACAGTTTGTGGCTTAAACTAATATATATGTATTTAAAAAAAAAACATTAATATGTCAACGATATTCAATGCTAAAGTCTTTAGTTTTGTGTCTTTCAAGAGTAGTGTGCTTAAGGATTCTTTTTAAGTGCAGATCATGTCAAGAGGATCTACATATAAATATATTTACAAATTAATAATAGTTAAGGAAGCTGTTATACTAAAGCCTGGCACCTGAGCTATAATTCGCTTTAATTTTAACTCGCTTTTTTCTATTGATACTTCTGCATTTCGAACGCAATCATTTCGGTCGAATTTTCTCATACATAAACTGCTGCAAGTGCTTATTATCAGGCTGCATAAGTTTTCTCTTTGTAAATTCAAACTGTTCCAATGCAAATTCATACAAATCGTTCTCCATTTGCCATATCTTTGATCTTTGTATGGTCTTAACGGTTTCTTCGCTGGGCGGTAACTTCGATGAGGTTACACGCAAATGAGATTTATTCGAATTTTGATAGTGCTCACGAAAGCCTAGAAATATTCTGAAAAAAAAGGAGAATTCAACATTAAGCAATCAAGTCAATTATTTAAAGTTATAGAGCCTACCTGGGTAGCGATCTCTCGAGTAGATCGACAAATTCATACATCTGTTCAGTGACACCGACTAGAAAATACTCGTTGACCAGATTACGCTTGGCTTGTTTCAGGGCCCAATCACTACCAGGTTCCCAGCACTCGGCAGCGTGACCACAAAAGAATGGTATTTGTAGCCACATATTTTTGGGATCACAGTCGGCTTGCTTTTGAATCACGCACTCGTCAAAAGTCTGTTAAACAATAACGAAATGGTGTAACTTTTATAACCACAAATCTGTTATACTCACGATTTTGTTGCCCGCCTTTTTGCGTACCAAATTTGGTCTATAGTTATCTCCAAATCGCAGAAAGTAGTAATATGAGACAAGTCTATCTAAGGGTCTACGCACCAGATTTATGTAGATAGGTTTATGTGCTATTTGGAATCTGAAAACATTATCTGTGTTAAAAATGCATACAGAATAAATACATGATTAAGCTTACTTGGAAAAATCGAGGAATGCCATGTGCCCATGGTAAAGAGCCGGCTTCATTTCATGCCATTTGGTTACATTGCGCACAAAGGAAATCTACATAAACAGTCGGATAGCATTAAAAAACACCAGTCTTGGAATCGATGAACGCACCTGATTGGGCAGCGAGAGGACGTGCATATTGGAAGTCACATTAATATGCAAGACGTGGTATCTGTTTAGCTTGCACAGGTCGTATGCAATATTCACAAAACTGGTCGAGCCAGTCTTTGGCACCCGATTGTACAGCACCACTAATTGTTCCTCATAATCAAAGTTATCCAAAGTGGGAGTGACCCGGGCCACTGCTGCTGCAATTTGTTCTGCCTGTGTGTCCCTTCTGGCTCCGGCGAGCTTAGTCAATGGCTTAAAGGCTGCGCGAAGTAGAATTAATAAATATTTAATTACGACATTAAGGCATTGTATACATACCGTGCTCTAATCGAATCCCAAGCAGCCAATAACAGGTGCCAATGCAGATGATGGCAACTATCAGCCAGTGAACTGGGCGCATTATAGGCAACATTTTGCGCAATTTCTTATGCATGTCTTTGCTGTTGCCCATTACTTACATACGAGTCTTTTTCTTTAATCATAAGCTCATTTTCAGCATGTATTTCAGCCTAAGTTTGCAATTTGAGCTTGCATTGTATTTCCTTTTTCCTCTTGGTAAGCAGCTGGCTAAAATGTTGACTAGCACATAAAATCAGCCGTTCTAAAAAGTGTTGTACAGTGTACGCCAGACAAAAGCTGACTGCTATTTGAGTAGAGGAAGGTTCTCTCCTATTCTAAACTAAATATAAATAATAATCAGCAAATAAAGCACACAAAGTCAAAAGATTACAGACAACTAAATAAGTTTACATACTTCTGCCTATAATTGTTTATTAAGAAGTTTAAATTAAAATCAACAGTTGCTCTAGTACTCTGTTAACGTTGCCACTTGGCAGAGAAATTGACGACTTAGTGTGTTATCGATAAACTTTGTTGCATTACTGCACACTCATAAAAACAGCTGTTGGCACGTCGTAAATAGACGCTTGTTTTTTGTTAGTAAACTGTAATTAAGGCAAAAAGTAATAAAAGCACATAAAAGGGACTTTAAAATGTCATCAGCGATATATTTAGAAAACTACCTAGATGGTATGTTAAAGAACTCATCAAAAATTTGCATAGAAGTGAGTTATATTCTGCTTTTTATCAGGATTGGAATCTCTGCCTACGGAATTGGAGCGAAACTTTAAGCTCATGAGGAAATTAGACGATCGCGCGCAAACTGCAATGAAAAGTATTGACAGTCATGCAAAAGACTTTATGCGCAAACTGGCCGCCGATAATGGGGCAATGAGTGAGGAGGATCGTAAGGAGCGTTTGGAGGACATCAAGGCACTGTTCGGTAAGGCCAAGGAGTACAGTGACGACAAGGTGCAGTTGGCCATACAAACGTACGAGCTGGTGGACAAACAAATCCGAAGATTAGACAATGATTTGGCGCGCTTCGAAGGCGAGATTCAAGAAAAGGCTTCTTCAACACGGGCCAAGTCTGAGGAAGCAGTGGCCAAAAGTATGTGTAATCAAATTCGAATATTGTTCACTAATCCGATGTGTTTCCCGCAGAAGGTGGCCGCAAAAAGACAAAGGATGCCAAAGCGACGGGTAAAAAGAAGAAAACAGCCTCGTCCGATGAAGAAACTGGGCGTGGTGGTAATCATTCAAATAATGCCAGCGGTAGTAATCTAAATGCCAGCAACAGTGCGGGCCAAGGTAGCAAAAAGAAAAAGTCCAAGGTAAATCAAGAAAAAGAAACACGCAAGGGGGGAGCACAAAAGGTAAATCATCTTCATCAACATTACTTCATAATGCATTATTACTCGTTCTATAATCTAAATCTAATCTGAATCCTTTTAGTTTGTTTGCCTGGTAGAAAAAGCGCTGAATATACGGAGCTATTAGAGCCGCCAATTCTTCTATTATTTAATGTAGTAATTAATGTATTCTTGGTATATTCAGTGCCTTAATGATTGCATCTTTCATTTACATTTCACCTACTCGCATGATTCATTACTAAACCAAACTACATTTCAATGAATTAATCACTTTTGTTACTGATTCTACAGAAAGCTGCTGATGTTGATGACTCGGAGAAGGAATCCGGTCACACGGCGGCGACACATCCCAGCGATGTAATGGACATGCCTGTGGATCCCAATGAACCCACATACTGCCTGTGCCATCAAGTTTCCTATGGCGAGATGATTGGCTGCGACAATCCCGACGTAAATATTCACGCAAAACTCATTGTATTCATTATTTAATTAATTTCTTTACTAGTGTCCCATTGAATGGTTCCACTTTGCCTGCGTCGGTCTCACCACGAAGCCAAAAGGCAAATGGTTTTGTCCCAAGTGCACGCAGGACCGTAAAAAGAAATAAATGCAATGAATCAATTCGGATAAGTGCTACATCCACTGTCGGTCTATGTAAATACACTGTAACGCCACACATAGTTTTTAGTTTAGCTTAAGTATTGAATATTTTAAATAAATATCTAATAAACAAATCGCTTTTCCAAACTTGTGTTAATTTGTGGGGGTATTAAAAATGTAACAAATTAAAAACAGTTTCAATTTCAATTTTTTTTGTCCATTTATTATAGTGTTTTGTAATAATTCCGTTTTACTTAAGTTAAGCGTTTCGTTTTCGTTTATATCCAAACCTAAAATGTTTACATTTTATGGAACTCATTCAGTTGTCTCTACATATATAGAGTTAAATTTCAAACAAATTGCAAAATATATAACCAATATGCATAAATAGATACTATATTACAAAGACTTCGATTATTACAGTAAAGCGATAGCCCTTTTTTGACTTTTGTCAAATCATACTTGTCTGAGCTAAGAGTAAAGAAACAATAATCAATTTGGGTTCCTTTGTTGTGAAAGATAAGATATTTAATAAAGCCTACGATTTCCAAAAGCAAGTCTTTAAGTAGTTTTGGTTTAACTAAGCTCAAACAAACTAAATCATAATTATTAAATACAGTGTTAAATGTTGCTAAAAACCTAGAAACTTCGCTAGGGTTTAGCGGGATTGGAGGAGGGCGGGAAAGTACATAAAAGGGGCGGGGCATATAAGGGATTGTATTTTTTTTTCTTTTGCTCATCGTCGTCGTTATGTGCGTTCAGATTTTGCTATTCAGCAAATGGCCTACTTTTTGGTCATGATCTTCAGATATTCCAGGGCATTTTGGGCCGCATGCCGCTGTGCCTCCAAAGCCGTTGATCCCGTGCCATGACAGACACCCACCGGCAACGTGGACAACTGAACCAGACACTGGAACTGGCCGCTAAACGTTCTCTCCTCAATATCCACATAGGTGACTTCAAACTGATTCTCGACAGCGATCTCCGACAGAAGTTTGATGTAATCAATCTTTGAGCTCTTCAAGCAAGTTTTCTGCAAATCAAAATAAAGACAATTTAAATAAATATAAAAGAAATTTTAATAAATTTGGAGACAATTAAAGTATTCGGATAAGATATTGGTCTGTGGCCTGTACTTTGAAGCGTAGCAAACTTAATTTACCTGTAATTTAAGCAGTTTTTTGCCCGTCGCATTTTTCAAGATCTTATGGAACTGCGACACTTTATTACTGTGCTGCATGGTCAGTGTCGGGACAGTGATATCTTTCAAATCACCATAATATTGATCGTTAATGCGGTGCTGTAAATAAGAGTACGCAACTTTTCGTCAATTTCGCAAAAACTCTCGCCACTCAAAGGATGGTGAGTTGAAACATATCACAAAGTGTTTTTTAATTCATTTTGCAAACAAATTATAGAGTAAAAAATAATAATAATTAACACAGTTAAATTTCACAAACACCACAAATGAGATAACTACAAAAAAATATATAAAACTAATGAAAATAATGTTTCACTCACGATGGAATCACAAACGGATTCAAAACTTCACTCATTTGATCACAAATTAATAAGCAGTAAGTAAATATTTAAACAAACACCAAACTGAAAAGTCTAAAGAATTCAAAAATGAAACTAAACAAATTAAATTAAAAGCAGTTTAAAGTTTTAGGTGCACAATTAGTTGCAACGCTACAAAATATTTTTATTCGCATAGGCAAATTATTTTCATAATTAAATTTGTACTGAAAACAATGAAACCTGCATAGCTACACTACAAACTAAACGGAAT
Organism: Drosophila parthenogenetica; assembly: GCA_035047505.1. Lineage (NCBI taxonomy): Eukaryota > Metazoa > Arthropoda > Insecta > Diptera > Drosophilidae > Drosophila > Drosophila parthenogenetica. The sequence continues at coordinate 1,038,958 of JAWNPM010000242.1, forward strand.
TACAGCCGGAAATAACATTTATAACAACTTAATAACATTGTTTAAAATCGGAGTTGGGGGAATGGTTAATTTACAGACTTCAGATTAGGATCAGAGAACAAAAAAAGTAGAAATTTGTACAAAACTGAAAGAATTATAGAACGCCAAAGATGCGAGAATATAAAATACAGAAAATTATATTAGAAGTGACAGTGGTTAATAAAGGAGGAGTTAAAATTCCAAAATTAGATTTAAAGATCAATTATTTGTATAATTGGTGAAATGCGCTCGTAATACCGACTTGATGTTAGAGGACTTGAGATAGCCGGCTTTGGCAATGTAGTATCTACAATGGATAATTTACTCACATCGCCCTCCAGCTCGCTGCAGATGCTGTCATTGATTTTGGCAGCATCAATGGGCGTCTCCTGTAGTCGTGTCCACATCTTGTGGGCGGCCAAGCGTTTGGCAATCTTCTTGCTCTTGCCCTTGCCCACCTCGCGATAGTTCAATATGGTGCATGCAATTGTAAATAGTCGCTCATGGGGCAACCCCACCTCTGTCTCTGTCTCGTACGAGGGCGGGGGCCAGCGACGTTGCATGCACATCTCCTGTAGCCAGCCAATCGGATTGCCCACAATCTTGTCGCTGCCACTAAGGAAAAGAAATCAGCTACAATTCTGGCATGTGAGACAATTGCATCATAATATTTACTCGCCACTGCCGGAGACATTGGCATTGGCATTGCCATCGCCACCACTGCCGGTCATGGAGCAATTAACAGCGGATGTTGTGCTTGTGCTGCCCCCCTGTGATGATTCAAGCTGAACGCCAATCAGTTTGTCGATTAGAGCACGGGCAGCGGCATGTTTGGCCTCCTTTTTGGAGCGTCCAGCGCCCATGGCGGTAAACGGTGTATCCTTGTCCTTGAACGAGACCCGAAACCGAAACGTCGGCTCATGTATGGCGCCCTCAATCTGTACCAGCTCATAGCCCGGCGTAATGCCGCGTCGACTCAGCAGCTCTTGCAGTATGCTAACGGGCGTCTTCATTGCCAATCCATTGGCATCGGTATCGTTGACAAACTTTAATGTGTCATCAGCTGGCAACATGCCGGTGCTGCCCACAGTGCTAAGCTCCGACAGCTGTTGTTGTTGTTGCTGGTGCTGCTGTTGTTGCTGCTGCAGTACTTGCTGCAGTTGTTTCTCCTTTTTCATTTTCGGTCGCTGCATCACTGATGCTTTACCTGCTGTCGAGGAGCCGCCACCGCTGGCAGCGCCATTGGCTAAACAGGCAGCTGCTAGGGCAGCTGATGAATTGCCCATGTTGTCATACTGACGACGCGGTGCAAAGCCAGCCTGCAAGGGCTGTTGTTGTTGCTGCTGCTGCTGTTGTTGCATTTGTTGCATGTGATGCTGCTGCAGCTGCTGTTGTTGTTGGAGTTGTTGCAAATGGATTTGCTGCTCGTGCAGATGCTGCTGCTGCGGCTGTATTGGCTGCTGTCCATGGGCATGATAGTTATTTGGTTCCATATTTAACGTAATTAATTATAAACTTTGTGTATCTGTAAAGGTAGAACAAAAAAAACGCTACGTTGCTTGAAAAAAAATCAATAAAATTTTACGTTTCATCTACAAATGTTTAGTATGATATTTTGATCTGATTGGCTACACTGTGTATGTTTGACATGTACTTACGGTTAATTGGCGGCTTTGACTGATTTTTATTTAATAATAATTTATTAATTGTTTATTAATAATTCATTCTTAAATAAAAAATACAGCAAAATCCAGACGCACACACGATATCTGCGTATATATGTATTTGTGATGCTATTGTGTTGCCGTATTGATCTAATCTGACAGCTGACACAGTGGCAACGCTGATTTTACATTCAAATCTGAATGACAAATGATACGAAGAAGCATCGCGCGCCATTTCAATACAATTCAAATACCATTTAATACCACAATCATTTTTCTTGTACATAATATATAATATATTCTTTATTTTGTATAATTAATGCACGGGAAACATTCATTCAATTAAATCAATGCATCTGCTTGTTTGTGTAAGTATGTGTATGTGTGTGTGGATTTGGGTGTGGAATTTATAGCTTTGAAATGCAGGATTCCCGAATCAACAACGAATTTACGTTATTTCTATGCATGCTATTGAATACAGCTTTTGCTTTTGCTTCAATTTTTGCGTCTAATCATCGCTCAGAAAGTCATCATCCAGATTCACGTCTGTCGTATCAATGTTATCGTCCAACGTAATACCATCAATCTCCAGATCCAAATCATCATCATCATCCTCCTCACTGACCGCAGCTGCTGCAGCAACTGGAGCAACCTTTGCGCTGCTTGCTGGCACAAACGCTGGCTTCTCCTTGTCCTCCTGCTGTCCCACTCCACTTAGTTGCTCGGCCGCATGCAATTCTCCTAGAGGATTACGATCGCTATTTAATGGCAGCTGTCCGGCAATGCGTGCGGGTGCCTTACGTGCTCGCTCCTCCTGCAGATGCTGCTCTACGCGCAGAGCATCGCCCAAGCCCGGAAAGAGATTTGTGTATTGCGTTGGATCGGCCAACGATTGACCGGCCTTCTCGTTCACCTTGCCGAGCTCCTCGCGCCACAGTTCCACTACACGCGACATGTGGCTGGGCAAGTAGGTGCGTGCAAAGAATGCCGCTTCAGGCAGACGGTTTGTCTCGATGAGAATCTCCAGACAGCGTTCCACATCGGAACGCAGGAATGCGGCCAGGAATGCAATATTGTGACGTCCCTGCGTGGAACTTGTCGAGCCCAATTCCTCAAGCATCTTAGCGTCTCCAGACGCCGTCGAGAGCAGCAATAATCCGCTGAAATCATTTGCTTTCTGCATGCACTCCTTGACCAAGGCCATGTTATTCTTGCGCGACGCCACATCCGCTAGCTGCGACCATTTCTGTGAGTTCTCTGCCTCTCGTGCCAGTTTCAGGGCAACATCCAGTTCACCAATCTGCAGTGCCAAGTCAAACTTGTGATCCGCATCGGTGGACACCTGCAGCGCTTGCGCCTTGAAGCCCTGCTTCTCCAGGAAATGTGCCACACGTGTGCGATGCTCCTTTGGTATGGTTGGCAGCACAATATCGGCGCGCTCAAAGTCACGTCGCATTACGGCCGTCTGGTATTCCAGTACGGACAGCTGCAGGCAGAAGCTGATCACATTCAGCTCCTTGTCGCCCAAATACAAGCGATTGTCCTTGGGCACATAGCCCAGCAAATACATGGTGCGATCCAAGTGGGAAATGGTCACAATCTCGCCACCCACATAGTAGTTAATGCGGTTCACCGAATTGGTGTAGATGAAACAGTCACCTACCCAGAGTCCTGTCTTCACCGACTCCGAGACTTCACCTGGTGGAGAGAAGAAAACAAAGAATTCATTAATAACTAATTTAAATGCTAAACTTAATGAGTTACTCATAAAGTTATGATAACTTATGTTTTAACTAATGAAATTATTGCATCATCAATTATTTTTTCATAATGAATTTTTGGGCTTCACATTTATGACTCACTGGGAATCCCAAAGGATTGCTATTTGTTTAAAAGATACACATCTAATTGTTATTAATTTTTGAAATACTCTTCTATTAACAACTTTCCATAGTTTGTTATCAATCCGATATCACACTCACCTAGCACGTTAAAAGCACTCTCAACGCCATCATCCTCGAGTCCCTCCTTGGTCTCCAAAGCATTAGAGATTTGTGCCGAGTCCACGCCCAGGATAAAGTATGAGTCATCGGTGGCAAGGCAAACAAGGCTGCCACTCTCATTCCAAAAGACATTACGTGGCTGCACTTCAATGCGTCGCACCAGTTGCAAAGTTTCCCAATCATAAAAAGCCAATCCGGAGGAGGTCTTGACACCAAAGTAGTAGCCACCATAGATGCTCTCGGCACCATATTCGGGTGTGAAACTCTTGCGCTCCTTGAAGTTACGGAACAGACGAACGGTGCCATTGTTCTCCCTTATGGCATACTCATTGCTCTCCAACGCCCAGACAAACTCCTGTGCCGATCCAAAGGCCTTGTTACGCAGTGCCATAGATGTATAGATTATGTACTCGCCATCGCCGCAGACGACAACGAAGCGTCCATTAGGATTGTGTGAGATGGTCTGTGGATAAATCTCACAGGCTCCCATGTCCTTAACGGCAACGGGCAATCTTTCGCCATCCTTAATCTCTGTGCCATCGGCAATGGTTTTTAAATTAACCTTTAGGGGGCAAAAGGGTATAAATTTGTTGAACAGTCTTTCAAAAATTATTATTTACTAAAAAACAAACTAATTAGATTATTATTCTAACTAAGCATATTGATCAAATTGCCGGAATGTGAGCAGTTTTATATCAAATTCAACAACGATCGGTTCTGATTTAAGTCTTTTGTGTTTATAATTGTTGTATTTTTTATTATAAAACTAAATATTTATTGTTTAATAAGTCTCTCATTTTCAAAGTTGATTCCCCAGCCAGAAACACCCAGTCAGAGAGTCAAAAATCAAACAATATATAAAAAACTTTCAAATCTTAAGCAATATCAAATTACTCTACACATCAAAATCTGACAAGAATTTGTCCAGTTTGAGGACAAATCCTAGTTGGATTCCCCTAATGTGTCTCATTTCTCTACACAACATTTAATGTTTTAAATCTTTTGTGTAGTATGTTAATTAAGTTAACATAGTTTTTATTCAAAGAAATATTAATGCCTGATGAACTAATTTTTGTATGTTATTTGATTACTTTTAAATATACAGTGGGAACTAATAAAAGACAGAAATAAATCATTAGCCAAGAATAAACTCTTGTAATCCATTTAGAAATTAACATTTGGCATTCGGCATATTATAATCCAGCTCTATTAGCCCTATTTAGGATACGGTTTCAGTTTTAAAATTTTATTTTTCGATGCTGATACTAATAGTTTTTATTTGGTTTTAGCTGCTTTTGGTAAATGGTCTCAGAGAGGAACCTTTTAAAGCTTGGATTCCTTGCTTACCTGTTGCATTTCGGAATGTTTGGCCCAAACAATTTTGCCACCCACCACATCCATGGACATGGCTGGCTCTTCCCGTCCCACTTTGATGATAATGGAACCCTCATCGTAGCCAAGGGCTACATTGTTGGTGCCACGCATGCTAGAAATGGTCCAGACGCGTTCGAATCCATAGTTAAGACACGTCTCCAGGCGATAGGTGCCTGAATGCCAAATGCGAACAGTGCCATCTTCAGAGCCGGTCAACAGAATGGGCAACTCTGGATGGAAACACACGGCAGAGATGTTTTGTGCATGACCCTCCAATGTTTGTACACAGGTCTTGTTCTGGTAATCCCAGATCTTGACCAAACGATCATCTGCACCGGAAATCAAATAGGGCTTGTCACCACCATGATAGTAGTCCACACAATTGACACCTTTCTCATGACCCTCCAGTGTAAAGTTGGCAAAATTTGAGCCCAGCTGCCACACCTTGACCGTGCGATCCAAGGAGGCCGAGGCAAAGGTATTGTTATCCTTAGGATTGAATACAATCTGCATAACATAGTGCGTGTGTCCCTCAAAGACGCGTTGACACGCCCACATTTTCTCCCAGTTCCACAATTTGATCAGCATATCATCTACAAAACGATATGACAATTTAAGATAAACATAATGGAAATTATTTCATCATTCAGTGGAGAATTTTGATCTTTGATAAGGGAACTTCCGAAGTCTCTTGATGCCTCATCGGGAAATTGAGGTCATTGGCAGAAATTAGCTTTGGAATATGTCAGGAATTCTCTTTTGAATGTGGAAACACCTACCGCTGCTAGTGAGGACCAGAGGCTGTGTGGGATGCACCGCAATGCAACGTAGATAGTCTGAGTGTGCCTCATAGGAATGAACCTTCTCCAGGGTGTTGTAATTGAATATGCGAATTTGCATATCATCGGAGCCGGTGATAATCCAATTCTTGCGTGCCACAAAGCGTGCGGAACGCACAGGCACATCGCACACCTCGAAATCTTTAACCAATTGCTGGTTCTCATAATTCATGATGTGTACGTGGCCATTGTATAGAGCACACAACATCCATGGTTCGGCCGGATGCAGATCAACACACTTGACACGGTCAGAGCGGGATGTCAGACGACGCTTGATGTCCAATTTAAGGGGCATCTTGATGTTTATTGACACTCAGCGTTTTATAATTTTCTAATACCGCTAATCACAAAATATCCACTATTTATATAGAAAACTTGCAGCCGTTCTGCTTCTTCTCGCTCTTGTTAATGTGTCAGAGTTGTGTGTCAGTGTTGCCAACTGCCGGTGTTTATAGTGTTGCTAACATCGGTGTACTTTTAATGTTTACACGTATCATATTTACAAAGCTAATAAACTTTTGTATTAATTTATTGCATACTTTTTTATTGACTTATTGTTTTTATTATAAATAGATTGCAATTAGACATGTAAAATACGAGTTAACTTTTCATTGTAGATGAAAAGCAAATTAAATAATTATAATCATGAATTTAGAGTTTCATTCATTTGAATCAACAGTTTTGAGTCCGATCTGGCAACGCTAGCGGCAAGTAAACGCTGACGTCTTCATCGGCATTTTCTTCTACAATTGTTGTTAGGATAAACGAAAGACATGATTTATTCACACTAGTTACGCGTTTAAAAACAGTTATTGCATTTGTTATTTACTCTAATTAGACATAAAGTGTGGCGAAATCACCATGTTGAGTCACCGCCTCTTTGTGATACAGTTTTTGCTGCTGGTCGCACTTGTTGCGGCTAAATCCAAACTTTCCGCCGTGCAAGAAGAAATAGCGGACTACAAAGATTTCAAGAAACTATTGCGCACCAAGAACAATGTGCTGGCTCTTTACGTGTCCAGCGCCAAGGCAGCGGCTGCCGAGCTGAAAGTGTTCCGGGAAGCGGCCGAGGAGATTCGTGGCACGGGGACAATGCTGTACGTGGACTGTGCCAATCCCGAGAAGAAAAAGCTGTGTAAAAAGTTGAAGGTGTCGCCAGAACCGTACACGCTACGGCACTACAAGGATGGTGACTTTCACAAGGACTATGACCGCCAGCTGAGCGTAGCCTCCATGGTCACCTTTATGCGTGATCCGTCAGGTGACTTGCCCTGGGAAGAGGATCCAGCTGGTGATGATGTATTGCACTTTAATGACGCCACAGCGTTCAGCAAGCATCTTCGCAAGGACATAAGACCCATGCTCGTCATGTTCCATGTGCCCTGGTGTGGTTTCTGCAAGCGCATGAAGCCCGATTACAGCAAGGCAGCCACCGAACTGAAGGCTCAGGGTGGATTTATTCTAGCCGCCATGAATGTGGAACGCCAGGAGAATGCTCCAGTGCGCAAACTGTTCAATATAACTGGTAAGCTACTTAAATGCCAAATAAACTGTATTTGTAGCTTAAAAACTTATTTATTTTAGGCTTCCCTACATTAATTTACTTTGAAAATGGCAAAATGCGATTTACATACGAGGGAGAGAATACCAAGGATGCGCTGGTCGCCTTTATGCTCAATCCTAATGTGAAGCCCACTGCTAAGCCAAAGGAACCTGACTGGTCCGCTGACACCAGCTCTGAAATTGTACACTTGACCACACAGGGCTTTGAGCCGGCCTTAAAGGATGAGAAGTCGGTGTTGGTGATGTTCTATGCTCCGTGGTGTGGTCACTGCAAACGGATGAAACCAGAGTACGAGAAAGCAGCACTAGAGATGAAGCATGGCAATGTGCCTGGGGTGCTTGCCGCCCTAGATGCCACCAAGGAACCGAGCATTGGAGAGAAGTATAAGGTCAAAGGGTATCCAACAGTTAAATACTTTTCAAATGGTGTCTACAAGTTTGATGTGAACGTTCGTGAGGCATCCAAAATTGTCGAATTTATGCGTGATCCCAAAGAGCCGCCACCACCGCCGCCCCCAGAGAAGAGCTGGGAGGAGGAGTCGGACAGCACGGAAGTCCTTTTCCTCAACGATGAAACTTTCAGCACAACGCTGAAGCGGAAGAAGCACGCACTGGTCATGTTCTATGCTCCATGTGAGTTGGTTACTTTATACTTTTTGTTTCTCTGCTAAACTTTTCTTACCTTTTCTTCCAGGGTGCGGGCACTGTAAGCACACAAAGCCGGAATTTACAGCCGCTGCGAATGCAATGCAAGAGGATCCTCGTGTGGTCTTCGTTGCAGTTGACTGCACCAAGCACACGGTGCTGTGTGGCAAGTACAATGTACGTGGATATCCTACGATTATGTACTTCTCCTACCTCAAAACTCAGCTGGATTACAACGGTGGTCGCACCAGCAAGGACTTTATTGCCTATATGAACAATCCACCCAGCGCCAAGAGCCACAGCGAGCTGTGATTTGCCAGGGAATACACTAATCGAATCTCTTAACCTGTATTAATTTTGTATATCCATTTAATCCATAACTGGTAAGATGCCCAATGCAAATCTCATTTGACTCACTAAAAAGACTTAAATTTAATCTTATAACTATATTTCTTTATGCTTTATTGCTAGGGTATTTTAGCTTCGGTTTGCCGAATGCAATTCTGAATAAACCATGTTTATAGATCAAGTTAACTAATGTTTTTATTGTTTAATGTTAGCAGTTCCTATCAAAGACACGGCACCGCTTCATTTGTGTTTTACTGCTGACTCCCGCGTCTGATTGGCTTATCTATGTATTAATGCTCTGTTTTTGGCGCTTTGCACAAGGCAATTAGTGCTCTCACGCAAACAAGCTCAACATGCCTACTGACTACTCTACTACTCTCAAAACTGTTGCATAAGTAGCTTGTCTGTAGGTGGAAGCTGTGCTCAAGAGAGCGTAGTTAACAGCTCGATCTATGTGCTTAGAAGCCAAGGTTAAGAGCACGTTGCAGAGGCGACTACGCATAAGGAATGGCGCGCTGTTGCTCAAGCTAAAGAGAGCGAATTGTTAAGCATCAGAGGGACTATAAGTAGAGCGGCTAATATACCTCAGCTAGTCAGTTGTGAAACAATTGCTAAGTGTGATAGCGCATGCATTTTGTTTATTCTTTATAATTTGAATTTTTTTTAACTAATTGAGCAAATATACCCTGCCAATGGCTCCTAGAAATGTTTTTTTTTTTAAGGATTATTTTTCATAAATCCATTGCTTTGGTCTCTTTAAATCAGTTGAATACTTCAACTTGAGTGTGATGCATTTCAAGTGTAGATCATGTATGTTTGTATTTGTATTTATTATCGCCTTTTGTATAATTTCAGTAATTTCTAATTAATCGCTTTAAAACAGACCTCTAAACTTAACCAGTATATAATTGTCATAACATATATAATTTCTTATATATATGTTTTTTTTTTTTTTGTTCTCTTTGTTTTGGATTTCATTGATTTCTTCTTTAGTGTGGCACAAAAGATTCAACATTTTGTAAATGCCTCCAAGTTTCGAATGCGTTTTTATTGCACATTTTCGTGATTTCAGATGAAAAAAAATTTAGTTAAGTGCTATAAACTGAATGATCCCTAGCTAGATATTAATGTATATGTATTTAGGCTTAAAAATGAATTACAACATAAGATGTTAGGGGGGTGTTTGTGGGTATTGGGATTGGGGGGTTAGTATTTGTATTAATCTGTTGGTTTTACTCCATTGCTGTAGTTGCACTTAAAGTTTTGTTACATTTTTGGACTGATTTCGGGAGGAACTAAACTGAAGTCCTTAGCGCTCTTTCTCATTATCGTTCAGCTTGCGCCTGTGTCGACTGAGGCTTCCCAGCCAGCTACCACGTTGATCATTGGCCGTGTACTCATCGTTGATCAGTGTGAAGCTATTGAACATATCCTTCATCTTGATGGCACGGGAGCAGGCATAATTTTTGGTTGCCACATACATTTTGGTAAGGAACTCGGGCATCTGCTTCTGTGTTACCCATGATTTAATGTTCTGCGGTATGGGTATCCCGGGATCATCGAAATACGTGAGCACAAAGTGCAATCCCGGCTCGTGGAAACCACGGAATGGCTTAATCACCATCAGACTCCAGTAATCATTGACCCGCACCTTGCCCGATATCGTGGGATATGTTGTATGCTTTGCCGCTCGACTGCATATGAATATCATCTTTTTGCTCTCGTCCTTGTGATAGCGTCGGCAATACACATAGTCCCGGTTTGCAAACAGACGTGGCCACTGCATTTCCCAGTAGATCAGGTGTGAATTGCTGTTCGGGACAGGATCTTCGCTTATTAACTCCAACCTCAGTGCCGTGTCATCCCATTGCCGGCGATAATCCAGATCCGTTTGCACATGAAGAAAATCTTCAGCCGTGATGTCATCAAATCGTGCATACACCTTGTATGAATAGAGTGAGGATCGTTCCTCTCGCCGCCAAATGCTAAACTCATTCTTGCTAAAATATGGCTCCCAATTGCGATCCTCTTGCGCCTGGATGCGCACCTGACCGGGTGGTGCACTGCGTGCATCCAAATTCAGAGCCTTGTGACAGTTACTTATGCTTGCCGCCTGCTCCTCCTTCATTGAGCCCTGATCTGCGCTGGGGGGCGGGACAATAATACCACCTTTTCGACACCGCTGATTGCCGAGCATACAGTAACAGTATTTCATCTTTTTGGACTGACAACGTTCGCATAGCTGATTCACCGACAGAGTATTGATAAAGTCTATATCACGCTGGCAGAGATCAAAGTTACTCAACGACAGACGCTCCTTGTTCCAATCGAAACCATCGCTGCCCAAGTGTTTCATATTCAGTCCCATGATGCCCACCGCACTCAGCATAATACCCCTTATAGGCGGTTGGAATTCATTACGATAGTAGGCGCGGCAGAGTTGTTTCAATCCTTGGGTGCCATACACCGACTGATAGAAACTGAAGAGCTGTTGCACCCGGCGAGAACGTTGGGCTATTATCGATTCACACTGATAGCTCCAGGCCCGCAATGTTTCTCTCGATTGATTTTTGATGGCCAGCACTAATCGATTTAACAGCATGGCGACCGGCTAAATAGTTGTTGTTGTTGCTGCTGCTGCGGTTGAATGATTAATGGTGGTGGTGTCGAAGGGGGAGCTTGCAGCGCTGCTTGCATAACAATCACACAGCGGCAACCTACAGCTATACTGTTATTTATATATATAAATTGGTATCTGTTCCTCCGCTACAAATTTGGACACACACACGCACCTGTCACATTTGTTGCCTTTGCCTTTCAACTTTTATAATTTTGTTTTGCTTCTCTTCAATTGTTGACAATTTCTGCGTATATATATATTATAGTTTCCACTTCGTTGTTGCTTTGTTATCAAGGCGCTCACATTTTTGTTCAAAACGTGCAACCTGCAATTTGTACTGTTGTTGTTGTTGGTGTATTCCGTGTCTGTGTTGGTAAACTCGCAATTTCTATTGGTACTTGATTCCTAAGCTCGGTACATTGCTGATAAGTTTTTTTTTTCTTTTTTTTCACAGTCAAAACAAAAATAAAAACTTATTAAAGGTACAGAGCAACATTTAATTTCTTGAGTTTGACAGTGACAATACCGATTTATTTTCTTTTCATATTGTGTATTTGGTTTAACATTTGGGATCTCAAATAGCTTACTGTGCTTGAGTTGAAATTTAAACTAACTGTTTGGATATTATTTTCATGGCTTGTCAAATTTTTTATCAAGAAAATAAATCAAATTCAGTTTTTCTTAACATTATTTTCTAAAGAAGCCTGGCAAGGTCATTTTAATAAATTTTGCTTTGCACGCATTACCAGCGTACCAATTTTGTGCTAAGGTATTTGTAAACGTTTTACAACACTGCTCTATAAAACTCGTGCGCTGCACATTGTTTGCTATTGCTGTTTTATTTGTACCGACCGTACAATTTCGCAATTAAATACAACAATTTCATGTGATAACTTTAATAAAATAAAATATACGCAATGTCCGCTCGACGGCAACGTATAAAGGCAGCAGCCAATCTTAGTCAGATCAAGCGAAAGGCACGCAAAGAAGATGCTGAGCCGGAGCCACCAGCTGAGCCCGAACCACTCCCATTGGCCAAGCAGGAACGTGCAGAGGAAGATGTGAATGAGATTGCATTTAAAATGCCAGCTGCCAGCAATGTTGGACAGTTGGACGATGTCTTTCACTCCGATATTGAGGACAATGTCATTCAAATGGATCTGCAAAAAACCACAAATGGTTTTCCAATGTCGCCGAGCAAAGCGCAGGCGCGTCAACGCGTGCGACCGACTCCAGTGTTTGGTCAGCGGCGCAATAGCTTTGTGGGCTCCCCACTGGCTGGAGACTATGAAGGAGATTATCAATCGCCTGGAACACCTACGAGACGTGAGCGATATTTAAGTGGCTCCTCAATGGGTGGAGGTGTGGGTGGTGGTGGAACACCACAGCAGATTCAGGCATCACCGAAATACTTGGGCGGAGTTATGAGCCCGGGAATGGGCCGTATACGCACCGAATCCAGTTGCTCCGTCTTTTCGGACAGTGGCGGTGGCAAGCAGCGCAAGGGAGATGGAGAGAAGTCCCAGTCCCAGGCACAGCAGCGCATTAACGCTAAACGTGACTTTGAGACACGTTTCAATAAGGGCGTGCCCGATAAGTCAACATTTAAAATGTTCGACATGATTTTCTACAATCCCGGCAGCAATCCCATGGAGCAAAAGCCATTGGTGACCACCATAAAGGCCGAGGCAAATGGAAGCTCAAGTGGCAGCATCCACTCCGACGAGACAAAACCTACAACGTCCGAGCTAGTGGAAGCCAAATCCGAGGAAGCTTCGGCAGCTGCAGCTATGCCTGTGCCACAGCTCAAACTGGACGCCAATGGTGAGATGATCATCGATGAGAAAACGCTGGAGATTGAGACCACAGCCGAGGTGGAGGCCCGTAAAGTTCTGGCCAATTCCTCGCTGATTTTAATGGATGAAACCACAGGCGATAATGGTTTTTACAAGCGGCACAAGCGCACTCCCACGTGGTCTTCGGATGATACTGTGCGTTTCTATCGCAGTCTGCAGATAATTGGCACAGATTTTTCTCTGATGTGCCAAATGTTTCCCAAGCGCACGCGTCGCGATCTAAAACTTAAGTATAAACGCGAGGAACGCATCAACGGGCAGCTCATCAATAAGGCGCTTCTCTATCCAAAGGCGTTCAACATACAAGAGCTAAAAGAACAGCTTGAGAAGGAGGATCAGGAGCGTGCAGAAGCGGATCAGAAATGGCAGGAGATTATGGCCGCTCAGCCCACAAACTGCAGGAAGGTTTGTAATCGCTTGCGGAAGTTTGAAACGTTTATAATTCTCCTGATTTCTTTGCAGCGCTCCAAATCGCAGGCTAGCAAATCTGCTCGTGCTCTCAGCGATGGGGATTTGGTTTATGAGAATGAGCATGTGGTCAAGAAAAGGCTAGGAAAGCATGCGTTGGCCAAGCGTCGGGCGGAACTGGCAGACGAAAATGGATCAACTAACCCACCCAAGCGTAAACGGCGAACCGTTAAGCCGAAACCAAACCCACTAGAGGAGCAGTCCCAAGAGCACGAGCAAGTACAAAAGCAACTGCTGGAGCTGGAACAGCAGCTAGAAAGAGACCAACAGTTGGAGCATCACGAGGAGTTGGATCACGTGGCACTGGAGCAAGTGACGCAAGATATTAAAAGAGAGAAGACTATTAAGACGGAGAAATTGAACAAGCAGACGCATGAGCTGCTGCAGCAGGAATTGAACTCCCTGTTGGAAGAGGGACAGACTACAGATAATAAGAATTCTGTGCACAATAATATCGAGGTCGAAGTGGATGAAGATCCACTTAACTTCATGGACGACGTGGACATGGCAACAGACGCTGATATAGATACTTTATCGCAGACAGATACAATTTACACAATTGATTTCATAACCGAACCATCGCCGATTTCAACACCCCACTCAGCAGAAGCTGTAAACGAACACGATATCGAACAAATATTAACCCAGCTGGCTCAGGGATCCATGGTGTTGGTGTCCTCGCTGGATGGTGTACTTGAAGATCGGGTTGTAAACGAGATTTACATGTATGACCAACAGACGGGAGAACTCTGTGAGGAGCCGCTACAAATACCTGAGCATATTGTTCAGTCTATATTGAATGTTATGAGTTAGTTTGGAATGCTTTTACTTCCCTAATTTAATAACGCATTTTTTATTAGTTTTACTTTAATTTCGTATTTGTTGATATGTAATTTATAACGGAAAATAAAATAACACTTGAAATTATCCTACCGGTCTGGCAACTCTGTTCTACTGTGTTAGAGAATAGTCGAATACGTCGCTGTTCAACACTCAACTTTTGACAGGTCTCCTTCGGTGTTGTTGTTTGCAGCCAGAATTTACAAAGTTTAGACAAATCCAGCAACGAAACATGGCACAAGTTCCCTTGGCAATTGCATCGCACAAGCGCCAGGTGTGCAGCTTGTACAAGCGTGCCGTTCGCAATTTGGAGGCGTGGTATGATCGCCGGTAAGTGTAAACAGTTTTGCTATCTTTTGCGACCGCTCGATTATATAATAAATCGTACATCTTCATTTGAATCCTGGCTGGTAGTGAGGTGTTCCGCTATCGTGCCGTACTGATGCGTGCACGATTCGATGAGAACCGCAACAAGGATCTCGGCGAGGGCAGACGCCTGCTAGCCTGTGGCCAACAGGAGCTTTTCGAAACAAAGCATTATCAGCCAAGGAACTGTAAGTCTCTTGCAGTTATTTTATGATTTATTTGTTATACATAAATGCCTATTTGCAGTTGCTAATAGCGTCGGCGGCTGTGCCTTTGAGCGTGAGGTAATTCCACCAGATTGGATGCTGGATTACTGGCATCCACTGGAGAAGGCTCAGTATCCCGAGTACTTTGCCAAACGTGAGCAGCGCAAGAAGGAATATGTGACCTGGTGGGAGAAGCAGTATGGCAAGCCAGATCCCAAGGACTTGCATCACTAATACTAGCGTTTAAAATAATGTAGTCAAATCCAATATTTGTTACTCAAGTATAAAAGAAACGATTGGACAAAGTCGATTTATTCTTGATTTACTCGGATTATTTAAATTAGTAGAAATGAGTCTTCCCTCGGTGTAATCCTGAAAGTAATCTGTAAATTGAGCACATCCCAAATTCGGTTAATGTCTAATGTATTTATTTTATTTAACATAAATGGGGAGAATCTTAAATTAATGGTAGTGCTCTCTGGGGCGTTCGTTTTTGATGTGTTGTTTGTATGCATGTGGTATTTGTGTGGTGGTGGTGCTACTACCTCAGTTGAGCTCGTTGGCATCCAAGCGTGGGCGCTTTTTGCTATTGCTGCCATTGGGAGTGCTATTATTGGCGTTACTTCCATTACCATTCCCATTGCCATCGTTACCATGTTCTCGCTTTCTTTGCAACGTCTTCTTGTCCCACTGTTGTGTTAAATACCGCAAAAGGACACATCGCTTCTCCATCACTATCAGCTGAGCCTGCTCTGGCACATCCTCTGTGGGCAAGTAGGTGGAAGCTCGCTTTTGCGACGTTCGAATGCCATGATCATTGCTCAGATGGGCGAAATTTTTCGAATCGTGTATTGGGAGACCTTTAATAAAATCACTGACAGACATGCTTGTGCTTTTTGTTGTGGTTTTTGTTATTGTTGTTTTGGTTTTGCTATTGTGGTATCGATGTTTCCAATCCGATTATTGCAATTTATGTACAGATCTACACTTATTGCTTACTTGTGCGCTGTGCTAAGAGTTTATAACTTCTCAGGTGTGCACAATAAATGCTTTATTTGCGTCTCAGATTGTGTGATTTTACGAAATGTTAATTTCTAAGTGTCTTGGCTTGCTGCTCTTGTTGTTGTTGATATCTGTCGACATTCAGTGTGACCGTAGTACGTAAATATACTTTGCTTTAAAATTCCAGTTGCGAAAATACTGAAGCTGAACCCAGTGAAACCACTTTGCCCGTTTAATGGCTAGACGCAGCTATTTCGTTACAAATAAAAAAAAATTTAGCTGGATTTTAGGGATTAAGACACAAAAATTTTATTTGTAAATATGAAATACTTTTATTAAGCTGGTATAAAAAATTGAGTGTGTAGTTTAACTACGATTGTGTCGATTGCCATCACCACGACGCACCACATCCTTGTATTCGTCCATGCGCCGCATACGTGCCAAATACTCAGGATCATCATCCTGTTCTTGTTGCTCAACAATTTCCTTTTCCTCCTCCTCCTGCTTGTTAGGATCCAGTGCAGCTTGAATGGCTTTTTCTTGATTGATCTTAGCCATTTTCTCGTCATCGGGAAAGATGCCCTCGTCGACACGATTCTGATAGAACTCGTCAACGGTCATGATAGGCACACTGGGATAACCCAAGCCAAAAACTGCCTTCTGTGTTGCATTGCGTGTTATGATAAAGGGTTGCAGGGGTTTGGGTTTCGGATCATCGTGTTTATGGTGATGATGCGGTCCATGACTGTGTCCATGCCCCTGACCAGCAGCAGGTCCTTGTGCAGCAGCGGCAATGGAAGCTGGTTCATTACCGCGAGCTAGGCGCATTTTGACCATCTCCTTCATGACACGAAGACTTTCCAGCTCCTGCTTTGCGTCTATTATGCTCTTGTCTAAAAACTTTAAAAAGAATTCCCGACGCACTTCGTCGTCAGCGGTTTTGTTCTTGACAGCGTTGCTCATTTTCTTCATGTACTCGTCAATCTCCTTCATCTTCCGATACTGGGCAATTTTATCATTGCGATTATAGGCAGCTTGCATTAATTCCCTTTGTTCGCTCATCTGCTGAGCAGCATCTGATTTGTTGTCCCGTTCCACTTTGCTCTTGGGAGCTTCACAGAGCTCATATTCTTGACAGCGTTGTAGATGGTCATTGAAATAGATTTCACCCAAGTCAAGCATTTCTGTGCTAGTCGTATTATTGACCTTGGTGGTCAGCTTGCCTAGAAAGTATGGCAGCAGCATGAATGGAAGCGAGTCTGTGGACACTTCGTCGATCAGTTCATTGGGGCTGAACATGCTAACTTGGTTGACAATAACAGTGGCCTCTTCGAAATGGCCCATCGCTGTTTTTACTTTGCCCTAATTTAAAAAGATTCACTTGTTTTTTAATCATTTATATTAAATGTTTGTTTGCCGATTCTCACCTGGAATTCGCTGCCGTTAAATGGCAACTCGGTGACTTCCAGCTCATCATACAGATTCCATCCATTTAAAAATATATCGGAGAGTTTCTTTTCTTCGCCACTTGTTGTTTCATTAGATTTTGCTTCAGCCATTTTAAAATATTATTATATTATTAATTTTCTAATATTCCAGAACGATTCGCAAGCCGCTTCTATCAACAGCTGTTTTGCAAAATATCCAGTGCTGCCAAGCAATTCGTGTTGAGTAACGTAAAAACATGCTACATCAGTGTTGAGCTTTATAGTGATTTTTGTGCCACCGCAAAAACCGTGATAGAAGAGATTTTTTAACTATATGCTGCCTTGAGCATATTTAGTATATTATTTTGATTACCATGTATTTTAAGCAATTTATACGTTTAATTTTATGTTTTGCTTTTATTTATTGTTTATAAAAGTCATTAGACATTGTAAATTTTTGAGAAGCGACGTCTTTGTACCTGATTCCTTGAGTTTGGAAAGTTGGATTTTGTTCTATTAGCCTTTAAGGGATGCTTCAAGTTCGTTGTTTGCTAAGAGTTCCTTAATAATGTCCAAGCCACCAATAAGTTCACCCTTTACATACACTTGGGGATATGTGGGCCAGTCTGAATAGGTCTTCAAGCCCTGACGAACTTCTTCGTCAGACAGAATGTCAAAAGTCTCGTAAGGTAATCTGTTATCAAAAAATATAAAAAATTTAATAGCTGTAATGTTTGCACTGCAACTCAGTGTAAGCCCATACGTACTTTGTGTCATTAACAATCGCAATAAGTTGCTTTGAAAAGCCGCAGCGAGGTGCATTTCGGTCGCCCTTCATGAATATCATAAGTGGCGCCTTGTTTATAAGAGCCTTCAGTCGATCCTCCAGAGTTTGTCCAGTAGCAGCAGCACTGCTTGCTTTTTCAGCGAAGAGTTTCGATGTCTTGGTTATGGCGGCAATGTCCACACCGTCCACACGATCCACAGCGCTGCCCTTGCTGAAGAAGATTACTGTGGGCACCGCCTCAATCTGACACCGTATTTGGATATGTTAGTTTTGTTTTAAACTGCAATTTGTAGGCATATTTACCTGGTGCTTCATTGAAATTTCTGGAAACTTTTCAGCATTTAATGTGATGAATTGCAGTTTATCACCCAGAATATTGTCGAGTTCTTTGAGCACATCGTGGACTTGAGCGCATTGTTCGGCCCACTCGGCGGAGAATAAGGCAACGGTTGTTTTGTCGGCGCTTATGTATTTTTGGTAGTCCTCGGCATTTTCAACAGTTAACACGGGCATTTTGAAGATGTAATTTTGTGAAATGTTAACTTTTTTGAGCCAATTTAATAGAAATTACTATTCAGACAGAATGTCAGCTGGTGAAGAGTGCAACCCAGTGCTCTTATATTTTTAGTGTTAAAAATCGAAAAATGGGATTAAATTAATTGCATAAACAAATAAGAGTAAACGTATTTAACAACTTATTAAATTAATTATTTCTAATAAATAATTCGTTTCAATAAAAAAATGTATGTGATATAATGAGATGTGCATTGAATTGCAATTGCTAATCGAGTATTGTAGGCGTGCGACCTTCTAAAATTATCCACCTGGCTATTCGCAATGGTTTACTAGTGTTGTATAACCTCGCATTGCAATATTAATAAATTTAAACAAGCCGGACAACACGTGCGGTCCCACTTTTTAAGTAAAATTGATAGTAAAAAAATGTTTACAAATCGTTGCAGATCAAAAAAGGTATATATTGCAAGAAAATCAACATTAGATTCACAATCAATTTAAATTGTTGAAAGCCGGTCAGCTTCAAAGAGTAAACATCGATATTTTGAATACCCCATTTCAATAGTTCTGTGCGTGTTGAAAAACGGTCGAAATAAGTGCTGTGAAATATCCTGGTAGCTCTATCTGTGTATTGTGTGCGTGTGTAACACACGTGCGCCCTACTCTCTCGCATTTGTCAAATTCAATACACACACCGAAGGAATTTGAAAAAAAGCAGAAAACTTAAATTAAAATTCCTGTCGCTTTGAGTAATAATCAATTATGGTTACACGAAAGCGTCCAATTAAACGGAGCGCTCAAGAAGCAGCCATCGATGAGGACAGCGAAAACCAGGACGATGGCGCCCCACAGCCCAAAGTGTCCAAAGAGGTGCTGGTAATTGCTCAGGAGGTGAAAATAGTGCGTGCGTTGGCGTGCAATGATTTGACTAAACGCAATCGTCAGATACGCAAGCTAAAGAAATGGTTCCAACTGCGCTCTGTTAGCTCGTTTCCATTCACAGAGGAAGATTTCATGCGAATCTGGAAGGGCTTGTATTACAATATGTGGATGTCGGACAAGCCGCTGGTGCAGGAGGAATTGGCCGAGCAACTAGCCCAAATGATCGACAGTTTTAGTGGCAATACCGCATGCAGCATCGGTTATTTCAGTGCATTTATGCAAACCATGTGCCAGGAATGGTTTGGCATCGATCAATGGCGTATGGACAAATTTCTAATGCTTGTGCGTCGCATGCTGCGTTATATGCTGCGTCTGTTGAAAAAGAGCAAGTGGTCTCCAGAGTTGATACAGACATTCAATGCCAGAATGCAGGAATCGGTACTGTCTGAGCAGCCAAAATCCCGTGGACTCACAATGCACTATATGGACGTGTTCTTCGAGGAGTTGGCCAAGGCGGCAAATGAAGAAATTACTGCTGCACAAGTTAATCTATTTATGAAGCCCTTTGTATACTATCTGGGTACACAGAGGGATGCCAAACTGGTGGCTCAGTGTCGCACTCGAGTTCTGTATCACATGCTCTACCAGAGTGAATTGGGACGCGAGTACAGCGAAAAGTATAAGGCATGGAAGGAAATGGGTTTCCCCTGTGCCTCTATAGACGATGTCGAGAAACTGGACTCTGGCTTCGACGAGGAGGAAGAGGAGGATGACGACAAGCAGGAAAACACATCCCTTGATCCACGTGCAGGAAATGTTGATGTGCTTATGCCCGAGCTGCCGTTCAACGCTGAATGTGTGCTGGACGAGCTGCAGACACTGCTGCGAACCCAAGATTACAATAGCAAACGTCGCAAAGGACTGCGCAAATTGGTCCACATCTTTGAGACATATGCAGCCGGCGAATTTCCATTGGGTGTGCGCAATATGCCCAAGCCAGAGGGCACAACGCTGGCCGAGATGGTGGAACAGAAGATCCAAGATGCAGATAAGTTCGAGGAAGAAAACTTTGGTGTTGGCCGTAATCTTAAGAAGTTGAGCAAGTCGAAGCGCAAACGTCTCCTCAGCTCCATAAATTTTGATGAGGTCGATGAGAACAACATTAATGATGTTCTTGCTAAAGCCATCTCACCGAAGTTGCGGAAGCAAGTGAAACGCATTGAGAAGGTGCGCACCAGCATGAACAATGCCTGGGTGGTTGAGAAGGTGGACGAGAACGATGAGGTGCAGGAGGACGAGGAGGAGGAAGAGGAAGAAGAGGTGGAAGTGGAATCAAAAAAGCCAGTTAAGCAGGACTCGAAAAAGGCAAAAAAGCAGGGAAAACAGTTAGAGGCGCAGGTCAAGCAGCAACCTAAGCAGAAGGAGCAGGCCAAGCAGCAGCCTAAGCCAAAGGAGGAGCACGCCAAGCCGCAGCCTAAGCAAAAGGAGGAGCAGCAGCCCAAGTCGCAGCCCAAACAGAAAGAGGAGCAAGTGAAACAGCAGTCCAAACAGAAGGAGGAGCAGGTCAAGTCGCAGCCCAAGCAAAAGGAGGAGCAGCCCAAGAAGCAGTCCAAATCGCAGTTAAAGGAGCAGCCAACAGAGGTAGCTAACACAACAGTGGAAGTAGCAACACCTGAGCCCGCTGAAGACACTCCCAAAGCCAGCAACGGTTGGTCTGAGCCACTGCTGCCTGGTGAACAGGATTTCTTTCAGCCCTCGCGCAAAGCGCAAGTGAAACAAGCAAACAGCAAATTGTTGCTTAATCCACTCGCTGCCCAGAGCACGCCCAAGAATGCCGTGCAGCGTGTCAAGCAGGCTGGAGCGCACACTGGCAGCGGTAACAAGAGAGTACGCATAATGACAAAATGCAATAGCGCCTATCCCAAAAGTGACTACTACCGTCAGCTGAAGCTGTCGCCTCAGGTGCCATACGATGCGAATCGTCTGCCTGGCAAGAGTGCTCTGAAGCCACATGTTATGCCTGGACCCATCAATCCGAACTACAAAAAACCCAAGCGACTTTTCAACGATACGCTGTGACGTTGCATCAGGTGGCTTGGATTGGACTGGACTGGATAGAGGAGTGCATGAACTGAGATTGACTAGCAAACGGATCCAGAGAAGACCTTCCCCACATCCCCTTCTATAACTGTCAGCTCTCCCCCCTTTCCACCTACCCATTCTCCTCTTCTAACATTATAGAGATATAATTCTTATGGTCTTGCTTTTAATGGATAATCTTAGCTGATCGTGAAAAGAGACATTAATTTGCATAGAAAATACAATATATGATGTATCAGATATTTTTACATATATACCGTTATTATGTATGCTTCTTACGTTTCCATATCATTTTGCTTGTAGTCTATTCTTCTGTTCAATATGCAAAATATTTTGGATTCAGTTTTAAGTGGAATAAAACTATGTTAAAATGGTATTTAACTATTTTTTACTGTGTTAAAGGTTTTTAGATTGCATTTTTTCAGCTGGAACATTAAAAAAAATGATTTTAATAATCATTTTAATACAAAACGGTCCACAAAGAAAAAAAAAAGCGTTTGACAAAATTTGGGAGAGTAAGACAGAGGCGCTTCAGTAGGAGACCCAAAGCAGTCAGCCCATAGCAAGCAGCTCTTAGCGGTCAGTGCATAGCTGCCAGCTTTTGCAGTTGAACAGCAAACGCTATGTGGTAGCGGCATTAGCAACTGAAATACAAATTACATTAAATAATGCGAATATATTTTAAATAATTTTTCAATGATAAATATATATTTTTTAAAATTTAAAATTTTTTATTTAGTTTTCTTCAAAGGTTTTTTTAAGAAGAATTTACTCAACTCAATATTCTGCTCAATGCGCCCTGCACTCCAATATTACACTCCAATATTGCAAATGGCCGCTCTTAAGTGCAACTGAGCAGAGTGCTTTGCGATGAAGAGCATTGAGCAGTTTATGCACTTGTCACAACTCACTCCACTCAATAATGAGTGAGCGGAAAAACTGCAACGAAATGTGCTTAAGAGTATATTGAGCCAAAGCACTTGAGTAATCTCAGTAATAAAAGAGAGTTTAACGTAGGTTTTTGTGGCTCAGCAAAAGGTACTCAAACGCTCATAAGAATTCGCCCATAAATGCTCCAAACTCCTGAGTTAAAACGCTTTAAAGAACATTTACTACCGTGCATAAATTAGATATGTTAGTACATTAAATAAAATTAAATTTGTTGTAAACTAAATAAGTTGTTCTTTAAACTAATTTTTAATAGTTACAAAGTTAGTTAGTTAAAAATCACAATCAAAAATCAAAATTTAATTTGTTTCTTTTCTGCATATCAGTTTATTTTATGAAAATAATTAAATTCACTAAGTATTAATTACTCTAAAAAAAAGAAGCGCCTCAGTTTTCAGTTTGACTCCTGCTTAAGCTAATATAATAATAGCTATTTAAAAGTATTTTTTTTATATATTTTTTGCTAGCTAAAAATAACATTTTTTTGTGAATAATTCAAGCGTTATCCTGTTGTTGATCCAATTACCTGATGCTATTTTTTTGTGATTTGTGGTATCATTTTGAGCTCTTTGGTTAAAATGTTCATTTAAAAATGCATTTATTTTTGACGCCATTTACATATTTTACGTTTATTGCCAACAGTATTGACTAATTTTTTTTGTAGCATAGTTGAAATCGGTTATCAGATTGCAATCTATAAAATAATGTATTGTTTGTATGATGGTAAATGAACTTCCGAATAGTTCGACAAAAGGCACCAAATAAATGTTCATATTTATTGGACATGTTTGCCACAAGCTTCCAATAACGAAACAATATACCACAGAGGTGGGATGAGCTCATAGAGGGGCGTGGCTGAATGTCGGCTTACAACCCATATACTATGCATAAATCAGCAATTGATTGTGGGGGTGTAGCAAAGAGGATGTAGAGCAGAACAGGGCATGACTGGGTATTACAGGGCAGAACTGTTTGCAATAACATTTAATTTCCTTGAGGATAACATCTGTTAAAAGTGTTTGAACACGATTTAACAAATTAAGTCTTGCCCAAAAGGAGCAGTGAGAGAGAAACAGGACCTCTGCACTAAGTAGAGCTGCTTAGGGGCACATTGCGAACTCGACTGGATGTTGTCCTTAGCGAGTGTCACCTGTCCTCGACAACAGCAATTCCTGTTTACAATCTGTTTAAGTTGCGTAAATCTCAGCCAAACAAGCAGCAGTCTAAATATGTAACCAAGCGTACTCACTCTAGTCTGTCTGCCTAACTGTCTGTTTGTCTGTCCGTCTTTCAGTCTGTCTCAGTGTCTTTCTATTGAGCTGTGTATTCACATTCCCATTCACCCGAAGGCACCAAACTGTCATCTCTTCCCTTTCTCTTATTTTCATTCTCTTGCTCTCTCTGTCTCACCCATTGTGCGTCTCTTTCTGGCTGTCTTTCTGTCATGTTCTTCAGTATTAAAACTTGTCGAAATTTTATTCAATTTACGTGCACTTAAGCGACGATTGTGCATTAAGATACTAAGACGCACAACTTGTACCGCCTTCAACGTCTCTAATGCCCCGTAACAGATACGGATACGTGTTGATGTCGGTGGAAAAAAGAAAACAGAATTACTTAAACAACAACTACACGAAACTAAGTATTTGCCAAACACACAACTTATGCAGATTTTTGAATACGCTTACAAAAAGTAACAGTTTTTAGATAGGTGGTGATGTCTGTAAAATTTGTTTTTATTTAACTAATAAAACTAGGTTTATTATAATAACTTATAACTTAATATTAAAGTTTAAAATAACTTAAAGAAATCTTAGATCAAATATTTATAGCTTTTAAACACACATATACGTTATATGCGGCAATATCTAGTGAGTAGGAAGAGCTTAAAGCAACCTAGTCTGTTAACAGCGTCTTAACAGTTCCTTAACATTACACTAAACTGTAACTATGTAGGCTTATGTACCAGCTAGAGCTTCAAGCTAAAGAACTCTAGTTATTAGAGGGTATTTAAATAATTTTGAATAGATTAGCAAAGCTTGCTTTGATTGCGCACGAGCAGAGTATTTTCAGACTTTAGTGGATATTTCTCACAATCAAAACAGTCGTTGGACGAGAGTCACCTACTGACAAAATGAATCATTTCCAAGTGTTGATATTGATATCGTTTATGCCGCCAATAATACGCGGTGATAGCTATAAGTCCTGTGCTCCGGAGAAGCATTGTGTGCCCTACGAGCTGTGCAGCGAGGACTACAAAATCGTTGGAAGCTATTTTCCCCATCGTAATCGAACGCTACGGGAGTATCTACACTGTAGGCACAAGGAGAAGTGCTGCTATGTTAAAGATACGGTAAGTAGAACTTAAAACAGCTTTCTAAACCTCCAAAGATTTATTTCAAATCTACATTTGCAGATCTCCGTTTGCAGACCCTACAACAGTTCATTGATGCAGCCTGTTAAGTGTGGCGCTCGCTTGGATTTGGAATTTCAGCAGCGATCGTCTGCCTCAAATCAGGAAGTCAAATTGGGCGAGTTTCCCTGGCTGGTGGCCGTCTTTGACATTGACGGATATTTGTGCAGCGGTGCTCTGATCACACCACGGGCGGTGCTAACAGCGGCCCACTGTGTGCAGAACAAGACGAGGGATGAGCTGCGTTTGATTGCCGGAGAATGGAACACAGGCGCGGAAACAGAACCCTCGACATATCAGAGACGCACAGTCTCACAGTTAGTGCGGCACTCAGACTACAGGGAAGCACAAATGACAAACAATCTGGCCGTACTCATAACCTATCCGGAGAATCCTTTCTTGCTCAACAATTTGGTGCAGGTCATTTGCCTGCCATCACCACAAATCACACACAATCTGCGTGATTGCTATGTGGCAGGCTGGAAACTAGCGGATTTCCACAAGAACACAATTCTACCCAGTCGTTCTTCCCTCACCGTTCTGCCACGTGATCAGTGTGTGTCCAAGCTACGAATGCTCTTCACCCCCATCGAAACGCTGCTCTGCGCGGTGGGAGAAAAGGATAATTTTGGATGTGGTAATCAGGAAGCCATTCCTCTGATGTGCCTACTCTCCGGCAGCAACAGCACGTTCGCTCTCGTTGGTCTGCTGGCGAGGGAAACATTTTGTGAGGGTCCTCAGTTACTGGGGATCTATACGAACGTATTGCTCTACAGGAACTGGATTGATCGTTTAATTGACGTTAAGTAGAGTATGTATTTGTTTTATAAATATATGAATATAATATATAATAGCCCATGTGTATTTATATCTGATTTATTTATGTTAACACACCTTTGTTCAAATAGTTATCGAGCTATAATCTTTTTTTATTATATCTTTATGTCTTTATGTACTTATTTATAGATTGAATAAAGTTTTGAAGCGACTTGAAAGCAGAGATCTGATGGGAAATTGGAGTATTGATAATTTAAATCTTTAGATTCCAAAACGAGTCAACAAATTCGATACCTTTCAGCTAAATTCCTACAGCGTTTATAAACAAGTTTTGTTTGTAAACTTTTTGCACTGTATCCATTTTCCATTTCCCTGGAAATAAATGCACTCGAGACTTGCTGGTTTCCCACCAGATTCAGCTATAAAAGCCAGCTCTCTATTGGCTCTTAGTTCAATAACAAATCAGTTGCTTAATTGCCTGTTAGCGGCTTTAATTGTGTTACTTCATGTCATGAGGACATGACTCCCAGTCAGTTGATTCCACTGATCAGTCTTGTGTGTATGGCACAAGCACAGCTGAATCTTTTTGGTGCATTTGAGGAGGATGACTATGTGGATGTGGATTTCAAGGGATGTGAGAATTGTGAACACAATTATCGCAATATGGTATTCATTTTGAAAAATTCCGAAGAACAAGCAATTATGTCAACATATTCCATGGTTCTGATAATCATGTGGTTGTGCTTGGGCATTATGGTGACTTGGAATCGTTGGCGTAAATGATAAAAATAAATAATAACTAAAAAATTTATACCAAAAAGATTTCTATAAATTAGACTTGATATGATAACTAAATTCTAAAAAAATGTTTAAATGCTTTCATAATTTCAGATTTAAAATTTATAAACCGCATACCTTTACCATAACCTAAAGTCAAGTGTTTTTAACGGTTTATGTCTATCAAGTGGACCGACCATAAGTTACAATTGAAGTGGGAGATAGCGAAAGAAGAGTTACCAAAAATCGTTTAGATTACTTATTAATTGTGCGCATGGACCCATTTTGGGGAGGACACACATTTGTCTTGTCCAACTTGTGCCTGTGACCGGAATCTGACACTCTGAGAGTCGGATGTGGACGTGGACGTGAATGTTCTTGTTGAATTATGACCTGGTCGCTGGTTTTGGTGCATTTGGCTTCGTTTCTTTTCTATTTTCTTTCTGCTCTGCATGTCGTTTGTTTCTCCACCCGCCGCATCCTGGGCATCCTCAGCATGCTCGATGGCGGCGTCTAAAATTGAAAATTGAAAAATTGCTTATTGCAATTTGTTGCCACAATCGGCTGACCATATACAGTAGATGGCTAGAAAGCAGTAGCCATTGCTGTATACCGTTACACGCTCTTTGCGCTTTTTAAACTTCCGCTCAACATTTGGCGTGCACGTGCCGCCAGGTCCGAAGTCAAGAGAGAGATAGTTGAATGGTTTGAGAGAGACAGAGGGAGCACTGCCCACACTTTACTGGTTGCTGCTCCTTTTGCTGCTGCTGCTGCAGTTGCTCTTTCCTGTCCAAGAGATTTTTGCAATACAGTTCTATGCCCTAATAAATCTTGGGTAATTTAGCTATTACTTACAAGCTGTGCAATATCTTTCTATAACTTTATCGGACCTGATGCTGTTTAAATCTATGCTCAAATCATTTATTAAATGGCTTTAATTGCCAAGTTTTAATACTATTTAAGCAAATTACTAAACATTCCCAACTGTTTTTATATAAAAGTTTGACAATTACTTCATATTTAGATATTTAGACCACTTTTTAAATTGTTTATTTTAAACTTGAATATTTATTTCTTAACTAACAAAACTTTGCTTATCGAAAGAGTATTCAGTCTTCACTCTTGTACATAGAACAGCTCGTTTCCTGTTCGTATATCGTTTGATGTCGTTCATGGTACTATCTTGAAATAGAAGAGGCAACTGCAATACCAAATGGCAAAATGGTAAAATGGTAAAACGGCAAATGGCAACTGCAAAGCAAATGGCGAAAAGCGCAAAAGAAAATGGAAAACTTTTGCATATTTTGTATTTTATGCTTGAAATATTTATGATCTCGTGCAATTTGTGGCTTACTTTTGGTCGAGCGAGTGTCTGGACAGTTGTCTGCCATCTCGGCTTCGTTGCTCCTCCATAGCCACGCCTCCCTCTTTATTTTTTTTTTGGTGTTGTAGTTAGTCTTGGCTTCGAAACGCAGCCCATGGAGAGCGACGTGTCTGCCAATCTGTGAAATATGCTGCTAATGCACTTATTGCCTGGACTATTGAATTTATGTGGCCAAGGAAAGTCTCGGACTTGGTCCGTTGTATAAAGGAACCATCTCGGCTTGGTCTTCTTCTGCTACTTCTTCTTACTGCTGGTCTGCTCTCTCAGTTGCAATTTAAAGGGAACTTTTGTGGTGAAAGTTGGACATGTGACCAGCACTCAGCCTAATTGTGTTTCCGTTGCACCACTTGAAGTTCGCACTTGAGCAATGAAAACCACAAAGTTTCTAATGCCAAAGTGAACTTTATTCAAGTTTTTACTAAAAATTTGCTTAAACAGCTGACGTGGCTTAGAAATGCAACTATTAATAACAGTTTGCTTTTATTTTCAATTAAATAACAGAGCTGACGTTTTATTACAACCGATATGGAATGAGAAATTATTCAAGGTAAAGGAATGATTAAATGTATTTATAAACATATTTTCATGTTATATTTACGTTAGCCTTGTTCTGTTTATAAACAATCAAAGTTTGAATTTTAAACAAACATTTTAATAATAATAAGTGACAACATTTACAGGGTATATTGTAGTTAAATATATTCACTCTGATCATGGCTATTTGCTTATTGTTGAAGCATGAACATACTACATAAATTTTATACTATATACTATATAGTCACAATTATTTTAATTAATTATCTCCGCGCGCCAACGGTTTCCCTGCTTGAAAATAAAGCCTAAGATAAGAAAAGATCTAAATATAAATTCGCGCTTTAATCTTAGTGATTCTATACTAAACTAGACATATCTTAGAGCAAAGCTTTGTCTGATGTAGCGTATTCGTCTAGGGTTTAAAGAAATAAATTCAGTATAATTTTTGTGCTTAAACCTAAAACTCTTGATGTCGATTCATTTACTTATGCTGTTGATATACTAAAGTGTTGAATCATTTCAAACTACATTGATTATAAATTGTAAAGCAAATCCATTTATTGGCTGTTCGTTCTCTGCCCGTCGACTTTTGAATTTTTAACTTAGTTGGCGCCGACGTGACCCGGGCAGATTAATTGCCTGACCAGGCTTTGGATTTGGCTGTCTGACTGCATGAAGGTATGGCATGAGATGGGGAGTGTGTGCTGTGGGGAAGGAAGTTAACTGTCGCCACGTTTTGCCCTTTGCCGGAGTCGGTTGGCTGCAAAAAGTCAGTTGCCTAATTTATGGCACACTAAATGAAAAAGCCCCCAAAGTGCATTTTAAGTTGCGAATCGAATGGAGAGTGTAGTAACGATTCTGTTGCTGTTGCTGTTCCCTGGTCTGGTCAGGATATAGTCCAGCTAGTTGTGATCCTGGTCAAAAGCAGTTAAAGCAACGAGGCATGGCGTTAACATGGCCAACTCGTAACGCATTTCGTTGCATTTGGTTACCAGACGATTCGTTTCCATTTCATTCCATTCGACTCGATTCGATGCGATGCGATTCGATTTGATTCCATGAGTGCTTTTATTACTCTTTTATATTCTGGTGTGATGTGAGGGGCCGACTCTCTGCTGGTGTTCTATGTGGTTTTGTTTGGCCAAAAGTGCTTAATCAATTTGAAATGGGCGTGGGCAGTTCTCAAGGGGCAATGCGACGCCTTTAATGCTCAAACCGCACACTAAGCTACCATTTTTTATTAGCTGCGGAAATTTTGCAACAAATTTGTGGGGAATTTTCTTTTTATTTGTGCTCTGGCTAGTCTAGGCTGACCAGTCTCAGTCTCAGACCCAGACACAGGCAGTCTCAGGGCCATTTCTGATCCTGGGCAACTGCAACTGCATGTGCTTCCGTTAAGGAAATTACCAAACAACGCGCGCATCCGGCTGATATGGCGTCGCCTCCGGACCTCCTGTCTCTACGTCTCCATGACTCTCTCTCTCTCTCTCTCTCTCTCTCTCTCTCTTTCTCTCTTTCTAGTTTCCCTTTATGCAATTCCCACGTTACACATTCCACAGCTCCCGCTGCTTTTCTCTGTCAGCGGCGTCGCCTGCTTGACAAGCGCACAAAAATGAAGAAAAATTAATGAAATGCCTAGAAGCATGCTACACTTTTTTCCTACGTTCAATGTGAACTTTAGTTGCCTGCGCTGAATGTTCATTTGTTAATGTGGTTGCGATTTCTCAACGGCTTCACTTGCATATCAGACAAGAACATATAAATTTAGTCTTTTTTAATTAAAGCGAACACAGTAACGAACTTAAACATCTGCGAGTTCTTAGCTAAAAGGTGAACTGTAAACTCGACTAGTTAATTGGAAAACGATGCTTAATAAATAAATTATATACACTCACTAAGATAATATTGTATTATTTCAACAGATGTACTGATATATCTACAGTTGGTAACAAACTTTGTTTGCTTAGCTTAGCTATATTTGTTTTTAATCGAGAGATTAGCTTAACTTCTCTCCCAAGTTCCTCATACATATTCACATGAATTTTGCTAAGAAAAACACTTATTACAAAATTTCGCTCACAGCGTTTTAACATTGCCATTGCAACTATTCTCAACTGCTCAAGTTTCATTCGTTTTTTTTTTCTTGCGCTTTACTCGTTATCTGGCTCATCATTTTGGTTATTTTAATAATAATTTCAAATACAGTTGAGTGCACGCAGACAGCAGCAAAGAAGGACAGGACAAGAGTGGAGAGAAAATAAGTAAGCAGCAGAAAATAAAAATAAGATGAAAAAGAAGAAGACTTTCTGAATCCATGTTGCATAGGTAAGTTTCAGCTGTACAAGGGATTTAGCCAAAGAAGCTTTACTTTGCAAACTCATCAAAGTTAAGTTCAGAGCAAGACAGCTGGTTGTGTGTGGCATGTGGCAGATATATATACAGCTAATATACAATATATGTATATATATATGTGTTTATATAGTACCTATACTAAATGAACTATATTTTTGGCTGTCTGATGGAGAAATAGAGAACTCGAATGTAGCCATAAGTTGTCTCAAATGTATTTGCTTTGCTGAATTTTCATTTCAATTTTCATGCTGCAGTTTTATTTAATCTCACTTCAGGTGCAACGAATGCGTTCAAGTGTTTGCCTTGACAGACAGTGGGCGGGGCGACAGCGGCGATGGGAAGTGGGAGTTTCTGTTAGCTAAGTACTACGATAGAAAAGATGTCGCATGTTTGTTATCGTAGCTGAAATATTCTGTTGATTTACTTGGCTTTTTATAAACTCTAGTTGTATTTGTCTATCTGCCAGCGCTCACATTAGTTAATGCTGTTGCTCTACTATTTATTTGGCAAGCAAATTAATTATAGAAATTGCAAAAAGAATAAGTGCTGTCAGTGTAAAGTGTTGTTGGAGTTATGGTCTTAGATCATTTCTAGTAACTCTGGCCAAGAAGAACTTTGGCTATTACTTTGCCATTGTTGCCGTTGTTTGGCATTGCAATGACAAAAGTTTAGCAAACAAAACTGTTATTCCCATTGCCCGGAGGCTGTGGGTCGATCATGCTGGGCGATGGCGCCCACTTCGTTTCCGTTTCTGTTTCCGTTGGTATTTTCTTCATCTTGAACTCCAGCTCCGTTCTCCTGCGCCACTTAGACAGGCGTTGGAGTCCTTGTCGGCGTCGTCGTCGTCGTCGTCGTCTTCGTTGTCGTTGTCGTCGACTCGAGCACCTTTTTCTTTGCATATTTGTTTTGAAAACTTTTCAATTGCTTGCGGAATTTTCACACAAATAAACACACACACACACAACGGAACTGTTAGAAGGAGATAGCGCGAGTGCTGGCAAAAGTTTTGGATACTCTTCACATGAAAGTGTCGACGCAATTCTATATATATATAACTATGCCCTTTTTGTCTGTATTTTTTTTCGCTAGTTTTCATTTGCTGTTCGTTTTTGCCTTTTGCAATTTGTTCCCAATTGATTTCAAACACTTCAAATTTATTGGTTTTCAAAAACTTTGCGAATTTTATTGTTTCCGCTAATTCTTTTGTCCAGCTCAACAGACGTAACTGGTCAGAGATAAAAACACATTCAACAATCGGTTTCCTAAAAGAATTTAGGGAAACCTGGGGTTAAGGTGGCAGAGAAAGGTGTGGTGTGGGAGGGGAATTTAACTTTGGCATCCTTGTGTATCCATTCAGCTATGAAAATGGGCGAAAGATATATGCGACAAAGTTTGTCCGGATATGAAAGTCATAGAAATGAAGCACTTTCAGATACTTAGGATTGGGTATTATGTTGCATTGCGTTCGCAGTAAGTGTGTGTGTGTGTGTTCGTGTGTAAACTTAATAAAATTTCACCAAAAGCCTTAGAAAATAGAGAATACTTTTTAGATTAGCTTATTTATTTCTTTACAACTTAAATTTCTTTACGATTTAAAAAGTAATAATATCTTAATTAGATGATTCTATTTTCAAAAGATTTGTCAAAATTTAATAAAGACATGGGCAATTTTTTTTGGATATTAGTTTAAAAAATCGTATTATAATAGCTTTTTTCGCCCTAATTAAACGTTTTGGCTTTAAGCAAATGTTACCCCATTTTTTACTCCATTGAATTTTTTATTATCCAATTTCATTCATATATTTTTTGCCGCCTTTATTTTGTGTTTCATTAAAACAGCTGAACAGCAGCTTGAAACACACAAAAACAGCTGTTTCCGTGCCCTGCGATGAACTGCGCATGTCCTTCAGCTGCGTCCTGAAGAGAGCAATCCGGAGAGCGTTAAGTACATTTTGACTGTTTTGACAGTTGGCCTAAACCAACCAGTCGATTGAAGTAAATCGCTAACAAAGTGTTATAAATAAGTTTAAATAAAAGCCAAAAAGTTAATAGTTACTATTATATTATAATCTTGTTGTTAAGCATACGCCGTGTGTACTCAAATGTATTAAAAAGGTGAACAATTGTGCAGCGTGTGTAACATAAGAAAAGCTTCAAGTCTAAAAGAAAATTTACTGATTACAAAGCAACGCAAAGCTAAAAGCCAGCACTTAATCTGACCAGAAAGGCGTTTAAATCTCAAACTTTTCCTATTACTTGCCAAATGCCAGAAATTAAATCAAAATCGTAATCAGTATCAAACTTAAGTGCAGTAAGGATTTTTTATTGATTTTTCCTTGCTAAGTGGCCAGGCTGGAAAACTGTCAGTCAGCACTCTCTCGCTCTCTCACTCTCTTTATTTACCCTCTCGCTGACAACTCTCTTTGCTCTCTCACTATTGCTCTCTATTTGTTTTTATTGCTCTTTTGCCGCTTTTTGCAGTTTGTTTTGCTAAACGCATTCACATGCAAATAATTTGATTGTTAATCAGCTGTTTCAATTGGTTTTTGCCTTTTCAGTTGCCACAAGCAATAAACGCAAAAGCCATGCCAAAAACCTAATTAAAAACAAAACCCATTCGCCAAGCTACCAATAATATCCCACAAGTGTCCAAAACTAACCACGAACCACCTTACTCCAAAATAACTCCTGTTCGCCGAAATGCTAGGCAACAGGAGCCCCCCATCGTACAAGCAACTCGCAACGGGAACGGGGGGCTCCGCCAGCTCCGCCTCCAATCTCAGTTCCACTTCCAAATCGTGCAGTGGGCATCACTATCAACAGGCCTATCTGGGACATTCCCCCGCCTGTTATCATCACCAGCAACAGCAACAACTCCACCACCATCAGCAACATCAAGGTCATTCCCACGGCAGTCGTACCTCGTTAACGCCCACCATGAAGCGTGGCAAGAAGAATTGGGGAAACCGTGAGAGGTCTAGCATGAGTTTCGTAATCGTATTACTCTTCTTCGCGGTGTTTGGCCTAATAATATTAACTGAGGTAAGCAAAAAACGTAGTAAACTTTTCTAAAATGGTAGAGTTCTTAAGAATATATAAAAGATAATGAGACTTTTCTTTTTTTGTAAATTATTTAATTTAAAAAAATCACTTTTTATATACCATTTGCCGTATTCATATCTAAACTGCTATATTTTCCTATTATATGTATATCAAATGATTAGAAAATAATTACCAGACGCACCAAAAAATATGCTACGAATTTCAGCATAAGTTAAGCTAAATCAAATTGAAATTTAAAAGGTTTTCTTACTTCAAGTCTTGAATAAGTCTTTGTCTTTAAATTTACGCCATCCTCATAAAATATGCATTAAACAATTATAGAATTTGTGTATTCATTTTCCACTTTTTTCCGCATCGTTTGCGCTTGGATTTGTAATTGCAATTAAGTTGCATTTAAAATTCAGCGTGTAATTTATTATCAGAGCAGACGCTGATTACCATGATATAAAAAGTGGCATAGAAATTAGCTTGAAAATCAAGTCAGCACCTGCTGAGGCTTATCTTAGAGATGAGGCAATTTAAAATTTTTAAATAAAAATGTTAATTTAGTCAAGTTTAATTTATGGTATAGTTACATTAAAACTTTCAAAGGCTTAGCAGTTAGTGGTAATGATTAAAATAGGTATTTTCTTTAATTCTAGTTTAAGTTATTTGGTCGTTAGTCTGAAATTCACGAGTTCTTTTAATACGTGTCACGATTGTTGCCCATTTCTAGCTTAAAATAATCATACTTTTCTCTTTTCTTTTATGCTGTGTTGCATGCTGCAGGTTTTCATGATCGACGAACGCTCACACAGTGGGTTGATGGCCATGAGGGCGGGCGGCGGTGGTGGTGCCAGTCTAGGCGGTCGCATGGGCGATTCGATGCCGGATTATGATAATGTTAAGGTAAGTTTTGTTATGCAAATGCATAGCGAATATGTGCGTTGTCCGCAATTCCTACAATTCCCTTGCACTTTCCACCAACCAAAAAAATGGTCAACAATTGTTTTTGTTAGTGCTGCAGCTGGCATAACGCGATGATGACAGTCCACGGGATGGGTTGAGGGAGTGCTTGTCGTTGTGTGGGCATGGCAGCTTAACTATTGCGCCCATTTTTATGGTCGGTGCCGTGGGAAAACAAAAGATGTTGCCGTTTGCCATATTTCGTTGCATACTTTTCGGCTTGTGCGAGGCAAAAGAGATTTGCATATTTAAGCAACCAGAGTAGCGCATAATGCATATGATTTACTTTTTCTTTATCTCATTCAGCTTTTCCCGCAAAGGCTAACAAAAAGTTGATTTATTTGCACCCGAGTGCTCTGCAATGCACTAAGTTAACTTATGAAAGCGAAATAATCCCTGAAAAACATATAAGCTGATATTTCTACTCTGATGAGAATATTCGAATGCAGCTAATATAAGATATTAGTTTCTAAACCTCATGGGCAGTTCAGTCTTTGTTATAGTAGGAATATCTTTTTAACGCTTTTATTTTTTCTTACCTGCCTTAATCTAACGCTAGTACCTGGTTTGAATTTAACAGCATTTTATATTTTCCCTGGAGCGATTTATTGAATCCATTTTTTGATTGCCTTTCGAATTGTATGTCTATGTGTTTTCTTGCAGGATGACTACGATCTGGATGACAGCATTCTGAGTGATAATAAATTAGGTTTTATACAGTTTCGTGACAATAAACTTAAAATTCAAGGTGAGTAGCAAATATCAATCAGCGCACACAATGCCATCAACCATTCAACGGTAGCACAATCATACTTGCTATAATGCAATCAAAGATGGTCAACGTTTAGATAACAAAAGGACAACAAGGAGTTGTCATTACGTATACGGCGTGTGTCTGATGCATCTAACATTATTTCACAGAAGCCGCAGGCTCCGACGGTCAACGTCCACGTTATGCGGGCATGCTGCTCAATGGTCCTGCTGGTGGTGGTGCGGGAGGCGGTGCTTTTGGAGTGAGCGTTGGTGGTCCTGGCAATGGTCTGAACATGCCACTGATACCTTGGGGACAACTGCTGCCAGACAAGGTGGAGGAGACACTGCCTCATTTCCCATTTGGCACCGCGCCCAGTGACGGTGCTTGGCAGGTTGTCAACGGCACCCGTTTCAAATTCTTTGTCTACTCTGCCTACTTCGATCGCCGCGACGGAGCCCGACTGGTACGCGTCATTGGCGCAACCAAAACACGTGGACCAGAGCGTGTCTGGTGCAGATTTTGGTACGGTCCCACGCCTCTCAACAGCACGGATGCATCCTCATCGACAGCACGTGCCAAGTACACTTCTGCCACGGTGATGGCTCGCGTCAAGGTGAGTTAGTACAGATGCGCACTTTAAATGTATTTTTTAGGTAGTAAATGAAGAAATTTAGGGTAAATCAATATTAAAGCTGGTAGACGCTGGCTTAATTTACCTGATTTTGTCTGTTAGTCTTAACTGCTGACAGTTTCAGTCTATTCAGCTTAACATTTATGCTTCCCAAACCATTACTCACAATGAATAATTTTGTCTTGAACATCTGTTTCTGTAGATCATTCGCGAGAATTGGAATTTAAAATACAGTGCCTGCTTCGTGCTGTGTCCTGTGCGTGCTCCACCTTTGGATGTTCCACAATATGTGAGTGTTGTCTCCAGGTTACGCGCACCACCTGGAAACTTGCTAACCTTGCGCAACACGAATCAGGATCCAGATTTTGCCCAACCGGTGGCCAATGTAAGCGGTAGTGGCGACTCCAAACGTCCCCAGCCACATGCACCGCCCAGTGGGGAACAGATACCAGACCGCATGGCGGTTTGTGTCAAGCCGTTTCACTTTAGCTACGATCAGGCGCTATATCTAATGGAGTATCTGGAGTTTTATGCTTTGCTAGGCGTCTCACATTTTACGTTTTACAATCACACGTTAGGACCTCGCGCTTCTTGTGTGCTGCACAGCTATCAACGTGGTCTAGTGCCCGGTAACCTCACGGCTTATGATCTGGAGCCGCTGCAGCCAGTAGAGGCAGCTAACAATGCGACGCCACGTGTGCTCAAGTCTTTACATTACCAGAAACCCACTGTCACAATTTTGCCCTGGAATCTACGGATGCGGTCGCAGAAGGAAATACGTACCGAGGGACTCTTTGCGGCGCTGAACGATTGTCTATATCGCACAATGTATCGTTATAAATATCTCGCTCTGGTTGACCTTGATGAGTTTATTGTGCCACGCTACACAGATACACTCAACGAGCTACTGAGGTGAGCAGTAATATCTTAAATAAGAAAGATTTATTATTAATCTATTTACTATTCCTATTTAAGCTCTTTAAATCAGCGCTTTCGCAATCGGAATACTGGCGCATATTCGTTTCAAAATGCCTTTTATTACCTCCAGTTTGCAGACGATCCTTTAGCCAGCTCGGGAATACCTGGAGGCAACGATCAGTTGGGCAGCGTGCGTGCCTCTTTGGTTACACAGCGCAAGACACGCAGGTGAGTCTAGGAAATTGAAAACAAAGTACTAACTCACATAATTAAAATATACTTATAATTACACAGACGCTACAAGCTGCATCCGCAGAAGCAACGCTCCAAATACATTTGCAAACCTGAGGCGGTGGTTGAGGCGGGCAATCATTTTGTGTGGGAATTCTCACCCGGCATGGGGTCGTTGAATGTGCCACCAAAGGAGGCTATACTGCAGCATTATCGCGTAAGTTGATAATTAAATTATGTTTAAAAGTTGTTTTATTTGCCGCCGACAGTGTAAATATTGCTCAAGTTTTCAAAAAGGTTGGCAGCGCTGAAATTGTTTAAATCCTTATAAAAGCTTGGCATCTCCAACGCGATGCTGCCATGTGGCAACACTTTTAATTGGTTCACCATTGGCAACGCGTTTTTCCAATAAATAATATAAAAAAAAATCTTTAAAACGTTTAACGCCCTTTTATTTTTGTCAATCCAGGTTTGTGAATTCGGTGGCAATGATTGCATCAAGGCACCCTCTATAATGGATCGCACCACAACGAAATATGTGAATCGTTTGGTGCAACGTGTGGATGCAGTTTATCGACACTTGAGGCAGCGGTGCGATCTGCCCGCGTTGCCAACGCTGCCGAAGCGTTCAAATGCCCAAAATGATAAGCAGCACAACGAAAAACCAAAGTTACTACAGAAAATGCGTGAATTGAATGCCCAAAATGCGCAACAGGAAGCTAAGGAGCAGGTGAAGGCACATCCCAGTGCCACAACGAAGCAACAGCAGGCAAAGGCAACGATAAAAACAACCACAACTACTATAAAAGTGACAAG
The DNA here is from genome assembly GCA_035047505.1 of Drosophila parthenogenetica. Classification (NCBI taxonomy): domain Eukaryota; kingdom Metazoa; phylum Arthropoda; class Insecta; order Diptera; family Drosophilidae; genus Drosophila; species Drosophila parthenogenetica. The sequence continues at coordinate 1,077,025 of JAWNPM010000242.1, forward strand.
CACCACAACGACAACGACGGCAAAGCCAAAGAATCCATTTAAAGACACAACCACAACAACCACAACGATAAGAACAACAGGGACAGCGAATGCCAAGCAGATAGCTCCACCGGCGAATGTGCGAAGGAAACGCAAGATGATCGTCTTTGAGTTAGATGATATGGGTGTTCCCATAGCCCGTGTGGAGTACCACTGAGAATTGGAGCTAACTGGCGATATAGATCAGGACTCACAACATGGTTAAGTTTGCGTTTGTGCCAATAAGTTGAGAGCTAGCAGGAAATAATGAAAGCATAGCTTCATAAGCTGATTAGAGTCCAGTATTTTGGTTGTATGTTATGTTCTTCAGAGCGGTTGTTGTCCCTCCCTATAGTTTGCTCAATATCATATCAGAGAGAGCAGGAAGGAAGAAATCATTCCAAAGTCCATCAAAGGAATGAAAGTCTTAAAGATACTTGAATTAATTTGTAATCAATGGCATTTAGATTGGTCCGTTTCTTTTGGTCATCCTAAAGATATCTAAATACGATATTTCTACAAAATTATTATTCCTATGCAAAATTCTGAAAATTCCTAATAATAAAGTCAAACTGTTAGCTTAAGTTTAGTCTACGCGTAAGTATAAAGCCCAAGTAATTAACAATTTGTATCTTCAAGTACTGTTAGTTATAAAATATATACTTAGTATGTGTATGAGTTTATCAATTGCAAACTGTTTGGTCATCATTTCTCAAAACACCTCCGAGCTAAGCACCAAAGCAAAAAGTAATTAAATATACTGATAGCAACTACATTTAGCTAGTCCTTTAGTCTTATCGCAATCAAATGATAAGTAATTTAACAATAAACATAAACGAATTTTAAATGCTTCAAAGTAAATCACAAATATTTGTAAATTTTTTGGCTTGAAGAGCAAGTAGCTAAACTTCTGAAGCGTCTACTAAACAATTCAAATGATAACAGACTAAATATTAAATATGTATACAATGAAGATACTTAGTATTAGTGCTCAGTAGTAAGTAAGCGATTAAAAACAAACCCAATTATATATGGGGAAATGTTTTTCAGAACAACAACATACACAGATTACAGTCAATAAAAATGCATGTGAGCAATTTAAGAAATTTAAAATGGATTGTTTAAAATGTTTTATGGAAGTTTCTATTTCAGTTAATACCCCTTTTTGGAGACTTGTGTATAAAACTTGAATTTTATGGGAGCAAACTCCTAAAAAGGACAAATGTTACATGAATTCTTAGCTTTAAGGGTTGTGAGCCGAATTAAAGCTTTAAGCTTAAAGCTCGTATATTATTTATAACAGAAAATGTATGCAAATAGGACACTTTAGACTGTCCAAGTGTTTTAAACTGTTATAATTTTTACAAGCAGCACACAAAACACAAATATATTATGCCAGTTTTAGCTGTACTACTCTTATATTTCTATAAACAGAAAATTTATAACTAGAAAAATGTTTTTATGGCACAAAAGTAAACTGAATAGGGGAGATTGGAGAATATTCCAACAGTCAGTTAAATAACTCAAAGTGGCACAATGAGACCAACTCAATTTCCAGCTGGAGGAGAAACCCTTTTTTCATTGTTTGCATAATTTCATAATTGGCGAGGAATTGTGGAAGTATTTTTTTAATAACGTCAGTCAATTCGCCAAAAAAAATTATATGCAAATATTTAATCAATTGTGTAAAACTAGTTTTATTTGCATTGACAGAAAACAAATAGAACCAATTAATCAGTTGAATGATGGCAAATTTCCTGCCTAGTTCTGTAGATTTGTATATTTTCAAATGTGACTCAGTTTTTTTTATCAACTGTGGAATCAGTTGCTTGTAAATATTCTATATTAAAATAGCATTTTGTTTAATTTAAATGGCTAACAAATTTCTAAAACAAGTACTAATTAAAATAGAATATAGTAAGCATTATATAGTTAATCAAAAAGATCATATTATTTTAAGGATTCAATCAGCCTATGAAAACATTGCTTAAGTAATTTACATACTCTATTATTAATCATCCGCCGCATAGACCGGTAGAGTGGAGTTCTGTTCATTTAATTCAGAAGAAGAATTGAACTAAAATTAAATACTGGCATACACATCTTCAAAAAAATGAATGTTTAAAGTCTGTTGTTTATTGTGTTAGCCAAGCCCCGTTAAAATTTTGCTGCTCGAGCAAAAGCAGAGGAAGTACCTCATAACAAAACAAACCTTACGGGAAACTAAATCAGGCTCCATATGTATTCGACCAGAGATGTCTGTGAAGGTGGAGCGTGGACTAAAAGACCGATACAGGAAATGTAACAGGAAGTAAAATGACTTAATACTCAACCTTCCGATTGGCCGTGGTCAGAGGCAAAATTTTGTTGCACTTAAGCAGGCGGCGCACGTTGCAAGTTCTTGCTTGGATCAGCGAAAAATGTTGCACGTTGAATGGGTTCATAATTGCAGCGAAAATGGAAATGGAAATGAAAATGAATGCGTGGCACATGAGGTAAGTGAACCACAGAGAGTAATTTCAGTATCGTTGCCTCAATACATGAAACAGTTAAACAAATTTTTTTTTCATTGAAATTTAATGCTTTTTAATGTTCTTTATTTACCCATCACCAGGATTTAACTTTAATATTGAGATATAAAAGGCGATGCTGGAATAGACTATGCCAGTTCGTCTCACCGAATGATCGTTTTAGTTTCAAACTTTTTTAATTTATTTTGCCAGTGTATGATAGAATAATGTCACTGAGCTCGTTTTCAACCTCCTTCTTGTTTGAAGAGAGCCTTGTCAAAAAGTTCTTAATGCTTGTACTGGCATGCAGACCGTTGGCGGCTACATCTCTACCAAACCTCAGTACATCATCCAATTCTTTCTTAGCTTCATTCACTTTCGTGACCAAATCTGAAATACTATTTTGGCAGCGTGATGTGGTCTGTACCTTGCACTTTTGTATTAAGTCATTAAGCTGCACGGAGAAGTCGTTTAATTTCGCAATGGATCCTTCAACTTTCCGTTCGGCATTGCTCTTCAGCTTGGTAAACTCCGATACTCTGTAGAAGAGTTCGTTGTTAAAGTCTTCGATAAGGCGGGTAATGATAGTTTTAGCTTTTCCAGTACCAGCTCCGAGAGTGGCGGTGTCGACGAGTTTTAATTGAGTTGCGCCCCAACTTTGCAGTTTATTAACTATACCAGTGGTTTGTTCTTCAATTTTTTTACGGAGCCTGTCATTGATTTTGGGCCCTTCGGTTTGTAGAGAAGCAACTGTTGAGCTTAATTCCTCGAGGGCTTGCAATCCATCCTGAAATGCTTGCTTTTTAGAAGAATTACGTTCAGAGGACACCTTCGATTGTAATTCCTCTAGCCTTTCTTGCAATGTCGATGAAAACTCGTTCAGGCCACTTACGAATGCCGTAGACGCTCCTTCAATAATCTGGTGCTTTCCATTGTGAAGGCCCAACAAAATGTTTTTGCTAAGTTCAGCTCCAATTTTCGTGGCCCCAATAAATGCATCGCTAATACCGGTGAAAAAGTTTCCAGCGGAACCAAAACCTACCTGTCCAGAGATGTTACTGGAACAGAGGCACAGGGTAAACAATAGAATGACTCCCTTGGTAAAATACATCGTTTAAGAATTCGATTCGTAGTATGTCTTTATCTATGGCAATTCCATGCTTTTTATACCATCGAGCAGTCGACTTTCGTGTCTTTAGTTGACCGGTTGTGTCAATATTAGCATGTTGTTCAATATTATTTTATTTGCGTTTTATTGTCGTTTGAACCGTGGAAAGCAAGTTCTGACGGAATAGAGGAAGGGTGTCTCAGGAGCGTGTTAGGTCTGCAAATGCATCTGCACTTTTGCAAATTTCACTCAAAAATATCTACAAAGCTCGCCTAAGAACTTCAAGTAAAAAGTTAAAGTTTAATACTAAAACCAAGTTGCATTTAAAGGCGTGTCTGTTGCATACTTTTCGGCGCGAATGAATAATGTTAAAAGCAATTTTTATACTCTCTGCAAGAGTATATTGGGTTTGTGCAAATGTATGTAACAGTCAGAAGGAGGCGTGGCAGACCCCATAAAGTATATATATTCTTGATCAGCATCACAAGCCGAGTCGATATAGCCATGTCCGTCTGTCCGTCTGACCGTCTGTCCGTCTGACAGTCTGTCTGTCCGTATGAACACTCAGAAAAAAACTAGACATACCTCGGAAAAAATAGACGTTTACGCAAATATCTCAGTAACTATGGAACTTAGGAATACAAATTTTGGCACGCAGGTTCTTAGAAACAGCATAAATACATTGCCATTTAAAATTTTGGACTGCCACGCCCCTTTTTCCTTAAAAAAAAAAAATTTAAAAAAAAACGAATTTGTATGTGCATACAGACAAACACATGTATATGCAATTATGTTAAGTTTTATTTTTGTTTCAATGTTTTCTAATACAAGAACTATTTATTGTTATATCCGAATACCGATTTAATATTATAATTGAGAATAAAAGCAGAGAGTATGTACTTTACTTACTTGTTGATTTATGTGACCATTGTAATTTATTAAAATATTAAGAACATGATAGAATTACAAAAGAAACATTTTTCTATGGAAAATATAAATAAATAAAAACAATTTGTCAAACCGCAGAAAAGAAATGAATTGATCTAAAAATCTTAAAGTGAACCAAAATATTAAAAAGGAATCCTACAATGAAATGAAATTATATGTCAGAAAATAAAAATAATCTTTACTATCGGATGCCAAGCTAAAGGTGGATGTTATAAGTTCTTGCTTGAATCAGCGAGAATTCTTTCATCATAATTGAAAATGGAAATGAACTAGTGGCCCTTGAGGTGATTGAACCACAGAGAGGCATTGCTGAATGAAACGATTTAAGCGTTGCATTGAAAATTATTTTTATTATGCTGTAATCACCCACCACCTCGATTAATATATAGTTTTTTCATTTGGTCGTTCAATGTGTTGTCATCTAAATTTTGGTCCCGGTTGAGCTCAAACAATTGGCTTATTGGTTTCCAGCAGATCCACCTGAGCTACCTCCATTAGCAGATCCATCTGAGCTACCTCCATTAGCAGATCCACCTGAGCTACCTCCATTAGCAGTTCCATCATCTTTAAGATCATCATAGTCTTCGTCTTTGTTTTTCTCCATGATATTATCAAGATCTTTTTCACATTTCTTCTTATCATTTGTTAACTTAGCCAATTCAGTTGTTAGTCGTGCGGAGGCTTCGTCACCGGCATTTACAACAGTTTGGCCCAGTTTGGTAAGACGATTCAGTTCGTTCTTTGAGGTAAGTACCTTAGCAACCAATGGCTTGATATTTTTTTCGCACTGGCGGGCAGCTGCATTCTCGCATGCCTCCATTTCTTTAATCAATGTTATGGCATGCACGGAATAGGTCTTAACGGCTTTTTGGATTTGACGATGGAAATTTTCTACAGATTTATCGAAATTGGCCGTGGTGCGGGGAAGACTGATCTTGTAGTTGCGGACTACAATTTGGATGCGATCTTCAGCCTTCTTAACACCAGTTGCAGTTACTCCTTTACTCGCACGCGTTAATTGGGCTTTAGCCCAAGTATCCAGGTCTGTTAATGCATTAGATATCTTTCCATCGAGGTCCTCAGTAAGTTTTTCGTTAATTTGGGTCACTTCTGTCTGAAGGGTAGCAAGATTTGATTTGAGTTCCTTGAGCGCATCCACACCAGACTGTAGTGCTGCTTTTTTGATGCTATTCTTTGAGGCGGTCACTAGGGTCTCCATTTTGGTGATATCAGAATTTAATTTTTCTGCTTCTTTTGTTAGGCTAGTCGTAACATCATCGAAATGTCCTGACACATCATCTGGTTCAGTTTCGGGAACTGTGTTTTCAGCCCAAATGACACTGCAACTCACGCAAAGCGTGACCAACAAAAATATTTCCTTGGTTAACTGCATCGTTTTAGAATTAGCTTTCTAATGCATAGTTAGCTCTGCGGCTGCATCGGCTTTTATATCATCTAAAAAGCTGACTGGAAAGCAATTAAATTTACACGTTATTTCAATATTAGTGCATTTGCTTTCATTTTGTAAAATATTTAAGCAGCTGCTCTAATGTGGGCAAATATCACGTTAAACAAATAGTGGCACACTGGTGCGAAAAATCTGCAACGTACGAACATACATTGAAACAAAATTTAAATGCGCAAATCAAATTGAGTAAGTTCGATTAGCCACTGCATAATTTCCGGGTGTGAGTTTTATTAATTGCGTTTAGCAGGGTTACCGTATATTAGTTTATGTCTGCTTAAACTTATTTTAGCTAACATAATTTTGATAGCTTTTGTAAAGATTAAATAGCACAACAAATGAATTTTCAGAAATTTTTTTTTGGTTGTGACAAAAATATAAATATTTATAGGTATTTAAACAATTTAATGAATGTATCTTACAAATCTTCTGACAGTAATATCGCCAGCATGTTTTTATTAATATTTACTATTAGCGTTATAACTATAAGTTATAATTGATACGACAGATAATGGGGTAAAGGGTCCACATCCAGGTTCGAACTCAACATACCATGATCTATTTGTGACGGGTTAGCAGCTAGCTGAGCTGCTGACCACGCCAAGGAGCATGATCTGCATTTAAATTTCGTAAATTATTTTAAAAGCGTAGCATACTTTTAGGTCATTAAATATTTCTCTCACCTTAATTCATATCTCTGTTAACTGATGTTATTTGTGTGATTTTAACGCCTGAAATTTATTAAAAAATGAACATGATATATTAAAAAAACGCACTATCAACTAGCATTTAAATGAAATACAGCAAATTTATTAATTCAACATAAACAATTTGTCAAACCGCAGAAAATTTATGAATTTATCTCAAATCGTAAAGTAAAACAAAACATCAAAAAGGAATCCGACAATGCAATAAAATTGTATGTCAGAAAATGACAATAATCTTAACTATCGGCTGCCAAGCAGTAGGTGCATGTTGTAAGTTCTGGCTTGAATCAGCGAAAATTGTCTCATCATAATTGAAAATGGAAATGAATTCGTGGCCCTCGAGGTGATTGAACCACAGAGAGGCATTGATAAATTGATTAAACGATTTAAAATTTGCATTGAAAATTATTTTTTATTATGCTGTTATCACCCACCACCTCGATTAATATATAGTTTTTTCATTTGGTCGTTTAAAGTGTTGTCGTATCAGTGTAGGTCACGATTGTGCTATTCGAACTGACTTAAGTCTATGGATTATCCTTAGTTTCATCTTTAGTTGCATCATCATCCTCATTACCTGTCTTAGTTTCCTCTGTGGCAAGATCATTATAGTTTTCGTCCTTGTATCTCCTCATGATAATATCAATATCACTTTCACATTTCTTCTGGTCATTTGTTAACTTAGCCAATTCAGTAGTAAGTCGTGCTGCTGCAGCGTCACCGGCAGTTACAACAGTTTGACCCAGTTTGGTAAGACGATTCAGTTCGTTCTTTGAGGTAAGTACCTTAGCAGCCAATGACTTGATTTTACTTTCGCACTGACGGGCAGCGGCTTTCTCGCATCCCTCCATTTCATTCATCAAATTCTTGGCATGAACGGAATAGGTCTTAACGGCACTTTGGATTTGACGATGGAAATTTTCTACAGATTTATCGAAATTGGCCGTGGTCCGGGGAAGACTGCTCTTGTAGTTGCGGACTACAATTTGTATGCGATCTTCAGCCTTCTTAACACCAGCTGCAGTTACTCCTTTGCTCGCACGCTCTAATTGCTCTTTAGCCCAAGTATCCAGGTCTGTTAATGCAGTAGATATCTTTCCTGCGAGGTCCTCCGTAAGTTTTTCATTAATTTGGGTCACTTCTGTCTGAAGGGTAGCAAGATTTGCTTTGAGTTCCGTAAGGGCATCCACACCAGACTGTAGTGCTGCTTTTTTGATGCTATTCAGTGAGGCGGTCACTAAAGCAGTCATGTCGGTTATATTAGAATCCAATTTTTCTGCTTCTTCTGTTAGGCTAGCCGTAACATCATCGAAAAGTCCTGTCGCATCATCGGTAGAAGTTCCTGTTCCGTCCTCTGGTTCTGTGTCTGCCCAAATGACACTGCAACTCACGCAAAGCGTTACCAACAAAATAATTTCCTTAATTAACTGCATCGTTTTAGAATTAGCTTTCTAATGCATAGTTAGTTGTGCGGCTTCAGCGGCTTTTATATCATCTAAAAAGCTGACTGGAAAGCAATTAAATTTACACGTTATTTCAATATTAGTGCATTTGCTTTCATTTTATTGCCAAATATTTAAGCAGCTGCTCTAATTTCATGCACTTGAGAGTCATGCTTTTTTCCTGGTCAATGTCCAGCTCTCACTGTGAATAGCAATGCGGGCAAATATTACGTTAAACAAATAGAGGCACACTGGTGCGAAAAATCTGCAATGTACGAATAAATATTGAAACAAAATTTAAATACGCAAATCAAATTGAGTAAGTTCGATTATTCACTGCATTTTTTCCGGGTGTGAGTTATATTAATTGAATTCAGCAGGGTTGCCGTATATTAGTTTATGGCTGCTTTAACTAACCTCAGCTTACAGAATTTTGATGGCTTTCTAATGATTAAATAGCTTAACAAGTGTAAGTTAAGTGAATCACATAGTTTGGTAGTTTTGTTGTAAAAAATTCCTTTAAATTTTCAGAAAATTTGTCCTTTTGGTTGTGACAAAAGTATTTATATTTAAACGAGAATATCGCAAATATATGTTCAAGCTGAAGAAGAATTAGAACATTAAAGAAAGTGTAGAATATTTTTAGGGTTTACCAATAATTCTCATATCTCTGTTGTCTGTCTGGTGGGATTTTAATGTATAAATCGGCATTTTATTTTTTACCTTTTCTACAATAATAAGCATAAATTTAATTTAAAGTTATTTAAATTCATTTAATTTGGCCAATTGAAGAATAAAGCAAAATGCGGGCTTAAATAGCAAAGAAAATGTCAAAGTTTTCTTTAATATTAAACCTTCTGGGGCCTCATACAGGCGCATGGGTATTTTGAACTCCAACCATTGCATATGTTCAACCTTTGTGCTAAGCTTTCTGCATAAATAACTAAATCGACATACGCGGAATTCAAGGAATCACATTTGATTACAGGCATAAAAGGGAACTGGGGTAACTGGGTGATAAGTAGTTGGGCAAGTGGCTGAGACAAAGGTAATGGGAAAACATGTATACATGTATAAATGCATATGTAAATGATTGTCTTGCGCCTACTTGTATCATTATGACTTTAATTGTCGCTTGACAAATGTTCAACAGCGGGGGGTAAATGGGAAAAATGAGTGTGCTGACAACAGAGCGTAAGTGAAAAGGGAGTAGCAAGGTGCACAGTTACATTTCAAGGTAGCCGTGAGCAACAAGGAGCAAAGAATTTTATTAGTCTGCTGTTTGTTTTGTTTAATTATGCTGTCATTAAGTTTGTTACGCATACACATACACGCACACTCAGGTAGACATATGTATGTATATGGAGCCACAAGCATAGCTGTAAAATCAGGCAATAGTAAGTAGCAGACTACATGATGCCATGTAAGAAAAATTGTTAAACTTTTTAGACTCTATATTTATATAAAAAATGAATTTTTTATGCAAAATTATTTGCAAAATAATCTGATTTATTGGTAAGTTTACTTAAATATTTATAAATTTGTAGAAAAAATACTCAACTCCCCTTTAGAGTCACTTAGATGCAGGGTATTCAAAAACAAAAGCTTACATGTCTAAACGCAATTATGACTGAGTGATGAACAAAGAGAGTACGGACATAAGACAGTGTAACAAAGCCCGAGGACAATATTCTGCATGTATTTAAATATATATTTGAATATATATACATATATGTATATATATATATATGTATGAACAAGTTTGCATGTAGTAGATGTTCTTATGTGGTTGTATTGGCGGGCAAGTGAGTTTAGTTTGGGTAAGTGCGGGTGTATATAGCTGGTCATGTCCTTGTGCTGTCTCCGACGCGGTCTGTTGGCCACTCTCGGCCAGACATTTAATTTGCATTTTCCACTAATTGGCTTGCAAACGCTGCGCTCTCGCTTCGCTTAATTAATTTAATTAGAAATATGTTTTGGCACAAAGAAAATCCAAACCATTGCAACATGTCACTCTCTCAATCTTTTTTTTTTTCCTGTGTCTGTGTCTGTTTGTGTGCGTGCATTCAGTGCTGTCGGTGTTAACCAAACTGATGATAATTAGAAGTGTGTTTTCTATTTAATGGTACATTATTTGGCTCATTGAAAACTAGTTTTCCAGACACATCATCGAAAGATAGATGTTTTTTCGATGATATAGAAAAAACTTTTGTTAAAGAATTCAAATGAATTTAAGCTTCATTAGTGCATACGATTCCCTATTAATAGTTTGGAAAAGACACACCATAAATATGAAATTGTATGTATTAATAGTTGATATACATAAAGGTCTCTGAATTAAGTCAGAATATATTAAAAATAAATACAACTTGGACAAAGCTTTATTTTATTAAAAAACTCTCTTATTATTCTCATTCTATTTTTCTTTAATAATCGCATTAAACTTTGATATTTTTGCCTTAGCAACGCTAATGTCATGGAATGCATTTTTTTGCACTTCACTTTAGCTATGAAAATATGGATCGTTGTAAGTGCACCTTAGCTACGGGTCTGCATTGCTGGCTATCCTCTTAGATTTTTGTTTTGTTGCAGTTGTTCTTCGTTTTTCTTTTTTTCCCCGTCCTTTTTTTGCTGACCTCAGTGCCTGCAATGAATGGTTTTCCATGGAGCCAGAGAGCTGAAACTGATTCTGATGCTGCCCCCAATGGCGTGGCAATCGCGGCCATTAAGTCATTTTGTTTCCTGTAACATTTCCGGTATCTTTTTAGCAACCTAGTGGCCTGAGTATTGCTGGGAAGTAGTGGAGCGGTGGTGCTGTAGTGTCTGTCTGGCAACGTGGCTCGCAAAATGCTTTTAAAGTAGGTGGCTGCTTGTTCAATTTATTGCCCACCAAATGTACGATATTATTGTTGTTTTCTTGCTGTTGTTGTTGTTGTTGTTATGTTGTTGTCTTGTACAAAACTCGGTTGTCTCAAATTGCAGCACATAAAGTGTTGTGTGATATTAACTTGCAGTTTTTATGCACAGCACAGATAAAATGGTTAAAAGAATTGCCATTAATGATATGCTATCAACTAAAGTGTGAGAAATTATATGGAAAGCGCAACGTTGCGTATGAGTAATAAAAAGTAATTATGTTTTAATTCATTTATAGAGTTGTAAGTTTATTTTCTTTATGTATTTTCATATAAAAACAACTCATAAATTATTAGTTTGTATGCTCAAATACTCAATTCGCTTAAATCGGACGTGTATTTTGCTACAGCAATGATTGAATATGACAAGTTAAATAGACAGAAATATGTCTTTGCTTTACCAAAAAAAAGTGCAAATATTGGCTGAATGTTGCTGCTTAGATCATAAAATCTCAAAAAATCTGAGCATGTTGCTTTCTATTCCCATCTGACAGTTGCCTTTGCGCATACTCAATCACTTAAGCAGCTCAACAGCAGTTGCAGCTTTTTTGCTACACCTTTTTGCAGCTTTGTTGTGTTGTTGCAATGCCCACCAGACGTCACTTGGGCTTACCCTGTAGGAGAGAAATTAATGGGTGTTTTGTTGTGAGCAACATATGTGTATTTTTTGCTGGGGTGGAAAGTTTATGCGTCACTCTTTTTTTCTAATTTCTGTTTTTTTTTAAAGCAACTTTGTGTTGTGTTATCAGCTATTTGTATATATTTTGTTTTTGAATATAATATTCTTATAACAAATTGTATTTTAATACGATTTTTGAACGACAATTTCAAAAGTTTTTAGTAAAAAATTGCATGAATTTTTTTTTTAAATTGATAAGTTTATCTTGCTTTTATTCCAATTATAGTCAGTAGAAATACAGGGTATCTTTTTGCCTAGCATGCATCCTTAAGCCATCAGGAACCATCTAGTGGCTGCCATAAACACTAATTTAAAAGCCCATCATAAAAATGCGAGTAAAATGCGTGCACAGATTGCACACTCGAATGGTACAGAGAAGCATCAGTATAAAGTACATTTGTCTATGTGAATTCAGCGAACAGTAAAAATTTGTGTGCATTATTTAGCATATGGCAAGTGGCAAGAGGCAAGAGGCAAAACCAATGCTTATACCTGGATTCCATTCGAAATCTAAAAAACCTATGAAAAAGAAGCAAAAAAGCAGGAGCTACTAAAGACAGTTTTTTAGCTCATTTAGAGCTAACATTTTGACTTTTGGATAGAAAATCAAAAAAGTTAACGAATTGAATGCGTTGCGGAAACGCTTTTCCGAAATGAAATACGTATTACATTAGTTAACTGTTTAATTTGGGCATTAAAAACGCTGCCTAAAGTAAATTATTCATTTTATTAATTAATTATTAAAAATAAATACTTTCTTTTAATATTATAGATGTTTTAAAGCTTCGTTTGTTGTTTCAAACTAGCTACTTGAGGCAACACTGTTTGAAGATTGGAGGGGAAATCGTTGCGTTGCTGTGCTACTCTGTGTGTGCTCCCTTGGTGCACATGAGGCAGATTTAGTGTGCCAGGTTTTTTATCTTGTCGCGCTCAAAGTGAGTGTGTATGTATGTTTGTGAGTGTGGTTACTCTGGGGATCAAGCAGCAGGTACTACGAGTGGCAGCAACATTTGTACATATGAAAATGCACTGACTGTGTGTGTGTTTGTGTGTGCGTGTGTATTTCCTGGCAATCTCATCTACAACTAAACAGTATCTCTCTCACAGAATTCCGAGTGCTAAATGTGTAACAGCAGTCACTTAGCGTACCACTTGTGCCCCCTTTGACCCTCTCTAACCCCCAATACACCGCATGAGGCGCTCGTTACTTCATTGGCACAATCCCCAGACTCAGGCTGAGAGTCAGGCTGCTTGGTTGCTTTCATTGTTTTGCAGTGTTTCTCCATATATATATGCATATATAGATGTATATATATATTTATTTTTTTCGCCACGTATTTTCCTTTAATGCGCTGCGGATTTGCTGTGAAATATGCCAGTACAGAGACAGAGAAAAGCGAAGCGAGGCGAGTGTGTGAGTGTAGTCGTACCCGTATCTGGTTACATTCCCGGTTGGCACTGCGGCCCAGCACTTTTATGCTAATTAAGTTTATGCTAATTTAACTTATTGCCACTAAGTTGGCCCACATATGCGGCCAGCCGCATAAGCTGTTCGCTATTCTCCGCTCTCCATACTTCCCTCTCTACTCCACTCCTTGTTAGCTCTCACCGCACTCAGTGTCGAATTCTAGCTGGCATTGAAAATGCATTAAAATTGCAAACACTAAATTGAATCGCCAGTCATTAAAGCTTAAGCAATTTATTTAATTAATGCTCCGACATATTCGTGCAACAACAAAATAAAGTTACTTACGCCGATATTGTTGATAATACAGCGAAAGCGAATGAGAATGTGGATGGGAATGTGAATGTGAATGAGAATTCGAATGGAAATTGGAATTCGCATTGTTGCACAGTGCGTATGCTTGACATTTAATTTGCACGTTTGCTTTACGCACATTTCAATACACTAATATATTAAAGGTATATGTAAATTTTGATCGTGTTTGAATATTAACTTATTTTGGTTATTTAAACAACTTTTATATAATAATTACCCGTGGGCGATTACTTCTTACATTATTCTTTCTAAGCAAGTGACGTTTGTAAATCAAAACTACTTCTATTTTGTACAAAAATCTGGCTGCTTTGATCTTTTTAGACCATTATTCCCAAGACACCTGTTGTCGAGTATACGCCCAGTTGTACATACACAAATATTATAATAAATAGAAAGGGCTGCCGAAAGTGCATTAAATCAATGCTCATGCCTAGCATAACTCTACAAATTTATAGTTTGGTATAAAGCCATAACTATATACGAAGATATATACACTCTTTCATGTAAGCTTGAAAATATATATATATATATACGCATAATGTAAAATATTTACGACTTAAAAAGCAAATGCGTTATTTTTCTCGGCCTTTCTTCTATCCGCCCCTTCGTCCGCCATTCTGTCCGTTCGTCTCTCGTGACTGTCTTGCTGTCTGTCGGATTTTTGTGCATGTAAATTGCATTTAAAGCAATAAATCAGTTTTAATCAGCCCAGAGTCCATGCAGCTGAGCTCTGCTGGACAGCAAACTGCGTCTGTTCAGCTCGTGATAGGCCTCTGTATCTGCACATTCCCATATGCAGCGGTGCGTGTGTGGGTATTTATGTATATATATGTGTATTTGTATGGTAATGTGGGTGGGTGGTGGTGTTCTTTGGTGGCTCAGGTGGCTTAAGCCAACGCACTTTATTTAATATAGTTTATATGCATTGCTTATTATAGCAATCGGTTCATTAAAGTTTATAAAATGGAAAGTTCTGTACGAAGAAATCGATTATTTTGCAAGAGGCAATTAAATTGTATAAATGTTGCAATTAAATACTTTATATATTAAATATTGCCATTTTAGTTTATAATTGATTTTTTTTAGACAGTTTTTGCTGATTCTATTGTAAACTTTTGTAAATCAATCAACAAATTTTACAATAAATTATTTGATTTTAATTTATTTCTATTATTGAATCGAGTTTCAATAGAAATGAATTTAACTTTTATTATTGTGTACACTTTGCTTTTATTTTCAATCGTAATGTGTTGTTTTTTGTTTGAAACAAACAAATAAATAATTGACTTTGATATTTTGGTTTTTGTTTATAAATTATTAATCAAATTAAAGGATAGAGAGAACATCAATTATATTTGCAGCATGCGCTCGGTTTATCAGCTATTTATATAAAATTCTTTGTGAGTGACTCACACACTGATTGTGGTGGGTACCAAACGTTAAAGGCTGCGAGGCTGAAAATTTTACACCAGCAAAAAAACTGCAACTAGTTTAGGGCCAAATAAATTATTTGGTTCAGGCGAACTTTGTGCCTCACATACACCCTACCAAACTCACACAGACACACATTCATACTACATGCACACGCAGTTTATTGGCGTTGTTTGAAATTTGGCAGAGGAAAACTAAAAGTTAATTCGTGGCAATTATGTTGACATGCCAAATGTCCTGTAGTCCGTAGAACGGACTAGTTCATGTTCCTGAATCGTTTCTAGTTCCAGCTGTTGTTCCTGCCGCTGGCATCAGGCCAGGGTTCATAGGTCAAACTGCCATCTCCCCCCTCTCTCGCTCTGTCGCATATCAGTTGGCATTTTACGCGCTTTTTGAATTATTTGCCTTCGTCTGAGTTTGGCTTGGAGCATTTTTGGCTGACGCGAAAAACGCATACTAAAACACGTGAACATTGTGTATAATTTACGAATAGATTTGAATTTGAATATACATTCGAATTTGAATTTGATATACGGATTTTGAGTTTAGGTTTTTGGGCTGTTGTGCAGTTAATTTGATTCAAAATGTGAACATTCGATTGCATCTTGCTCAAAAACCAATTGCTCTTGCCTAGCCACGCCCACACACCCATTGAACTGTGTGTGTTTGTGTGTGCATGCTAGTATGTGTTTTTGGTATTTTGTGTTGTTGTTTTCCATGCGGTTTTTTGCCGCGTTGTTTGTTATTTTCGCATGTAATTTGTCGCTCTGACTAGGCAACTTTTGTTATGCTTGCATGTGTGTGTGTGTGTACAGTATGTACTCGGTATGTGTGCACAGCCATTGCTCAAATATTTTATTATTTATGCGCTTTAGTGGCCGGTACTCCAGTTTTTGTTGTTTGCCGTTTCAAAAACATTTTCAGCTGACAAGCAAAAAGTTTTTGCCTCAATGAAGTTTTGATTTTCGAGCGAGTTTTCGGCTACGCACAAGTCGGTGAGAGAGAGTGAGAAATAAAGCCAGAGGGTAGAGCAGTGAGCAGGTCAAAGGGCGTAAAAGTGCGGCAAGGCAATTACATGAAAATGCATTTATTATTGTTGCGAATTTGCTGTTGTAACGTGTGAAATGCCTGGCAAAAGCTGCATTAAAATTGCAAGTTTGTTTTCCTACGAAAATTCAGACTTTTTCCCTCCCAAATAAAGTACGGGAGGGGAAGAGTGGAGTGTGTTGGTTTTGGCTGGTGGCCTTGCCATAAATATGTTACAAATTTATTGTAAATTGTTTATGTCCTCGACGAGCTTTAATATTAGTTTGTTACGTTTTTGATTAATAAATTGTGATGGCTTTTAAAGCAAATTAAAAACGTGTGCGAATGAAATAAAATTTACATTCAATTTACAATGTACCTGACAAGTGGAAGCCATAAATCAACTGGCATTCAACTTAATTGTACTACAAGACATTTAATTAAACAAATTTGAGAAACATTTTATGCAATTTATTGTGAAAATTCAATGGGGATTTTAAATAGTTGCATCAAAGTGAAATCAATCAAACAATTCGTTTTATTTTTTAATAGTTTAATATTGGAGTTAGCAGTCACTGAGTGCAAAGGACATTTACAAAATTTATTTTACAATAGCTTGAATAAAAAATGTATACTTGATGTCCATGCATATAAAGTAATTTAACAGCGTTAACCCTTTCTACACTTTTGTTGTACTCTTATCAAGTAAAGCCTTACTCAATTAACTGTCATAAATCAAACTATTAATCAGTAAACTCTTTTCATTATAAGATAAATAAAATTGAATAAACTTGCAGTTTTGCTGTCTTTAGAAGAACGAAAAACTTGCTACAATTTCTCTACTTTTTTCTATGCTGAAAGGCACAAAATGCCCATAGATCATTATTAGGAAAAATAATAAAGTCACCTGAAGAAAATTTATCAAAATCATAAATCATTGCAAATTGCTACCATTTCTTTTCTGCGTATGCTTATGCGCTCTTCTATGTATATGTACATGAGAGTCTGTCGCTGTATGTCTGTGTGTGTGAGCAATAATTTCTCAATGCATTGCATGTGTTAGCGGTAGAAATATTCGCAATCTGGCGCTGAAATGTATGCTATGGAAATTTTTGTAGGCAAATGAGCGCAGTTGGAGCTGCATACACAGAGTGAGTTTAAAATCGAGTAGGAACTCAAATGAGTTCAGTCTGAATAATGCATTGAGTGCGTTATATGTAAAGAGCATTTTGAGTGGTTCTTTCTCTTTGGAAGAGTAAAGTCGTGTTGAGTGAGTTTGAATTGGAGTACAAAACTCAGTGAGTGAGATTGAAACGAGTGAGTTAAGAGTGCATGTGTTCTCTTTACATATTGAGTGTTTGCTTTTATGTGCCTAAGAGAAAGTTTTAGCTGGAGTCGAACTCAACTAGAGGGATTCTGGCATGCACTCGAGTAAGTTCCTCTTTAAACTGAGTTGCATTTGAGGCAAATAAGTTGAGCTTAATTAAGTCATGTGTGTCACAAATTTGTATATTTTTATGAAACATTGTGTGTCTTCCTTATCTAATTAACAATCGAAATAAATCTTAATTAGTTATGGAATTTTTAAATTGAAAATATTTAGCTATAATAGATTACCCCTTTTTTGATCAATTTATCTCACTGACGCACATCTTATAGCTTACTTTTAACAAAAAACGTTGATAATCTGCATGCGGTATTAAAATTACTATTTTATTGTCTGATCAGCAGGAGGTAATTGTCATTAATCAATAGTGGAAAAGCCAATCGATGGCATACTGATGGGAAATAAGGAAAATGAGTAAAATGCCGTGGTAACTTTTTGTTTTTCGCAGCCGTCGACTATCGTGGTTCTCAAAGGAACGGCAAATCAACAGACCGACAACGGCAAACAAATAACAACAAAATGAAGCCATAAATACATTTGGCATCGACTGATGGCCACTTCAATGAAACACCGCACGCTTTTCCACCTTCCTTCCCACCGCTCTTCCCACCTTCTACTGCTCACGCTGTTGTTGCATCCTTTTGGCTCGCTTTGTGCCGGCGACTTTTTAATTAAAATAAAAAATGCAACACTCACACGCACATGCTGAGAGGTAGAGAGATTGAATCTGAGGTCGCTCAGGAGAGGTTTGAGAGAGGGCGAGACTGTATACATAGCATATAGTATATGTGTGTGCATAATGATGATGATGATGAGTGTGTGGGTAAATCACGACAACAATAAAAATTAAGTTTAAGCGCATTTAAAATGCCAACACTCAAACGAACAAGGAAATCACATGAAATCAATGCGCATAAGTTTAATTCAATTCAGGCATACACACACACGCTCACATACACCCACACATACACACGCCGACAAAGCATCAATCGTAATAAACAATTGTTGGAAATTAATTTTTGTTTTTAAATAATAGGCTTATAAAATAATTAAATACAAACGGCTTACGTTTAATGGTACTCTCGTTGCATAGACCAGAGCGTGTGTGTAGAGGGGACTCTAGTGGGTAAGTGGAGGGGGTATGTGTGTGTTTGTGTGTGTTTGAAGTTTGTGTATGGTTAACTTTTGCAGCACCATAAAAATATGAAAAATGCTTGTGCAAATTTGTTGAAATATTTTGGTTTTTTTATGCAACCACTTTTTGATGCATTTTAAACAACAATAACAACAACAACAACAAGAGCAATAACGAAAAAAGCAATAACAATAACTGCCATAACAACTGACAATTAATTGTTAAAAATCAATTTACAGAATGCATGTGGTTAACTCATTTATTTGGACGCCTTGTTCAACTTGTTGGCTTTCAGCACATTTTTTTTTCTGTGGGAATACCCCGTACACTGCAACGCCCCGCAGGGTGTTCTCCGTTCAACACTCAGATTAGTAAATATAAATAATAAATGTAGAGTAGCCAACGAATGGCATAAAAAGAATAGTTGGAAATTTCCTGGCAATACAATTTATTTATTAAAACAATTGAATATAAGTCTTCTAAGCCAATTAGAGTGTAGATTACTAAATTCTAAATTTCAAATACAATTTTTAGAAAGTCTTTTACGTATTTATAGGATGTTTGTACAATCTGCTCAAATACTTTTTAATTCTCGCACTTATTTTATTTGATTTATTTCATTTTGCACTCAATTTAAATAAAATGCATAACGAGCTGAAAAAACGCACGTTTAACGAGTTGCATGGCAAAAGTTAAGTGTATTTATGCCTTCCAGGTAAAAAAGAAAAGTGTATTTCATGCATGGATATGCGATATGTAACTTTTAAGCACATATCATTTAAAATGAGCTGTGCTGAAAGGAAACTTTGGTTATCAGCTCACTGATAACTTAATCAGATGGTTTTTAATTGTAAGTGGGAGATTGTGGTCGAAAAGGTTTAAAATGTGGCTTAATGTCTTTAATATAAATATTTAAATGTTAGTTCAAAAGGGTATAAAAATATGTTACTTTTAAGAACAAGACAACTAAAGCCTTTGATTACTTTTTAAACAAAATTAATTTTTTTGTATAAGGCTATATTTTAAGTCTGCATTTCTTCGCTATTTTGTTTAAGGATTAAAGACTTTAACTTTAATGTAAAATTTAAATTGGAGGTTACAGTAGTTTTTCAACTGCAACTGCTACAAAAGTAACAGACAGAAGCTGCCTGCTATATTATGCGTCGTTTCCATTTCGGGGAAGTCCCCAATAGAATGTGGAGCGATATTGCAGTTGTTGTTGTTGTTGTTGTTCTTGCTGTTGTGAGTGATGATGATGCGTGTTGTCTGCCTTTGTGTCGTACTCATCCACATCCTCCTCATCATCTGCACCCTCAATCTCTTCCTCATCCTTTTCGTCATTCCAGATTCCCATCCACATGCTTGCTGGCATTGCCATCGTCGATGTGGTAAAGCCGTGCTCTTTCCTGCCCTTCCGTACTCCCGGCAGTCCTTCCCTCCAGCCACCCAAATGCCTGTCTGGTTGAAACATTACTCATACGCCACGTTGCATCGGCCGCAGCCTTGCCTCATTCATTTAGTCGTCAAGTACAAGTGCATTTGCATCGAAATTGATTGCTCACAATACTGTCGATATGGCAAAATTGGCAATTTAGTGTTGCGTTTTTGCCGAAAAATGTGGGCGAACGCTGTAGGGCGTTGCACGGCGTGTTGCTGCCTCAACAGTTTGTTGATTAAAAGGCTGCTTAACTAAAATTTAGAGCGCGTCGGTTGAAGTTTAATGCCACTTGAGTAGCATCAACAAAACCACCAACACCTGTCAGACAGGTGTATGCTTGTGTGTGTGCGTGTAAGTGTGTGTGCCTGTGTGTTAACAGCGAAAGCGTTTAAAACTCTTTTGAACTACTCGTAAATGAACAGTTTTAATGGCTCAGACAAGCGGCATGAAGAGGCAACCGACGATCAACAACAATGGCTCTTCTCCTCAGCCTTTTATAGTTTTTGTCTGTTTTTTTTTCTTCTCCTTTTTTTTTGTTATTATAACGTCGAGTTTTCTGTTTGCTTTTTCGTTTTGCTGTTTTACGGATTTTCATTTCTTTTTTGTTGGTGTGTACGCAACTTTATTTTTGGAGTTTGTTTTCAACTTTGCCAGCCGAAAATGTTTCATAAACAGAAATAAAAAATCCATAAAAAAGAGCTCAAAACTTTTCAAATATTATGGGCGAAAATTTAAATGAAAATTGAAATAATTGCTTGCAACTATTTACCGTTGTTTTCTGCTTCTTTTAATGAAAATGTTAGCGAAATACAAATGCTCACGAAATGGGAAGTTTAACAAAGCGAAAAATTTACAAATCAAAGTCAATTGCTCAAAAGAGAAATGCTTTTAAAGTGTTGAAGGCGCAAGTTAGAGAGTAACAGCATAAGTTATAGATATTTGTGCTTAAGAAAATATTTTATGTATTTATAACTCAAGATTGTAATCAAAGTTTATTATATTTGTATTTCCTATTTGATGTCGATTGAGAAGTTTATTTAATCGGCAAATATTTCACTATACTTTTAAGACATTACATGCTATTTTGCCATTTTAAAGGGGTACTTCTAGTAAACTTTTGTAGCCACACACAACAGTTGTTACGCTTCCAAGCCATTTCTTAGATAGCTAGCAATTAAAACAGCCACTTGTTACCAATTGAAGACCTTTGAATAACCCATAGTTGTCTGACTAAATGTGTGTTCAAGGCCTTTGCCGAAAAGTGTTCAAGCTCTAATTAGGTGCCTTGAGTTATACGCCTACCAATTATGAGTTCTGACAGGGTACATCAATCAGTCGCTGCCTAAAAGTAGGCAACAAATTTGGCACTTGCTTGGTATATGTGTATATAAGTAGTATTTTGTGGCCTGTCTTGCAGTAGTAATAATCATGATCTGGTAACATCAATCAACAGCATTGAGACGGTCTCTGAGCCAAGACATTTTGACCTGTAGTCGGAGACTGCGACTCAAAACTCCTACTCGATATGGGCTAATAAACCAATACGTTTTTCGGTGTGTGTGTATACGGTGGGTATAAACTGGGTATTCTGACAGCTGCCAAACAAGCGTTGCACATTAACGGCAATTGCTTTTAAATTGATTGATTTGCGTAGCTCAGGCGCTAAGCAGGCCTGCTTTCCACTATTCAACTCGCCATCTCGCTCGTTCTTTCCCCATTTAGCCCCCTTTTACTCTCTTTCTGTCTCTGTCGCTGCTTGTGCTCAAACACAAATATGTCCAGAGCGCGCTGTTGTACCACTGACAGTCATGGCTTGATTGCATGCATATAAACCCCCTACGTTACGCCCACGTCGGCACTTGCCGTACGCTGCATCGTCTGCCTTTTTGGGCAAACAAAATATGATTGCCTGCAATTAGGCACAACGCTTTTGGCAACCCTTTTGGCCACTTGCGAGCGCATTAAATAAGAAATTTTTCGAAATTGCTGAACAACACGCCAAAAACTAATTACGCACGTGGTTGCAACTGCAACACTTGCCACAGCCGCTGCAGTCAGTTCAGATTGCCGTTGCATGTGAAAGGTGTTTGTCGACGGTTTCCGAGAGGGTGGACGGTTAACGTTGGCGGTCAGTGTGCTCAAGCGGTCAAGTGCCTAAATGACATATTGAACTTTACCCGCAGCATTTGTTTAAACCAAACACAGGCAAACTGGCAGGTTAACAGTCAAACAGGCCAAGTAGCCTGGCCAAACAACAGTCTGTCTAACAAACTATGATTAATACACTATGAGATAGCTGACAACACTTTGACTTCATAATTACTTACTTACAAATGTTTAACATTCTAGTGGCTTTTGCGGTTTGAGTTATTGTCCTCAGCTGTTGGGCATGTTTTCCGTGTTGGCTTACAGAGCAAAACCAAGAGATTCATATAACGTTGGTTATAAATTAATATTTGTAGTATTTACGGTGGATAAATAAACAAATTATGTTAATATGCTTGACTGCTGATGACTTAATTGTTTAAACGAACAGAATAACATAGGATAATAACATACAAAATAGTGGCAATTATTTTCATGTCTTGCTGTGGCTTTCGTGATTGATT
This sequence comes from Drosophila parthenogenetica, assembly GCA_035047505.1. NCBI lineage: Eukaryota > Metazoa > Arthropoda > Insecta > Diptera > Drosophilidae > Drosophila > Drosophila parthenogenetica. The sequence continues at coordinate 1,099,623 of JAWNPM010000242.1, forward strand.
TTTTAAAGAAATTTCTTAAATTTATGATGAACATTAATTTTTAATGTGATATATTTAAAAGTAGTTATATGTCACTTAGTTTATTTTACATAAAACCTTTTTAAAATTAAATATTAATATTTTTTAAAGTAATTTTAATAAACAATATAACCAGAGCACACACCGCTGTAACAGCCTATGGCTTAATCAAGCGCTTCTGCCTACTTGAGATAGGCCAATAAAAAAATGATTTGAGTTGTGAAAAAAGTTGTTGCATACTTTTATGCATTTTTCACACATCACAAAACTCGAATGGCCGTCGCAATTCATAAACGCTAAAAGGGTTGGCCAACTCCAGCTCGTATGCTAATAAATTTCTAATTGAATAAGCCATAAGCAAAGGCACACACTCACACACGCTCGCACACACACCCACACAGTCACCCATAACTTATAATGTCATTCGAATGGCTTAAAAGCGTTATCATTTCTTTATGTTTTTCCTTATTGCTAAGCGGCAGTCGAAGCGCGGACGTGGAACAGAGAATAAGTACAGACGGGGGCGGTTGGAAAAGGAGGCGTGGAAGGAGCAGGGGCGGGTATGAAGAGTAAAAAATATTGTATGCATAACGTATATGGCCAACAAGCAAACTGGCAGACAGTTGGCAGGACCTAAAGGCCAGCAGCCAGCGGACCAAAAATACAGGACATGAATGTGCCAAGCAGGACGAAGGGACGAGCACGACGAGCAGGACGAGAGACATTTGCATTTGCATTTTACAAACAATTGAAAAAGTAGTTAAAGTTTTTCATGCTGGTGCTGCGATGCTTTCACTTTATCACACACACATACATACACACATATATGCACACTAACACTTATACTTACTGCTAAAAGTGTGCTACATGGAGCTTTTTGCTCAGTGTGGTTCTTGCATATGCGATGTCTCACAATGCGCCAACATACGATAGAGCTGACTGGGACTTCTGTTTGGCATATTACATTCGAAGTCTCAATGCCACCAACCTACACCACACACCACTCTCCACCCATACCTCCACCCACTCTTTTTGTTAGTTGCAGGTCCTTGCTGTACATCATGTGAAGCTGATGCTAGTTTTTCCTACATTTTTCCTACTTTTTTTTTTACCTTTTTTCCCTTCTACATTTTGCACACTTTCGCTATTTGCCAGCTGCGGTTGCTTAGCTTTTTATGAGAGCGTACAGTTCACGTGTTTACCTGTCCCACCTGTCCAAGCTGTTCCATCTGTTTCCTTGTCTGGCATGTCCCCGTTGTGATGCGTCCAACTTGTCGCTATGAGTTGACACATTTGGTTGTCTTTTAGAGCCACAGTTGCAGCTGCTTTGCAGCATTTTCGGTTGCAATTTCAGTTGGTTTCACTTTTTTAAGCGGATTTAGTAATGAGATAAAAATTAGCTCCAGCTGACAATTGTAAAATGTAACTGAAGCTGCGGTATGTTAATAATATAAAAGTAATATACTTGGATGTGTTTCGAAAATAGGGAAAAGTTTTCAAATATTATGGAATTGATGGAATTTCTATGCAGTTAAAACCAAAAAGTAAGTTCAATAAACCAAATAATTTCACCACATTATGATGAGTTATAAATTTTTAAATAAGAAATCTAAATAAATGAATTATAATTTAATTTGAAAGTAGTTTGTGACGTGTCAAACTTCTTTCCTTCATTGGTGAAAGATTTATTTATTTCTTTCTTTACTAAAATTATATAATACAGTTTTATAATATCAAAAGAATTCAACTTCCAACTGTCTTCACCAACTCACAGTATACTCATTTATTTCATTGTTATTTTAACATTAGTTAAGTGAAAAGATTTGAGATTTGAAAATGCAAAGCTGCCAAATTGGAAAATGTTGAAATCTTTGAGCAGCTCAACTGGAGAAATTGTTGCAGTAGCTGCGATTAGATGCCCTTAGGGATAATGGATTTGCAAGTGAAAGATGCAGAGCAGCAGCAGACAGATAGATAGACAGAGAGCAAGAGAGAAAGATGGAGATAGTGGGAATGAAAGAGATGACAGAGGAGCGTCTGGCATTTCCTGTGCTGGAACGCAAATCGTTCATTATTTTGACTATCAATAACTGATTTACATTTATGCTGAAGCAGCACAAAATACGAGTAAAAATGCAAAAAAAAGAGGAAGCTGGACAAATACAGGGTCAGTGCAGGAAGCCACAGGGGGCGTGGCAAATCGGTGAAGGGCGGGGAAGATGCAAAAACAACGCGAACTGAGAGCAAACAATGACAACAAAATATGCTGCACTTTGGGGGTCTCTGCACTTAAATGAAATGCCAACAAACCAAAGAATTGCTACAAGTGGGCGGAGGCGGTGTGGAAGGAGAGTAGAGGGAAGAGTACAATTCTCAGCTTGAGTCTGGAGCTGAGCCTGGGGCCTCACTGAATGAGCAGCTTCATTTCAGCGTATAATTGAGCGCACACAAAATATGCGACAAGCGACAACTGCTGGGGCGTCTGGTCGTTGTGGGCGTGGCACTACGAAAAATAGCTGCAAGACAGACAGGAGTAGGGGTGGGTAGTGGCTAAAGCACACAGCTTGAGTAGCGCATTGTGCGGCTTTAACAAAGATACTCTGCGGAAGTATGAAATTTTCCTATTACTTTGTCGCAGCAAATAGAGCGGAAGTCAGTCAACGAATGCAACACAGCATCGACTTGATTGTGTCATGTCTGTGGGCGTTTAGGCCAAAGGGCGTGGCACTCCCAACCAGCAAGCGAGGTTTTTTCTTCTCTTCTTTTTTTAGCTAAGATTTTATTCCCAAAAGTCTGCAATTTGGTGTGTGAAAAGTGAATTTTTAGATTGCAGCATGGCCAGCAGGTGTCAGCTATGTAGACAACCTGTACAGGTGTACAGCTAGAACTGCTCCTTTTTGGCTATGCAGCCATATGATTTATGTATTTGCTGGAACACTTTTGGGTGCAGCAATAAATATGGAATAAGGTAAATAGTTAAATGGATAAATGCCATAAAAACTTTATCAAAAGTGAAGCCAACAAATTGAAAAATAAATAAATAAATATGTAAAGATTTTTATTTATTACTTTTTAGTTTTTTTTAATTGAAAATATATTTTAAAAGTATTTTAAAATCATTTTTGGTCGAGCATTTTTAGCAAGTTAAACTTTATTCAATTGAACTGGCCAATAATTTATTATCCAAAGATTTACTCATATGCTCAATGTTGTATGGCTGCGTATTCACTTTAATAGTTAATTAGTGCCATTTGCGAGAATGTTAATTGTTCTTGTCGTCGTCATCGTTGTTGTCTGGCAAATTCACTTGTCTCGCTCTGTGGCCATAATTGTTTATCGAAGCCAAATGACCGCGCAAAGACAACGTTTCCAGAGAGACCAGTAGGCACCCAAAGAGGCCCCTAAACCCCTTCTATACCCCTGTCTCTGCTGGGCAATTGGTAGAACTGCACTTAGCTTCAATTTTGCAGCATCTCTGACATTTGCGTTGGCCAAAATAACACACACACGCACACATACATATATTTATAATACATACATACATAGAAGGAGGCTGCTAGGAAACGTATGTTTATATTTGTGTATGTATGTATGTGTTTTGTGCGCGTATCTGCCTGTATGTGTGTGCATAAATTGTTGCATACCAAGCAGGCGCTTTAAGGCATTCGAGCATGGCGTGTGCTGCGGTTTGAAGCCTCAATTGCATAGCAATCTCATTTTGTGTATGGCGTTCTGTTGATTGATGGTTAACCAGAAAATCAATATCACTATGCTAATGAGTCTAGCATAAATGGATTCTCTTCTTCACTCTACTTCACTTCTTGCCTTCCACCCTGCTCCCTTTCACTGCCCTCAACTTGAGTCGATCTGCTCTCCAAAAATCCACTCTCTAGCCTTGGTAATGAACTAGCTGCTGTTTAGGCAAATACTTTGTGGACTTTCAATGGAAAATAGTTTAAGTGTTTTAGTTTTCCATTTACATTTAAACTGAAGCTGCAAAATAGATGCAGGAATTTACCTTACAAAAAATCACGTACTCTCAGGAGATTTGTACGAGTTTGGAACGAAGCAATACCCCTGTGCAAAACAGCATTACAAGTGAACCTTTTATTCAATTATTAAATTGTTTATGCCATGTCATTGACGCGTACTCTGTGCTCTGTCTGATTGTGCGCATATCAGACTCAATTTTCCCCTTTCCGCTTCCCTTTCCTATTTAAATCGACTTTTCAACTTGAATACATTCATTCACCCGTTCATTCACTCCTTCAATTCATTTATTTCATTTCATTTAGTCATTTTGTCTGTTAAACATGTGCACGATTTTGCAAATTCTCTGACAGCCTGCTAATTTAATTAGATTTAAATTTATAATTATATTGCGGTGCTTGCATCTAATTATACCCTATAAATAAACTGCATATTTGCCTGAATTCAATGCTATACAAAAGATTCATGCTTTTAGGCCATAGTTATTTTTATTTTTTATTTGAAGTTTTATTTAATTTTAAATTTTTTATATATTTTTTTCATTTTTAGGCAGAGCACTTTGAGCAGTGCTTAATGAGCATTTAATATTATTTAAATTACAAAATTCATAGTTCCAAAATTAAAATATATTACCTGAATGCTAAGCCTTTTAAAACATTAATTTCATAAATTAATTTTCTACCTTAAATTATAATTATAATAGCTTTTTTAATGCTAAATATTTTATAGACATTTTGTAGGGTATCTCGTTAGTCGCAAGCAGTTGTTCACATGCGGTTCGTTGAATTTTTCGTCATTCCAAGCGGCTAATTACAAAATGTTTCAAATGACCACGCCCACTCGTTGCAGTGCGGCTCTTCTATTAATAATAAATTGCTTTTGTATTTTGTTGCATAACTTTAGGCGCTTCATTTAGCATCAAATAGTGAATGCGACATGAAATGCTTGGTCGCGTAATTAGAGAGTTTTAAATGATTGTTTTGCACAAAATTAAATTGCGGTTCACACGTGCTTAATGATCTGAACTGAGCTAATGTTTGACGTCGCTTTAAAATTGTGCAAAAAATAAAAAACATAAAAATGAAAATTATTTAATGAGCTGTTGTGGAGAATGATAAATATATCGTCATTTGTTGTGGTTGAATATAAAGCGGGATAGAAAGGTAGAGTAGAGTACACCCAACTTACAATAAGACCTGTGGCACTAGAGGTACTCCAGCTTAGGCACTTCTATCAGTAAAAATTAAATATAATAAAATAAAATTAAATTAAAATACTCCGGTCAAAAGTTAACTTTTTTTCCTTTGGAATACAAAACTATACAAATTTAATTACTATTAACAATTAATTTGCATTGCATTCACTAAAAAACTCAGTCTTTCAATTGAAATTGCATTCAATTTTTAGCAGAAGTTTTAAAATCGTTATGGCAGCTTTTATTTACATTTAATTTATAATTAAGCGGATTGACACCTTAATCGCCGTTGACAGTTGGCAACCACTTGTCAATTATACACTGAAATTTTACGCTCAATTCACGCCTTTCATTCGGGTTTTGTTAAGCCATAGAAACCATTATCCCATCATCCTTTAAACCCATTCTACTTATTCAATCAGACAATGATGTCTATCCAGTGCAGTGCATAACATTTGCACTGTAACGCGTATTTTAATTATTTTGACATTTCGCCATTAGCTGCAAAATATAATTAACTGCCACAAACACGATTTAAATGCAAATAAACAAATGCACAGAGGACTGAAAAAAGGATAAAGAGCGAAAAAAGCAAACAATAATTTAAAATTTAATAAAGAAATATTTAATACTCTGGTAATAGGAATAAAATAAAGTCAGACTATTTAAAATAAAATTATTTTTATTTTTATTTTGTACTTTTATACGTAAAATTAAGTATACAGCTCCATTTTTATTTTAAAATAAATGAAATAAAGCCTACCTTAAAAATTCATTTAAAATTTAAACAATTTTTTTCAGTAACCTAAAACTGGTAAATATTTTTACAATAAAATTTATTTGAAATTAATAACAAATAAACGCTCTATTAAAAACAATCAATATTTGTAGAGCATTACAAAATATACAACAGACAATAAACAATTATAAAACTTGTGTTATATGAAAGAGGAGTAATTAAAAAAAATACGCTAAATACGCAGCGCATTTAATTATAATTTGTTATTATAGTTTTTTTTTTCTAGCGACAAATGCTGAAATTAATTGCATTAATGTGTACATATAACATTTAATACACATAAAGATACATATTTTTCAGTTGTGATGTCTGTATTGATATCAGTTAATTGAGTAACGCACAGCAGTACATAAATATTTGGTTTACCTTGGGCTAAAAATGAAATTCGAATCATACCTGTATGGGGAGATATAGGGGATATATGTATATATATATATATACCAATCAATATATATATATATATATATATATATATATATTGGGAGGGCAAAAATGATTGGCCTCTGACAGATTTCGTAATTTATGGTATTAACTGATAAATCCATTTGACAGACTCGTTGTATTCACATTATAATTTGCATTTCACATTTCAATTTGCAAATATTTATTAAAAGCCGATAATGTGCAAGCCGAGGCTAAAGTTATGGGCCAAATTATTAACTGACAGTTGGTTCAACATCAACATAAACACGATTACGTTATTTATTTTAAATTAAAAATGTTCGAGCATATATCCAGCTTGAAATTTAATACACTTGCGCATTGTATGACATTCGTTTTTTACCTGTAAAAGTAAATAATGAAAATAACTACGTAGAAGAAGTAACGAGATCTATGTTTGTTTTAGATATCAATTATCGATCGGAAAATGAAGCATTGCTAACTAAATTTTAAACTAAAGGAGTTCATAATGATGATGACTTATCTCTATTGCTTTTGAGAGTTCAACAATTAACAAACAAAACTAAATTACAAATGTGCCTTTGCCACACATATATATGTGTAGCGATGTATCTCTCTCTGTGTGTGTTGTGCCTGCCTGTGTGTCGCACTCACAGCTCTGTCAATTTTCTTTGAGACGGCGGCTTCTCTGTCTAATTTTGCACTTTACTTGTGCAATTTTCTGCTTCAAAAAACGTTTGTTGCCTGCTGGTTACAAGTTTCAACCTCCCAAACGCTCCTTTTCACTTCTTCCCCCTGCTGTCCACTCGCAAATTGGCAACAACTTGTTGCTTCTTTAACTGTTTGCACAACTGCCAATGAACATTTTCGACAACTGCGCCATTTGCTTTATGCATGAACAATCATTACACTTACGTATGAATAAATGTAAATGTGTGTGTGTGTATCTGTGTGTTGCAATCAATGCTGATGGTGTGGGAGTGTGGGTGTGTGTGTGCGACTAGCTGCCTGTTTGCTTCCAATCACAACAATTGGCAATTGGCAGGGAAAATATCGCAATTGCATTGCCCCCAAAATGATGATAAATGAGTGCGTTTTATTTTCACAAAATCTCTAAAATCTCTCAACGTTCCACCCTCTTCTACTCATTTTCCAATCCCATTTCTGTGTGTGGTTGTCAAAACGTCGTTGTCATTTACAGAAGGCACAGCGATAAGGTAGAAAAGTTAAAGTTTAAAGTGCCTATTATAAATAAAGCAGCATGGTACATTGAGCTAAATTTTAATTAAATAACGTTTAGCTATTTTATTTAATAAAATTATGATATATTTTTTAAGAAAACTAAATCAATTTTCGCTTTATATATTTATTTCTAGTTCATGCGGCGAAAACTGAAAACACTGAAACTATTTGTATATTGAGTGGCAATGGTTTGCTAAATATGCTTCTAAATGCAGTCGCTAGATGGCGCCATCATCTGCTGTGTGCACTGCTTGATGTCGGTAATCTACAACCCGTGCAGCAGCAGTTGCACTGCTTGCAAACTGTCAACAGTTTGAATGTTTTTTATTTAATTGCAAAAAATATTCAATTAATTATTTATATATTAACTTAACAACTACAATCGTGACAGATTGTTTTCTTTTTTTAATAATTAACAAAGTTATTCAACTTGAGTAAGTTATAGTTTAAAGCGAAAGAACGTTTTAAATTAAATAGAATTCTAAAATACAATCGATTAGGAAAAATATATATAATTATTTAATTTCTTGTACCAATTGGTTTAATAGAGCTTTCTCACATTTATTTTTAGCTAAGTTTTCTGCTGTAAACCAAAAACAATTTTCAATTACGCTGAAAACTTGAGAATTCGCGCACTAATCAATTTTTAATGCAACAGCTTGAACTTGGCTAACAATCAAAACAACGACCAACAAGAGATGGCAATTACACGATTCTACAATAGAACGAAAGTAAGAAAAGTGAAAGGAATAAGGAAGGGCGCATAACAATTCCCGTTTACTCACTAGTTGCGACAGGTGAGCAAATAGCGCAAAAGTGCGGCGACTTCATTAATCTTTTCCTCCGCGGCTGCAACAGCTCGCGTGACTCGGGCTTGCTGTCAAGGTCTGCCAAGTTGCCGCTGTGTTCAGGACTCGCGAAAAGCACAACGTAGCTTTTAGTTGCCACAAAATTTCGTGGTGCAGTTGCCCAATGACGTGCAGCAAGAACTACAACTGGGAAATGGAAAATGGAAGAAAAACCACAACAAATCTTTCCTAATACAAAATTATGACAACGGCCTTCAAAGCAACGGGTCGTGTAACGAGTGTTGACTGCCCCCAGGACCACACTCACTGCCTGCCAGGAGACACTGGCATGTTGCATCGTGAACGCTTGCTGTCTGGACAGTGGAATGAAAAGGACTTAACTTAATATAAATAATTTATATGGTGAATACTTAAACAGAACATGTAATCTATGTATAATTTAATGAAAGTAAACTTTACTTTAATGCTAATTTAAATTTAGTAATATCTACCACTTCCTTCAATACTTTCCTCAATCATAAAGTGCACCTTGTTCCACTGTTTCTCTGCATGTGGTAGGCGCCGTAATGGCAAAGCTTTTTTTTGTTAGAAAGTGTTACATGAAGTTGAGCAGGAAAGCTGCGAGCGGCATTTGCCAGAGCTTTCCATTGAGCACAAACATTGGGGTAGGTAACTACTCTACTGCCTGCTGTCAACTGCCGACGGTTCAGTTGGACTGTGAGGCTGTATATGGATAACGCTGGCGTCCCTTTGGCTAGCGTAATTCCGTTACATACATGTGTCATTCAAAGAGAGGGAAATTTCACGCGCTCCCTCTCCTTACGGAGACTGAGAGAGAGAGAAATAAGAACAGAAGCAGACGCCGCGGTGTCTGTCGGCTTAAGGTCTTCATTGGATGCTTGCGAGTGACCATGGCGTTGCTGACAAGTTCGTTCAAGTCTTCAATGAAATACTAAGTAATTAAATTTATATAATATATTAAAAATTATTATTCTTTAATTAAAAAGCAGAGAAAGAATTCAATGTATTTTAATTCTGTTTAATTTAAGTTTTAGGGATTTATTCACTGATTTTGTGCTGTAATTTTTATTATTTTTTTGGAATTATCAATCTATTATTAACGGCTTAAGAGAGAAAGTGTTTGCCCATCCATTAGTAGCTTTTGTTTCATTGCCATCCATACAGCAGCATCTTCTTAAGCCATCATCTGTCTATCCGGGCATCTATCATTCATAAGCCCACCTGACTAAGCGTCAATATTCCTTCGATTACTAACCCTTTCTCAGGAAACCAATAGCTGATACCTTTTGTGTGGCTTAGTCAAGGCAAGGCTTTCGCTCTTTCTCTACTTTTCTATTAGTGACACGCTCTCACTCTCTTTCACTCGCCCTTTATCTGTTTCCTTATGGCAACTCCTGCAAATTGCTTCCACTACAAATGTAGCAACTTCAAACCGGCTTTTTGCAAAACAACAACAATAACAACAAAACTAAGCGTCGCCTAACATACGCTCTCTCACACGCACATCAGGTGCTGGTGAGTCACGCTCGTTGCTATGGACAAGCGTCACAGCGACTAAGAGTGAGAGAGTGAATAACTGAAGCTTTTGTGAGCGGCGTCATGAGAGCACATATTACTTGCTCTCTCAACCTGCACATCGCTTTCTCTGTCTAACACATCGTTTGTTGTTCACGTGGTTGTCGCTGCTGCTGCTGCCGCTGCTGCTGCTTTGGACTATATGCAGTCCTGGCAGCATACTTCCTTACTCATGCACGCACACACGAACACACGCACATACACACATACACATTCGTAAGCAGAGAGAGCGGCTCTTGATTCTTTTTTGCAATTTAGGCTTTGAGTGTTTGGCAGAGCCAGCGATTGCTCAGTTGGGCGACAGACTCTGCAAGCGCTAGACACGACGAGCTGAGACGCAGCGAAAACTAACTGTAACGCTGTGTAACTGTATGTTATGTTGGAAAGAAAGAAATTTATGTGAAAACCAATGAAAATATCACAAATTGTCAAAGGATCTGGCAATTAGCTAACACTGAGTGGAAAAGTGCGTGAAAAATAATCCCACTTAGCTTAATTATTTTTGCAACAATATTAAAACTATGTGCAGTTATAGCAGCAGCAAAAAGCATAACAAAAACGCCAGCAGCAGCTACAACAACAACTACAACAACGACGATAAGAGAATCACCAGCAGCAACAACAACAATAACAAATGCAAGGAAAAGTGTTTTTGTTTATGTTCAGTTTGAGTTGAGACATTTTCCCAACAAATGTAGCAACTGAAAGGTAAGTTTATCGAATCGTATATCGAATATGAATATTCTCCGCTATGGTAGAATAACAATAATTTCCCCTGGATGCTGTGCAGCAGCCAATCAGCAAACGTCCCGTTGTTGCCACAGCAATGACATTGGCTCGTGTTGTTGCTGTGCCTGCTTCTTGCTGTTGTTGCAACAACAACAACATATTGTCGTTAAATGTCAGGGGCATGTGCACCCAACAATGTGCCTCAATATGTGCATTCTTCAATTTACCACTTTCGCATTCAATAAATGGGTGTTTACGGCTTTCAGTTGCCTGGTTCCCAAGCGTTTCTTACTTTTATCCCCTATTTATTTTTGGGTAAATTGCGTGAGGCACGAGATGCAGTCTGTGTTCCAGCTGACCACATGAAAAAAAAACTAATTACGGGTAGGCCAAATTATTGTCCCGATCTTATACAGGCACGCATGAATGGTTAGAGCAGGTGACTTTTTGGCCAGACCAAGATTGTGGCCAAAAAGCGGCTAGCGTCAAACAAAACTTTTAATGAGTTTTTTGCTCAAAGTTTCGTTTTGGTTTTGGTTTTCATTTTGATTCTGAGTTTCGCATTCGTTTTCGTTTTCACTTTCATTTTCATTTTCGTCTCCGTTTTCATTATTGTTTTCAATTTTGGCTTTGTTGTTTTGCGTTTCAATTCGCAAAACAATCAAACGCAATGCTTCCAAAACTCGGCAGCTGGCGAAAAGTGCGCGATTTGCATGCCAAATGAAATTAGCCTGTGCTTAGGACTACCCCAGGCATCGTCAGGACCAAGGGTATAGGGGGTGTCGGGGTCCGGGCAAGGGGTGCGACGTGGTATGCTAATGGGGGCAACAAAGATAAGCGCATAATTACCAAGTGCGAGTTTTACGAGTTTCTCTGCCTGTTTTTTTTTTTTTTTTGCCTTTATTCTTTTAATTTTTGTTTTTTTTTTGGTCTTTGGTTTTTTCTTGTTTCCCAATTTCATTTCCACTCGCTGCGCATCGCAACTTTGCATTTTCCTGCGGGCCAGCACCTGACCATCCGCCAAATTCCAGGAAATAGCCCCCTTTTCTTTCCTTCCTCCTTCCATTCCCTTTCCTTTCCTTCCCCTTCCACTTCTCCGCACGTCGCCTGCATTAAAATTAAAAATTAATGCCAACTATTAGAAAGTTCCGGCAATAAGCCCTGATACGGAGCTGTGGTAGTTAAATTAAATTCTCTCTGCTCGTCTGGGATTGTAAAAAAGTCCTGAAAACTTGCTGGCCCATGGCTAATAATGGATTCTAAGGACTATAAACGCCACTTTTATAGCACCATCTTAACTGTTATCTACAGATTTGACTTATTTAAATTGAATCTCTGATTGCAGGCTGATAACGAAGTCTTTATTGTTTTCCTTTTCTTTTAATTGTATCAAGTATTAGATCCTGTGAACTTTGAACTTTTACTTCTATTAAGGGCAGTACTGACTATTCTGCTGAACTTTGAGATTAATTCTTGATTGCTACTTTTAAGTTTAATACTTATTCATGACTTTGAAGAACTTGCAACATAATTTTATATGAATTTGCATTGCATTACAATGAACGACGTACAAATTCCCAGAAATAGTTCACGGAAAATTTTCAGTTAAGAAACTGCATCAATTAATTTTTGTTAAATTTACAAAGAATTATTTATGATAATTATTTCTTACTATTCTTATTAAATCGCTTTCACCTAGAAATATAACAATTTCATGTTCTTAAGGTTTTCCAGAAATTTACTCCATTTCATTTGAAAATTCATCTCTTCTCCACTGACATTGCAAAAACTTTTCTATGTGTGCAAAGAGAAGCCATGAAAATATATGCAATCATTTCATATTTTTTTAAACTTGTACTAACTTTTTTACTAGCTTATTTTCTTGAAGTGTTCTTGTCTTTTTAATGTTAATAAATTTTAAATTTATGTTTATCTAAAGCACTCATTTATAATATACTTTTCTTTGGGGTAAAAGCTTGAGCATGGCGGACATTAAATGCCTTCAGAGGAATTGTTCTGAAAACGAAATGAAATTAAAAGGATGCTTTAAAGGATGAAATGTTGCCACACGCCTGACTGTTGGCACACGGCTAATGCTTTCATGCAACACTTGCCACGCCTAATGCATTTTAATGGCACGCAGATGTCGAAAACTAAAATAACTTTCGAGTCTGTGAGTGCCATAAAATGTCGAGAAAGCGAAAAACAGAAACCAAAACAAATTAGTGGAATGCGGAGAATTGCAATGTAATGAAATTAAAATTGCATTTCATTCAGCATGAACGTGGGAATAAGAATGGTAAGAAGGAAGGATGAAGGGAGGGTGAGGCTCAGCCATATATTTTCTATTGCATACTTTGGGGCGTTGCGTTTAGTTTGCAGTCGCTATTTTTGGACTGACACTGGCGCTGTCTCTCTGTCTGTGTGCATCCGTGTGTTCGTTTCGTGCTAGTGTCGTGTTCGTGCTGATGTCGTGTTCGTGCTTGGGTTCATGCCCATGTCCTTGAATATGTTGTATTTGTGGTCCTGCGCCTGCGTTTCGCCTTCACCTTATGCATTTCATCTTTTTTCTTGTTGGCTTCAGCAGTGCGACGTCAACATCAACTTAAATCACAACGTGCCACATTATTTGGTTAATGCTGCTAGCGGCTTTTGCTTAGGCTCAGTGTGAGAACACAAATGTTACAGATGGCAAACTCAATTGACATCGCAAGTGACCTTCGACACAAGCACACCATACACACACTCGCACTAGAGACACACGCATCAATTACGCGGCACTTTCTTTGAGAGAACGCGAAAGAGAGGGAGAGAAACACGCTCAGCTGTAAGCTCCCACGTCTAAATCATTATTAGTATTATATATAGGTATATATATATATATAGAAAAAGTCTAGCTGTTCGCCAACGTCAGCACGGTCAATTAAATTGATCTAGCGGCACCAGCGATTCTATCGCATTAACAGATAAAGAAAGACAGAGAGAGAGAGAAAGGGAGAGTGTGAGAGAGCACTCATTTCTCAAGCGATCGATCAGCGACTTTCGGGGTCACGCGCATGTGGCATGCACCTTTCGGATCAATCATTGTGGCAATGCCAACATCAACGTCAGTGTCATGCAATCATTTTGAGACCAGCATAAATTTCTGTTCCGTTTAATGCATAATTGGCTTGATTTGAATTTGCACCACTGCACGATCAGTGATTCAATTGATTCAATTGAAATTTTAACCTGTGATCACTCGCATCGAGTAAGTACTCGACACGTCAGCGCAAATTGAATTATGTACTTTTGTTGATATTGATAAATGGCATAAAATTTGCAATCAAACGATGGGAAAATACAATTTTCTGCCATAATAAGTGCGTAAATCATTTATCGTTTAATTCAGCACTGTCAATTGACATCAATAACTGACCATTAATTGACAATTTAGCACTTTTTAAAAACACACGTGCACATAAACATCATTATTTATGGAAAAATACAACTATTTTGAGAAAGAACTATAAAAGAAATTACAGTTGTATGAGTACGAGACGCTTCTCAAGGGATAATTGTAGAAGGCCTAAATTTAATACTAAATATTGTTCGGTAAAGTTAATTAAAAGGAAAAGATCAGCAGATATTATATAAATAAAAGCTAAATAGTTTTAAACAATCTAAGAATCTATATAAAATATTTCAACTTTAATTACTTTATTAACTTATTTCAATAGAAAAGCTGTAACAGCTAACTGCTTTAATAATGGCTTGTTTACTCCTAAGAACACAAATTTCCCTCGATCAAGGTCAAGTTTGATAGACATTAACAGTCTGGTTTTGAGCTTGTTTTAAGTAGGTAATATTTTGAAACTAATTACACGGCTCAATAGATTCCCTGAGCGCTCACCAAGCAGACACTTACCCCTGTTCCATTTTGTAACTGAATGTCAGGGGGTGTTTTTGTTTTTCGTTATTGTTTACCAGATACTTGCTAATGTACTTGGCAATCATAATGGACTGTGCAGATGCATTCACCTGTGAGGCAAAGGTAAATAAATATATAAATATTTACACACAGTGATGTGAAATAATAGCAATAATTATAATTTAAATACTCTCCCCGTTATTGACTATGACATTATGATCAATATTACAGTTGAGTTTTGTGCGTGTATGGGCCGTGGGCCGTGAGCCATGAAGCTATGAGCCGTGGCTAATTACCATTGAAATTGTGTGGAATCTCATTAAAACGGCATCAGTAAATGGGGCGTGGCATTTTTTGGTAATGGCTCAATGCATTTCATAAAGAACTCGAAAATGAAATGGTTGAAATTCTTTTGACGGCTTTTGCTGAATTTGTCACTCACATCTGTCAGAGATTATAGTCGATGCTGGATGCTGGGAACGCATTACTGCGAATGGCATTAATATTTCAATTAATGTGCGGACTGTGCCAAGAGACCAGAAATAAATGCACATACGCTAGCATACGAGTATTTCTGCTATATATAGAATGTGTGTACACACACACACACACACACACACGCACACACACACACACTCGAGTATTTTCTGGCAACCCGGGAAAATTGTTGTATTTATGTGCACTTATCCTTCAGGCACAGTCTTTTCGCCGCTCATTTGCTTTTCCGCTTTTAATGGCTGCCCCTTTTGTTGTCGCCATTGTCGTTCTCGTTGTTGTTATTGTTCTTATACCTTTTACCTGTACGTCGGCTGACACAAAGGGTATCACAGTTGTATTGTTAGCTGTTTACACTTGCCACGTGACTCTCTCAAAGTCAACTTTTGGCATTGTCTCTTATACTCCTGCGCTGAAAAGTAGACTACATAAATTTAACAGCAGCTGACAGTGTTAAATGTATAACTCTTGTGCAAAGGTTTTTATGAATATAAATAAGTTGTATTGTTTTAAAGTTTCAACAAGTTTTGAATAAATTATTCCAACCCACAACTGCCAATATGCTCAGCTGAAATGCTGTGTCCTCTATTTTTATCCAATGCTCAAAAGTATGCTACATTTGTTTGCATATTGACATATGGTTCAACTAAACAAAGAGTATGCTGCTGCTGCAGGGTATTTATAAGTTAGGCACACCATTCATTATTCAGCTTGTTGTTGTAATGATGTGCACGCGTTTTATACAAAATAAATATTGCATACTTTATGGCACTGGCGACAGCAGCAGCAGCAGCGCCAGCAGCAACAAAAACAACAAAGTTGACTTTTCGTCAGAGCATTTGGCTTTTCTGTGTGCCTCAAGTATTTTCGCCTTTTTATGGCCCTACAGCAACAAAAACTACAACGACAACAACAGAATGTTCATTATGTATCGCGCTGCGCAAATTTGCCAGCTTCTCAGTTGCTGCGGATGTGTATATAAATATATGTGTATGTATGTTTGTGTGTGTGCGTGGAGTGTATGTTGTACTTGTGTATTTGTATTTTTCCCACGATATTTAACATGTGGCATTGATTTTATGGTCTGCCGTCGAGTCAACTTTCAGGCCAACAACAGCCTGCAGCGCTTAGCCGCTCAAATGTTGGCCCAAATTAATTGCCGAATAGGTGTGAAAAGGCTGCCATAATGCCACAAAATGGGCCACGGCGCCGCTATAGCCAGTTTGCGAATGTAGGCGGGGCAGCAAAGCGGGACAACTGAAGCACTTGGGTTAACGACGTTGGCAGATTAAAACATACAAATTTCTAATTTGCTGGAAATTGCAGCTTAGTTTTTCCCGTTCGTTGTAAACCCAAAAAAATGTGTAATAGTTATAATTAGTTATAGATTTTGTTAGGTTAACTGCACCTATGTTTTAGAGGGCTTTCAAGGTACCTAAAAGAAATGTGCATAGATTTTTCTGGAAGCAAAAAATCATTAAGACTTTTATGACGGCAAGCTAAAGACAGATAGAAGTATATTTATTGATATCCTTTCAAGAACAAAGCACATCCTTGCCACACCTTAAATTTTCAATAATCTTTAGAAATGCGACGCCATAAAAAATAATTTAATGGATAATTTTAATTGTGCCGGTGAAGTGGAAATGCGCAGCGGTTAGATTCAGGTCATTATATGTTTCACTGAAGCGACTAAATAGCTCGTAGAGCTCGTTTATTTTCGACTAAATGTGCCGTTATCTAATTGACTATAATTTAAGGTCGCACTGTTTAACAAATACATACATATATATGTATATAAAAACCACAGCAAATATTTACACAAAAGCCGCTTTAAACTCGTACGCGGTTAGGCAATCAATCATGATGCTCGAAATTGGTGTTTTTGCTCGAAACACAAGTAATTAAAAACCAAATCGTAGCAAGCGAAACGTGCGGGGAAAATCCCTGTTTGTCGGTCCAATATCTTCTCCAAAAATCGGCAAGTGTATAGAATTTAAAATCAAATTGCCGTGAGTGGCAAAAAACGAGAGAAAGACGTAGATAAAAAACGACAGACAAGAGCAAAACTAATACAATGAAAAGCTATTAGGCTAAATGGGCAGCAAGAAGGCCGATGAAGATGCAGATATAGATGGAAAGTGGACGTGGAACTGGACGTGTAGCTGAATGTGAAAATGGAGGAGACAAAATGCCTGGCGAAAAAAAGGAAGCTCGTTTGGGACAAGCAAATGACTGCCAATAATTTTCCAGGCTATCTATGGGCAAATTAAGGGGCCTACCTCAAAACAGGCCGACGTTTTCAAAAGAACGTAGCGAAAAAGAAAATGAATATTTGCTAGGAAGCATACACACACACAAGCCCACACACACACAAGCACACACACACACATGCACACCAATTTACATACATACACAAGACAAATGACCACTGGATACCCTAGTCTTCTTGTCTCAAGTACTTATAAACTTTCAATGGAATTTTGATTACCTTCGAAACAGCTTATAAAATGGGCATTAAATAAGCGTTGCCTTAAATCCCAAATTTAATTATTTATTGTTTAATAACTTTTAAAGCGAGAATCTCTGTCATGTGCTAGTAAAGATATTAAATAAAATTTAAAAGCGATATAACAAAGGATTTTGAGTGGAAATGTAACTGCAATGGCCATTTATTATTTATTAAAGCAAACTTTAAAACAAACATGCGATAATTAGTTAACTATAGCTGTTGTAATTAGCATAAGCTGTTGAAACACAGCAATTAAGCATACGCTTATTACTTTTAATCCAAAACAAAGCCAGATTTATAGCTGTACCATTTAAAAGCAGTTGAACAAATTTTATGCTTAGTTTGACTACTGTAAAAAGTTATTTAGAATTTCATTTAGTATGTTAATGGCGTATAAAAACATTGTACGGATTAACATATAAAAATATTTGAAAATGTTAAAGTTTCTTGTAATTTAAACTGCGCAGTAAAAAGTCTTTCTTTCATACACATTTCTATGCAAATTTGGTTAATTTCGCATAATTCCGCTGTAAATTCTGCACTGTACAACATCTCATTAGTTTAGCTTTGTTTAGTTTTGAAGACGATCTCAGCGCTTAAGAGTGCGATAATTGCATCACTGCTGCTACTGTTGCTATAGCTCTTAATATAGCGCATACGCCGTGTGTGCAAGTGGAGCACCTATAATTGCTATTTACACATTTTTCGGATGATTTGTCAATTTTAATGAGCGTTATATTTGCCCAGCAGATGTCGATAGACAAGAAACTGATGCCATGGAAAGTTAGAGTCAAAACAGAATGAAACAACCGAACTTGTCAGGCAATCCAAGCCAAGCGAAGGACGCACACAACTACGCATTGGCCAGGCAATGAGGAAACTCTCACACTAATACACAAACTAATACATGTACACGGTCAGACTTAACTATTGATGTTGTGAGGCCTTTGCGTTGTGTCGAAATTGAATTCGTTCATGATTGATTGCCCATACGCCTTGTCTGGCCACCGGTCTGTCGTTTCATTCTGCAACATTCCTTCGCTCCTCTGTTTGGCCTCTTTTGCCACATTGTTGGCAACACTTTTCACCAGTTGTTTGGCCGTCGGTCGACTTTTGCTACCCACATTGAATTCGAGACATTTTTCGTTCTTACTCAGCTTCAGCTTCAATTTCAATTTATCTGCCTTTTCTCACCGCTGCGAAATGTGTACAAAACACACACACTCACATTTTTTTACAGCCATCGCATATTCATTGAAAGCCGGATGAAAGCAGAATAAACAGATGAAGTAGAAAAGAGAAGAAAGAGGGGAAAGGGAGGTGTGCAGAGTGACTGTTGAAGGTGTATTGAACTTTCATTGAATTATGTTTCTTTGCCCAAATTGTGGCTTGAGTTTTTTGCTTAATTCCGTTTGCTTTGTGTGCGTGTTGAAGTAAACCTCCGATATCAGCTACTGACTGACAAACTGACTCATTGACAGACTGAGAGAGCCTCCCTGACTCACAGCCAGTATTGGATTTTTGATGTGCCTCGAAATAAGTTGTTTGCACTGAATTTGCTTTTATTAATTTAATTAATTTTTAATGTATTTTGGGGGATTTTAAATTTGTTTGTTGTGTTTAGTTTAAGCTTGTGGAAAAACAAAATAACACAGCAATTCAATTGGAGAATTTCAATTTCGATTACGAATTACAAGTTACAATTTGCACAGCTTCTGAGAATTTGAAATACGTATATTTTCTCAGAATTAATTTACATTTTTGACAACAATATTGTGTCTCATTTGCTTTTCAGTTTGATTATTTGCTTTCTGGAAATCTTTTCAAGTTACGTGATTGAAGGTAATTTTGTTTCTGAAGAATATTTAAATAAGCACGCTTGAATATAACATCCTTTATGCCATGCTTTCTAGCAGTAAATTTGGCTACAATGCTTCAAAGCTAACTAAGTGGCTAGAAAAACGATTTTGTACTCAAGTTCTTTTCATAAATTGTCGGAAACTTAAACTCTCAGTAAAGCAAATCGATCAGAAAGTCATTTTAAACTACAACGAAACTTAATCCGCTACTCTTACAATTTAAAACAATAATTTTAGCTGACATTTGATATTAAAAATCATCATGATTGATATAATTTGTCCACCATCTGCAACTCATGTGATGTCGTTTATTAAAACTCGCAACTTTCATTCCTTTTTCCACATTTTATTGCGTTATTTTTTCCGTTACAAACTGTGTACAAAAACTATGTGTAATAAAATTTACATTTTTCTCCAGCAGACCGTAAATATATATATAACTTTTTTTTTGTATTCATTCTCGTATAAATTCTCACGCACAATTGTTTTGAGCATTTAATTTAATAGTTTATGCTTCTGAGCGCAATGTATCTATAATTTTTTTTTGGTCTCTTGGATTTTGTGCGCACAACAAATCTTTTTAAATGCACAAATTTGGATAACAATTTGGCAACTGTTTTTATTTTCTATTTTCCTCTCGAGTTCTATGCTAGCTTGTAGAACAATTTGCTGGCAAATGCAATTTGCAGCGACTAGGGAATGTGGGCGTGACAGAGACGCCCCCAAAGCGAGGCGGATGAGTTGTGGATGTCAATTTTTGTTAAATTGTTTTGCAAACGAGCGACAAAATGTGCAACGATGCTGAAGTCAAGGAATTTTCTAGCTGACACTCGAATCATGCTCTGTACTATATTTAGTAGCTGTCTCTGTACATATATACATATCTCTCGATTTACTACCATTAACCCATGACAGTGCCCAAAGTCGACCATTTACGTCAGTTGCATTTGCTTGCGTATTTAAATTGCATTTTAAATTGGTATTGGCAAAAAACCCCAGTAGTTGTGAGTTTATGTGTGTGAGCGTGTGTTTGTGCGCCCAGAGGTATGCAACGTCTGCCAAAAATAGCCAACGAAAACCATTTGGCAAATTCGTTGTCATCATTTCTCAAAGGACAGCAGCATAGCAGCATAGGAAATGGTATCGTATAAAGCTTCTGCTTTCTCTTTCTAAATCGAAACGCCAAAAGTTATATAATAACAGATTGACAGAGATAATTGGATAGAAAAAAGTACGATTAATTAATGACATTAGCCATTTGTATTTAGAGGTAGTTCGGGTTGATCGATTGGAAGCAGCAAAAGTTTATAGAGCATAAAAAGGAGATGAGTGCATCAAATCAGCCAAGGGATCTGCTCAGTTTGTCATGGTTTTATCTCCCCCCATAGACACACGCACACTCAAACATGCACACACAATCTCTTGTCAATGTTGTTGTATTTGCGGTAGGAAATGCTGTTTTTGGCGCTGCAAATAATTGCCAAAAAAAAGAGAGAAGAAAATAATACAAAACAGAAAGAAAAATACAAAATAATCAATTGCCAGCTTATAAATATGAAATGAACTGTGAGAGAA
Source organism: Drosophila parthenogenetica (assembly GCA_035047505.1). Classification (NCBI taxonomy): domain Eukaryota; kingdom Metazoa; phylum Arthropoda; class Insecta; order Diptera; family Drosophilidae; genus Drosophila; species Drosophila parthenogenetica. The sequence goes on from JAWNPM010000242.1 coordinate 1,120,754, forward strand.
CAGAAGGACTGAGAGGGAGAGAAAGAGAAGAGTGAGCAGAGGGGATTCGTAAACAGGATGATGATGAGATGTTGTTGCTTTTGTTGTCATTTTTGTTGTTTTAGTAGTTTTAGTTGTTTGAAATGCTGTGACAGCTGTTGCTGCTGTTGTTCTTGCGGTTGGCAACGTTTTTTTGGGTCAGGTACATAAAGATAATTGTATTTATGCATACCCAGTGCGTTAAATAATAAATAGCGTAGAAGCGGATAAAGTTTTCAGGCCTAAATCTGCAGCTTATTTGCTACAATTTTGCATAAATATTTTAAAATCTACTTAAACTAAGAAATGATTAAATTTCATACCTCAATGCAACTTTAAATATTTATTAGAGACGTTAGTAGTCCAATTCTTAAAGCTGAGATTTAAACCTAGGTAAATTTTATTTTAGTATTTAAATGTGTGGAATTCAAATAACTCTTAAATCCAGGGTATCTTAAAGTCTTTAACAATTACAGTTTGAAAAAGAAAGCAATTAAACTTCGAGTGCTTTTACTGATGAAAATGTCTCTAGTTTACTATGAAAACACAGCAAACTGAAAGCTATGTCCACGGGGTATTCCTAGTCTCACTACTAAAACTGACAGAGGACTAAGTGTTGAAAATGTTATAATTTTAAAGAGTATTATACTGTTTTAAGCATGAATAAATAAACCAACAGATTTAAATTTAGCAGACAAGTTGAAGTTCACTTTGTGCCCAAATGAAATCGGTTTTGCTTATATATTTCTAAACTACACAACTACTATAGAGTGCTCCACTGTCATTTCTGTCACTCAACGTAAATTAATTACAGGGTATTGGATTGTCATATTCAATTAGTTGGCTTACTGTGGCTGTCTACTTTGTGTCTCGAGCAACGACTACTTCAGAGCGGGGATTTGTTGTGCCCTCCTTTGGCACTTGTCTGCTTATCGCAAGGACACTTTGGTCCTTTTGAGGTCTGAGGGTCTGAGAGTGAGTGCCTCCTCCAGTTGAGTAGACCGAGCCGCAACCTAAGCTTGAGTCTGAGCCACACTTTGGTGGTCAACAAGCGAGGCCTTTGACGTAACATCGCTTGTTTGAATTTAATTTATTGTTTTGCCTGAACAACTGTTTGTTTTTCCTCTCTCCCTCCCTCTTGTTGTTATTTTTGTCTCCGTCTATTTGTACGCTCAGAAGTGTCACAACAATGTCAGAGTCACCGTTTTTATTGCCAAAATTTTTGCTTGCACTTATGTATTTGCGCTAATTTAATTTCTTGTGTAATTCCATTTTTATGTAGTCAAGTTACGGCTACGACGGCTGCCTTGAAACTGAGACGATTTTCCCCCTTAGCCTACTCAGATTTCCCTACTGTTGTTGTTGCTGTTGTAATCCAGTTTGCCAGTTGTTTGCCTTGAGGCGAACTTTGTCAACAATTCCGCGTACAACATTGAAAATTGCTGCTGTTGCGAAAAAGGAGAGTGTAAAGCGAGGTGAGGGGAAGGGGAATGGGAAAGAGGAAAACTGCCTGGCACAAACAGCGCATCATTATGAACACGGACTTACGAGCGTCTGAGGGGGGCGTGTCAGCATTTCAGTGTGTCACTTTAACGAAAATACAAACAAGAAAGAAAAGTACAGTCGAACACGCCCGACCGTATAATACTCTCTGCGTTTATTCCCAATTATAATACTTAAATCGGTATTCAGACATTACAATAGATAGTTCTTGTATTAGAATACGTTAAAACAAAAAAAAGATAAGCATAATCAAGCATACATGTGTTTGTCTGTATGTACATACAAATTCGTTTGACGTTAAATGTATGCACATACATATGTGTGTATGAATACTATTGGTCGGCACGACTAGCGCTGTCTCTCTCGCGCTCATTGCTTTAGAATAAAATCTTTGTTGCTGCATTGCTTTCTTGTTTATGGTCGGATTCTTATGAAACTTTCTGGAGAGTTTGACATGATACGTCTTCAAACGAATCATAAATAACAACACTGTACGATAAGAATAAATGCTTTAAAAAAGGCATGCAAGTTTGAAATTTACTTTTATTTCTTGCGGAAAAAGGGGGCGTGGCAGCCCAAAACTTTTGATGTCATTGGATTTATGCGGCCTTTAGGAACACGTGTACCAAAATTGGTATTCCTAAGTGCCATAGTTACTGAGATATTTGCTTTAAACACCTATTTATTCCGAGGTATGTCTAGTTTTTTGCTCATTGTGGGCGAATGGGGCGTGGCATCGAAAAAAAAAAAGATTCTTGTATTGACTGACTAAATATCGAGTCGATAGAGACCAAATTCGAACTTGTAGCTCTTACCATCTCTGAAATCTGTGTGTTCATACGGACGGACAGACGGACAGACGGTCAGACGGTCAGACGGACAGACGGTCAGACGGACAGACGGACAGACGGACATGGCTATATCGACTCGGCTTGTGATTCTGATCAAGAATATATATACTTTATGGGGTCTGCCACGCCTCCTTCTGCCTGTTACATACATTTGCACAAACCCAATATACTCTTGCAGAGAGTATAAAAAAACAAAAAACATTTTTTTTCATACTTGCGAAAAACATTTCCTTCATTTCCACAGAACCCATCCCCTTGCTCCCCACATTTACCCCCCTTTGGCACAAAGTGTCTCTTAGCTCTCGTTGCGTTTGTGCCTTAAGGTCAAGCGTCTTTGTCATCTGCCATTGCCTACGTTTTACAGGCGCATTTTACGGCGTTATTTCTAGCAAATAAATAAATTTCATACACACAAATACACACATCCAAACAGACCGAGCCCTAAGTGCGAGTGAGAGAGCAGGAGAGTTTAGTGGCGCTTGCAGGCGTCGGCCCAGCCACTTAACATAATTCAAACGACTGTCGTTAGATGGCGCCACTGCAACGGAAGGCAAGTTGCTTACTCGTCGTTCTACGACTGTCAAAAGTTTCAACCTTTTCTTCTATTTTCATTTGGTCCTAGTTGCAGCACAGCAGCCAATTCATGCAACCAAATGAGGCAAGTTTCCAACGTTGGCGTTCAATAATGGTTATGGTTATGGCATTTGCAGTTACGACCACTGATATTGCCACTAAAAATGCCAATCATTTCTGGCCAATTCAATAGAGTGTCTGAGCTTTGTATGATTGCAAAAAGAAATGTGTTTACAGGTTTTTATTCGCTTCAAAACTGCACTCAATTGACTATGATTTGAGCCTAATGAATATTCAATTTTATTCAGTTTTCGTTTATTGTCTGGCCAAATCACACACAAGCCAGCCTTTATGGGGATTTTCAAATGCCAAAAAGATAATAGCACCAACAGCTTCCACTGATTTGTACACATTAAAGTGGAGCTGAAAGTTTAAATGATAGAATTACTAAATGGAAACTTTTGTAGTAAATAAATTTGAAATGCACTTTTTCCACATAAGTACAGGTTTCATTTGAAAATTTCCTAGCAAATAACTCAGTGTGGTTAATGTTTTAAAACTCTCATTTCTCATCATTTATGCGTTACACGTAATACGCAACGTATGCTTAAATTCCTTATATAAATATATATATATATATATATATATATATATATATTTATTTAGACCGCATACATTATATATGAATGTGGGCACTGTGCCCGTTTCTAAGTACCTTAAACATTTTTGGTGTTCATATTCTCGACTCGCTTACGAGGCAAAAGTTGAAGCAGAGTTCAAATGATTGCCCCAATGCTGTTGGGGGCAACAGGAAAGGCGAACTTGTACAGCGTGGAAAATAGAAAATTCAGAAAGAGACAGAGAAAGAAAGGGAGGCAGAAAGAGGTTGAAAGAGGCATAATACCCACAGATAGTACACCTACACTTTGCAGGTTTTCCAGCATTGAGAAATATTTACATTAACATGCAAAAGCGCAGCAGCCCACACACAAAATGCCCACACATACACTGTGGCACACTCACACACACATAAATGCATACATAGTCACACATGCGATAAAAGTTTTGCCGTTGCATATTATTTTCACATACGATGGCCGCGTTGCAATTTGGCAAGCACACAAAACTATGCTACACTTTGCTGGCCAGCTCAGTTTGTGCGGTGAGTGCTTGTGTGTGTGCGTGCCAGCATGCATGTGTGAGCCAAGTTTTGCATCAGATTTTGGCTGTGAAGACGCCGTCGCTTAAATAGAAAACTTGAAAGTTTATCTTGGCAGCCAAGTCGTCGCCAGAGCAAAGCCGCAATGCAGCAACTTAATTAAAATGTCCACGTTTCTGCACACATTGAAACACTTACACACACATACACTAACTCATTTAGGTGACTAAAGTGAGTGAAAAGTCAACACGCATAAAAATACGTCGACACGAGCGCGTCAAAAGCACAACCCAAAACATTTAATTCCGACAAGTTTTTGCGGAGCCTGGGTGAATGGGAGAATGGCCACGCCCCTTATAAATTGTCATGACTTCAAGACGCACACGCTGACACAAACAGACGGCAGGAGCAACAACAACTGTCACCAATACAAACCCAAATACCCAAACACACACACACACACACTTACACACATAAATATGTATGCCAAACTAAAGGAGACACAAAAAGTGTAGCATACATTTAAGCGCCAAAAACGGAAACGCTTGACGCAAAAAGGCAGCTAACAACATGGCCAACGACAGCTACAACAACAACAACAACAAATGCTTCTACAACAACTAGAAACTGCACACTTGTGCTTGTCAAGCGTTGAGTTGATTTTTGCTACAGTTTATTCTCTTTATGCTCTTATACCATGGAGTTTTTCTGAGCAGAATTTCGTTTCAGACTTTGAATCCTGGCCATAAATATGTTCATGTTGAATATAATTTGAGAGTTTTAGTAAAAAGACTTTATATATATCACAATTTCTATGGTTTTGCACGTTAAACTTGGTGCAACATAAATTTAGCTTTAAACATTTAATTTTATTGAAGGAATTTATTTGTTGAAGAACTAGTAAATTTGAAAAAATTTCTATGTTTTGTTCAATTTAAATTGCATCAAAATATATGTAAGACTTTGTTCAAGATACTGCAAATCTGAAGTTCAATGTTTACTGTGCTTACAGCAATTGTTTAAATTTTACTAAGATATTGCAAAAATGTTTCCTTTATTTGCTTAACTTCCATTTGCTTTTGTTATACAATTATTTGAGCATATATTCAATTTGTGCGTATCTTTCAAGTGTCTGCAATAAATGAACTTGTTATTTAATATACCAGCATTTAGAATTCTTTCTTTTTTTTTTTTTGTTTTTAGCAATTTGAGTGTAAAATGCTTGCAGGGTATTTTATTTTCACTAAGCCAAGTATAGCAGTTCATTTTTGTTTAATTTTTCGACTTTCTTTTTGCTCGTTTTTGGCACTTCTTCACATTTTCGGTTTTTATCGTCATGTTTGGGGCATTTGTTGTGTGCGGTTGCGGCTTTGGTGCAAATGCGAGTATTCCTTTTATTTTGCAAATTATGGCCAAGAACAACAGCAGAAACAAGAGCAACAAAACGATAACAACTGCTGCCAGCGCAACGGCAATGATGTTTATGGCCCACCATTTTGGCCACTAGCCGCCATTTTATGCAATTTCTTTTGTGCCGGATCGCATCCGAGACGCCTCCAACTCTCAGTGGCGTCTCTTCCACTCCTTACGGCAATTGCTGTCGCCTTTGCCACAGCCGTGCGCTAGAGTCTTCCAAGTACTCGGTGATTTAGTGCTTATGGCAAGTTTATAAATTAAATTTAATGAAGCAGCAAGTCAAACTATTACCGACTGCTTCCACTTTCCCTGTTTCCTATTTTCCATTGTCCTGTGCATCGATTATGCGCCAGCCACTTCCGTTAGATACCCACACATGTCCTAGACGTGTGTGTGGGTTTTTGATTTAGTTCCACAGCGGAAACTTTGGCTTCCCTGCTCAAGTTTTACGTTCGCAATTTCTAGATTTTTAAGACGTTGTCCTTCTTATACAATTTAAGGAAGAGTTATTTAAAATTTATAAAATAATATATTTTTTGAAGAAAAACAAGGTCATTCACTACTTTTAGCTGCAGGTTTTTACGACAAAATCGTTTTAAATCAGAATATGTTTAAAAATATCCATGATTTATTAAAGAAGTTCTTTGCCAGCTTTCAAACTTTATTGTTAAATACACAGACTACTTTAATAAATAGTATGAAAAGAAGTAACTGGCAGTTCGTTAGTAAAGTTCAAGAAAGACGTCAACTTAGAAGCACATTTTAAAAATGCATAACTAACAACTAGAGAGTAATATACACAAATTCTGTTATTCCAACTACGCTGCTAACAGATTTCAAATGTAGATTTTATTCTCAGCTTGCAGCAACCTTGATATCATATGCTGAGCAGACTTGAAAGAGTTGCAACGTTTAATTGGCTACAAGTTGGCAAAGTTTGTAAACATTTTTGGGTGTAACTCTGTACAGATAAAGTCATTTAAAAGCAGATGCAATAACAATAGCTAGATGCGAGTTGAATATGGAATAAACTCGAATCTTCCTTATATCAGTTTATACCAATGTCGCACACGCATCAATTACGAGTGCGCAGGCATCTTACAAAGGCCAAAACCAAAAAGTAATTATCGACAACTTGTGCCAAACGTAGGAGTCCCAAAAACAAGCAAACAACAAATGTTTTAAAATTCAATGGGCATACACACACAAAGAGTGAGAGTAGACACCGACACGAACACTTGTACATAGAGTAGCAACAACAATAGAACGCCTGAGCTTATGCAACATAATCCTAGTTTATGACAGTTAAGGGCCTCGCTTTGTACTTACGTATACGTGTGTATAAGGAAGTGTCTCTTTGTGTGTGTGTGTATGAATTTCTTATGCCCTTTTGTAACCAGCAGCTGCTCAACCAACTGTACACACACAAATACACTCTCAAACACTTCGCTCAACGTTTTCTATTGAAAGACAGTGGATCGAAGCAGCTAATGGACGCCGTGTAATTTCCCTCAGGGTTCATTTGCTAAATCTTTTAATCTGATAAATAGATTTTGCATGCTCTTAGCCAATTTGTATGTTAGCTAATATATTTCTCTTATGCGCTGCAGTTAAAAATTGTCCAACAATTTGAATTTGAGCTCTGTTCTCTTAAGTCTGCCGGTAAACTTTGACATCTTGAAATCGCATTAAATTTGTCCGACTCCAAATTAACATTTTCATGTATTATTTCTAACAGCCAAAAAAAAAACTTACCTTATTTTGTAAAGGTTAAATTTGAAAGAGGTTAACAACGAACCCTTAAAACTGTTCCTGTGTTTGATCTTGACATTTTGACAGCAAAAATGCCGGTAAATTCTTGCACCTTTTTTCCTTTTTACGGTTTGATTAATTTTCCTCGAAAAAGGTTGCCCGAAGTCGTTCAGTTAAGTTGACCGTGATTTAAGCTGCTTAATTGATGAATGCGTCTAAGCGTAACGCTATTTTTCAAATTATTTTCGTACCACTGTGCAGTACATATCTACATAGTTTGTTTGAGAATTCCGATATCTTTGACAAGTGTCATGAGCACAAAAGACACGTTCTGATATGGGAAGAGTACACTTGATTGTGTGTATGACCCCGGTAGACCGTAGATGATTTGGAGACGTTGCTGCAACCTCAATACACGCTTTGTGTTCTACATAATTGAAGGTTTCTTTGTGTTTAGCGCCACAAAGTAAGCACAGCTTTTTTATCAGATCTCTCGCAATTAGAACATAAATATTTGCGATTTGTTTGCGTGGAACGGGGAGTCTTTTTCTAACGTTATTTACGGCCTACAGTAAAAGTTTTCAAAAACCAAGGTCGCTCGTTGAGGCCCAAAAAAAGTGTTGGTTAAATTTACTGGGTCATCATGCAAATATGCGGGCTCAACATTGCATACATATATACATATATTTTCCGGCTAAGACAAGCTGTCGACAGTTGTCATTGGATCCAACTATTCGCTGACCCTGTTCCTGTTTCTGCTCCTAGTCGTAGTCCTCGCCCTGACAGGCGAACAGATACAAAAAGAATTCTCTTCGCAGGCTCATTTGCATGCTTTTAGATGCCTCTTCAATTTCGAAAAAAAAATGCATAAAACCAAAAGTGCGGCATATGCACCCCATTCACACCCTTCACTCCTTTGCCAACCCTCCCCAGGCACGGAAATTGCCTGCATACCCTGCACTTTTTACATGAGGGCACGTGGGGTGCATTTATTTCAACTATCACTTGGTCTTAGTTGTATAAAGCATACTTTTCAGCACATTGTTAACATGATGTTCGGACAGAATGGAGTGTGAAGGAGACCAAGACAACATGTGAGTGCTGAGAAGCGCATAAAAATCATTTAGCGATTCGCTTCGGTCTCTAGTGTGTCTGCTGCTTGTCAGTATTTTATTTTTCTCATTCTATTTTTTTGTTGTTTGTGCTTTTTCTCTTCACTTTGCTGGTTTTCTCAACTATCCATCCATGATTTTCATACATCCACGATTTGCAGGCTTCCGTTCATTGGACAAGGACACGAGCTGTCGTCTGGCTTGCCCAACCATTTGTTCAATATGCTGGATGTGGAGAATGCCAACTAAAGCTTTAATAGCTTCAAAACACATACACCCACACACACACACCCATATGCCAAAATTGATGTTGGCCATTAAATGCAGCAAAGGCACTTGAGCCTGGCAGCTGAGCATCATTGAGACCCAAAGGGACAATCGCTTAAAGTCCAACCAAATTAACTGGCATCAAAACATCAACAGTTTCCTTAGATCAGCACTCAAGCAAACCACGTTTGGAAGCGTAGTCTAGTTATTAAACTGTCATGTCAATAACCCCGATTTTGTTAGCCCCGTTTTCAAGCTGTCAGTTGTGTATTATTAATGCACGAGTTAAAAGACGGCCAATGCGATTTTCCGGCACAGTTAGCATTTATAATTGCACCTTAATTATGGCCAAGAAGCAAATGCAAAGCAGGCCAACAGCTGATGTGGCTCGCATAATGCTTCTGACTAAAACATAAACAAAGGGAAGGGAGGCAGAGACTTCTAGCAAGAAATATCATTCAGGAAAATAGGCAAATAAAATAGATACTTTCTTTTATTAAACATCTGCTCCACTTATATTAAAGTTACCCAATAGATTTCGGCTACTCGTGTAACTGTCAAACTTAACAGCAGCTTTAATACTCAAAAACACCTTGAATTTTATTAGCTGGAATCGAGCCTTGTACACATGACAGCAACCTGTGTAATAATTGCAAATTGAACACAACACAATATGTTCCACACAGTGCACAATGTAAACAAAGCCTACATTTGAATTCATATTGGGTGTTTGCTTTTCTGAGAATTCTCTGTGTTCATAACGGTACACAATTCTCTAGGAATTCGAGGAAAATATATAGAAAAAAACCTTTTTAATTTTTCATCTTCGTTTGCTTCTGGTCAGATGTCCAATTTGCGCTTTATCATTTTCTTTGGCTTTAGCTTTCCGCAGAGTTTGGCATATGTCAAACTGACAAAACTCACAAAAGTTTGCTTACGGCAATCATAATAGTAGTATTATCCTAGTTTCTCCCTCTAACTTGCTCTCTCATTTTCTCTATTTCCCCTTGGGCTTTGTTGCTACGCAAAAAATGTTGCTATGTTTTTTTGTTGACAGTAAATTTCTTGTGCTAAATTTTCGCTGAATTGTCAGAGACAGCAGAGAGGTAAACCTGAAAGAGCCAGAGGGGTAACTTGAAGTTGCCTTTGTGGCTGCTCGCCAAGGAAGCAGAAACAATTCTCTCGTCCCCGTCACCGCAACAGAGCGACGTGGTTCTTGCCCCTCACTACCCTCTCTAATTGTGTGATTCTCCTCATTCACCTGTCCAGCTGACTGCGCATTTCGTTTTAATTGCGGTCAGCGTGGTTATGTCTTTGTCTCCGTTTAAATGGTAAAACGGAAGCATCTAAAAACTCGACAAACAAATTTCGTTGCATAGTTTTAGGCGCTCACCACGCGCATTGCAAATATTTCCCATGAATTCCATGCTGGCACGAGAGACGAGCTATATTCAGGTATTTTATACTGTTCATCTCTTTTTTTGTGGACTGTATTCTCTTTTTGTTCTGTGGTCTTGTTTTGCGAGCATGTTGTGTCGTGTTTTGTATTTGTTTCTCGTTTTTTCTTCTCTGCTTTGCGCTTTAGCTTGCTTTTTTTCGGAATTCACTATACAGCTGGCTGCGTATTGATTTGCTGCTATTGTAATGCCAGTGATGACAGAATTTTAGGTGCTTAAATAGCTAGAAAATGTCAGAAATATGTGATATTTGAAATGCAGACAGCTAAAAATATATAAGCATTTTCTTATTTAAAATAATTTGTAAATTCAGCGATAAGTCAAAAGAAACAGTGGAACTCCTCTTTAAATTTATTTTTTCATTATAGCTCTTATTTTATTTCCGCTAAAGTGCCAGCACTCTGCTACGACGACGTCGACGTCGCTGTTAACTGCAACATGAACGCATTTATGCATTTGTCGGCCTCTGTTCTTTATTTATTTTTGCCTCCTCTCTTTATCCTTTCTACTTTTTTATTCATGTTGTGGTATGATCTGAAAATTCACTGCACTGTGCAGAATTTAAAAAATCTGAAAAAAGTTGAACTCTCTGTGGTTAAACTACACAAATTGATAAACATATATCTTCATAGAATGGGCAATGATGGAAAATTTAAATAAACGCTTTCTTCGCTCTATGAATTTTAAACAAAATGGGTTATTATTGTTTGTATTTTAAGCTTGGGTTTTTTAGTGTTTCGTTTAGTTTAAATCGCATTTTGTGCCACTGTGCTGCATGCAGTGCTTTTTCAATTAAAACTGATTTCCATATGCATTGATGAATTTATATTTCTGCAACCATGAACTCAGTTACGGCAGGTTTCTGAACTGCGCACAAAATGCAGATAATCCAATTTCAATTTACAGTTACGGTGCAGAGGAATAGCCTTTAATTTTGCATTGTGGTAACTTGAGCTGAAACACGCGGCGTATGCGTAATTTTGTTGCATTTGCAGCTAATCAGTGGGCGAGTTGGCTATATGAAACGGCAATTAAGTTGAAAATTTCTAACCGTAGTGCCATAAATCATAGACAAGATACACACAATTCGCTGCACAAGCATCTACGTACACACACACACACACACACACTCATACACTCAGAGATATTACCTATAAATTAGCATAGGTTCAGTTTGTTGCCCAGTTGCTGGGGTAAACCGCTTAATTGAACTAAAAGCAACTGCTGCTTCCCTTGCTCCCACCTAGTTTGTGATCACGATGATGAGAATGACGATGATGATGATGTCGATAATAATGACGTTGACACTGCTGTGGCTGTTGCAGCAACTTGCCGCAACATTTAAGTGATTTATGGTGGTCAGACACACACGCATACATACTACAAACCCAAAGCAGAAATCGCGCTTACTTTTTTTTATACCCAGCTGCGAGAGTGAGCTAGGCTTGTTAAGCGCATCTTTCAGCACATAAATATATATATATTCCTGATCAGTAAGTGCATAGCAGACAGCTATAAGATAGCAGTACACGCATAGCAGTCAGCAACTAATCGTTGGCAATTTTAAGGGTATTTAACAGCCGAGTGAAGTCTCCGGTAGTTTTCTTGCATTGTTTTTTATACTTTTTTCGTGTACGGCCATACATCAGTTGCCTCTACCATATGTGTGCGTGTTTGTGTGTGTACTTTGCCTGTGTGTGAGAATGATTTTTCAAGAATGTCAACAGCTGACAACTAACTTACGATATGCTCATAAATATATACGAGTAAACATACATTTACATAAATGAATGAATGAACCAACGAACGAACGAATGAGTGTCTCTGTCACTGGCAGTAGAAATGAATTGAATGTTTTGAAACGTGAGAAATGAATTGAATGTTTAGAAAACGTGCAAAATTCTCGACTTAGAAATGGAGCAATAAATGGGTCAATCTTTCAAAAAAAGATAGCTTTTACTTTATTATAAGCATGTCTTTATTCCTTTATTATAGTTGCTTGATTTCATATTCCATTACTTTGTTACATAAAACTGACTTTTTTGCTTCGCTGAAATACCATAAGTTTATTATGGCCTTTTTGAAATTTATTACCAGCTTTTTTAACTCGATATTTTATAACTTAATTATTTTATATGTATATTTTGATTACTTTATTATATGATTTCTGGTGGAAATCTCTTTAATAAAACTCTTTTTTATAATTATTCAAAATAACAAACAAAAATGTCGTGTTAATTAGTTATGTGTTCAGGATTTTCATGCTAACTGTGTTTATATTTTTAAGTTAATTAAGGAAACATATTAAATTAAATTTAATTTGATTTTATTATCTGCCCAGCTAGGCTTTAAATTGACTCTTTTAAAGTCCCTATACTTAAATAAGCATTTATTCATATTCAAATTATGTTTTTCATTTATTACGTTGTTTTGTTCTAGAAAATGTATCTAGCATTAGCAGAAATGTTGCATGGAAAAACTGAAGAGTGTAGAGAAAACATTTAATTAAGCCAACTCAGATGACACAAGCAATGACAGTGCTAACCCCTTGCTGCCCAACACTCGGGGTTAGATGGCGTATACGCAATCAACGTCGATGTGAAAAGCTCTTTCCCCACGATGCCCTCGCTGAAATTGCGGTGGCATCTATTGTTTCTTCTTCTGTGTCTTTGCCTGCAAATGTACTGTGCTCTCATGCAGATATCAGAGCATTGCAATAGACATACCTCATATGGTTTCATCATGAACGAACTCTTATTGTATGCCAATTCACGTACGCTCTTCCTCTTGCTCACCCTCGTTCTTCCTCTTTGCCGCGCTTTCTCTCATTGACAGCCATTGTTGTACTTGCCACGAGTATTTATACCCATGCCAAAGATGTAAGAGGGTATAATAGGTGAGAGTAAGTAAGTATGTCAAGAAAATTGTACAACCAGATGGAATTGATACAAAATTTTGCTTAGAATTGGCTTCAGAAATACTTTGTATTTTATAAGTGTGTAAATCAGATTTAATAAAATTGTAAATTTTATTTTATAGTATAAATCTTTCTACCCCTTTCGCTGGGTGTGTTCTGCAGTCATTTAGCTTGTTATTTCTCCTGCATTTCTTATGTTATATGAACTTTTTATACCCCCCTCGGGAGCAGTATTTGGAACTGGGTGAGGAAACTGACACAATTGCAAGTTATTTGAATTGACTTTGGTTGATGGATTGTCGGTGGCTTGCTACGAATGAATTGATAATGAAACTGCTACCTGGTTGACTTGTGTAATACCATTTATTTATATGAATTCAATTGTATGACAGGATTTCAATTTTATTGTTGCAGAGATTGCTTTTTATACATTTTTCTTATAACATGTTTGCCTGTTGATGGATGGAAAGGAAAAGTTTCGGTCTCCTGGTAAAGACCTTTTTATGCCTTGGAAGTTATCAGAATTTAATTTGACTTCGAAGCACACTACGCTTGAATTATGAGGCGATTTATGAAGTGGCTCTTAAATTAAAGTCTCGCGTTTCTAGCTGGTTTCTGTTCAGTGGTAAAAACTGTATAGAAATCAGAAGTTAGGGGAGACCAAATAGTTTGCCGATTGCGAAACCGAATCCGGGATGAAATGGGGGGAAAGTGCCGTAAATCAAAATGTGCACACGAAACGAAAGGAAAATATTGCCACAGCAGCATAAAAAGAAAAACTTGATAAACTGCTGGCAAAAAGGTGGGTGGGGAGAGGGAGTGGGTTGCTTAAGATGGCAGAGCGAAATTGAATATGAAAAAGCGAGCATGAAGAAAAAGGAAAATATATTTCCGCTAACGACAATCAGGAAAAATGCAAAAACTGTCGCGGAAGTTGTCAAAACATTCGAAACGAAACGAAATGTCAGATAGCAGAATCAGTTCTTGTTGTTGCTGCGACAGACTGACAGACAGACAGAGAGAAACGGTGCGTTAGAGAAAGAGCTGTCTGATTATGAGTGCAAGCGAGAGATTGTGCGAGAGAGCGACCTTAAACGAAGGCCATCTTTTAGACGCACCTTTGGCTGGCCTTTATCCTTTTTTTAGCCATGGCCGCTTCGAATACCAATTGGCCAGGTTTACACTGCTGAGCCGAGGCATAAATTAATTTTTATGCCCTTATGGGACGGGGAATTCATAATCTCAGCCATTGGCCGTAGATCCCTCCAAGAGCCGCGGCTTTTCTTATTTATTGTTTAACTGTGCAAACACTGATAATAAATTTTACCTTCATTGTCGTACTCGTTGTCGCAGTTGTTGTTGTTTCTGTTGTTGTTCTTGCTGCTGTGTTGCAGGCGTGAAAAATTGTTGGCCTGCATTTTTCTTTACGCTTCCGCTGATTTTTTTTAGTTGAGCAGCTATTAAATATGCATCCCCAGCATTTTTCACACACTTTTTTCAATTTTTTTTTACCTATACCTTTTTTTTTGGTTGCTTTGGTCGCTGTCTTGTTTTCAAGGATTTTGTGACAACCTTTTAATGAAATTAATCTGGCCGAGCAACCGTCCAACTGCTGCCAACAATTTTGCATATAAATTGCAATTTAAGATGTCCATTTATCAATGCTCATAACTTTCAATGATCCAGGGCGCCCAGCCACAAGCCATGACTTAATTCATTAAGCCAACAAATGGCGTCTGCCAGTGTATCTGAGTATATCTTGTTCAACGATGTGCTAACCATACATCTCTATCTTTATGAGCCGCTTAAAGCCTTTTTGGCTTGCCTGCCTGGTAATTGCCAATGAACAGCCATTAAATCAACAATAATATATAAATTTTTACCTCTGCGCTTGGCAAGTGCTCAATCAAAATTCTTAATTTCAACTTTGGCAAATTGCAATATCAGTTTCATGTTGACATAACATTGAAAGAAGGCAGCTTGTTATTTATACAGGATTTGCAAGTATTTAAGCATGAGACTGTTTTTATATCAGACACAAAATTAAATTATGAGACTGAATAAAAGTCAAATTAGATAAATCGTTATTTAATAGATTAGTTGACAATAAAATATCATTGACTTTAAAATAAGTAAAGGTAATCCATAAATTATTTAAATTGTTTACTATAGGAATACGTCTTAATAACTTATCCTGCTGTCCGCCTAGTATAACTGACTTTGTTTATAAAATAAAGTCATTTTATCACCGCTGCATTACAAGTGTAAAAGCCTTTTGAGTATTGCCATTAAAGCGGCTACTGCTCTTTCATGGTCGACGAATTGGTCCATAAAGTATACAACATTGTTTGCTATGAGCATTATGCAGATACATATGCGATAAATACAAGTTGGTTATGCAAATTTATAGCCATATGAAATGAATATCATTAAATGCGCGTCAATTAAGTACACTTTGTTAGCTTGCAACTGGCAGCCAATTCACTGTCAAGTGGGCAGTCATGCAACACCAACGGACACGACCTCGATTTGGCCAGCAAACCAACTGGCCAACTGGCCAACTGACAAACTGATTGACAGACAAACAGACAGACAGACAGGCAGACCGGTAAACTGGCAGCATCGAGTGTATATGTGCTTGTGCGTTTGCGTGTGTTTATTGTGTGTGTAACTGACAGTGCCAAAACTTACATCTCTTAGTAATGCTGCTACACGGATATGTTGCAGTTGTCAGATTTATATATGTATGTAGTTCACTTCACAACACTTTGGTTAACCCTTTAGTTAACCAAAAACTTTAGCTTAGTATTAATTTTCATAAGCTGTGTATTACTCATACGCCGCGTGCGACTCTAGCAATCTGCGAACGCATGAAAAGCTCATTAAAAGTTGTACACACACACACACACACACACACACACCTAGGCACTCTTTGGAACCATTTATTAAATGTTTGCCTTACTTTATTTTGCCACAAAGCAAACAAGCAACGCAGACAACTAAACAAAAATGTCACGAAAGAGGATTGAAAACTACACTATATATATGTGTGTTTATATATAGGCAAGGTCCTCTACTTCCGCCTGCCGCAGCCTTCCTTTTTCCATCTCTTTCACTGCTTATCGCCGTCTCTGTTTTCCTGGCACTTGCTGTTTTTTTTTTACACTGGGCCTGCAGCGCAACACTTCCTGTTTACACAAACAAACACATCAATGTGTCTGACGTGCAGCTTACCCCATGCGGCATGCCCCATCCTGTCCCTCTTCGACAACGCCTCCTGTGCCCTACTGCCTCTTCCGCCTCCGCAACAATCGCTCTCACATGCATAAAAATTGTACATTAGCTCAACAAGGATTTTGTTTCAATATTACAGCGCGACGTGTTCTATGCACTTGTCTGCTTTTTTATCTGGTTTTGTTGGTTGTTGCTTGTTTTTGCACGTTGCACGATGAAGGATGCATTGCAAAAGTTAATTTTACCTGCAGGCAACTAAAAATCTATCTCAAAATTGTTTTGCCAATTCTCGTTTTAATGGGCACCTCGAGGCACAAGTGTGGATTGTAGATTGCAATTTTTGATAAATTCAATTCAGTTCTATGTGCTCATAATTAATTCTATAAAAGTTAAAGGTGAAGTAAAACAGCACCTAATCCCTTGGGGAATTCAGCTAGTTGTTTTAAAAGTTGTAAGCGAAATAAAAACAATTTGTGGCACAGCAAAAATATGGAAAAATAACAGATTATATGTAATTAAGTTTATTAAGTGAATTATTTGTAATTCGTAATTTAATAGAAACATTTCTTAGTAATTTAAACCTGTGGGAAAAATCGTATACGTTCTTTACGCATTATTTATAATATTTTTCTGTAAAAAAACGTTACTATTTTCGCCTCAATAATTAAGTTTCTGAAGCATTTTGGAATTATTGCCAAGTAAAAGAAGATCAGAAGATGCGCCAAAGATAAAAGCTTTTGAAAATATTTGCAATGGCAAATGATTAAAGAAATTTTCAACATTTTCTGCACCAATTCGATGAGTACGGGTATCTTGGCTTGGCTTGGTTTGTTCCTTTCATTTTACTTTGGCTGACAGCAAGCACAGAAAACAAAACGGAGCAAAGCAAAACTCTTGGCAACATTATTGGCACACAAAATATTTTTCATTTTAATTAAATTGCATTCTCTGGCAGTGCCAGAATCTCATCTGAACTTAACTCAACTTGAAGTCAGAGCCTCGGCCCCTTTGCCCCGACATGACCTTGCTGAATATTTCACCCTCAAAATGGGGAAACTAACTTGGAATTTGAGTAAAAGAGTATTTCAGTATTTGAGTATTTTGCTTTTGTTTTTGCAGTTAATCAAAAGCAGTGCTCTGCATGAAAGCGCTTAATTATATTACTTATTACATAAGTTTTAAGAGTCGGACTCGATTGTCTGCGTCTGGAGCAGTCATAATTCATTTGGCACTCGATACAAAAGTCGTTGGCAATTAATTCACGCGCCCGTTATTGATAAATCAATGCGGAATTCGGTTTCAAAGGATAATTAATGCGTTGCCAGGCAACGAATCCTGCATGTGACAGCAGTTGACGCAGGATCTATATACGTGTGTGTGTGTGTGTGTGTGTGTGTGTGTGTGTGTGTGTGTGTGTGTGTGTGTGTGTGTGTGTGTGTGTGTTTATATGTGTCTCCGTGTGTGTGTGTGTTTATCCTGTGAGTGTGTTAAGCTGGCTAACAAATGTACACATACAGCTCAGGCTGGTGCTCAAGAAATGCACTTAGCGAAAAATACCAGAGACTTCTGCAAACAAGTTTAATTTAGTCGACACTCCAGCAGCAGCATAAGGAAGTTTTTTATTGGGTTTAAAAAGAAGCAACGAACTTTGGTGTATTAAACAGAGTCATATTAAAGTGAGCACAAGTTTTGTCTACTAAAGGAACTTTAGCTTTAAAAAATTCCGAGCTATTCCAGACTTTTTCTTAACTATAACAATTCAAACTTGTCAAATATTTTACTGCAGAATTTTATATACTTTATCATATATTTGTTAAAAACTTAAAATACTCAGAGCTCAATGAAAACTAAATTTAAATTTAAGAGCAGAAACTATAGCTACTTTCTATTAGTTCCACTTGTCGAGTTCTGTTTGTTGCTTTGACGCATTTCTGTGTCACTTACTTTGTACATTTTCCAGGAATCTTTGCCTTTAAATTCTGTATAAACTTACATATCGAATGTGCATTTGGTTTTGTGCGTGGCAGAAGCAACCGCAGCAGTCAGAAGAAGCCTTGAACAAATTCTATTTGAACGCATTAAGGATATGCCCATGCGGAAAGTACAGTTGCTTCCATATACATAAAGAGGAGAGTGAGGGACGAGATGGACATGCTGAGACATGCTTTTGTAATTAAATTAGCATTAATGTTGTCGTTGGGATTATGGACTCGCTACGTTCTCGTTGCCATTGTCGTCATCATCGTCTGTAGTCACAGTCGCAGTCGCAGTCTCAGTTGCCATTGCCTTGTGCGATTTCATTAAATATCGCTCATACGCCATGTATGACTCTGCCTGTATGCGTGTGTTTGTTAGCTACTTGAGTGAATTTATGGCACATTTAATGCTTTGAAGTCTTCCCACACGATTTCTCTCTCTTTTTCTCACTCTAACTCTCCTTGCGTGTTATCTACCATCAGATTAGCTTTTTATATCAATTGCAACAATTGCCTGCAGTATAATTTGTTATTGGCTTTTATACCCTTGCAGAGGGTATATTGTTTTTGTCACGATGTTTGTAACGCATTGAAGGAGGCGTGGCAGACCCCATAAAGTATATATATTCTTGATCAGCATCAACAGCCGAGTCGATATAGCCATGTCCGTCTGTCCGTCTGTCCGTCTGTTTCTATGCGAACTAGTCTCTCAGTTTTAAAGCTATCGTGATGAAACTTGGTACACATGTGTATTCTCTCTGCACGCAGTTCATATGTTAAAATCGGCCAGATCGGATCACTATATCATATAGCTCCCATAGGAACAATCGGCTCCAAAAAAAATTTTTTTTGAGCTAGCTCCACCAAACTCAGCCTATATGCATTTAGTACTAAATCCCACGTGCAAACCAAATTTCATCCAGATCGGACCACTATATCATATAGCTGTCATAGGAACAATCGGTTAAAAATGCCGAAAATGCTTAGTATGAAAATTTTCAGTGTCTCTTGAACGATTTGAACCAAATTCTCGCAATATGCATTCTTTACCATTTTCCATCAGCTGACCAAATTTTATCCAGATCGGACCACTATATCATATAGCTGCCATAGGAACAATCGGTTGAAATGCTTAGTATGAAAATTTTCTATGTCTATTGAGCGATTTCATCCAAATTCACGCAATATGCATTTGGTATCATTCCCAATGTGTTGACCAAATTTCATTCAAATCGGACTACTATATCATATAGCTGCCATAGGAACAATCGGTTGAAATGCTTAGTATGAAAATTTTCTATGTCTATTGACCGATTTTAACCAAATTCGCACAATGTGCATTTATTATCATTCCCTATATGCTCGAAAAAGTTCATTGAAATCGGACTACTATATCATATAGCTACTGTTGGAACAATTAGCGATTAAAATAATATATGCGTGTCTGCAAGGGTATTTAATCTTCGGCTAGCCGAAGATAACCTTTTTTTCTTGTTATGAGTTGCAAATGCTACGTGCCGCTTGCCTCTAATTATCGTTGCAAAACAATTATCAAAATTTTTGCATGCCTGCCAAGTGGCTATAAATAAACACCCCGTTTCGAGCACATTCCCCCACTGGAAAAAAGCAGTATTAGCAGCCAACAAAATTTTCATTCCCTTTTTTCTTATTTTCTTTCATTTTTTTTGAGTTTGGCGCAAATAGAAAAAAGTAAAAATGATTGAAGCGAAAAGTTGGAAAAGTTAAGCGAAATTTTTCAGCCAGAAAAAAGAAACCAAAGCAATGAAAAAACTATGCAGAAAAAGTTTTGCAGCCCTTCGCAAAAAAATATTCTGAGCGAATAGTAAACACCCTTAAATTGAGTACAGCTGGGAGAAGAACTTATTTAAGCAAGAATTTTATTTGATTTAGATCTAAATGATATCCAATTTGCATAAAAAAGGGAAAAAGCTGTATCTTTTTTATGATTCAAATCAAAACTTCCTTTCCTTACATCCTCAAAAAACTGTCATAGTAAACTTCTTCCTCAACTACAACTCTATTCGTAGACCAAGTTAAGTCATACCTTATGGCATAGTTTACGCTTTAGCAGCAACTGAAAGCAGTGCTCCAAAATGGTAGACAAAAAAAGAAGAAGAAAAGTGTTGGGTTTGAGCCAAGGCACAGAATTTGCGGCCGGAAGTGTAAGCATGTAAGCAACACACCAACACACGAGTATACTGGCTTGTATGTGTGCCAGTGTGCGTGTATTTGCGTTTGTTTGTATTCGTACTAGAATAAGGGACTTTTAGTCTTTAGGTGGCTTGAAACTTCATGTTCATTGGTGTGAGTGAGTGTTATTCAAGCAAATTGCCAATGTAAATGTTGCAACAACCAGTCAGAGCAGCAATAACAACAAATGCGACCCTCGTCGCAGCTGTGTAAACATCAGCAATAACAACAACAACAACAACAGCAACACCACAAACGAGTCATTGCTGCTGACGTCAAAAGACACGCACACACAGGCAGACACACTCAGACACACACACACACAGAGTCACACGTACAGCCAAAATGCATTTAACTTACGTCTCTGTCCATATTTAGCTGCCTTCGCTTCTTGTGTCTGACTCTTGCGCAATGCTTCGCTTGTTTTATGCAGACAACTCAACCAACTAAGCCCAGCAAAAAAGACAACAACAAAAAAATGAACCGAACTCAATTCAAGCGAGCGACCAAACAAAATGGCCGCACCGGAAGTTGGTGGCCGCCATTTGCGCTGTTGATGCCGCACGCGCGTTTCAATTTGATCTGATTTTATTGCTGCTGTTGCTTCTGCTGCTGTGCTTGTTGTTGTGGCATTGTTTGCTAGTATCATAGGCGCTTGTATTTGCCCAGTTCGTTGTTGCACCATTTAGTTAAGCATTTAAGTTTGTTTATTTATTTGCCGCTGGTAAATGAAGCGCACAAATCATTAGGTGCTCCATTGGACAATCTGGTGCGCAAACTGGGCCAAAAGGATTTGTATTAGCCACGTTACGTTTATTTAGTCTTCCCAGCGATCGATTCAATTCAATTATTTGCTTAATACATTTTAATGTAGTATCCGAGCTTATTCTTGCTTAATGCTAATGGATGGCTGCAAATTATTCACTTATGTACAGTGCAGAGAATTTACATATGAACTATAAGTTTAACTTGTAGCATTGCATTTATTTATTTGCATAGAAGTTAGTTAGGTATGGAATAATGTATTCTTAATGAAGCATAAATACAATTTGTGTGTTCAAGGTGGGATAATTATGTGCAAATGATACCAACACACAAAAGAAGGTAACGAGAATCCAGCAGAGTCATGTAAAGTCCAGAAAAATTTTTTATAATAGTATAAACGAACTGAACTCAAAGCGTTAACAATACTGTACAGATTTTTCTGTAAAATATTCCCTAATTAATATTATTTTTACCAACTAATTTGTTTATTTTCAGTTACCGTTTGAAGCTGGTTTCATTTTATAACAATATAGTTTTATAAAATATTTGTAGTCTTTTTCTGTGATCACAAGCTTTGAAAATTTAATGAAGATTTTAACAAATACTTAAAGATGATTAACAACAAATGCACAATCTTTGAAGAACTTCTCACGGCTGTTTATTGTGTCTCGTTTTGTTTGTTCGTCCTAATTGGAAGAAAAGTCTATACAAATCCCTGACGTTAAGCAAGTTTTTCTTTATGTTGCTGCTGTTTTTCGTAGAAGTCAAAGGCTTTGCTTGGATTTTCATTGAAACGCTTCAAAGCAGAAATTCAATTAGTGGCCAGGGGGAAGTGTTGTCTGTTTGAGGCAGAATGGCTTACTTGAAGGATCTTTACACAGTTGCAGCCGCAAGCAGCAACGCCAGTAGCAATTGAGAACCACAAGGCGTATACTTAATGCGAGTCTAATTAGTGTCCTAAGATGTCGCGACATGTGAAAAGTACTTAACTCACAGCATATTTTTTACTTGCTCTACTTTCAGCAGCAGCATAAGCAGCGGCAGCAATAACAACCAAAGCATTTGTATGTGCAGCAGCAACCGCAATCGCAACCGCAGCAACAGTAACCGCAACAACACTTGTTAAGTGGTAGGCGTGAGGCAAAGTAAATAGCAACGCCTTCACATTGGATTACGCGCAGTTATACTTTAGACCGGAGCCAATTAGTGGCCAACAGCAACAACAACAACAGCAGCAAGTAGCGCAGCAAACGACACAGCAGACGCAACAACAGCTGCAGCTGCAGCGACAGCAACAGCAGCAAGTGCAGCAGCAATTGCTCGCCCAACAGCAGCAGCAATTGCAGATCCAACAGCTGCAGCAACAACTGCTGCTGCAACGGCTCGAGCGTGAGTTGCAGCAGCAACAGCAACAACAGCAGTTAGCTCAACAGCAACAGCAATTCCTCTACCATCAGCGGCAATACTACGAGCGACGACATCGTTGGCTACCCAGCAGTGCCAGCAGCAGTAGCAACCACTACGACTATCTGCCACTGCACCAGCACCAGCACCACCACCATCACCAGCAGCAGCAGCAACTGCAACAGCAGCAACAACAGTACAGTTATTACTTTAGTCGCGGCAGCAGCAGCAGCAGCGGGCTGGGTCTCGGCCTGGGTTTAGGCCTGGGTTTCGGTCTGGGCAGCAGCAATCTAAGCAGCTGGTACCATCTGCCCTCGACCTCGGCTCATATCTACATTGGCAGCAGCAGCAGCAACGGTGCTCCGTATCCCTATCGTCTAGGATACAGTGGAGGCGGCTATCCGGCAGCAGCTTTGATTAATTTCGACAGCTCACCCACACCATTGCTGTCGGCATCGACGGGCAGCTCACCTGGATATTTGCCAGCATTGCCGGCACCAGTGTTGCCACCACCGCCACCAGCGCCCAGTGTAGCCACCGACTACTATTTCAGCAGCAACAGTCGCACAACAGCAGCGACAGGCGCAGCAGCAACAACTACATCGGCAACAGCAGCCGCAGCAGCAGCAGCCGAATCGTTTCGTGAGTTTACAGCATCGTCAACAGCAGCAACAGCAACTGCAGTAGCAACAGCAGCAGCGGCGGCGGCGGCAGCAGCAGCGGAAGAGGAGCTACAAGCTGGCGGCTATCGTTACAAGGCCACGCCCCGAAGGCGATACGACGCCTACGACAACTACGGCTATCTGCCGGGCATTACCAGCACCACCGAGGACGAGGACGATCTGCTTGAAGAGTGCTTGCCAGCAGCTCTCCTGTCCACAGACTGTGAGAGCCTCGAAGACGTACGCTTTTTGCAATACAACAGTAATCATCATCCAGAGTACGACGACGACGACGACGAGGAGGCGCAGTTGGCGCATATACTTGATCTTGATTTCCCCGATTTTTTACGCCCTTATAGCGGCGGCAGCAGCAGCGGCGGCGGCGGCAGCGGAAGCAGACACAGCCACAAGACGCCGCCACAACACGAATATCAAACGGAGCACGGCGGCACAGCCGGAGCAGGAGCAACAACGGTTACAGCAGGACCAACGGTTACGGGCGCAGCAGGAAGAACAACAGGAGCAACAGTGGGGGGCGGTAGCAGTGAAGCTGGCAGCGGCAATCAGTTGCATCACGAAACAGAACAACATCACTATCATCACTACCAACAACAGCAGCAGCCGCATCACCAACAGCAGCAGCAACACTATCAGCAACAACAGCAATACCACAATCCACACCAGCAACAACAACACGTACATCTGCCACGACACCAGTCGCAGCAGCAACAGGCCTATCAGTCCTACCAATACCCATCGCACGACAGCTGCGAGGGATTCAATCAGTTTGCCAACAACACCACCAGCTGCCTGGGTAATCAAAGAATGATGGTTAGCAAATTGTGGAACAGCTGCTTCCCGGAGTTCACGCCGGATCATGTGCATCGGCACAACTTCTATCTCTGTCAGGTAATGAGCTCATTACGGAATTTTGGGAATAAATAAAAAAATGTGGAAAACTTTTGAATTTTGCGATATTTAAATTAGTTGGAAAGGAAAGTTCCTTTTGGTATCCCCTAGCCATCATTTTATTTAGATAAAAGTCACTAAAAAATAAATTAAAAACCAACTAACAACATTTGACCTTCACATTACAGTGGCAGCGCAACACACAGGTGCGAATTGTGTACCTGTTCTACCGCTGGATAACCGCCATAACGTGCCTAGCGGCCTTGGTGTGTTCGCTGCTGGATATTGGCAGGACTGAGGATCACAAGGAGCACCACTATGCCAAGTGGTGGATATATTTGACCCATTGGGGCCTGCTCTTCTGTACGGTTCAGGCGTGGCTAGCTGCTTGGATTGTGACCCAGGGTATGATGGTGGAACGTGAGGACTTTGAGATTGTGCGGCAGGCGAAGAAGAGTCGTTTACACCATCTCTACTGGGTGCTCTACACCTGTGCCACAGTCTATGCCTTTATTGTGACCATGTGCTACTGGGGATTGGTCCACGATAAGGGTGAGTAAACGAGACTGAAACATTGACCACTATACAAAATACTTTATGTACAAAAATATGAAACTATAATGAATGGGATGTGATGAGTTCATCGCGTATGGCAGAAAACAAGATTCTTGCAATCCTCCGACTCAATCGAATCGTAGGCAATGCGGCTAACAATTACCAGACCGCCAGTTGTACAGGCAAAGGTTATGTACATTCTGGCCGCCAACTCCAAGTATTTGAACCTCGAGAAACTGTCCCGTGCTATCGTGTGCAAGTTGAAGGCATTATACGACGTCCAGGGTCCAAACAGAATCAGACAGGCCGTCATGGGCACATATATGTGCATGGCCAGCTCACTGGCAAGGGAAATTATCGAGGTGACTAGCACGGACACCGCCAGTAGTATTAATATCCAGATATTGGCTGTTAGTTTAGGGGGAAACCATATTCCGAGCGGTGTGTAGACTAGTAGTACTGTGACCGCAATAAGTATGTAATACCAGGCTAGATCCAGTTCACGTATGCTAAGGCAAATCACCAATAAAGTGAGACTCTCGAACATGCAGACGAACACAATCCAATTGTACGGCGAAGTGAACTGCAATCGTCGGAATCCCAGAAAGGCCAGCGTCAAATTCAACCAGGTGAGCAGCAACAGGAGCACATAGAGACTTCTCTCGGCAGTGTTGAGCAATGGACGCCAGCGATACGTGGTTAACATGAACTGTAGAGTCGATAGAAATACCTGAATTCCAAGCAGCACATAGACATATGAGAGAAAGGCAATCCTCGAGGGACGATGTATGATGAACTTGGCGAACGATGAACGATGACGATTAGACGTCTGCACCTGCTGTGATCGGTTGCGATCACCAGCATCTGTGCTCGAACCAACTCCAGAGCTAAACGAATAAAGTCCATCCGTGCCGGTTGCATTTGTTGTTGGTGTTTTCGTTATCGTATCCGTGGAGCGCACATAGAGCTCTGGAGCTGAAATGGATCTCATGTGGCTATACATCTTGATTGTCAGCTACAATTACTTTTCTCCAAAACCCAATAAAGTGACAGCATGACAGATAGGTGTAATTGTATGTAGATGAGAATCATGGCTGAGAATGATTTCAAAGAGCTTACTTCGTGGCTCAGGGAATGAAGTAGGGCAGTAGAGTCGTGTATATCGACTTTAAAACACCCTGTACTCATTAAATAAACTTTCTGTTAAAAGTTTCTTTAGCCATTTTATTCTATAATCCTCTGATTGTACAAATTTGGATTTGAAAAATATTGTCACTATAATGTGTGTGAAGTTTTCCATATCAAGCTTTATTTTCGTGTGACAGTTCCTTTTCCAGCTACATGATATAGTCTTCTAATTCCACCTACATTTTTATAGACTTAAAAAAACATTTTTTTGATACATAGATATTTCTCTGTTGATTCCTACTTCAGTCAGAGATACAATCATCCAATTCTAAGCTCAATCTGATTAAGTTACCTGCAGAGTAGCTAGTTCTTAAATTCAGCAAATTTCATGCATCCCCATTATTTCAACTACAGGGCTTTGCTGTATTAATAAGTGCGACAAGTATCTCATTTTATTTGTTCTCAAAGTTTTCTCAAAACACCCACAGACACATTTACAAAATTCTAAATTTTATGAGTGATCGTTTCAGCACCGTTGTGGCGCTCCAGAAATACAGCTTCTACCTGCAAGTATTTGGAGCAGCCCTCGTTTTCTTACTTGTGTCTCTAATATTTATTCTGTTTATTGGCGAGCTACGTGATGAACCTGAGGAGATAAGCTACTTTACAGCCCTCGCCTTCATCATTGTGGGTCTGATCATCTTCTGTGTTTATGTGAATTTGCTTCGTCTTCATCGTAAGTTTCCGGCTAACTGGCTGTTATGCTCCTCGATATGTCTACTGCTGGCGGTGGGTAACGCCTGCATGCTGCCTACCCAGGATAGACATGATCTTATCTATATACTGGAAGTCTTGGCTTTGATAATATTCTATATGCTAATTGGACTCTGGCTGCCACCGCAGTGTCCACCCGGGGCCTATCTAGCACTGACTTCATTCATAATCTGTGCCCTGGTCGTCTATTGTCTACTTTTAATTGATCGAAACTGTGAGAGCTGTGAACTTGCCGTTCATATGGTACACGGCGCAATGTGGGCGATCATGTGTCCAGTGTTGCTCTTCCAGGCCCAAGTCATTTATGGATACGTTAACAACACACGACCCGTGTGGGACATACCCCTCTGTGCGCTCCTTATAATGATTGAGTTTATCGCCTGCTATTCCTATCTGGCCAGCATTGAGGACATCTCTGAGGCCGTCGAAATCTTCTCCGAGACCAACAGAAAACTGATCGGAGAAGCTTTATCCTTTTACACTTAGCCACCCCATTGTGTTTGTATTCAAGTGTCTGTTATGGCCTAAGTCCATCAGATCGGTAATTGGGTTTTCAACTAAGCAATAAAAGTATTCTGCTCCCTTGGCAGCGTTTAAGGTACAAAAAACTTAAACAAAACTAAATTGGGATTGTTTTGGGTTGGGTTTTAAGCGAATTTTTTATATAGTTAAGAGTTGCGACTGTTGTCTGTTTTATGACGAAATATACATGTTTTTCTTATACATATTTGGCACTGCTTTTATTCATCAGACTCTCCTTACATTACCCTCATTATCCTTTTTGTGGAACTGAAATCTACAGTCCAATTCTGAAAAGAATTTATTTTTAAATTTGTTGTAAAATTTATGTTTTATCTGTGTTTTCCTTTGCTGTTTTCGCCTGTATTCTCTCTCTCCCTCTATTCCTATACATCCTGCTGTATTCGTCCTTGAGTATCTATTTACGTCACATACATTTTCCATGTTTCACTCTATTTTAAGAGTGGGATTTTCTTTAAGCTGTTCGAAGGAGTAACTACTGTGTTTCCCTCTGTCTTTTCCCCTCTTCAAGTCATTTTCTCTTGCTTTCGTTTTCCACTCCTCCTCTCCTTATTTCACAATGTTCTTCCCCTATAATGGTAAATCCCTGTCTCCTCTGTTTTTATAACTTTTGCCATAAACAATTTTTGGAATCCCCGTTCTTTTCTTTATTTTAACTGCTCGCCCTCTCTGTTTCTTTCTCACTCTCTTCTCCCCCTTCTCCGTCCATCCCTTTGAATGTGTAAACCCTACTTAAACCCACATGGCTATTTCTACTCTCCACAGATCACAGGATTGACACACTGAACATCATGGTCCATGTGCTGAATTCGATCATAATGCTCATTGATCTGGCCATTGTGGGTCATCCGATTAAAATGAGCCACGCCTACTTTACCACAGGCATTGGCCTGGCCTATGCCATATTTACGGGCATTTATTTCTTGGCCGGCGGCACAGACAGGTGAGTTGGACAATGCAGTAAATGGAACTAAATTAAAGTTGTTTTTCCTGTTTCTCCAGGAAACAAAAAACTGCCATCTATCCGATGATGGACTGGACCAAGCCGGGCAAGGCCATCATAGTGACGGCATGTGCCATCATCTTTACATTCTTCGTGCACTTCTGCTGTTATCTGCTCTACCGTGGACGTGTCTGGTTGTTCACCAAGCTCTGCATTCGAGGACGCCATAATCGGGATGGGGAGATGGGCGAGGGACTTAATGATGATTCGGGCTCTCGCATGGTTGGCGGTGGTGCTGGTGTTGGTGGTGCTGCTGCTGTGATTGGTGGCGGTGGCAGTAGCCAGGATTATGCACATCAGCAACAGTATCCCATTCCGCATACGGAGCAGCCACGTTCCATTTCACAGCAGCAGCCAACCAGCTACCAGATGCCACCGCAATACTCTGGGTATCTGCAGCAGCCCGTTGTGGCAGGCGTCAATGTGGGCGTGGTCAGTGCTGATGGCGTTTATCAACCAATTGGCACGGAGTCGGGACGTACAAGCGGAGGTGGAGCAGGAGGCGCTGGAGGCGGTGGCAGTGGTGTGGATGGCTCCAGCAAGCACAAGAGATCTGGTTCGGGTTCTGGTTCAGGCTCCGGCTCGGCATTGACACGCACCGTTGCCCACTTGGACGCTGCACAGCGGGAGCAGTTCCTCAATCCCAACAAGATTGTCGAGTATAAGATGTAAAGGCGTTGTACCCGGCACCGGTATACGTTCCACTTGTCCATGAAGTTTCTGGAGAAGCACTGTGCGCAATGCGAAGCGGCCCGTCAGGCGGTCAACGAGGAGCAGCGCCATCTGGCGGCAGCCGATTCGCATGCGCACAGTGGATAGTTTAAGCTATAAATGTATGCAAAAACAAAACAAATTTTAGCACGTTGATTTCCCAAAGAAGAAAACTAAAGAACATGTCGTTAGATAAGCGATTAGTATTTGTCTGGTATTTGGTATATATTCAGTATATATATTCGGTATTCAGTATTCAGTATTCGGTATACAGTATTCAGTATTCAGCATGCAGTATTCAGTATTTGTAACTGTAAAGTAGTTTCGTAATTTTGTAAAAGCTTTGCCAGTTTTTTGTATGTGTAGCCGCTTTTCGCCAGCTACAGTAGTCATTCGTTTTGTGCGTCAGCCAACAATGTGTAATAACTTTTAAATAGTTAACTATATGTAGTTGTCGTATCCTGAACAGAGTTTAAGCAAACTCATCGATTTTAAGCACTTTCAGATGTTTTACAATGGACTAAGTTGAACATTTCTATGTTACAACTACAGACAACCCCCACACACACCCCATTAATTTAATTAACAGAAATTGTGTTCAGCAAAATGAAAACAACTGTAGAAATCTTTATTGACTCAAACACGGCGTCCATTAATTGATTAATTATTTTATTAAAAAGAAAAACCTCTAGCAGGAGGAGAAACACATACTGCCTGAAGGTGTGGCACATTCTGTACACTCACCCACTGAACTATTTTATTTTTTCACAATTTTTCCTGATTGCCGTTGATTTTAATACTTGATTTATACACTAAATTTTATATATCGGTGCAGGTGTAAAAAAAAGCATTGTTTTTGCAAAAGAGCAAAATAAAAAGAAAATATAATAATAATTTTTGTTGCATGTTGTTCGCACTCAAGACACTGTGCACAGTGCTTATGAAACAAAATCGGCATTACTTTGTGGCGCAGGAAGTAAAGTTAATTTTAAGATATGCTTGGCATTGTTAAGAGTTTAATAAATTAACGGAAAACAAAAGTAACAATAAATTATGAATTAGTTAACAATAAATGGAATATTTTCGAGCAGTTGCAGCTGCATAAAAACCAATTAAATAATGAAAATTATAAGAAAAGAAAATAAATGATTATAAATTAAATAAATAAGCGCACGACATTAAAGAATAAAACAAAATATTTAAAGCAAATATTAAAAGATTCAATATTAACATGTATGGTTATATATGACGTTAAATTTATTGAAAAACAGTATTAAAAGAAAATGTTTTAAACAAAAATACATTTTGCTCAGTACCCCCACAAAATATAATTGTATTATATAATAATGTTAATGTTTAATTGAGGGCTCTAAAGATTTGTAAATCACATACCTTATACCACAATTCAATGACCTGGAAATCTATAGAACACACTCTATATACAAATACACATATAGTAAATATATATATATATATATATATATATATATATATATATATATATATATATATCTAATTCTAATTAAACATTTAGCCACTTATGTATCAGTATTTGAAATACTAAAGTGTGTGTAAATAGTTGATTTTCATATACGTTCTATATATGTACAAATATAAATATATATTATATACATACGCAAATGTTGAACAATGAAATCAAAGAATAAACATCATAAAAATTAATAACAAACTCTTTGTGAAATGTTGTAATAGAAAAATTTGAACAAAAACTTAAGCCAAAAACAAAAACGAAAATGAAAAATAAAATCAAATGCAATGAATGAAACTCGTCAAGAGGAATGTGTTAACAAACAAATAAATACAAAAGATATTTAACTTCATACATATACAGAAGAATGGAATCTAAATGCCATTAACAAACCACAATAACAAATACTTTTAATAATAATACTAATTTATTTGCTCATACAGAAAACAATAATAAACAGGATTAAGTGCATACTGAGGTAATGTGCATTGTATGTGCGAGTATATTTAAATTACAATTAATTTTCGATAGATTTACATAAAAACAACACAATGATTAACAGCACACATACACACACACGCACACACTCTAACACCCATACACACACAAATATTGCATCTACTGTGCATCGTATTTAAAATCTATTCTCCATTTAGAGCTTCCTTTTCATGCCCATTGCAGAGAGCTAAAGGATTGATTTTTAGTTGGTTTATGGCCTACTCTACAGTGCTGACAATTTGGCTACTTTATAGCAATTCTAGTAATATAATGCTGGAATTGTTTAAGAACTGCTATTAGCTGTAAATTTAGCCGTTTGAACATAATATGAATTTCTGAAAGTTCATTTCGGCTGGGATATAAAAATCATTAATTATTAACCAAAAAAAATTAATGTGTTATAAAAAAATATATCATTGATTTGAAAACATATGGGATAAAATTTATATTCTCCCTAAAAAAACTCAATTAAATTAAGTTTCAATTTAAATTCAAAACTTTCTTTCCAGCACCTGCAGGGGTATCAAAACTCTCGGCTAGCCGTGAATATATTTTTTGTTTGCTGTTCAATTTATAATCAAATTTATGAAATACATAATTAGAATGTGTGAATGTTTTGAAATTTGCATATATGTTTTTCTTTTTTGTGGCATTTTTGAACCAGTTTTGGTTGGGGTTTTAGCAGAACTGAAAATATGCTTCATTATTGTTAGTTTTCGGTTTGAGCCTTTAGCATAAATGTATAAATGTATGTTTATATAGACTGAATATTATTAAATAAATATCTAAAGGAAAAAATGAATAATACAAAATTATTAACAAAAATAAAAATTATTAAAATGCAATGAATTGCGTTAAATAAATAAATAAGAATTAACCACAAAGTAAAACAGTAAGCACATATCAAAAACAAATTTCAAAATAAAGAACACAGTTTAAAACAAATTCCGCACATATATAGAAATAATCTACAAAACCAAAATTGAAAGTTGCATATTCTAAAAAACCAAATCAAAGTTGACCTCATCGAAAACCAAATAAATAAAATTCTCATAAATATAAATAAATGTTAAACAATCATAATAAAGAATATATTGCAAAATATATATATGCAAAGTAATTAATAACAAAAAACAGAGAAGAGAAATTAAATATTATATTTTGTAGATTTTTAGTAAATTAGAAGAAATGTCAAAGTATACATACATGTATATACCTAGAAACATATATGTATATCTACTATATACACTAAACAGTATATACATAAAACCGAAATACTCCAGATGTGAATCTGTATTCGTATTCGTATTCATATTCATATTCGTATTCAAATGTTCAAGCAACAATCGAGAAATGGCAAAGCTTTAAGATACTAGAACTGTTGGACGGAAACTTTTTATTACAGATTTCTTAAAACCAAAGGCGGTACTAAATGTTTCAGTTCAGTTAATGAAGAACTTGGCTCATAACACATACTACATACCTACATAAAATATATACTACTTAGCGGTAGAAACCCATCAATTGCTCAACAAGTATTTGCGATTAGTGAGAAATCTATAGAGAATAACGAATCAAATCAAAAACTTATACAATTGCACACAATGAAAAGAAAAACAATTTTAAAGCCCCCAATTTAAATGCATGCGTTGAAGCTAAATAATACAAAAATTTCAATAAAAATAAATAATTGTGAAAACAACAAAAAAACAACACACAAATGAAATAAATTAGAACGAAAACAAATTGTTTACATTTAAAGTATTTCTGCGCATTTAAGCAAAATGAATTAAAATGTAAAACCAAAAAAAAAAAGTTCAATATAAAATAAACGAAATGCAAATGATTCAAAGTTGTGTTTAAAATCAGGATTGCAATAAAGTAAACAACAAATAAACAAAGCAAGGTTTTAAATAATAATATTTAAAAAAAAAAACTACACCAACAACACAAACAACAAAATGGAAATCTTTTAGAAATGGCAAAAGGCAATGGATGAGATGAACCTTATGAGATAAGCTTAGCAAATTGAGAAATACATGTAAACAAAGTCGAACCCATAAATACGCATATACAAATACATATATCTATATATATGTACTTTCATATATATGAATATGAAGTATAATTAACTATTATTATGTATTTGAAAGCGAAGCATTGTGAATTAGTATTAAAGCAACCAAACAACAAACAAAATGGTGGTAAATAAAGATTGTAAACGAAATGATTAAAAAACTCTTTTTGAATTGGGTAAAAATATACAACTTCGATGTAGTTTAGTTATCATAGATGTATTTATTAATATGTTTGTGATTTCTAATACTTAATACAAAATCTATTTGTCGTTTATAATTGATTTCAGTTTTAGTCATAGATACATTTACTTTTATCATTAAATAATTAGTAACATAATTTGGTTTACTGCGACTTAAACATTAATCATCATTTAAATGTGTATACATCACTTCAATCACTTTCATTTTCCATTCATTTCACTTTCGCGTTCATTAACAAATTATACAATTAAGAAAAACATAATGGAGGAATATAGACTGCAAAAGATAATTACATTTTATATCACGCATTTGGGGGGAGTTTTGTATGGTTGGCAGAACTTGGACAAATAAACAGCAGAACATTTAAATAAATCGTACAAACAGATATGCAGAATAATTTAGGAAAATTGGAGATATTCAATTTAATAACCGAAAATTCGTGAGATGCTCGGCCAGATCCATGTTTAGGAAAGCTTCAAATAGGATGGAGGTGAACATTTCTTGCGCAAGAACTTAATTATATACAGCGGCAAGCAGGAGACGACCGTGATAAGCGATACCTTCCAAAGAAAGTCGTACGACCAGATGAATTCCCAGTCTACAAAGAAAAATGTTTATTAAATAGATTTAATTATAATATTTAAAGATTAAACTTACCGAAATACTCATGCAGCACAGCCAGCGAGATTAGATACAGCGCTAAACTGAATAACTCAGCCAAGACCATTAGTCTGTAAAACATTGGAGATAGTTAAATCAAGTTTATAAATTATATGTGATTTTAATTACCTGTGCCAGGTGCGCACTGTCAGCGCCACCATGATAAGCTCTGTCATAATAAGCGCCGAGAAACTGATAGCCACTATGTGTATAAACTCGTCCACAAAGAGTATGAGAGCACCGTACATAATGACGCCTCCTTGATAGATGCTGATCAACACCCAAATGAAGAAGGTTTTATAGCTCAGACTGCGTCCCTTAGACAAATCTTTGTAAAGCTCTGGATACGTGACAGCTGTCTCTGAGGTAATGTCCTGATCGAGTACAAGTGAGAATACCGGAAACATTGTGTACAGCGTAGAGTATCCGACCATCAAGAATCCCTGATAGAGAGCCACTGAACTGAGATAGAACACAGCCGAGAAGACTGCTTGCAATGTGGTAATTATCAATCCGCGATGTATAACAAACTGGGAGAGAGCTGCTGAGCGTTTATAGCTTCGACGACCATGGATCAACAGCAGCTTGGCAATGTGCGAGAACTGAGGAATGCTAAAGTCTCCTGCAAGTGATGCTTGACGGCCCTCACGTCCCTCTATGCCCACGCCAGCATCCGCTTGCTGTATCATGCTGACGTCATTGCCACCATCGCCGACAGCACAAGTGCGTTTGCGAGTATGTTTTTGGATAAGGGCCACCACTTGGGCCTTTTGAGTGGGCGAGCAGCGGCAACAAACTACGGCTGGCGAGGCGGTGGCCAGTTCTAAGAACTCGAGACGATAATACTGCAGGCAAACTTCCAAGGACTCGCCGGATATAACCAGAGCATGTCCCTGTTTGCGTCGAAAATGATTCAATTCCTGATGCGCCTCCGTGCGTGTCTTAACCGAACGCAGCACATACAATCCCTGATTGCGTCCAATAAGCTGCGATGATTTGGCAATGCAGCAAGCCGTCTCCAGCTTGTCGCCAGTCAACATCCAGACACGCACACCGGCATTCCTAAGCAGCTCCAGCGTGGGACGCACATTCTCCTGCAGACGATCCTCTACGCCTGTCAGACACAACAGTTCCATTTCCCGTTCCAACGATTCGGTGACAGCGGCAACCTTAGCAACACGATCCGTAATGCTAAGACGAGCCGCATTGTATCGCATCTCAAAGTCATTGTACTGTTCTTCGGTGAGCACCTTCTTGGCCACGACAAGTGTGCGCAATCCTTCACGTGCCATGTTGCCGGATTCCTCGCTTAACCAATCATTATACTGCACAATGGTGGACATGACGACATCAGCACCTTTTAGATAGAATGTAATCTGTCCAGTCTTGCTTTCACGCACAATGATGCCCATGCGCTTGCTTTCGCTGGTAAAGGGGAAGAGCTGCAGGATCTGATAGTGCAGTAGTATATCATCTGTTGGGTAAACATTTAATTAGTTTACGTAAAGTTTAACTAAAATTTTACTTTACTCACTCTCATCGCTGACCGTTTTCACCTGCAGCGTCATCGTGTTAAGATCCCGAGCAATCAGAGTCAGGCCAACCTGTTCAGTCCACTTGACGAGCGCAATCTCATCGGGAGAGGCGGCCTGATACTGATGCTCCGTGTCCGTGCTGCCGGGAGTTTCAATATTTATCACAGATTTTGTAGGTGAATTATTGCCACCAGTCACTGTCGATGCGGTGGACACGGAACGATTATCCTCATCATCGCTCACCGGCGTTACATTGTGACACAAGGCCAGAGCACGAACCGCTTCCCACTCCCGCCATCCCTCTGGACGACGCATACGATTGCCGGCAAACATAATTGGCTTGGTGTTCTC
Organism: Drosophila parthenogenetica; assembly: GCA_035047505.1. NCBI lineage: Eukaryota > Metazoa > Arthropoda > Insecta > Diptera > Drosophilidae > Drosophila > Drosophila parthenogenetica. The sequence continues at coordinate 1,156,463 of JAWNPM010000242.1, forward strand.
TCCCGCACTGCTAGAGCTCGACAGGCTGCCCTGCTGTTGTTGCTGTTGCAATATGCTGACCGAAAGCTTCTGTATCATTTGTCCAATGTGGTGGAACGTGTCCGCATCATGTGACACAATGCCCAGATGTATCTTCTTGAAGACCATTTCATTTTGGGTCAACGTGCCTGTCTTGTCAGTGAGCACATACGAAATGCGTCCCAGTTCCTCTGGAATTGTGGTAGATCTCACCACGGTGCCCTTAATATTATCATCGTTCTGCATTTGCCACGAATAGAAGGCTTTGCCCATGTCGAGATTCACGCGCAAACTGATCGGAATAATGTACGAGAATAATAGCACGAATCGGAACATATAGCGGTACCAGGGACCACCGAAACCCTTCAGCATCATCATGACGAGCGAGAGTCCAAGTACGGCACAGAAAAGCACCTGAAGTAAAAGAATTTTAAGTACTATTTACTTACAAACAGATAGCAACTCTTACCTTGGTCAGTCCATTTATTTCTGTATCCAGTAAGCCCACCTTGGAACGCGGCTGTGAGTTATTCATAACGCTGCGCGTCTCGCAGCCCGTGTAGATGACGATGCCAGTGGCGGTGCCGGCAGCAACCACTGTGTTGGCCCAGAGAGTATTTTCGACGCTAAGTCCTGCATCCTCGCTGCCGTCTGTCATGCAGAAGGTAGCAATAAAGCTGTGTATATCGTTCTGTGGCTTCTCCACATAGAAGCTGGCATCGATGTTGTATAGATCTGCATCACGACTGAGTTTCTGGGTATACGGCACCGCCAGACGTGGCTTCCAATCGGTCTCACCATCGAGTTGATCCGTGCGCACAAACACTGAACCACTGCGATCGCTGGTACGGAGCAGTATAAGATCAGCGGGTACTCGCTCGTTTTTTTCCACCACGATGACATCGCCTACTTTAAGCTTGGAACTGGGCACCATCTCGTACCCGTTGCCATGAGACGACGACAAGCGTTTATACTTCTGTGAGTTGACCTCATGATCACGTTGATGTCGTCGCAAATCATCCACTGCCTCTCGACAAATGGTCACCATAAGCACAAAACCGAGTGGACCCCAATAGGTGTATGGATATCCAATTCTTATATCCGGTATGAACTGCGAGAGGGCCATCAGCAGGAAGTACAGATTGAGAAAGAAGCGAAACTGTTCGAACAGCACTAACGGCAGGAACGTGATGAAATTGTACTTCTGGTTGCGTATTTCGTTTGGTGGAAACTTCTCCGTATTCGCTCTGCCCAAATTAACGGTGCGAGCCCGCAGCTCCCGTGGCCTGAACCATTTCCTCCAGCAGCTGTAAGAGCAAAACATAGGAAAATGTAAGAATTGCTGACTTAAAGCATTTGAAAAAACATCTGAATCATCACTTTTTGCAAAATACGAGGCAACTTGTTTGGTGGGACACACACAAAGATACCCTCTTATTTTAAATAGCTTCAATAAAACTCCAAACTTTCTCTACAGTGTAAATTGGCGCACACGTGTGTGTATGAAATATTTGTTATCTTCTTTTAAAGAACATTAGCATTAAGAATGACCTTGCATAAAAAATAAATCAATATAAAAATTAAATAAACAAGGGTGAATAATTCTCCACCAACACAAAGGCGTGGGAACATCTGTATTTGAATGCATGTGTGCAAGTGCATGTACATGTATATTTGTGTTTGCGAATGTGTTTGGGGGAGTAATCTAAAGTGCGCTTGTATTGTTTAAGCTGCAAGGGTATTCCGACTGACAAAAAAAAAAGTGGTGGAGTGGGTAACGGGTACTGAAACTATATTAATCGCAAAAAATGCTGATAAACCATGTTTTCTTTAATTTTGCCTAACGGAACGCGGGTCACACGGAAGTCTCGATGATTCACCTGAATGAATACCAACGGCTGCGCTGGCGAGTAAGCAACGGGATGTTCTCTCTGGTCATGGGCGCTGCAGCCGAACTTTGTGATGCTCCATCATCCATATTGAAGCAACGGATTCAATACTTAATAAAAATTCAACGCTTTATTTCGCAAGAATTAAATTAAACTGCAATCTGGCTTTGTTCTGACAGCAGCTGGGTCGATGTTTGTTTTGGTTGTTGATCTGTTATTCACACAGTAATACACGTTGTGCATGGTTTACGCTTCACTTGCATATACATGCCAAATCAATTGTTTCGACTCGCATTACTAATTATTAAATAAAGACACGAAAATTCTTATGCACAAATCACAAATCAAATGAAAATTCCGTGTCAAAACTGCGTCGTCTGGCATTTGATATAACAACCCTGTTTGCTTACAAAGAGAAATCAATAATAATGTCTGTGTGTGGAAGTGAGAGAGAGCCCAATAGTCACTTTGCCGCGTGACGGGTGCTAGAAGAGTGCAACTGGCTTTACACTGGTTGTGCACAACAGTCTGGCAACACTATGGAGCAGTGTTTGCGCGCGCTCTCACATAATTTGAATTTGCGAGCGCTATGGTAATTTATAAAATGTCAAAAGGCCGCTGGCGACGCAGTTCACTGCGTTCGCACTGCGATGTTAATTAAATAAGCTTTGTCAGGTATTCATTGCTGTTGTCAGTCACTGCTTAGATCAGCAAAATATCAGCAGTGCTACAGAGCTTTGGATACAACAACCGGCTGCCATCATTTTATTGCTGTTTGCTTTTTAGGTTCTCTGTGTAAACTTGTTTTTTTATTTGCCTTTATGGGCATTTCGTTTGGCGCTGATGTAGCGGGCGTTGGGCGTGTCAAAAGTGTGTCTGTCCGACCGCCCGATAGTCCGTCCGTCCGTCCGTATGTTATTCATTCGAATAGAGTGTGCCTTAAAAACAAACTGTTTTGTCAATAATGTCGCCAATGAGTTCTCGCCGTGTTTTCGTGCTATGATCTCATAAGAAAAAGTTGCCAACAGAAAAACCATTAAAAATGAAGAGCCACCACAAGAATAACAATAACAACAAAAAACAACAACAGACAACAAAAAAAATATCGTAAGAATGGGCTAAATACACAAAGGTTCAATGACATCAACGTGCTTAATTTTGTGTAAAAACGCTCGAAAAATTGAGAAATGTCCAAAGACAAAAATCTCAACCCGTTGTCAGTTGTAAAATAAAACAAGCTCATGGAATCTCAATCTCAATCGCATGTAGCCCGCCTGTGACTCACCGCCGTCAAGGTAAATTGCACTTCTAAAGATTGTGCCGCTAATTCTGTCACCGTTACATTTTAATTTCCAGAGCCATTTTCATAGCCCGTGGCAATAGCTTTTTGCATTACCTTAAAATTACTTAGCCAAATGGGATATGTGCACAATTTTAATTGATTTTATTAATAGTTTTCACAATTCCACTGAAATGCACTTCCTATAAAAATTATTGTATCACGTTCGAGTACTACGATTCAGAACTGACATCAGTTGATTGCATTGTTTGCAAACAAACTTTGATAATCTCTTTCCCCATTTCACAAATAGCATTTACACCTGTATTTGCTGTTCCCATTACAGCTGAGTAAAGGTTGACTTCCACTGATGTTTTTCCGGTTAAGTGACATAAGAGTTCAATTCTTAGAACAACCAATTACTTTTTATGCGAATGGACTCGTGTTTAGATTTGGTAATGAATGAATTAATATGCCTGGGAGACAATCTCTTTCGAAATGTTTAATCCAGCTTATAAAAATCTGTTAAATTGGCGCATTGTGACGACATTGTCTTTAAATACTGTGCTATAAGCCGGATCTATGGGGCTGTTGTTGTGAAACAAGTTGAGAAGTTCAAACGCATAAATTTGAAGTGTGTAAAATACTCGTTAGTCAAATTAGTTGTGGTTTCTAAATCATTTTGTTATGGAAATTATTATTGTAAAAGTTCTTTTATAAACTTTAACAGCATTTAGGGTAGAAATTCTGTTAAGTCTTATAAGGTTAACAGCTGTTATTGTTTTGAACAAATACTCTGTTAATGTTAAAGCATTTCTATTGCCACAATAACATTCGTTGTTCAAAATTAGCTTTTAATTTTAAGTACTTAACTTATATCACATATTTATCATAAACAAGCTTTTGTCAAGTTAAAAACTGTTAATTTCCTACTTAAACTTTAACACTTTTAGCTATAATTACAGTTGAAAAAGTCCAAGTGCGCATTTAAACAGTTTATAGATTTTTGGTACCCACATTTAACAGTTGGTAGTTCTGTTGAAAACAATTACCAACTGGTAACAGACTTTTTTTCCCAGCTTTTCACTGCTGTCTGTCGCCTATTTTCTTATGCCACTTTGTTTTGCTATTGCTTTTGGCCACAACAATTTGTTGGTCTAGTCGTGTCGCATGCAAATCAGCCCTCATGACACCCCTTTCCCTCCTATCTCCGCCCGTTTCTTAAGCTCAATGTTCCAGATCCATTTCCAGGGCTCGTCAATGGCAACGCCTAATGTTATTATTTGTCTATTTGTGTAGTTGTTGCTGTGACCGCAACTTGGTAAAGAGTTGGTAAAACGGCACATGGTTTCACCCACAGTTGCAGAGAATGTGGGTTAATAAGCAAAGGCAAATCAACACTCAGCTAAGTGGTGTAAGGAGGAGAGGAGGAAAGAGGGGCTAGGGGACACCCTAGGCTATACCTCCACCTAGAGCACAAGTATTTATAGCACTCGGTTCATAGAACTGTCGGCATCATCGCACCACTTAGCATTTTGGCACAGAAATCAGCCAAGCGGCGACTTTGAGGCGTGTTCTTGTTCGGTTTTGGACCTGGGCTAGTTGACATACAAATTGAAAATTAGTTGACCTGAGTACACCTACGCTCGTGTGCACCCTACGCTGCTAGTTGCCCCTGACTTAACGGTTAACGGAAAACGGTTACCGGTTACCGACAGGTGGCAAGTGGCCCATAAATTATGTTTCACACTTAAGCAGTCAGTCAGTCAGTTTGTCATTCCGTCAGTCAGTCAATGGCTCATTGTCTGCTCTCAAATTAATTCCTTTGACGCGACTCGTCTAGAACAAGAAAAATAGCAGAAAAACCAAGAGAAAATTCTAAAGTCTTTCGACACTTTTGCGGTATTTATGAACAACTGTGTGCTGTGTGTTGTGTGCAATTTTCCAGCCGACAATTCTTACATTTTCCTCTACCATTGTCTTGTGGCATTATTTTCCTGCAATTCTATGCCATGGAAAATCCACTTAGAATTATATTTAAGTTCAGTTTTGCACTACTTATAAGCCAAGCTAAGAACTGAAATGAGTGAGAAAATCACAGCTAGAAATTTATTTTCATAGAAAATGTCATAAGAAAAACATTAGTAATTTTTTGTGTACTCCCAAAACTCGAAAAACTCATAAACTCTAACTCATTCGAAGGCATAACAAACAAAACCTTATCAGCACCTTGTAACACGTTAATGGAAATAATTTTCCCTAATGCTCTCAATTAGTAAAGTTCCCTACAAAAGGGGTGTAGCTGGGGTAGGGTAGTGTAGAGTCGTTTAAGCCACACATCGGTTCCACGACGTCGGTTATGCCTTAGTTTAGAGTGCAATCTCTAGACGAAATCTGTGAGCTACTTCGTTGTACAATAGGTAATGCGTTGAAGCTAAATTACAGGTGTACGTGAAAACAAAGGCCCAACTCGGCTAGGTAATTGGGTTAGGTACTGAAATAAGACCTCGAAGTAACACCCAAACACGCACAAAAAACGCTGCAAACTGCAAACGAGTGTCAAAAGCAACAAAAAACTATTACTCAAAAAATGATAATGCCAATGGTAAGTGGTAAACACTGAAAAGTAAACAATAAACTCAGGGACAGCCTTTTTTTTTTGATTTAGAGAAATCTTAGGAAAAAATTATACATTTAAACAAGTTTTTTAAATGCGGAATAAAATGGAAAATATTAATATTAATATTGCAATAGAAATTAAAATTAATGAGATTTGTTAAGTTTTATTTGTGTACCTAAATTTTATGCTGGAAAATTCACTATTTAAATTACCAACAGATTTCCCTAGTTCAAATAAATATAAGTTTCATATTTACTTTCATAGAAAATAACAGATTTTAGCTTAATTATGGTGTCAGAAATGGAAACCTTAAAAGCTTTTGTATAATTAATTTGATAACCCAACGACTGATAAGAATTCAATTATTATAATGCCACAACGAGAACTTAGCTCAATTTTCTGATAACAATAAAGTAAAACTAATATTACATTAGGGGACTAAGGCATTTTATCCCAGTTAGTAACATTTACTGATAAATTGGAAGGCTTTAAAGCTGTAACAATGGGAAACTGGGCGCTTGACAGTCGAGCATCTCAGCTGTGCCATTCCGACTTGATTTAAAACAACCACGACTTGATTCCCAGGCACATGCTCCGAGATTTCTTTCCATGGGCATAACCATCAGATGATTGTGATTGTTATAAATTTATACTTCTGCTTGTGCTCTAGGAAAATACCCAAAGCAAATCTCTTATGAAATCTTGCGGCATTTTGCATGCGCTTTAGCCCTGCTACAGTGACCACTTCGTGGCGTGACCTCCTTCTGATAAGCGACGAGGGCACATAACTTTCAATTTTCGACATAAAAAGAACAAAAAATAGAAACAAAAAAAAAAAAACAGCAAAAAAAAAAATAAAATCGAAAAAAAAACTACACTGGATGCGACTTTTGCTGCGGAACTCGTTTGGTGAATTTTAGAAAACCTTGAATAACGCAAGTGTCTAAGCAAACCGGTTTATGTAGTCTAGTGTAGAGTTGGGTGTGTTCGCAGTGCTTTTGTGCGTGACAGTGTTACCGTTTTGGCTAATTTTAAGCGATCCTCAGCATGAGTTTTAGATAATCTAGCTATTTTTAGAAACGAACTTGGAATTTGCTGTCTGGAATGACGAAAACTATTTCGGCATATATTTTTTATAAGCTATTTTTAGCTTTTCTTTGGAAACTAGCTATTGCGGGTTATTCCAAAATAAAATAGAAATTTAGAACTGTAATTAAGGCTTCCGAAATATTGTCTTTATTGTGTCGCTCTCCCATCTCTAACAGTGTGCTAAGGTTTTTGTAACCCGAACACGATACCGCTAACAAGCCAAGCTAGTTGTGTTGCAGGAGTTTCACGCTAAAAAAAGCGATTACATATGCAAATTCAGTAATACTGCCTGCACTCCCCACACTCCATGGGGTCTAACAACTCTCATGTTCGGGGCCCACAACAATTAGAGTCTTACGAAAGGCGTAATGGTGTGAGAAATGTGTCGGTCGCAGTGCTTTGTCACTGTCCCGGCACTGTATCGTATCGGACTATTTATAGGTCCAGTTTTAGTTTCAGTTTCACTGTTGTTTTCAGTTTTAGCTGAAATTTTCCATTTTCCCTTAAGTAAGCTGCGAATGGGCGACAAGCACAGACATGTTGTGCATAAACAGAGCTACTGACGGATCCAGTTCGGTTCAATTTGAGTACTTTCTGGATCACGTTTATCGATTTCGGTTTCGTCGCACTAAGTTTATACCCTGTGGGAAGGGTAGCTTAGGATTTTAGATCTTTTTTACTTTTAACATGGCGTTTTTAGATCTTTTATGGTAAAAATTTAACTAAATGTTATTGAATACTTTGTAGTTTTTTGTGTTTCAGTTAGTTTACTTTCAGCTACAGGGTACACTTTTAGCCAAGTCACTTTCATTAACTTTATTTCCTTTTATTTGTTGCCGGCGGCATTTTCTGTGTTCTCTTTTCTTTTCCATTTGCTGGTTCTTGTCTTTCTTCTAATTAAGCAAATTAAAAATACGTCTATATATATTTCTGTATATATGTATATTTATTTCGAAATAATATGTGCCACACACATATGTGTGTGTGTGTGTGATAGTATGCACAATTTTACTCGCATTTCAAAACATGAAAACAACAATTTTCTTAGAAACGTTTCATCAACAATTTTGTCCGTCTTTGCAATTTTCTTTTGCTTTACTTGACGATGATGTTGTTTTATTATTTTTATTTTTTTCTTTACTTGAACATTTTGAAATGTTTTCATTACGTAGTTTGAATTTCAAGTAATTGTTGCTGCCTTGCCCTGTGCCAACGTCATAAAACAACAACAACACGGTAATAAACAAAATTCGCTGGAGCAGAACTTGCTGCCAAGAAAGGTTTTAAGATTGTATGGCTAAGACTATTCCGTTCAGTTTTCAGGTAATAGCTGCGTGTGCTTTCTTAAATGGAAAACTGTATTTGAGAAGATAAACACGTTGCCAGCAGGAAGTCTAATCAAATGAGAGGAAGTCTCGTTTTTATTGAGATCAGTTGGAAGTAAAGTAAATCTGAAAAAAGTAAACTTCAGCTAAAGGCGAATAAATCATTTTAGGGCTTATGCGAAATTTACATTGTTTTAAGAGTAAAGTCTTTTATTGTTTTATGGGCTACCTATTTTGTATGCTGTTGCTTCTACAATAAAATAATTTCAACAGCAGCTGAAATGCAAATTTTGCTCCACATGCTAGGCGTAACTCTGTAAAGTGTTCTAACAGTCTGCAGTTTAACAGTAGGGAAAACTGTTAAGCTTTACATTTACAGCATTTGAAGCATGTGAATTGCTTATTGACATATTGACGCCCATTTAAATCGATCACTGAAGCAGACGCAAGACCCACAATTAAACACAATTATGGCACAGCAGCTGTTTTGAGCGCGCACACACACAACCACAAACACTATCGCACACACACTAGTTTTTAATTGGTCAGAGATCATGATAATATCGTGTATACGCAGCGTGTATCTAACTGATTATCTTATTTATGTATGTACATAATTTACGCACCTGCAGAGACACATTTTACAGACATTGCTAATGCTGTGACTTTTGCTGCGACGCCGATTGTTTTGATAGAAGACCGTGGAGGACCCGTTCTCGGGATCGATCACCGTATGCGCGCCAATACCGTTGGATGCGCCAATGTCTGCGGTGGCATGTGGCGCTGAGTTGTCGCCGCCGCTGGCGCCCGTTTGTGTTAGTTTCGCCAGTTTCGTTGCACTAGCGCCAGTTGCGACAGTTGTATGGTCCGACGTAATGTCTCGCGATGCACTGCCGCTGCCGTTGTTGCTATTTGAGTATTTGGCGCGCTCGCGACTCCGCTCATTTCTATAACGTATCTGGCCGGCGGCTGAGCCAAGACTGAATAAATTGCCCAGAAAGCTGTTGCTGCTTTGACTGCTGCTAACTATGCCGCCGATGCCGCTGTAACCAGTTGAGCTTTTGCGTCGCCTTTGCCCACTGTTGTTGCTCTGGTTCTTGTTGTTTTTATTGTTGCTATTAGCAATGGAAGCGTCGCTGTTGCCAGTGTGCCTTATGAGCAATTCTGTTTCTGAATCAGTCTCTTCACTCTCTTCGTCGAAGTCACGTAGCGGCAGCTCGTTATCAGTCATGGCGTAAGAGAGCGTTTCTATTCAAGTGTATAAGTGAGCGTGTGAACAACACACAGAGAGAGCAAGAGTGAACACAAGAGAGCGTGAGATAAAAAGCAGCAAGCTTTAGCTTATGCAGGTGTGTCTTATGCTCTCCTTTTTTGTTGGAAATCTTCTGCTATCCTAGTAAAAGAGAGCACGTGAGTCAGAGGCGGTCAGAGTATAAAAGGCAGCGTTAGTTAAAGAAGCGTTATTTAAAGCAGGTATGTCTAATGTTATACTTGTTTCTAATGCCACTAAGCTCTAATTTTATTTTGCTGCAATGCCCTGGAGTTTCGTTATGCTGTAATGTGGTCCTTTAAATGCAGCTTTGTGTTACACTTTGTGCAATTGCGGTTATTGTTCACTTGACGGCAGTACTGAGCTTCCGTTTGCCACGTTTTCAATTAACTTTTTGCTTAAGTGTAGCAATGCGAGCGCACTTCCTCCCTCGCTCCCGCTCTTCCACTCTCCCCAATTCCCCGCCCCACGGGCACTGGGCAAACAAAACGTGCAGCAGTCTGGCGTTGCCTTATCAAATGTTTTTATTTAGGCGCGTAAACATTCACGGCGTGGATTAAACAAACGTGTCTCTTTATGGACACTCAGCACACATGCAGATACGCAGGCGTTCCCCGACGACGTCATCTACCGCATTCCAAACTTTAGAGTCCACATACGCACTACAATTGATAGCTGCTTGTAATCAATTGGGTGAATTGCCGGTTGGCAGCCAATGGATTGTAAAACAATAAAAGCGAGCAACAAAAATAACGCGGAGCAATGTTTTATTAGCAAAAGGCCACAGTACGAACCACAGAAACACACGCACACCCGTACACGTACAAGTTCTCACACACTTGCACTTATACACTAAACTAAACACGGCAGCAATCGAAAGTTTACTACTCGTTCGATTTCATTCACATTTTTACTTAAATCCAAATAGTTTAATAAAAACAATTCAATAATTTATAAACAATTTAGCACGTTTAGTTAGTTGCACGTTGAATTCTATTTTTGTTTAAGGTGCTGTGGGTCGCGGCCACTGGCCAATTGTAGCAATTTGGCCAAACTGTGAGTACAGCTGTTCGCGCAGTGTTGGTAAACGGCACCTTTTTGGCATGTTGTGAAACGTTCCGCGCAGATTTAAATTTGCAAGGCAAAAAGCACGATTGTACGAACGGTACAAATGTACTATGTACCAAAACCAAAAATGGGTACACTGGCAAATGTAAACATTAAATAAACAATTAGACATTTCGAAGAACCGGATTATTTTATAAAATATTACAAGTATATTACTTTATTTCTTTATTATATCTAAAAATTTATAAACGAAGAACGGGAATTTACAACGAGATCTTAATCAAAGAAACAAGTTCATATGCACATATTTTATACCCTTTCAGTTTTACTTTCGTTATTTGCTTATCAAAGCTTTCTATATGGTATAATTTCAAATGCTTACACAAGGGTTTCGAGTACTTAATGCAATAAAACTTGAAATCGTAAATAAAAATCAATTTTGCTATAACTCAAAGTGGGAAGGAAACTTTTCGATAGGCATATTATGTATGTAGTTTATATAAATATGTAGATACTTGTATTATTTATAGGTAAATTATGTAATTATATTGCCGAGCAGCACAAGCTCAACTCGTTCTATCTGCGCTCCGTTTGCAGCGTTATGTTTGAGTCAGAATTGGAATAACTCTGCTCCAATCTGGGGCGAAAATCATCTTCGCCATCCGAGTAGGAACCCACAGACCGGCAAATGCTGTAAGTATAAGCGATAATAGTTTATTATAAAAAATGTTGTCATGGGAATATAATTTTATACCGCTGCGTTGAGGCATAGCCCTCGATGGCCAGCGCCTGACTTATGCCCGGAGGCAACAGTTGCTGCAACAAAGCATCTTTGGCAACGTTTGCCGTTGTGGGCAGTGGCACATGATTTATGTCCACTGATGAGTGTGACTGCGATAGCTGAGCATTGACAGCAGCGGCAGTCAAACCGTTAACGTGAATGCCACTAGCAGTTAACTGATTACCACTGCGATCCACTTCATCCCGCTGAGTGCGTTCAATGTAGCGCAGCGTTTCAAAAAGCTCCAGCAAATTGCCAAATGTGTTCCGCAAATCGCAATGACCTGTGATGTCATAACACAACTGCGAGACGTTCTGACGCAGCAAATAAATGGCATACTTGGTTTGTTGAGACGGCAGAATGGAGCGTGTGTACAAAGGGAATCTACAGAGATAAAATAAAATATATTAGATATTTTTATGGAAAAAGTCAACTTATTTGTCATACTCTCTGGTGCTGTAGGTCAGCTCTTTGATTTCATCGGCAATGCGCGCACGGGATGGCTCATAGTAAATAGGATTACGTAGTGGACGATCCATAATGTACGCCAGCATCTGCACCAGATGCGCCACATAGCTTAGAGCAGCACTCACCGCCAGCGGGGAAACATTCTCCAAATGCTGCGCATTTGTTGCCTGCCGCGATTCGCAAGTGTACTGCTCCATGTGTGGAAATGCAATGCCACAAATGCTTAGCTGCTGCGAGCCCAAATTCTCCACATTATAAATTTCCTGTAGTTCCAGAACTAGCGTGGACATGCTGCGCTCCACCTATTGAAATATAATCATGGATTATTAAAGCCAACATGCTGTAGACTTTGACTCTCACCTGTAGTGTAATTTGTCGCTTTTGTTCACGGTTTTCGTGCAGTTTCGAGACCTCTGAACGCAACTCCAATCGCTCCCGCTCCAGTTGCAGCAATTGAGAGTGCAGTTTATGCTGCTGTTGATCCCGCTGATCCCGCAAAGCCAGTAGACGCTGCTGCTTCCGTGAATTGCGCTCTATGAAGGTTGTACGCTCTGTTTGCAGCAGACGCTGCTTGCAACGCAATGCTTCAATCTGTTGCATTAACTGCTGGGCACTATAGAGGGTCAGTGGTGCTATCTCTTGCTGTTCCGCGAGCAGAACGCTTAGCGTACGTCCCATGGAATGATAATGCTGGGAATGCTGACTGCCATACGGTGAGCCGGATACTGAGGTGGTGCGTGGCTTAAGTCTAAGCTCATTCCGTGTGATACAACGTACGCTGAGGCGCGCTATCTCCTTGCTTACCTCCTCCACATCACGTAGTTTCTTACGCTGATCCCGCTGTAGTCGCTGCAGTCTCAGGAGATTATGCAGATTGTAGCTCTTACGAATGTCCGCCAATTGACAACGAAGCTGTGCATAACGCATTATGTTCATTTGCAAGACGGGGCTTTGGCTACGGCTAACACTTGGTGAATTAATACCACCAGCATCTCTGTCCTTTGACGCACTATGTCCATCGTTATTGTCGTGCTCGACATATTGCTGATAGTGCAAGCGCAGCTGGTCGTGAAGACCCTGCTCACTAATCAGTGCTGGTGAGGTAAAGTACTCGTCATTCAATTGGAATATCAAGCAGTTGGCACGACACTTGTTAATCGCCAGCGGAGCTATTGGTATGAGGCCGGAAAAGTACACACCCCAACTGAAGAGCAGCTCGGGTGGGCGTGGCAATTTGTTTGGTGTCAAGTGCACATCAGCCAAACGCTTCGTCAGCATTGAGCTACAAGCGAACAAATAAATAAACATTAGCAGAGATTCTTGGAAAATAAGATAAACATAAGGGCAAAGACGAAGAGTTTTTACCCTAGCACAGCGATCGTTTCTTTTGTAACTACATTATATAGTACACTGATTTTAATCAGATTGGGTTTTTGTTTACTAAAACAGACTTTATGGCTAAGCGTTGGTTGATAAGCTTTAGTAGTGGAATGACCAAATCTTTCTCGAAACACACCTTTGCCTACTCTCCGCTGTCCATTCAGTCTCATTTGGCTCCTGGGATCTCTGCGCTGTGGGCTGATATTGGGCCCAGACTTTGACGCACACACATTGGGCATTTGATTTTCGCCAGACTTTGTCGCCTGCACATATTTCCGCCCACTTTTGCTGCTGATGACGCTGCGGCAATGCCTCACTGGTATAGAATGCTTCACTAGCCTTATCTGCATGCAGTGTGTAATATAGAAGTAGCTCTTGCTCTTGTATTTCCGCTAGGAACACTTCGCCATTGGTGTTTGTCTTGGTTTTGGCTTCCAAGGTACACTCAATATTGAGTCCTTGTATTCGCGCCAGGTTGCGAAGTCGCAGTTGTTGCGTTGCAAGCGGCAGCCATTCACAACATCGCGGGCGCAAATGCATTGCGACTTTTGTTTAGTGTTACGCGTCGTTGCAGAGGGTGCACATCATAAAGACACACTAAATATGTTTTGTTGTAATTGTATTGCAAAAAAATTAACTTTGTTCAACTTTACGGGGTAAACAGCTGTTTTACACTGAGCAACGGCTAGCAGTGTGGCCGTGTTTTATGACTTTTTATATGTATGGCAACGCTGTTCGATCAGTGCTGCGTAAACAAGCGAATAAGCAATTTTGCTATAAGATAAATTATCTCGAATTAAATTCAGTTCTCACATCCAAAAACGACTTGCATATATTAATTTCTCTCTATTGATGATGTACTCTATTCTTGTTAAGTCTTTTAAATTAATTTAAACAATAAATATATTTAGCTCGTTTTCTTATCTAGCCATCTCCAGCTGTCACCGCAGCGCAACACTTCTCATTGTTTACAGAACTTACCTCTGTGGCAACGCTGTCATAGAAGTTTATATTGGTGCGCGTAAAAGGCAGCTTGTTGCAAGGTTTCTTCAAAAAATTCTAATTTAATTATACAACAAAGTAAATCACAGTTAACATTTGTTTGTAGATGCTTAATTACATTAAGGAGACGATAATGGCTCCGTCCACACGCAGCAGCTGCAACAAAATCAGTCAAAACTCGACTGCCAAAGGATTGGACAAGGACAGAGATAAGCAAATTGAAGCACTTGGAAAAATTCAAGGATATAAAATAACTGACAATGAACGGACAAGAAAGTATGGAATAGGCGCTAATTCATTGGAAATGCTAATACAGAAAGCTCAGCTTAAGTTTCCGGTAAGTCTTTATATTTGCAAAAAAGATTACCAAATTGCGTATCAACACAAAAGCTGCCTCTACCCCTAAACCAACCGAAGTTGACCCTGTCCCTGTCCGTGTCCCTGTAGATTCAAGGCCATTGCTTTGGCGCTGACTTCCGCTATGCTTGCCGTCCTGCACGCGTCAATGTCAGCAAGTGCTTAGATGTGCGCATGTGCGGAAAAGCAAACAAATCGGAAGCAGGACACCTGTTGCTCTGAAAAGTTGCCTTGAAGTCCCGACACATGTACATAGGTCAGGGCCCAGTTTGATTCAAGTCAAGGGCAGCTTACTCATGTTTCTAATGTTCCATATCCTTGATTTACTTACTAGCTTGAAGACCTACATATTTATTTGGCCATTGACGGCTTTGAAGTGTCGGATGATGAATACTTCAACAGTTTACCAGCCCAGACGCTATTTATTGTGGCTGGACCTGATGCTGTTATAACAACAGGTGAGTTGGTTGCTAATACTACACAGATTTCAAGTAAACACTTCTATCTTATCTTCACAACAGATGCCGACTTTGAGTTTGAGAAAATGCGTCAACAGTCGCCGCTGCTAAAGGTGGCAGACATCTTCTACGACTTTATCGAACAGCACCCGGACAAATTTCGACGCATGATCACGGAGTACGAGCATCAGAAGCAACGACGTGCTTTAGACAACACCAAGGCACACTTGAGTCTGAAGGCCGAGCACGGCGAGTGGTTTGAGGGCAGCGAAGAGCGCTTTCAGTCCAAGGAGGAGGCCATGGCCATGAGAGCTCAGACACGTGTACGTGGCTACTACTACAAGACTAAGGAGGAGCTGACCCGCAACCAATTGTATAGACAAAATGCCAAAGCTCGACAAGTGATTAACTCCGTGCTGGATCAGTTTCGTTATCTTCTCATTGGATGCGATTATTTCTCAATGATGTTTAATCGCAAGTGCCAACAAAAGCATGAGATTCTTCTACAACACATGGGCGAGGAAGAGCCCGATGCTGCTGGAGTCCCCAGCAAACGTTTACGGCAACTAATCAAAGACTATACTGCCCGACATGCTATACTCGATGAATGGTCTGTTTCATTATGTACTGATCTGGGAGATTTCTACTGCCAGGGAGCCTATTCGGATAATGGAAATTGCTGTACCTTGCAGCACACTATAAACCCATATGCGTCGAGAGAAAATCTCATATTGTTTCAAGTATGGAATCTTGACCATCAAATTGAGCTATGTCGTTCAATTTTGCCTGCTTTGGTGGCAAATGTACATGAATTGGTAACACAACCACAACAAAAATGTACACTTCACAATAAACGTGTCGTGGACATCTCTGTATTGGAATACTTCTTGGAGATATTCTCGCTAAAGAATCTCAAGCTGGTGCATATTGTCTGCCACGATAAAGTACAACGTTCAAATCGATCCAATGGTCGACTCCTTTGTGCAGACTGCCATGAGTATCGTATTGTACAAGAACTCATGAATGTGGAGATGCTAAATCCCACTAACTAGGGAAATAAGTCTTATATAATCTATTGAAGCAATATTATATACAATAATGGAATAGAACTATACACTATTATTATACATACTCTTGTATAAACTTATGCTAACTGTTTTAACGAGGCTTAGACCTTAAAATGTGTGCCAAGCTAAGCTGCTTGTATGATATAACTTTAACTGGTCTCAACTGACTTAACTCAAAGTTAAATTGTACAAATCTCAAGTATCTCAAAGTTAACTATCAAAGTTTAATGTTGAAAGTATTTATATGAAATTAATGAAAATTTACATATTTATGCATTTAAAATATGGTAAATGTTTAGCTGCATACCATTTACAACTATTATACATACTATATACATATACATATATATATAATATTGTAGCTTTAAATGTTGTTAACGCGTAGTTGTGTTTTGAACAAGTATTTTGGCCGTTGCTTTGTTCAACATGTCCATTTTAAGAATTGTATACTATACTGAATAATTTGGATGACTTCATAGTAGAAATAAACACTCACTGGATTGAGTGTATAAATTCCATGTAAAATAGTCTTGAATAACAGTCCTATATATAGGATTATTAGTAACTGAGTTTCGAATTTAACTTGAAAATTAACTGGCTTTATTTATGTGCAATACACGAACTCTATTATATCATATACTATAACTATTTAAGAGATTTTGTTTATAACTATACTATACTCCGCTTCTCTTGTCAGAAATTTATGAATTGTAAAGTTTACTGAAGACTCTGGTTTCCACTAAAAAGGCAACGACTTTTTTTTTTTTTTGATATTTCTTTATTTACTAAAAATGTCACTGCATAAAAAATTATACAACACAAAATATATGAGTATAAAATAATAATTGTAGTCAAATAAATTTGATAACACATTCGTATGCATACGAATACCATATGTATGTATGTATATAAATAACTATGAAGTAAACAAAAAAGAATCTTGTTAAAAGACAATGAAAGTATTAAAAAGAATCCACAGTGATTTCTTAAACAATTTAAGGTTTTATTTATTTATATTATTAATCGTTGTAATGTGCGCTTAATTTTCGTGTTATCCGGATACATATTTTTGTCGATTAAGTTGTCATTGCGTATTTTGTTGTTTCGTTTCGTTGTTACCTCAGTTGGTTAGCTCGTTAACCGCTGTTGTTAACTGTCTCGTGTAACCAGCTTTCCATTCAGCTTATAGTTTAGGGTTAGTAATGATTCGCTTTCGCTATTGGCTTTCGTAAATTGTGTTAGAAGTTTTAGTGCTGCTATCAAATCGCGTTTAACAATTGAAAAAGAAAAATACATCGATGTTTTTTTCCCTTTTTTTCATCAGCTACAATGCTAAAGGTTAGTTTTAAGAAAAATTTCACTAAAAACTGTTATTGCAGGGCCCGTTACCAAGCTACATGATTGTGGTGATCCTAAGTTGGCTGGAACTTAAACTAAAGACACGTACACGTTTTTCGCAATAGTCTTTCAGCTATAATTGATTTCTATGGCGTTAAAGAAATAATTATAGATCCGATTGTCCAGGTCCTGTAACAAAAATTAAATAAAAAATTAATTAAAACAAATTCGATTACATAAGCAGAATACACAAATAACAATAAGTTTATGGAAAGTTTTTCGTCTTTGATTTTTGTTTAGGTTTTAGTCTTTAAAGATATTCAAATCCGAAGACCAGACTCGGGTAGATAGATAAGTATATACAGACAAAACAAAAGAAAACAAATACAAAACAAATAAATAAAAAATAAAGCAGCAAATAAAAAAATTGCAGGGCAGCCAAAAAGAAATTTGAGAGAAAACTTCACCTTTATTGTTGAAATTTATTGTTTAATTTACTTTTAAATGCAAACAAATTTTTGTCAATTGTATTCAATTCGTTGATAAAAAGCCATTCATATTCATCGGAATCATTAAAATTAATGATTAAGTTTTGGTTAAGAATATAATTATTTAATTGTGTTTGAACAAAAAAAAAAAAACAGCAAGTTAATCAAAGTATAAGAAAAGAAACATTCAATTAGGTATATAATTATAACTCATGAATGGTTAAATGTTACGAACGACTTTTCATTTTATATTTTACAATTTTCACTTTAATTTTCATATTTTCTTTATCAGTAGTTTTTCTTCTTTTTTTTCTTTATTTGTTTCACTAATGCAGCAAAAATCATCATTCGTTGTTCAGCATTTTGTTTTTCAAGGTGGAGTTTACTCTCCAAAATTCAAAATAATATTTTTACCAATTTGGAAATTTAAAAAAAGCGTTGGGAAAATTGATTAAAATATTTGCGATATTACATTTTTACTCTTTACGATTTTTATTTAGAAAAGGGTTAATAAGTTTACTACAGAAAATAATTAAAATTTTAAGGATTTGGGTTAATTGCTGAGCATTATTTCGATACAAACCTGGTTAATTGGGGCAAAATACGTGGGAGGAGTACAAAATGTGGCTATCGCAAATATTTGTCGCAATAAATAAATAATTAAGATAATTAAGAGAAGTACGGCACACATAACTAATTAAATGAAATCAAATAGCGGCAAAGAAAAAAAAAATAAAAGAAATGAAATACATAGAAAAAAGGTAGAGGACAAATTTGAAATAGTAATAGAAAAAAATTAGTTCAAATTTGGGTTTGATATAAATTTTAATTTAATTTAGGTACCTTAGGATTTTGAACGAGTTCTACAAAATCATTGAGTTGATGAAATTGTTTTTTATTGTGGCGATTTGATAGATTCTTATTTGGTTTTGGTTTGTTTTTCCTTAGTTATTTGTTTGGTTTTTTGGTAGGTAATTTTTGGTTTCGATTTTAATATATATGTATATATATATATATATATGTATATAAGTATGTTGAATTTTGAAATGTGACTGCTGAGATAACAAACGGAACGAACGAACGAATGAACGATTTTTTCTTTTGGTTTTTAAGTTGAATATTTCTTTAGATTTGATTTTGGTTTTTGATTTTGGATTTGTTTTTTGGTTTTATTTACATTATTCATTAGATTATTTAGTTAATCATTAAACTGAGTGTTGTCATATTGTACAAAATGTGAGGTGAGATGAGAAATGCAATAACTGGTTACTGGCTCCCTGTAACCATCAAGGGCAGTGTTGGTTTTGCTGTGTGGTCAAGACCCTAAAATGCAAGTATATTAAATTCTATAAATGATCCCCGCCCCTATGAGCTAACTATGATTTCAAAGCCTAGACCTTGCGCCAACTGCTAACAGATCGTTCCCTCGACTGTTGCTTAAAGCACTCGGGACTTTTACTACCCCGACTGCTCAGAATCTCTGGGGATTCAGTAACACGCGCCAAATCCCGATTGATTGTCTTCGAGCTGAGCACACGAGGACAACGCACCGTCCAAGGACTACGACGTGGATCCTGCAGTGCTCGGAAGGCCTTTGAGGGCACAATCTCCTCACCGCCACTGGCATCAGTCCAGCTGCTGTAGTAATCGGAGTACTCCTTATCCTGCTTGGGCGTTATTGCTGGTGTGCTGTCCAGTGAGCTGTTATCCACGGAATCCATTTCCTCCACGAGAGCTCGCTTCGCTGCCGCCTGGAGGCGTTCCATGGGCAAATTGCGGAGATGTGTGCTGTCGCTCTTAAGGAGCAAACTCTGTACCAGCTCGTTAACCAACTTATCACTGACCACGCGCTGTTTGCTTGGGGATGGTCCCACAATGGGAGAGGCAGGACTGTTGGGTGTCGAGGGGTTATCCGCATCAATCGATGTATTCTTGCGCAGTGGCAACGAGAGACGTTCCCTTCTCGCTGTCATCGTTTCAGCCTCATTCACGGCATTGGGATTCTGGCGACGTGTGATCGACACATTGTGGACAATCTTACGTCTGCTGGGCTTCAGCTGGAACTCATCAGCCTGGCCAGCTTGTGCACCCTCAGGAAGATCGTTCTCGTCCTGCAGCAGCTTGAAGAGTCTGGAATGTGTGGCCGCGCGTTGATAGCTGGACATCTTGCGTAGCTCTGGGAAACTCTCCGATTCCGTGTCCGTCTCCGACAACTGTCGGTTCATGTCTGTCACACCAGAGTCATCCTCTTCGATCTCAGACTCGGATCTCTGTGTGCTGCTGTTCCGGGATAGCTGGCCCTTGCCACGACCGCTGTCCACAGATAGCGAATGTATATTCATAGCCTTTGTGGGCGTGGTTGTCTCCGTGCTCTGGGGACTTGTTTCAAAGGCGCTAATGCGATCCCGCACGGAAATTTTGTTAGCCTCATCGAACTTTTGAACCTCAAGATCTGGTAGTCCGTTGGGTAGCAGCTTCTTGGGCTTTTCTGGTGCTGGTTCTGGTTCCGGTTCCACATAAACCTCTGGCAGTTGTGTCACGAAGTTTGTTGGTGTCGAAGCTCCGCGTTCCTCTTCCTCTGGCTCAACCACATGATGTGTGCTCTGTTCGACAATGGTTCCATCCTCAGCCACTAGCTGGTATTGACCTGGTGGACCCAGATCGAATTCGACAGGTTCCTCTGCCTCTTGAATGACACTATTCCGATTCGATTGTGGCTTTTGCGGCACTTTGTGCTCATCGATGGAAGTGTTGAAAAAGGCCATAGCCTGACGATAGTTCTGACGTTTCTGTTCGGCTTCTTCCACCTGCTGGTTCTTGGCACGCTCCTCCTCTATGCTCGCCCAGAAATCAGGTTCATCGCCGTTCTCTGGCTCCTCTGTAGCGGGTTCATAAGGTATCCAGGTGTGCACTGTGGCTGGTTCGTGCATGGAGGCCAATGACATTGTACTAACCATATGGTTATTCGATTCGGGAAGCTCCTCCTTTGGTTGCTCCTGCTCATCTTCGTCTTCATCTTCGGTTATCTCCTCCACCTTCTCATGTTCAAGTTCTTCATATTGCACGGCCAGCTGCTGCTCCTCTTCCACCACAGGATCTACAATCACAGGTTCCTCACCACGAGCAGCTTCCAAGGTGGCCCACACATCGATTGGCACTGCCGGCTCATCGGGTAACTTGGCCCGGAAGGCCTTGGTCTCCATGGGCTTATAAGGAGCCTCCTCCACAGAGTTCTGACGCTCTTTTCGGGCCCAAAATGTGGCTGACTTGTGAAAGGTGACATCGTCATCATCTGGCTTTCGATTCGCTTCGATTTCAGCCCAGAAATCAATTTCCTCATCGGTGTCCACCTCGCGTGGTTCCTCTGGGTACTTTGTAGGATCGTACTCATAATGGTTGGGATTGTCATCTGTGGATTTGACGTCTGTCCAGACATCGATTTCTTGATCATTCACTATTTGTTGTAAGCTGTCTTCAATTACAGCTTCGTTAGGAGCGTCGGCTGCCTGATCGGCCCAAAAATCCTCCGTCTCATCCTTTTGTTCGGGTTGATTTATAGGAGAATCCCAATAATCATTTCTCTTCACTTCCGTGGAAGTACTAGCTTTACTTGCCTTAGCCTCCTCAACGGATGCCCAAAAATCCTCTTCCTCCTCTTCAGGTTCTTCTACAACCTCGTGCTTTTCCTCCACCACAAAGTGCATCTCGCCACATTGTGACTGAGGCAAGAATTCAACTCTACCCCTCAGTGTGGTAGTCCAGTTCTCTACTCTAGAAACCGTTTCTTTTTTAAGAGGGGTGTATGTAACCGTTTTCTTCTTCTTGGTCCATTGGGATTCATCTTTGTTGGTTTCTATAGTGGCCCAGAAGTCAATTTCTTCTTCCTGTGTCTCTGGTTCTTCAATTGGTTCAGTTTCTTTGCCTGCCGTTGCAAAGGTTGACCAGAAACTGTTTTTAGCCGCCTCCAAGGAGGCCTGAGTCTTGGACAGATCAGCTGATTTTGGCCTGGGCTTTACCGCTGTTTCTGCTTCTTCTTTAGGTCTTAGTTTAATGCTTTCGGCTTGCGTAGATTCTTTTGACTGCTCCTCCGGTTTCACTTCAGGAGTTTTCCAAAAATTCTTTGACTGTTCCATCATTTTCTGAGCCTGCATTTTGGTAGCCATCAATGTGGCAAAGAAATCGAATTCTTCTTTGGGGCTTGCAGTTTCTTCCACTTCCTTTGGCATCTCCACCTTGGCAATGTTATTGGTCACCTCACCAGTTGAGATCTCCGCGGAGAACTTGTTGCGCATACCCAAGGAAAAGGACGTATTGACCTCGTCCTTGCTCGATCTACGAGAAGTTGCCTTCTCTACGGATGGAAGAGAAGCTTTCTCCACGGAATTGGAACGAGAAGAGTTTGACAAACTGATGGTAACGCTAACTTCACAGTCGTTATCGTCCTCGTCTTCACTTTCCACTTTAGCTACACTGAATGAGTTGAGACCTAAGCTCGGACGACTCTCCTCGACTTTTGTGGTGCTGCCCACTTGGACTGTGGCCACGTTCTCATCGTTCGAGCTGCGACTGAAGGAGAAACGCAAAGGTAATCGAACGGTCACCGAATTTGACTCCTCATCGTCGTTATCGTTGTCCTCGATCTGTTTCTCCAGGTCGTCTTCTTCCTCGACCTGACGATCTCCGATTGTGGCATCACTGACACTCGAACCATTGCGTTTGATGACTGTCTTCGCGTAGTCGCTGCTTCTTTCAAACTCGCTCTCCACCTCGTATATTACACTCAGATCTTCCTCGACAACATACTCGTCCTCAAGTTCCTCAACCATACAGTCCTGCTCCTCCTCATCGTACATTTCGTCGGCTGTTGTCACATCTTCATCATCCTCGCTCTCGGAGTCTAGTTCTTCTACTGGGATCTTTCCTAGCCCCTTGTAGACCTGTACATTAGTCACCGATTTGATGGCTTGTAGCGGAGCTGGACCTCCTTGTTTGGGGGTATCCTCATCCTCGTCAGAATCATCGCTGCTGTCGTCACTGTCGCTGTCACTATCATTGTCGTCCCTTACAGTGCCGTTGTGCACCGGGGAGGCATTCTCGCTGGGAGAACGTGCTCCGAGTTCCTTGGGAAGTTCACCTGCATAGTTTTTCTGAAGTTGCTTGGAGAGATTAGCTTGGGTATTACCTCCGGCGATCTTGTTAATGTTTGCCAAGCGCTGACTAAGCATATCAATGACTTGCTCCTTATTGGTACAAATATTCCGATTCTTCGGACGACTGGATACTTCCTCGATTTCCACGGAATGCGCACGTTTCGGAGGCTCACGTGACTCCACCTTTATGTGGTGCTGCATGATCACCTGTGAGGGCATATCATCGGTGCTGGGAGTGATAATAATGTCGGGCAATACACTGCTCGCCCGACTCTCTGTAGAGCTTTGGCTAAAACTAGGCGCTACCGGATAGGGATAGGCCCCATAGGGAGGCATAAAAGGTGGATAGGCTTTCTGCTGTGTATCGTTGTGAGTACCCGGTTGCCCATACGCTGGGGGAGGAGGTAAATAGTACGGATAGTAATAGGGATAAGGGGGGTAGGCCTCGCCTTGCTTGCCATCGACGGATGGAGGCATTGGCGGTGGATAGGGATAAGGATACGGCCAGTTTAGAGGCTGTGGTGCTTCCCCCTGTCCAGGGTTGGCTGCAGGGTGTGGAGGTGGGGGCATGTACCAGGGATAGGGATAGCCATAGGCGTAGGGATAATGGGGTGGAACGGACTGCGAACGCTCGGGCTGAGGTTGGGTAGGGACTGAACTATCTGAACTAATGGATGAATTGGATGAAAATGTGTTTGTGGTGGGTGGTGGTGTGGGTGTGGCTGATGTGTAACTATGACGATTATTGATTTTACTGTTAATCTCTCGGTTATGGTTACTATTACTGTTATTTTCATTACTCTCATTAGGATAATTATTATTATTTTGATTATTATTATTATTATGATTATTTTTGTTTTCGTTCAATTCATTATTTTCCAAATCCGAGTCCAGCTCGGTGTGAATTTTATGTTCTGAGGTCGGTAATTTTTTGTTTTGTTTTTTTTTTTTTGTTTTTTTTTGGTTGGTGCACGGTTATCAAAATAAATAAAAAGAAAGAAGAAAAGAAATAGACACGGTGAGAGTGCATATTATGTTCAAAACACCAACAAATTCGAATATGATTATGAGTTCCATTAAACGAATAACGATCAAGCAGAAGCTATATACAGATATATATTCCAAGTGCATTGAGTGATTGTAATGACAATGAAATACGATCAAATGTTTTTTTTTAAGATAGAACTTTCAGCCCAGCTTCACTATGGAATGCAACATGCTTCGTAGAGTTTGCGTATGATTCCAATTATGAAAGGGCTTTTCATTGATTTATTGCTATTTATCAGTTAACTCAAGTTGTAAGTTTATGAATTTCAAGAAAGGTGAAATCTCTCTAAAGATTAAAAACAATTAGGAACATCATGATGCAGTATAAATGTGAGTATACCTGTATTTCTCGGTGTGTGTGTGTGTTTAGGTGTCGTGTGGGTGTGTGAGTGAGTATGTTCTTGTTAGCTATGTTTGATGGCATATTTACAAGTTTGGTACACCCTTTTTAGGCTAACCCTGAATGTATTTTCTAGAAAGTTGGCAGCATCGAATAAGTTGACTTACCGGCATTTTCAGGTGTTGTCATTGCCTGTAAGATCTTGAATGATCGACTTGGTATAGCGCTTCCGGTGTATTTTTTGGGCTCCGGTGCCTGTTGTTCACTAGCTGGTACATATGGTTGTTGTTGAGGTGTATCTGTAAAAGATGTGAATTTAATAAGTGTATTTTAAAGAAATATCGACTTTTTTTCTGGACCTACCATACAAAGAACGCTGTGGTGTAAAACGGTTCTGTGGGGAGACGCCATTACCTGCAAGTAAAAACGACATTATAGTCCTCCATAACACTCTTTTCCCGAGTTAGGCGGCTTAGTAGTGCTGGCAAAGTTTTGAAATAAATACTTGGGCAATACCTTAGTTATTATTGGACATGTACAGTAAGCGTTATTAGTTTAAATATTCTAAAAGTTTTGTTGTAGCTTAAAGCATTGGATTAGTAAAGTTCAGAGAGTAAAAACAACCCAACCAAAAGTTAAACTAAAGACCAAGCCCAAAATGTAAGATGAAGCGAACCGCTTTGAGACCTTTGAGACACTCTTCGACCCTTTAAGAACAAACCTTACCAATCCCATCCGCTAAACATTGAGAAAGAGGGAGACAGTGGCCAGGGGAGTTGGGTAACCGATGGAAGCTCACCTTGCGGAGACCAAGCTGTGGGCGTACCCGACTGTTGTTGATCCTGTGCGATTTGCATGCGACGCATTTGCTCAATGGTCGGACTATTTCGCGCCTGCTGAGCGCTCATCTGTCGGGCGAATTGTGGACGCTGCAACTGCGGTGGCTCCAAATCCAGTTGGATTTGATGTTGGGGCGTTTCCTGTCGGGCATCGGGGCTGCCATCATCTACGGTATCGGTTATCTTTTGCAATACTCTAAACGATTTCGATTGTATGGGCGGTGAGCGGGGATCGCTGCAAGTAGATATAGGCGAATGTTAGGTTATGTTTTTGGTTAGCATGCTCTCGATGTAATGGCTGAAAAAACCAAATTACAAATTTGTTTGTGAACGAAACGCAGGGTTAGCTAGTAATTATGAGTGTTTTTTTTTTTATTTAGTTAACAAAATATTCAATTTTTAAGTGTCCATGTGTGGAATGTGACAAGAATAATGACAACAGTTAAAAAATTACTCAATAAACAAGTGAAAGGAAAATTAGACACACTGGCAATAAAATTGGCATTTGAACATAATTAAAACGTCTTAAAAATTAGGAAAATATTCTAATTTCATGTAAATTAAATGATACAGAGCTGCCAGACAGTGACAGTTTGAGGCGTTGCCACTCTTATTTAAAAGCTAACTGGATTCAAATGCCAACTGCCAGCAGAAAACGTTTTACAACACTGAGAAGTATAGTTTTTTTGTGGGAGTGCGTTATTGAACTGCGACGACGACGGCGACTGAGTGAGAGTACTACCTGAGTCGGTTCATTCTGTAGCGTATCTCCGCCTCGAGCGGACATTGATGCACATACAAATTGTAATTGCCACTAAGAAGTTGGTAAGTCGTTAGGTTTTTGTATTTGTTTGGGGTTTGTAAAGAAGCACAAAATTAAGACGCATTAGTGCTGGGTAGTGGTGCATAGCTAGTTGTCTTTAGTGTTGGTAAAGCACAAAAAATAGTGTAATATAATTTTCTGTTTGTCTTCAAAGGACTATACTTACTTTTGCAGCACGACTGGAGATTGGGAAATGGGTCCACCTCGTCCGCCCTCAATAGAAATGGGTATAATGCGTGTTGAATTGTTGTTGTTGCTGCTGCTGTAACTGTTGTTGTTCGAGACAAATTGCTGTTGTTGTTGTTGTTGTGGCTGTTGTTGAGCCTGAGCCGAGGCTGGATAGTTGTTGTAACCTTGATCGACAAATTGATTAGCTGAGCGAATTATGTGGCCAGCAGGCGCTTTCGTAGGAAAGAAAGAGTATACATAGACACATATTGATATCGAGATGGAAAGTTACAGATTTGGAACATTCGGGAAACGATCATCGATCGTTGGGATCATTTTGGGGAATTTGGGTGGAAAGAGTGCAGATAGGTTCGCAAACGGGGAAAGATATCTACAATAACGAGGGTCTTGTTTTAGTGACAAACATTTAGGGTTTTAGGTTTTCGGTTTTAGGAAAGCGCCACACAGAAAAACATTTAAGAATGTGTTAAAAAATGCCTCAACTCACCACCGAAGTTGGGTTGTGCTGCGGCATACGTCGGCGTCTGCTCCAAGGTGATGGGTATAATGCGCTCCTGAAATTGTAAAGTTTATGTTAGCCTGATTGTGTTAAGATAGTCTTTCGACATCTCGTTCAAAGTTTTTCTTGTGATTTATCCCCACAACCCTATAAAGACTTTGATTCATGCTCCTTCTTACCCTCGGTCCACTTTGATTTCCAGCGTTGCTGCTCGCAGTCGTGTTGATCTGCAGCCGAAGTCCACTTTGCTGTGCATTAGAGCCAAAGTTTTGCTGTGGCGCAGGACCAGGCGAGTTGCTTAGTGCATAGCCATTACCCTGTGCCACCGGTTGTGGTTGATAGTAGCCAGCTGGTTGCTGTGAAGGAGTGCCCTGTCGCAAGGACGAGGGCACCACATTGCCATTCTCCTCGGGACGTGCCCAGGGAGCCTGTTCCTTTGCGGACGGCTGTGAACTAAGCCAACGCAATGGCTGTCCACCAGCCTGTTGCTGCTGTGGTGCCTGCTGCTGTGATTGCTGTTGCTGTGGTAATTGACGCATGGGCGAATCACGTGCTCCAGCTTGCTGTTGCTGCAGCACGAGGCGCTGGGCCTGTGGCTCTGTGGGCTGTGCCAAGGGAGCAATGTAGAGAGAGCCGACATTGGTCTAGAAGGAATACGAAAAGTTTGGCAAATAAATATAAATTATATGAGAATAATTTAAATAAATTAAGCAATTGCTAAAAACATTTTCTTAAAATAATTTGTATAGCTTTTATATGAAGATATTCTATTCTCGTTACTATTGTGAGCTGATGCTCAATTCTCGACTAAATTGTTAATAATATTAAAATATTCTCTTATGACAAAAATAGCTATCACTGGCGCATGACTAACAAATACCCCGCAAAACATATGGTCAGTGTAATAAATTTCAACCGAAAATTCTGCCGATCTCCTTACTTTAATCACACATCTGTTTATAATTCAGTTGTTTCAAAATTCAGAAAATAATCCAAAAATAGAAAGCAATGCTATTTGTTAATCATCTAACCAGATAACAGATCATTATCTGCCGTTGCATCTATCAACACAATTATTTAAAACTCTGCAAAATTCTTCGCTGCAATCGCCTCAAGTTCAAAATTCGTGTTTGGCCTTTGCTAGTGGCTAAATTTAGCTGCTAAAATTTTAGCGGCTGCACACGCGGAATGCGTTCAATGTTCAATGTTCGATTTGATGTGCGAATCTTGCTGCAGCTCTATAAAAATTGTTTAAAAATAAATCGAAATGCTTCCGCAAATGTTGTGAATACTAGATTTAATTTTAAGAGATTGCAGTTGTTCAAAATTGTTGTTTTCTTTATGTTAAGTGCGTGATTTGCAGTTGCAGTCAAATCAATTTGGCGTTGCTGCTGTTGCTTAACAAATATTACTCATACGCCTTAAAGTCTCCGCGACACGAATTGTGCAACGTGAGTTTGTGAGTAAGTGAGTCTTAGGTCAAGTTTGTCATGGGAAATTCACGGTTCACAATTTGGTGACATTTTAATTTGAGTTTGGAGGCGTTCGAAATTGTCTATAAGTATTTTTTGTAGGAGTTCACATACAATAGTTTGAGCAAAGTATCATAAGATAGGAAGGATTCCCAAGACATTTTCAAAAGGAAGTTTACAGACTCAGTTTAGTCTGCTTTATGAATAACTTACCGGCTTAGCTCCCTGAAATTGTTGTTGTGGCTCTGTTTTTGCTGGGCTGAAAATATCGCGAGATCGTTGCTGTTGCTGTTGTTGTTGCTGTTGCTGTTGCACATTGTTGTAAATGGGCTGTGGATGCGTTGGCTGCTGCTGCTGCTGTTGCTGTGGTTGCTGCTGCTGTGGTGCGCGTTGCGTACGCCAGGGCACAGCTGATGATGCCTGCTGTTGCTGTTGCTGTGGTGGCTGTTGCTGCTGTGCTAGTGGCGAAATTGCTGTGGGTGGACGGGGCTGCTGTTGTTGCTGCTGCTGCTGCTGTGCCAATGGAGAAATTGCTGTTGCAGGACGTTGTTGCTGCGGCTGCTGTTGCTGTTGTGCAAAGCGGAAAGGACTTTCCGTAGCACGTTGCTGCTGTTGTTGCTGTTGCTGCTCAAAGGGCGAGCGAGGACTGTCCGTTTGTCGCGTGTAGACATTAACAGCTGGCGATTGCGGCATTGCCACACTGCGGAACTCCTGACGTTGCTGCTGCTGCTGTTGCTGTGGGGGTGTTGCCGGTGGCGTTGGCTGAAATTGCTGCTGTTGCTGTTGTTGAATTGGCGATGTGTTTGTTGAGGGCGATTGTGGCTGCTGTGTGGGCGTATATGGACTGTAGCTGTTGCTGTTGTTATTGTTGTTGTTGCCATTACTGTAGTTGCTGCTGTAGCCACCATTTGTGGGCTTAAAAGCTGTCATAGAATAAATTAGTGTATTAATTAAAAGAATTTATTGTAGGTATTAAAAAATCAGTTTTTAGTGCTGTTAGTTGTGGGGGAAGATAATGCCAATAGTTAATGCCGCTTTATGACATTGGGTTAGTTTTATGGATGTTTAAAAGCACCAGAAAACCGCTTAGTAATTAGCCGGCGATCAAAGATGAGGCGAGAGCTGCAGCGGACCAAGAACTGTATCAGGTGAACTTTAACCCGCCGACTGACTGAATTGGAATTAGAGAAAACCCCAGTAGGAAAACCATAACCAGAAAAAGCCAGCGATATGATGCCATCTCTCTCACTCTGCTCACCATCAACTGCATCATAGCTGTTGTTGTTGTTGTTGCTGTTGCTGTTGTTGTTACTACTGTAGTTCCCGTTGCCATTGGACGCTGTCTCTGGCATTGGACTCTTGGAACGCTCCTTGCAGTACTCATCCTTCCAGAACGTGTTCTTCTCCACAGGGGCTGGCACTTTACGCAATGTGGCCATCGGATTTGCTGGAATTTTGATTTCCGGCCTGAATCCTAGCGGTGGCGGCTCAAAACGTTGCGGTGTCGGGGATTTGCGTGCGGTGGCCGGTGAGCCGGGTGCACTGCCTCGACCCGAGGGTGGTGCTAAGGTGTTTTGTTGTGGGGGTGGCGGTGGGGGAGCAACATGATTGCCATTCTTACCCGTCTGTGGCTGCGGTGGCGGCGGTGGCGGTGGCAATACCTGGAACGGCATTCCCATTGCCGCCGCACCCATCGAACTCGCCGCACTGCCCCCCGATCCCGGTGACTGCGGCGATGGCCTATTCTGTTGGGCAGCTCCAGTGGCAGCGCCCTCCGCCTGTGCGTTCCTGGCCAATCTCTTGGCCATGCGCTCCGAGCGAATCTGTGAGAGATCAATGCCGCCGGGCGTGTAGGTAAAAGGTTTCTTGTCTTTTGTCATCATCGCGTTCTGCACACAGGCAGGCGCCTCGTAACCACCGCCTCCAACGGCGCCTCCGCCGCGTTGTCCATAACTGAGGGAAAGAGACAGAGAGAGAGAGAGAGAGAGAGAGAAAGAGACAAGATTAGCATAAGTTGTGATGGTTTTTTATTTGGTCATCAAACGGTTTCATTTTCATGCTAATTTTTTGTGGCTCAGACGCCTCTGCTTTTTGTATTTTTTGTTTCTTCTTTTTTGTGCTGCTATTTATCATAATTTTGGCTAAGACTATTGTTATTAACTGCCAAGAGCTCTCATTTGTTCGATCACTCTTCAACACATTCACATATATATCATGCTATATATGTTTATATACTTGTTTTTATTTATATTCTGCTTTTTTGTGCTGCTTGACTAATGACTCGCTCATCGACAGTTCAATGAGCCAATTTTTTTTCTTTCTGTTGCCCTCTACTTGAATGAGGGGAAAGTGAACTGAAGATGCTGAAAATGCTGCTTTTTTTTGCCATTCATACCCACTTATTAGTTGAAGTGCAATTAATGCCTAGGGCCATAACGGCCATCAGCTGTTGAAAGTGAGAGGTTCCCTCACATTGAGAAAACAGCTTAAAGAATAATTGCCAGAAAAAAGGGGGTATAATTGGAAAAACATTCATTAAGAGTATAGCTAAGGAATTTTAAATTAATTATTAATTATGGAAACATTTCTTGGTTAAATAATATTATAATTTACATAAAACTCTCTCTTATCTGCTGCTTAAATCAACAAAAGACAGCAAGAATTTATTAAATCAATCAATCTGGCTATAAAACTCAAAGCTTTTTGTTGAGCGTCTTTTGTTAAAAGAATTTATTTTAAATCTAAAAATAAATAGAACGGATTAGAAATGTTTTCTAAGCAAAATTTAAAAGCCTAACTGAACAGCAGTAAAATTTATGCGATGACGAAATCAAGGCATTTTGGATTCACAGTTTCAGAATTATTACACGTATATTTCCATAAAAATATTCTCCTAACATTCCTACTTATTTTTAAATATTTTCTAAACATTTTTAGATAGATTAGTTAAAAAGAAATGCTTTAAATATTTTTAATAATACAGCTCCATTGTTCTCCCTCTACTTAGCCATCACTTAAAGCTTTTTCTTTAACTTATTTAATTTATTTTACTGTTATAACAAATTTATATATACAAAAGTTTACAAACATGGCTTTAAACACATTTGAACTGCAGTTATTGAACACTTTGTTCAAACTTAATGAATCAATAGGAAATGTGCATTTCAAATGTGGCAGTTTTGTAGGCTTGTCAGGCTCAGTCTCTGTCTCTGTCTCTGTCTCTAATAATAATAATAATAATAATAATGCTCAAACTCATAACTGAATCGCCTCCTTAAATGGCTGACAACTATTAGCAAATGAATAAAATGCACAAAAAGCAGTTAACAGTTAAGTTCAAATGAATTTCCTAGCTTGCCATAAACAGAAGGTGCAACTTGCGGGCGCCATAAAAAACAGCATTGTCAGTGTCAATGGACGTCAGCTTACAGAGAAAGACAAATAGAGACAGGGAGAGTCTGAGTAAGAGGCGGAAAGAGGCTGGAGAGGTGCAGGAATTATAAATGACCTTACAATTTTGGATGAGCATCGATGAAGTTTTTGCAAAACTCAAAATAAATTTATGGCAAGTTCAAGTCTGTTAGTTGCTGTGCGTAGTTGGCCATAATTTGAACTGATTCGATATGGCTAGTTAGCAAATCGAAAATATATATATAATTGTGCTTCACATGGTCTCAATAAGTTGGGTGGTTTTTGTCAACGACCGCAGTCAAACACTTACGTCACAGTCGGACTAGACTTTGGATTTATGTTTACAGTTACAGTTTGACATTGATGTACTCGCTCCAATTTGCATGTAAAGCGGATTGTGGGATTGCCCCACAAATTGTGGGTGCAATTAAGCAATACGCTCTGTGGTTTGCCTTCGCACTTGCGGTTTGCTTAAACAAAACGCCATGGAAAAGTGTTGTCTGCACCACCAGCAGCAAATACTGCCAGTAAACACTACTAACACTACCAGCAGCACTCGCAGCACTCGCATCACCTGTTCCTGTTCGCCTGACCCACTTAGACATAGTTGTTAAATGCGAATTATACACGCACTGCTCATGCGTTCATGTGCTCATGTTCTCTATCTGCATCTGTGTATCTGTATCTGTATCTGTATCTCAGTCGGTGCATGTGCATCTGTATCTGAGTACACATAAAAACTAATGAAGTTGACAGGCGACAGGCTAACAGACTAACAGGCCTGACTACTTTTCAGAACAGCAGTGAAAGAGCAGCAGAGGCTAAGAGAAAGACAGAAAGAGAGAGGGGCATAAATACTTGCCCATCACTTTCTTTTGGCATTACCTGTTGGCCGTTTGATCGTCAACGGATGGACAACAATATCTACAGCCTCTTTGCTTTTAATTAGCAAAATGTCAACGTGAAACGCAACTAAATTAAGCAAATTGCGAGGAGAGAAAAGTTGACAACCGAAACAGTGTGAAATTCTGTAGGAAAATAAGTCTTACAGTTCTATGACGGCTTTTAAACCATACAATTAATTAAATAAGTTAAATAAAATTCTATAGTACATA
The DNA here is from genome assembly GCA_035047505.1 of Drosophila parthenogenetica. Lineage (NCBI taxonomy): Eukaryota > Metazoa > Arthropoda > Insecta > Diptera > Drosophilidae > Drosophila > Drosophila parthenogenetica. Next base: position 1,189,245 of record JAWNPM010000242.1, read on the forward strand.
GTTAGATAGTTAGATATAAATAGTTTCAATGCCACGCAGCCAATTCATCTATTTATAATTTATATACAAAATATTATTTGTATGCCTAATTTATTACTAAATATATGCTCATAAATATTTATTTAGCTCTTTCTCCTTAACATATACGTAACATAAACAAACCATTAAAATCTTAAACTTTTAATGCATAAAAAATACTTTTAATGCCCAAAGTGTTTAATAGCTTTCTCGTCCTTCTAAACAACTATCGTCATAGACCATTTTGTATCTTTTGACTCACACGTGTCTACGGAAGACACGTCAATACCCCAAAGAAGAAAAGAGCTTGTTGGACAAATGGTACGCAAAAAACAACACTGATATATTATTGGGCACAAAGATCAGACAACAGCGCCAGTGTCTGGTGACGTCAATCTGGTTTGAGATCTGTGCAGAGCAGTTGTAGTCCACTCTACGTACTGTGCACTTGTTAGTCGAAGCAACTAGAGCATCAGCTGATCTTGACAGCGTCGGCAATTAAAGTGTCAACTTGGCAGCAGGAAGACCCAGAACTTTTCGACTCTAGAGTGAAAAGTCACTCAAATTGCTTGCAATTAACTAACCCAAAGTAGTACAAATAATTCACCTCACAAATGCCCACAAATGAATCACAAATTTACGACTTGCAATTTGCAATTTGCGGCTAAAAATACTAATGGATGTAAACTATGTATATTTAGAGCAAAATACAAGGCAGCTGCGACAGTTCAGAGATGAGAAAAATGCCAAAAATAATACTGAAATTTCATTTTGTACGGTCCATTAGCAGCTGGCATGCGTGAAGTGAAAATCGAAGAGAAACAAATGCAAAAATCTAAATAAATAAATGCAAAGAAAACACTGAAATTTTAACAATTTACATTTGTATTTTCACTTTTTTCTTTTTGGTCACTGCTCTCATGCAAATGAGCGTGCAACAATCTGCAGCGCACATCCAAAAGATACTTTTGAGGAGAAAAAACTCGTTGCACCAACTCGGCTCTAGAATTTGCCCGCTTGGCCATATTTCAAGATCAAGGGCAGGCAGTATATACACAGACACACACACACACAACTTGAAAGCTGCCACATGCAACATGACATAATGATAGTCATTGTCCGCATGTTCGCTTCGTCTGAGTCTGTCTATAAATAGAGCTAGATGAGGAGCACAACAGGGTGCCCCATCATCTGAGTTGCACATTCCACGGCCGCTAATCTCACGTCAGCAACTAAATATTTACATGAGAAATTCTTTGAGCTTTTTCTTTTTTATTCTTTTAGCGCACTAAAATCCTTATCACACATTTCTGTCATAAACTGAGTTGATACCTGTGTTCACTTAGATATATAAATAGATATTCAGATAGACCGCTTCCCACTGACAGCAGCAGTGTTGGCATTTCATAAGAAAAACTAATTTTTCGACCGCAACAATTAAGAAATCTTTATAATTAAATTATAATTTATATTTATAATTAAATTATAATTTATTTTTATATTTAATTTAGCTATTTTTGGCACAGAACTCTGTCATCTCTGCTCATCGACGCCCACTGGCCACTTACGTATCTCCATAGCTTTTATCATTGCCAGCCAGTGGCAGCTCCAGCTGAAATCCACGATCCTCTCGCACCATGTAAGCGGGCAGAGTTTCAATAATGGCATTGGCCTTATCATTGTAAGATCCCAATAGTTCCCGATACTTCGAGTAGACGACTCGCTTCAGCTGCGGATTCTTAACCGATGCTGCAGACGGAGCTGCTGTAGCCGTCATCGTAGAGGTGGCCATTGTCTTATAGCTCTTTTATGATTTTTTATTTATAAATATTATTACTTGTAGCTGTTTACTTAGTTAGGCACTTTGCATAGCTCACAGTGGCACTGTCACGGAATGAATCATACGAGAAATGTCAATCAATGCATGTATATTCTGGGGAAGTCTGACAACAAGCTTATCTACAACTTAATAATACAACTGAAATATCGCTGCTTTTGTTGGTTGTACAATGTCATATTTGGTTTGCATAAAAGCATGAATAATATCTTTAAAGATACATTAAAATAAGTACAAGGTAGTGCTTAAGCAGAAACTTTATTTGATTGAATTGAACTAAATTTGTAGTATAAATGAAGTTTATTATTACAAACAAGAGGTCAATAACTCCATCTGTTAAACATTTTAAACCAAATCATTGTTTATACTTTTTTCGCTTTTCAATTCCCAATTATTTCTACGCCATTCAGAAAAACCTTTCACTCAAAAGGCAATTGCCCCTTTGTATATTTACTTTGATACATTTGAGATAGTATTAATGAAAGAGTTAGGTCTACCAGGTTACTCGTAAGATAACGATAAGCTCTATAGCTTATAGCTTAAAACACAAAGCAAATAAATACATTGTTTGATTGTGCAACCCATTTCCATTTTCAGTCCCAATCCCCTTGTAATTATTGACATAGTCAAACAAAGGCGCAGAAGTCAGGTAATAAAATTTGAAAAACGAAAAACAAAAAGCATAAGAAAATAAAATAAACCTAAACTGAGTCAGTCGATTGACCGATTGGCTGGAGAGGAGTGCGATCTAAGCAATCGCGAGACCTTTGGGCAGTTTCTCGCCAAAACGATGACTCACAATCATAACAACCAAACATCATCATAATCATCATCAAGATCATCATCTTCATCATTATGAGCATCTTTATCGTAAATAGCTTGAGAAATGGCGGGGCAATTGGCTGCTGTTTTGTATCCAAAAGATACAACTACGCTCACGCATGTATCTTATTTTTAGGCATGAGCTAAAGTAAGTCTACTAAATGTGTTTAAACAAAATCAACGACATTTGCGACTGCATTGATTGAGCATCCGTAAGATACAGCATCTTCAAAGAGCTTACGGCAAAGTTATTAAAGTTAATTGGCACTCGAGCGTTTAGAATACACAGTACGAAACGAACCGTAAACATTCAATAGTTTTCAGTACACACGCGACGTAAATGTATCTCGCGGATGTAAATGTATCTTTAGCTGTAACCGTATCTGAAGCGCAATAAGCGACTGCACGCAGCAAAGTCTCGACGCGCTTTGAAGCCGAGTTCGTTTGACTCGCGGCTGGCGACTAGGGACGTCGACAGCGACAGCGACAGCGACGTCTGCGCCGACGCCAACGACAACGTTAGCAACTTGTTGCAGATACATTTGTGGTAGTCGTTGTTGTGGTTGTTACCGCTGCCGCAAAAGGAAAACCGAGTGCATGACAAACGTTCAGCTAGCACGCGGCAAACAGTGCGGTGGACTGTGGCGGCGGGTGTATCTGCAAGATACAAGATACACGGCCTGCCAGCCTGCCTGCCTAACTGCCAGACTGTGGAGCAATTTATATGTCTGTCAATTGGCTGGCAAGTTGTTGGCCTGCCCGGACTGGCATTTCAAACGCGGCGACAAATTTAAAGCTAAACGCCAAACGCTTTCGACTTTTGGCTTACAACGAAAATACGGGTATTTGAGTACAAGTATCTCGTATCTTGTATCTTGTATCTTCCATCTTATATCTGCGCGCGCGTCTTATCGGGCGGCTAATTGTTTTCGTTTTGGTAGTCATGTCGTCTGCTTATTACTTTTGTAGCTTTTCATAATTAAAACGACATCTATCTGTCTTCCCTTCTTCCCCTTTTGTGCCACCCACTACTCAATTGTTTTTCACGTTTCGTTATCTGCCTCAAATACAGCTCGCAATTCCGTGGAAGTTTCAGGGCTGGTTATTTTGGCAAATGTTAACAGTTTAACGCCCCAATTGTTGCGACAACAACAACGGATGCACGACATTGAGATACAAATGTATTTGCTAGCTGATAACGTGCTACAATTATTATCAATTTGCTCTTCACCCAAAAACTAAAGCCACAAGGTCGTAGTAGTAGAAAGCAAGTGGAGAAGTTAGAAAAGAGAAAATGATATTGGCGCTGGGGGGAAATTTGTTTATCGCTCATTAGATTTAAACGACTAGTCGAATAATATTTTCTGGTGGCCTCTAGAAAGTTTTAGCAGTCGATAGAAATTTATTAAGTTAAGTAAAAATTATACGAGTTGAGATTTTATGATACGATTATAATTATCTAAAGAGTATTAACGATCAGCTGCTTAAGTAAACTTTGCTTTACCTGCCTTGATTCGATTTTAATATTCGGTTTGTAGCTTTTGTGACAGCAACTGAAAATTTGTCAACGTCATAAAATTCTAAAAAGTTAAGTATTAAATTCAGAACAAATAAAGCGGAAATGGTTAGTGGCAGTTTACTTTTACCACTTCCAAAGGTTTTAATTTACAAATCTATGCACTTAGAATGCCTTTGCCCAACCGGATCTATTTGATGGCATACCCGCCAAATGCCCTGTACAGGGCTGCACTGCCCAATTGACACCACAGGAGCTGTTGGCTCATCTGCTGATGCGTCATCGTCCCGAGGACTCGATGCTAGAGATTGGCGCCGAGTGGCACACAGTCTACGATTTGGACTTGGCCAAGTTAACACCTGGCTGTAATCATGTTGTGGGTGTCATTGCCTATGCCGGCAGCAGCAATGTGAATCGCAGTCGTCCAATTGGACCGGAACTACAGCTCGTGCATCATCTGCCACTCATACTCATGTTGTACGTGAGTCCGCCGGCAGCAAACCTGGAGCAGATCTATGTGATCTACTTGATCAGCCCGGTGGCATCGCGAAAGGTGAGTGCCCATATCAGTCTGCTAAATGGCCCCAAAGGTAGAGAGGTGCGTGGACTGCGTTGTCTGCGGAACTTTCTGGATGCACCGCTGCAGGATAGCGAGGAGTTGCTGCACGGCAACATGGACTATCTGATCTACACGGCTACGGATGTGTGGGAGCACTGCACCGCCGGTGAGACATGCAAACTGCAATTCAAGGTGGTGCTTTATGGCGAACCCAATTTATTTGAGACCGAGGATGAGCTACTGGAGGTGAGAAACATGTGGCAGGCTACTAAATGACTCATGTGGCAGGCCTCCTTAGTATAAACTGACAGCTGGCCCATAAAGAACACAAAAAATAAGAAAAAGAAAAATTAAGGAATGAAAAAACCGATTGACGCACACTTGAGATTTGAGTGCCTGTCAATAATTTGTAGCGTTGTAGTTGTTGTAGTAGTGGTTATTGTTATTGTTGTTATTGAATGAAACGCTGCTTAACTGTCAGAAGAGAGAAAAAATATTGGTTTCAACTTATTATTCATTCAATAATTTTCGTGGCGCGCCAAAAACAAAAGTGGGTCAGACAAACACAGCCAGATTTAAGATAGAAACCATATAGCACTTGGACAGCCCGACTCAAATAATCAATCAACAAGGGCTGCCTATTTAGTTCCCAGTTCATTGTGGGAAACTAGCTGGGAAATTCGAATAATTACGTGTTAAATCTTTTTCTCCCTCTTACTCGATTTTTTCTAGAATATTTTCCAACAGTTTTCTTGGCCTAATTATGTGTTGATTGCCTGCTTTAGTTTACTAAGAAGTTTTAGACAAAGTGTGGAAATCATTTAGTGTTTGCCATAAATAAACTAGATAAAAGGGATTTTGTAGGGTATTAGACGGTGAAATAGGGAAATATTTTAAAACTTCAGATAACGCCGTTAAGTCTGCCCAAAATGCCGTATAGAAAATACAAATAAATCGCAAATATATATACAATTTATATATATATATGTATGCTAATGGCATTATTTATAAAATTATATACACACTCTTCTCTTCTCTATATACAAACCAATCAATTTGCGAAAATTCACGAGCGAAACACACATTAGCACGGAAACTAGTGGGAAATTGTGGGGAAAATTGGGCAATAAAAAAAGTGTTCTAAATGCGTAGCTCACGCACCACTAAAAGCAACAAAAAATAACAATAAAATTATAGAAAAAAACTAAACACATGTATAATGTATAATATATCTTTTAAATAGAAAAAGAAATAAATATAACGACACGCCACGAGCATGTGTTAAATATTTTGGCTAATCCTCAACTGGATTTTGGTTGTTGTAATTAATTTTATATTATGTGAATCATGTGCGACCTTGAGAAAGCTGATTGCGATGGAAAATTTACTATCAAAATAAACAAAACAAAATAAAATGTGGCCAAAACAAATCAAAAATGAAGCAGAGCCGATTCATCATATTGATTTGCACTTTCTACGAGTGAGCCAAGTCTGCAATGCAACTCGTTTTTCATTTGTCATTTCAGTATTTATTTTATTTATATATATATATTTTGTGGCTGGAATCGCCGCGTTGATTGCATGACATGAGCACATCAGACAACCCGGTTGTTTGCCTGGAATCATAATTATTTATATTAAGCTGGCGGGTCAGACTTGGAGTGAAAGTAATGCCTGTTTCCAGTGTCCAAGCCCAAGTCCCAGTCCCAGACCCAGTCCCAGTCCAACTGCGAATCGCAGCATCGCCTGTTGCACAATATAATACGCTCATATTTCTGTAATTTTAACCCTATATCGAGGGTATTATTAAAGTGCCAGTTTAAAAACTCCAGTTAAGTAAAATTCAGTAGGTGTGCATGGTATCTGTATTTTGTGTGTGCTCTCTCATCCTCTGCTTTTTATTTTTATCAATTTTCCAGGCACGACCACATGTGGTCCGTATGGATAAGCTCTGGACATTTGGCAATTGGACCCGCCAGCGTCTTTTTTTTTTTTACATTTAAATTTGGAATTTGACTAGTAAACAAATTGTTTTGTGTTTACGGTGAAAAATTGCAGCAGCATTGATTTGACCAAAGTAAATATGAAAATATGACGCAAGCAAATTATTAGAAACTTGAATAATGTGCACAGATTCATAGCGCGAACACTTTCACTTAAGCCCAACAAAAATGCTTAAATTAATCAGAGTTCGTTTCCATATTTTTCTGCCTAAAGACTAATACATTTTTCTTACTTTATTTTGCTTACAAAAAAACGTTTAATTCTCTTTATGCATTCACTGTTGATTTATTCCTTTTGCGCTTTTATTTTCACGGTCATTTCTCAGGCAATTGAACTTAAGTAAAAACAAACCCAAAACTCACTTAAAAAAAACTCCACTTAAAATGTTAAATGTAAGATAAATAAATTCACACCTGACTTACGTAACTGGCAATAACAATAAAAATATCAGCAAAGAAGTGTCAAAATAATTGTCATCCACTGAAATCTGTAGTACGAGTAATGCATCAAAATTTTGCCTTCGAAATTTGCAATTTTAGCGTATGTAAAGATTTTATGTTTATTCAAGTTCAGTCGAAAGATTAATGCTTTTTATTTTGCTTTTACTCTTTGTTATTTTTATTTCGAGACAATCGTTGTTAAACGACTTTTACAAGTTCACATATGGAAAGTCACGGAGAGACATAAAAAGGGTAAATTATGCAAATATATATAAAAAATTTGTATAATTTTTTGCAGCTAAGTCAACACTGATTAATGATGGTAAAAACTTGCACAAATATAAAATTAAAATTTCATATGAAATCTTGCTTTTCCTTAGATATTTATGTAGTGAAATTCTAGTTTCGTTTGTTTGTTTTTTTAAAGTTTAAAACATAAACTGTGTGGCGGATTAGCTAGACTTTTATATTTAAAATAAATTATATTCGGCGGGGCAACATAAATATTTTCTAAAATATAGATAAATATAGTAAAATGTATTTTCTTTGTTTTAAACAAAATGTTTGGCCGCGTAGCCTCAATTTTGATTTTATAAAAGTTTAAAATGTTTTAATTAAATTTCTATATCTTATTTTATTTTCATTATTAAATTAAAAACTGCACATTGTCTTAATTTTTCCGCTGCACAAAAAATTCGTTTTGTTTCGAATTTATTTTAGTTTATCTGTGTTTCTAGTACATAATTTTGACCCAATTTTGTTCGTATACTACACTGACATTTTCAATTTTTGCAAAACATTTTCATGACGGTCGTTCAGAATTTATGTGCGAGACGTCAACGTCAACAGAGAAATGCAAAAAATAAATTGACTCTTTCAAAAAAAAGCTGCAAAAAATGCCAAATAAAATAGAGTGAAATGAAATGCATTTTTATGCCAAATTCTTAGCCATTTGAAAAGTGTTTTCATTTCTATTTTTTATGGCAGGCGACACAACAGAACTTCCGGTGCCGTCAGCAACTAAATTCCTAAAACGTGTGCTATATTTTGGAATTGTTTTAGTTAAAAAAATTAAGAAACATAATTAATTAATTAATTTGGAGGTGTGAGGAGTAGGTGGCAAAATTGGGCTGACAAGATGAAAATGTCGCCTGCCAAAAAGCGCGTGCAGTGCCCGAGGGTTGCCAAACGAGCGGTGACAACACCACCGCCACTACCACCGCCTCCTCAAACTGAACATGGATGTGGGCGTTTCTTGGCCTTCAAATTTTATATGAACCTTAATTGTGCGGCTCTTTCGAAATATATATGTATATATACTATATACCTATCTGACATATGCATGTGCGTACATATATCCGAGTATTTATGAGTATAAGTATTCGCAGATATAGAAACGCGTTCACATATGTTTCATTTTTATTTCAAGTGAAAACACAAGTTTTTCTTTTCATTCTTGTTTTTTGTGTTCTGTATTTTATTTGCCGGGCGTGGGGTTTTATGGTTCTAAGTTAAGTAATGTTACGAGCAGCTGTTCAGATATGTTTGGGTTTTAGCTATTGTCTAGACTCTGGCCTAACTAAAGTGTCAGTAAGAAATAGTGGCAAAGATTACAATAAAAAATTTAGTAGATAAACAATAAAAACATTATTTAATTGTTTAATAATTCTATAAATCAATAATATATTTAAATAAAATACTAATAGTATTAAATTTTTATAGTCGTCTATAAAGATTTCCAATTAGTAGATATATTTTGAAAAAAAAAAAAATAATTTTAAAAAATAATTCATTTAAAAAATGAGCTAAAATTTCTTTCAAAATACATTAATCAATTCGAAACAAAATGTCAACTTGATAAATTGAACAAATTAGCAAGACATTTAATAGATAATAACTATGAGATATATGTTGAGGGTAGATTCATTAATGAAGTCTCAACTTAAGCTATTTCCTCAGACTTTCTTTTCATTTCTTCAATTTTGATTATCTTCTTATACTAACTTTACATAGTAGAAATAAGTATTCTAATGTAAATAATTGTAAATTTATTTTTAAGATAACACAAACTTACCCAGAACTCATTGCTGTTTAGTTTAGTTGCTTGTTTTTGTTTTGTAGATTTTATTTACTTGCAGCGATTGCAATTTTTTCGTAGTTTTTTGTGGTTGCTGTTATTGTTGTTGTTGTGGTTGCACTCAATTTTCTACGAAAATACTGACAATCTATGCACACAAAAACACTGAAAATTCATAGAAGATATTTTGTTTGTTTAAAAATTTTTACAGAACGCGATTTGTATTTTTGCACAAAGATCACGCCTTCTTATATAACAAAACGGTTCAAGCAGCAGGAGCACAGACACTCACACACACACATGCACACACAGATACACACACACACACACAGCACATGCACTGCAAATAGTTTTTATAGCACTAGATTTTTTGATAGTTTGTAGGAAAACACGTTCAGTTTTTGGGTATTAAAGGGTTTGAAGTCAGTTGAATGAAAAACCTTTTTCACAATATTTTTTTAACGCAAAGAATTTTGTAATTTTCTATTTATAAAATCGCGGCACAACGCATTGCTCACTTTTGCCAGTGCTGCAGACTCGGCGAATAGATCTAGTATCTATATATACCGCACTCGGCTATATAGACAGCTAGATAGATAAATGAATAGACGTATATCTATTCGTATATATACTATATATATAAAGAAAATTATATATATACGTGTATATGTATGTTATATGTTAGTTTTTAGTTGAAAATTTCTGTTTCGGATTTGATTTTTCTCGTTTGCAACGCGTTCAAGTTAGCAGCCCAAGTCGCACTGAATTTGCACATGAAAATTTCTTGGGCGAAAAGCCGAAAAGCCGAAAAAATACACAAATTCACATTTCGAAATGAGTTTCCTCAAAATATATGTATATATATACACATATATTTCTTTTTCGACCGTTCTCTGTGTATCTCTGTGTGTGTGTGTGTGTTGTATGTGCGTCCGAATAAAGTGCGTCTGCTTTGGAAGATTCTATGAATTTTGAGTTTATTTAAAAGAAGAAATTGAGCAAGCGACCAGTGGCGAGCAGCAACCAGTGGGCGATCATTCCCAGTTGTTTGTACTTTTTATTTATTTATTTATTTGTACTTATGAGCGTACAGCGTTAATAGCAGCATACTAAACCAAAGGTTCCCCTACAGCATTTCATAAATTATAGCTTTCTTTCGATTTTACTAGTTTAAAGCTCTCTCAGTTTCGAAAATCCGGTACTTTTAGCCAGGAAGTAAGTTTGTCTACAAAGAAAAAGTGTGCAAAAGCAGGAAATTTCAATCCAACTATATTATATACCAAAAAAAAGAGCACAGTACAGTTTTAAACATATTTTAAGCCAAGTTATTTGATTAATTCAAAATGTAGTTAATAAAATATGATTACCAAATGAAATATAAAAATTTCTTACATAACCAAAAGTTGAAAAATATTTTTTCTTCAGCATTTAATACAAATTTAAGCTTTTATTATGTTATATAAATTTTAAAACACACAAATTCGAAATATTTTCTGAAAATTATAATTCGTGTATCTATTTTCATGGCGGTTACTGTATCCATCTGGTACTTAAATTGTACATAGTACTGGCAATATGCTTTAACTTTTTGTCAAATTGATCGTTTGCCAAAAAAGCGAAAAGCCAAAAGAAAAACTTAAAAACAAATAGGCGCATGCAGCTCGTGCCCGCTAGGGAACTAGTATATCTAGTATATATAGCAAAAAGTGTTGAATCAGTTGATTTATATATACATATATTACGTATACGTATAGAGGGACTTGTACATATAGAATACTGAGACCAACAGCCGCCAAATATCATGCACACAATGTGGGTATTAAAGATTCGAAGTCAAGTGAATGATGGAAAATGTTTTGGTCAGTCCAGCGGCCCTGCAATGGGGCCACATGCTGCGAATATGTCATAATAAATCACATATGCTTGGAAAATATATATAAAACTAAAAGATGTTTAAACATTAGAAAATATATATATTTTGGAACAAAAGCTAGACTAAATATATTGTTTGTAGAATATGCATTGTCTGCGGCATTATAGATTCATTCATCTTAACAGAACTTGAACTAAATATATATTTAGCCATAATATATATGGGTATATAACTGATGCTGGACCACCTGCCTAAAATTTTTAATTGGATTTTTATCCGCGCACTTTTGCGATCATTAATTATGCAGATGCGTGGAAGGCACATAAATAGAATGATTATTTTCCTAGATATACCATAAGATGGAATGGTTTGTATATACACAAATTGGTTAGTACTCGTTGTTATTTTTGTGCAAAATGCGCCATTAAATTGTATAAATAGATTTGTTGAAAAGCGCACAGCGCCTTGGATCTGACTCAGAGTCAGAGTCAGTCAACGTGCCTCGAACATTAACCTCATTAGAAGAGCGTAAAAGATTTGGAAAAAAATATATTTG